>JAGPOW010001296.1:51787933-51886847 GCA_030014935.1 Caiman crocodilus
CTTTTCATTCCATCCAGGAAGAGCACACACCAATTGCTGAAGCTTCCTGAGCCTAACAAAGGGTTTTTGAACCCGAAAGCTTGCTTAATAACTATTCTCTAACCATTTGGGTTGTTCTAATAAAATATATCAAATTCACCCAAGGAACCTTGTCTGCCTATGTCCTTAGACCAACACAGCTACAACCTAAAACCCTACCCACATATGGTTACATTTTCTTCAGTTATACATGCATGGACCCTTATCACCCCACCACTCCCAGGTGGCTCCCTATTTCCCATTTCCCCCTTCCTCCCAGACAGCATCTTCCTGCACACGGAGAACTTGCTGTGATCCAGGCCTTAGGAACCTCGACGTCTGTGAACTATCAGACTCTGGAGTGTTTATGCACCCGTCCCTTTCTTCAGTCCATCCATATATAGCCATTTTTGAGACCCATACCTAGTGAAGGTCATTTCAGTATGTTGTATCCCTCTGTTTCTATTAACCTTTCTAAGGCTGCAAAGGCCTTTTCAATGCTTGTCCCAGCTGTTATTCTGTAGTAGAATTCTGCACCCAATGTGAGACAAAGGCCTCCTTGGTGTTTCTTCTGTCTGTCATCACTTTCACCTGTCTTCAGTCCCACTACTGGGAGGAGGAGTCTTCATTGCTGGTCCCATCCATCTCACCAATTCTCAGCTTCACACCTCCTCATTCTTGCTATGACCATATAGTTATTTCAGTTCTTGTCCCTAATGTGAAGTCACAAAAGCATTGCTTATGTACTTCAATAGGGTTTCTTCTGTTATCCCTCCTACTGTAGGTTCTAGCAACATTGCCATTTTTGAGATGGAAAGGAAAATATGTGTCCTAAGTGAGGTTTAAGTAAACATCACCAACCAATGCATAAAGTGGTATTGCTTAGATATGCTTTCCTTTAATCTGTTCCAGTGAATGAAGATATCCATGAGGAAAAGTATGTGTCTTATAGCCAGTATAACTTTGTTTCTTTTGGTGAGGTGCTGGTGGCTTTTAAACAATATTTTGGGCCAGGTACAGTACAGACATTACACTTTTCTGGTATAAGTGATAGGAAACTGGTGCATACCCATAACAGAACAGAATTTTGACATTTATAGACTGGTTTAAAACTGACAGAACCCAGTCTAAGATTCGCCCCTGCCTCACCAAAGGGTGAATGCATGTTCTGTTCACTGCTGATCTAAATTATGCCACTTACAGGCTACTGCATAACTTAGATCAGTTCTGAGTCAGGCTTTTTGAATGCCTGAACCTAGCCTTAATGTCCTGTATTTATCCCCTTTCAAAGAGCCTCCTTGCCGGTATTAACTGGTTGGTCAGAACTTGTTGTTAATAGCCTGCAAGGGAATGGGTGATCATGGAATTGCCCATGGCTGGGAGAAGACAGGAAAATTCATAGCAGTTGAAAATTAAGGACTAACAGTGGAAGTTGCATGAGGAGGGGAAAAAAGGGACACAAGATTAAATAAATGAGGAGGAGCAGCTAAGTGATTATTAACTCTATTGTTTTAGACAGTCTTTGTGCAAGAATCAATGGGCTTTAGATATATGTTGTTAATGATTGACTTTTATCTGTGTGCAGAAAGTATGCAGCAATTAAGACCTCTCTTTCCCTCTCTTTCCTTCTCTCTTCACACCCCATCTTCTACTTCCAGGGTAAAAAAGCTCGACAGAGAGAAAAATCAACTAGAGATGAAGAAAATAAACCAAGGCCCCCCAATTCCTTGCAGATGATTTCCCTTCTATTGTTAAGGAACATGGGATTTGCCTAAAATGACCAATCACCCCAAATATTCCAGGATAACCCCAGATTTCAGGGGTTTGTGTCCTGCTGTCCCCAAGGACTCCATGAAATGGGACTTTTTTCTCTGAAATTTAAAAATCAGTCCAGGATCAGCACCATGCAATATTCTACTGTATCTTTTGATAAGATGCCTTGCCATGCTGCCAGACACCACATGAGCAGTCTGTACAGCTTCCAGTTCAGGAGGTCCCCTTGGTGCTACTACCTGAAAAGCAGTATAGCCATGTTCATGTAGCACAGGTCCTAGGCTAATTAGTCCTGCCTCTCATTGCTGTATGAATGTGGCTACTCTGCTCTTGGTTCCAGAAATAGCCACAGGCATTCATGTACGTACATGAGAGTGAACCCAGTGTATTTAGCTTTGGCTTGCAGCTGTACAGGACACTAGCATTCAGCTCAGGGAACAGAAGTATAAAGTGAGTTAATTTAATCTAACAAGTTTCAAAAGACATTACAGGTAATCCTGCCTGGTAAAATCAAACATCCCCATTAGCTTTTATGCATTTGACTTATATCAAAAGACTCAAGAACCTAGGCTGAAGGTGCATAGAAATTGTCTTCCTCATTGTCACAAACCTAACATCAGTAACAAATCATGCTACATGTTGATGCAGGCATAAAGAGTGTCCACGGTGTAATGACAATTATTTTTGGCATCTCTAGGGATATTGCATGTTACATTTTAAATATAATGATCAGCTTGTTCTATCACTGAGAAATCTCCCATTAGTCTAACCTCCAGAATCACATAGTTCATAAGACTTGAGATTTCATCCCAAAATTTCTAAAATAGAAATTAAATAGAATAAATTAATAAATAGAATTAAATTAACCTTTGGTGTCATGCCATTGATTTCAGTAGTTATGCTATGGATGAGTTTGGTCTTGGGTATATGGTAAGATCTACAGTGTACCCAGTATCTGACCCTTTTCATTCATAGATTTAAAAGTGTTCTCTGAAGTTGAGAAACAATGATTACTTCCATATTATAGAGGGTAAAACTGATCCATGGAAAGGTTAAGTATTAATTAAGGTCACCTAATATGTCAATGGCAGTGGTAAGATTAGCATGTAGGTCTTTTAGTCCTGAGTCTCAGTTTATGTTTTGTATGTGAACAAAAAAATGTAAAGCCACTTACATTTTCAGGCATCAGATGTTAAATCTGACAGTATTTCCTATCAACAACCTAATCCTTGCCCCTTACAAAACTGAGTGGCCAGTTTTCTTTCCCTTTTGCTTTCCTCTCTTGCCAGGGAATACTAATGTATATTTGTGAGGGCTATAATGTTGCATTTGTTAATGAAATAAAATGTTTGGGAGAGCTCCTTTTAAGCAAAAACATGTGTTCTAGGGAGGAAACATTCTTCTGGTAAACAGCCGAGCCCTACACATTCAGCAACATAACTTTGTGTGTGCAGTGATTGAAGATTGTGTGACTAAGGGAGACCTTATTTCTGGGGCAAAGCTCTGAAAGTATGTTGTTTGTTGTCACAAAGCCAGTCTCTTCTTTTATGTGAGAACCAGTTATTGGATGGTTATTCTTATGGTTTTAATAACATTTGACTCATATCAGAGCACTGTTGGGTTTTAACTTTGATATTCTACACTGTAGTGTTCTGACTCAATCACAGCAGTCTCTTGTCCTCCAAAAGTATAAATGGGCACGGACATGACTTGCTACAATTACAGCATTAGACAATGTCTCCCTGGCTCTGCACAAAGAGGAGACCCTCCTCTATGTTGAATGGGCCACTTCTTTTCCAAACTCCTTGAAGAAAGGAAAAGACCATTGTTCTGGGAGCAGAAGGAGCAGACTGCACTGGGACATGCATCACCCCAACACTGGGATTGTAGAGATTGTCAGAAATTATAATGTAGTTTGGGGCTGCAATCAGGATGAAATCCTGTTAGCATGATTGCAATGCTTCCAGGGATCCTTACCTTTCTATACATCCCCTAGAATCCACATTGCATGGGGGAAGTTTTGCCCTTATTCCAGGGGAGAGACAGGTGGCTTTCTCCTGCCCCTACTCTGAAAACCTGACCTTGGAAGGAATGATCTTTGCCTCAGAGATTGAAGTACTGTAATAAAGTGTCACAAAGTTGTGTAGCCAATATCATGAGGCAGTGTGTAGTGCTGAGGAGCCCTTCCAGGGCTACTAGTCCTGGAAAACTTTCTCTTACTGTGAATTCTTTTCAACATGAATTTAGTGAATGGAAGAAAATGGCTTAACTGGTTTGGACAACAGCCCCTATTTACTCAGAAAGCAATTACACCACAAGCACCATAGCACGAACTGCCCCAAGCATGAGGGATAAGAGCTGGTTCTTTCTGTCCATGCAGATCTTTGCCTTTCTTATGTGACTGGGAACATGACAGGCCATTACTGCTGTTCCTTATGTAGATTTGGTGGGAAGGAGATACTGTTGTCATTTCTCACAGTCCATGAAATAGCTGGGCACAGCAACACTTTTTTTCACTACCAACTGAAGCCAAATTAGATCAGCATTATGATTGCAAGGTTCCATACATGGGCAGATCTAGGGTTTTGGAAAGGGGGCTGCAGATAGTATGGTGTATCATCAATATAACACAACACATTTCGACCCAGTTAAAAGGAAACTAAGAGTTTTACTAATAAGCAAGGGGACCCAGGGCAGTATTATTCCATTTGAGATTGAACCAAAACACACATAACTATTGGAATCTGCATTAATTTGCTATATCATATATGATATTTAAAAAATGCAATGAGAATCAAAATATGTTGTTTCATTAGTGCTGCATTTCATTAGAATTTGATGGACTTCTCTTTTTCAGATTGATAAAACAAAAACTAGCCTTCTTGAGCATCTTGACAGTGCAACCAAAGTTTCACTTAAGGCTTTTTCAACACCTGAGTTAATATCTGTAGCTAGTTAAAAACAGTCCACAGAGCTGTGAAATAGGAGCTACATTACCGGAGAAGCTCACAGACAACAGGATTGCAAAAGAAAGGCTATCTGGATTAGCTGAACATCGAAACTATTAAAAAGGAGAAAGGGTTGTTAACACCTATGGAATTAAAAGTTTAGAAGAAATCAAGTAGATTTTAATGAGCTAGTAAGTCAAATGACTCCTTCACTGCTGCCTGGGTAGAAATGCTGCTGTCCCTGCCAGGCAGTAGGTTTTAAACTTTGACAAGAATCAAAGTGAGGATGTGACTGCACCGCTGCATCCCTCCTGGATTCACCCCGGTTTCATATTTCTGTTGGTTTCATTTAATTGTTACCTAAGATGACACTCAGCATAACCATGTTTGTTTATGTTGTAGCCCCTTTCATCCAATAACCTCAAAGCACTTTACAGTAACAATAATTACTTACAAGAATAAATTACTATGGCATATAACACCTTCTTGCAGGAGATAAGTATCATTATTCCTGCTGTACAGATGGAGACACTGAGGTATAGAGGTTTTGCTGGATAAACAGGTTTTATACCACTGATTATCCAGCCTTTAGTTCATTTGTTTTTGTAAGAATAGACATGTAGACATGCTTCTGTGTTGATGTATACTTGGTATACCATTTGTGGACCATTTTCCAATAACATTGTACCCTGTTATTTTGGCAGGGAAATATTACCTATAGCAGGATTAGGGTAGACTGTAACTGCATGTGTATATTTAGATTAATTAGACAGAACCTCAGTATTTTAGCAAGAGAAACAAACCCAAGCATTGTTTCCTTTTTTTGGCTGATCTTAATCCCATTTTCAGGTTTTTCTCTCATTTCTCTGTAATCATTTATTTTTTCCAGAAACCAACAGAGATGTCTCATTTTAATTCCTTCTTCTCCCTAGTATTCCCATGTAACTTTGTCTATATGTTTATTCCTTTGAAGGGGAAATAGTTTGATCTGGTATGCTCCTGTACTAATAATTATAAGAAAATATCTATTTACCAATGAACAAAAATAAGATATAGCTACTATTTGAAATACTTTAAAAGTGTAATCTGGATATCAGTCTAATATATTATTTGCTAATATTAAGAATGCTAATACTATTTTGATTTCATTCATAGTGTATTACACATTTCCCAGATAATCAAGAAGGGACAGTTCCCACCCCAAAGAATTCCTAGAGCTGTTTTCAACCATTTTAGTCTTGAGAGGCCACTCAGAAGATGCCAGCTCTTGTTTTACTGCAGAAAAATAATAGAGCAATTCTTTTCTTGCAAAGAACTCAGAAAGACCACAATAGGTCAGAATGTATTTGACACTTTGTAATGCTATTTGAAATCTTTGGCCATGTCCATATATGTATGGGCATTTGGTTCACTGGGGACTAGTGGCAGTATCTTGTGTTGCTGCTAGTTGTCCCCAAGGAATGCTTGTGCCACTTGCCCTCTGGCACGCAGCAAGTTGCCCCAGGTGGGGCAGGGGAGCTTGGGGCTAGCAATGGACTGGCTCCAGCAGCCTTACCTCGGGTCCTAGGGGCCTTCTGGGGCTGCAGCAGTGGCAATCCTGTTTCACAGAGCTCCAGCCGGCCAGACTTGTTTTGAACAGTGCATGCTGCCCGTGTGTGCCACTCTGCTTTTTTTTCTGCCGGTTTTTTTGACCCATGGATATCCCCTCTTCTAAATGTGGCTTTTAGATTTATCATGCACCGGTGGTTGGATAGTTTTGTTTTAACCATGATAACAAGACCCAGTCACCTGAAGAAACCTGTCTTGCATTTGAAATGCTTGTCTAAGATTTTCCCAATCATGTAGCTACACTAAAAGACATAATTCACAAAAATCCTTGCCTCTCATGTAGATATTTTCACATCTAACAGTGTTAATATTGCAAAGCACCCTTAAAAGTATATCATGGCACTCCAGGGTGCTGCATCACCCTTGTTGAGAATCATTGTCCTATTGGAAGGGAAGGTGGGAAACCGGAAATTGAAGGAAAGGAAACAAGTTATCATGCCATTTTCCTAATTGTTCAGTTGAGGAATTGAGTATTTTGGGGAATGACAACTCCACATTTCTTTCTCTCTGGCCCCGATCCTGCAAGCAATGTATATGTGCTTAATTTTAAAACTGGGAGTAGTAAAGGGAAGTTTCAGTGTGACTACTCACTAAGCATGCATGTTTTCTTGGCAGGATTTAGGCCCTGGGCAGGAATTGGTGACTCAAAACTTTTTCTTCTCTTTGATTGAGTTCAGTAAGGCCCCCATTGTAAGGGTCTTCAGGAATTTTTCTGCACTTAGGTACCTTTTAGGAATCTGGCAGCAATTCCTTAGCAAAAGCAGCATGATCATGAGATGCTGAAGGATCTGGAAACTTGATTTCCCCTGACCAAATTAAGCCACAATTTAACATTTAAGAGTCTTGGTCAATTTAAAATAATTAAATTTAGTCTTGAGTACCACACCTATTCTGGAGTCCTCTCACCATTGTCTTATGGTTCTACAATCACCTTCTCTTACAAAAATATTTGTATTGCCCCCTTGCTGTTTAAAGGATCAAGGGAAACAGTGAAATTGAGTGCACTCAAAGTGCAGCCCAATGGTGACAAACTAAATGACAGGAAGAAATAAAGAATGTGTTTTTCTTTTCTCTAATTTGTTTGTTATAGCAATCTTAGGATTTATTTGTAGGAATGAATAAAAGTAAACAAGTGAGACTGATGTGTAGTGATTCAAGTGATGCCTTTATTTTGGGTGTTTAATTCTGCAACTATAATAATTTTATTTATTTTCAAAACACTTATTTTTCTACAACTTCAATATTTACCAAGACTTTGTTCTTTAAAAGAAAATGAAATCTTCCTCCATCCCAAAGCTTAATCTCAGAGGAAATAAATATATCCGCACACATTCTATAAATAATCTTGGAAGAGCTGGAGCAAAACTCCATTTGCATAGTTCAGGTGTGTACAGCTTAAGGATTGTGAGTCCCCTGTAGCCCTCCAAGGCAATCCCAGTAACCTGACATAATTCTTTATGAAATCACTTTATTAAAAGAGAGGATCCGAAAAGAAAGTAGAGTCCTGTGTCTCTGCTCAGTGACAATTCATTAATCAGTGCATGAGTCTGCATTTATGGTCAGTTTCTTGCATCCAAACATGCTGAGGGCTCTGACATCTGATCAAAGCAGATCCCACCTCCACTGGAAACTGTGCCTTGCAACTGGCCATTGAAAAAGGCTGTGTTGGGCACCCCTAACATAGTCCATTTGGTGCTAAGGAGAGATGCCAACTATCAAGTCTGCATGTAAGGAAACTAACAGGTAGTTGTTAATAGTGGAAGTCTAAATCTGCCTCCACCTTTTCTTTTGCTGAAATCGACTCTGTCACTTGCAACTGTGTCTCTTCGAATTCTAGGTGCAATTCTTACAATGTGCATCTGTAGATGTGCAGTTCTGAGTAGGTAAATGTGAGTAGTAAGAAGGGGGAAAGGCCTAGAACGCTCTGCCTTAGAGATCTCACAGCTCTTGCTAAGCTAACAAGAGGAGAGTACAGATTAGAACTGCAAGCACCTTCCCAAATTGATATAAAATATCTGCAGTGCTAATACACTGAGAATAAATGTAATATTGAAAGAAATGACTGATATGATTAATTAACTAGTCAATGTACAGGGCATCCATTTATGAATATCCTATTCAGATAAAATGAAACCTTATTTTCACATACCTTACTAAATACGTATACATATCTATGCCTCATTTCCATTTTTATCTTGCAATAGCACCAAAAACAAAACAGAAACCTTGGCCAACAGCATTTCCTGTACAAGAATGACTGACATCAATCCAAGGAACTATTGACCAGTCAATGACCCCCCTTAATCTGTAAAGACTCTATAGTTTTGAGGATTATTAAATATTATGTATCTTTTAGGCTAGCATAAGAGATATTCTGTAAATCAAGTCTATATGGAGAAGAGATGTGAGTATATATTAAATATGCTTTATAATGCTAATACAAACCTTTTAGTTGTGATTACAAATCTATAATATTTCAATTTGTTTTTATAATGGTGGTGTAAAGTTGCAATAGCTTCCTATCTCACTGAGTTATGCACTTTATTTATTGAAATGCCTCTTGAAAAAAGCAGCTCAAGTTCAGTAGGCCTTCAAATACTAATCCACCTGTGAATATGCTGTTGTCACCGCTCCTATTTTTATTTAACAAAGCCAGTTTTCCCTTCTTCCCCTTCAGCATCTTGGGATATATTCTGATTTGTCCTTCAAACTTGTCCTTTCACAGCATCCGATAAGTGAGTTTCAGGCCAGGAAATCTTGTGCTATCTATATCTATATAGATATACCTACTTTGGCTAATCTATAAAGTACAAAACTACCCTGACTTCTTCAGATCAGACCCTACAACTTTCTTGGCCTGGGTGGAGTCCTGTGCTCACGTAGTACCCCACTTAACTCAGTACGGCCATCCACAGGTGCCTGGCTCTGCCTGCACAGAACATGTTGCAGGCTTGGGGTCAAGGGGTTAAACCACATGGATGGGCAGTGCATTTAACATTGATAATGCAGCACATCAGATGAATAACCAGGAATAAAGAAATGACTCTCTACACTTGCAGAGGCCACCTCTGCCCGCGTGGGGAGTGTGAGAAATCAGCCTGACACCGCTGCTGGGAAAGTGTTAGGGGGTCGCAGAACAAAATCTAGACACTTGCCCACCTCCAAGGATGGCCGGTTAGCTTAAACGCATCATTCTTATTTAAATTAATATATTTCCTGTTCCAGGTCAAATCAGCCCAATCGCTTCCAAATCATATTGGCTGAGCAGAACTCAGCCTTTCCAAACCCTGCATGGACTGAGCAGGCAGAACTCAATCATTTGCAGCACCACGTATGGCGCTAGAACTGGGAGCATCCTCCATCCCAGGGACTTCAGATCCGCCCACATCCATCGGCAGGCGTCCTACATGCAGGCCTAAACCCGGAGGTCTTGGCAATCAGATGCCCCCACTTGATATTGCATAGTTGTTGGGGGCTGGAAGGGACCTTACAGATCCGGCCTCCCTGCACTTGGGCAGGAAAGGAAAGGGTGCGTAGAGCGTCCGTCCGTACAGGGCACAAACCCAGGACCTTGGCGTTATTAGCACCAAGCTCGAGCCACCTCAGCCCACACGAGATCTCAAGTAAGCAAAGCGGCCTCTCCCGGAGCAGCGAGCGAGGGCACTTTCTGGCTGGCCGCTTCTGCCGGACTTGGCGTCCAAAGGCTGCAGGGAAGCAGGACGGGGCGACGCAGCGTGTGCAGGGCGGTGCAGACAGACCCCCAAACCCCCACAGGGCTGGGACCACCCTTGCGTACGCAGAACCATGCGTGGAGCCCGGGCCCAGCTCAGCTGGCTCGTACAGGGCGCCCCCTCCGCACTGACGGGCTGCGCAGCCTGAAGGGAGCTCTGGGGGGCTGCTACGTGCCAGCGCTCTGGGGCCCCGCTGCAAGCGGCGCAGCACCCCCCTGCCTGACAGCCTCGGCAACGACAACGGGCCTGCCCCAAGCACCACAGTACTTTTCGGCCGACAGAAAAGCCGAGCACAGGGAGGCTAGGAGGGGCTTTAGCCTCTCCTCCTCCTTCCCCTTTGAGGGGCGGGGCGGAGGGAGTTTGCGGAAGGGAGCCGTGCACAGCGCGCGCTGAATGGCTGCCGGCGCCTCGTGACCACCCCCAGCCCCGCGCCCCCCCACGTTCCATTGTGTGCGCGAGCCCGGCCGCGACGACAGGCCCCGCCCCTCACCCCCTCAGGCCCCGCCCCTTCCCCCCCGCCTCTTGGCTCACTTCCGGCTGCCGCCGCCGCCGCTCGCTTCCCTCTCGGAGGACTCGGGAGAGCGAAGAAACAACAGCCGCCATTTTGTTTGTGTGCGACTGAGGGAGGGAGGGAGCCGGAGCCTGGGCCAGCGCCGGCCGCACGGGCAGAGCCGCACGGAGGCGGGGAGCGCGCAGAGAGAGACGCCGGGACCCCCCCCCCCCAGCCGCTCTCCTCCCCTCGCAGCCGGCAGCCGGGCAGGACAGCCCGGATCCCGCCCCGCGCCCGCCCCCCGCCGCCCCCCCCAACCCCCCGGCCATGGCGGAGGCGAGAGGGAGGCTGCGCCGCGCCTGAGGGGCGGAGGAGGCCGGGAGTCGCCATCCCCGCGCCCCGCGGGGACAACCCGGCCCGCCCGAGCCCCGGCCTCGCCCGCTCGGAAGGGGGGCGGTAGGCAGAGGGGGGGAGGGGCCGGCTGCTTCCTCCTCCTCCTGCTACTGCTGCTCCAGCCGCCGCTGCGGGGGGATCGCTCCATCTGCCTGCGCGGGGGGGGCGCTGCCGAGACCCCGAGCGACGCCTGCCGCCGCCCCGACCGGACTCCCAGCGCCGCCGCGGCTCCAGCGCCCGCACAGCAAGATGTGAAGCGGAGGCTCCTGGAACGCTCCTCATCCTCCCCGCGCTGCAGCCATTAGTGCCTGGCCCGGCGGGGAGCCGGGCGCCCCGCACACGCGCCGCCCTCCCCGGCCCCGCCGCGGGGCTTTTTCGCAGGGCGGCGTCGGAGGGGGAAGGCGCTGCTAGAGGACGGTGATTTTTTTTTTCCCCTTTCCTCCTCTTTTTCCCCCCCTCCTTCTTCTCTCCCCTCCTTCGCCTGCCTCCTTGTGGCGATGAGGAGGAGGAGGACGACGCCGAGGAGGAAGAGGCTGATGGCGGCGGTGAAGAGGCAGCGGCAGCAGCAGGAGGAGGAGACCCCCCAGAGGATGATGAAGATGATGGTGGCCGTGAAGAAGCAGCAGCAGTGCACCCGCTGGGATTGATCAGACGCAGCCTCTGGCAGCTTGATTTTTTTTTTTTAAATTTGATTTATTATTAATCTTTTTTTTAAAAAAAATTGGCATTGTTGTTGCTGGCGGGGGCTTTCCCAGCTGCTCTTCTCATCCGCGGCTGCCCTTTGGCCCAGGGGGGGAAAGGCTTTCCTTCTCTCCCCCCCGCCCTGCTGCCTGCATTTGCCCCGTGTCTTTGCTGCCACCCGCCTAGAGACTGAGCCTGAAGGGCAGAAAAAGGGGAACTTGCCCCGCTTTCATCTCCTCCAGATCCTCCTGCCTCTCTCTCCGTGTTGTTGTTCTTCAGCCAAATCGGGGGCCCTGAGAGAAAGGAGCCGATCTTGGGGTTCCCCCTTCCCTTCCCCCCAGCCTCCTGCGCTGTTTGTCTAAAAAAGAATTAAAAATGGCCGAGAATGTGGTGGAGCCGGGCCCGTCTTCAGCCAAGCGGCCTAAACTCTCCTCACCGGCGCTCTCCGTGTCTGCCAGCGACGGCACAGGTCAGTCTCAGGGGCCCAGGCCCCCACCCTCTTACTGCCCCAGCTGTATACCCAGAGCTGTTTTTTCTCTCTCCCTTCCCTCTTACCTTCGGTTTTACTTCTTCCCTGCCTGCCCCCCCCCTTTACACTCTCTTCCTTTCCCTCTACGTTCCCTCTCTGCACCCCCTTTCTTTGCATCTCTTCTGTGCTAATCTCACGGAAGGGTGGTATTTGTTGTTACTTTTTATTTACTGGAAGAGCTAGAAACCTAAGGTGGTTGTCTCCTGCGTTTGGCCATTTGCAGAAAAACCTTAATTTACCCCTTTTTTTTTCCCCCATCCATTTAATTTTGCAGCAGTAATTCTTTCAGAGATCTTTATTCTCTATCTCCGTTCCCAGGCAGCATCTTCGTTGCATTTCTCTCAACTGTTTTTCTCTGTGTGTGTGTGTGTGTGTGTGTGTGTGCACGCGTGCAAATAAACACAGGGTCAGCCCACAGGGGTTGTTTTTTTGGCTTTTATGTAAGGTTTTTACATAGCATTCAGATTTTTCTTAGCAAATGGTTTAATTCTTTTCCATTCTCAATTTCCCCCCTCATTTCACTTTGATTATATTATTGACCTTTTAACTGTTCCTTTTCACTTTTTCTCTCTTGCACAAGGATCTCTAAAGATGAGGTATTCTGCTGTTTTCGTTGATTATTTCCAAACTTATCTGTCTCAATCTCTATTTAAAATAAAGATTATGGGGTATGTGGGTTCACCAAGAGCATTTATATCTTCATACAAACATGCAGTATTTCACCTTATTTGCATTAAGAATCAATATGGAGCGCAGTTTATTCTGTATCTCCCATTTCTTTGCTGCTGAGACCAAAATGTCTGAAATTCCCATGTAGATTTACCAGGTAGAGAAGATGAAGAGGCTTTGCAATCTTGCAAGGGTTTTTAATGATGATGTTTTAGGGGGGGAAGACTGCTCTGTAGAAATGTCACAACAGAGAAGAAATATCACTAAAGGATGCAAGTTTTGAGTGTCCCAATCCTCAGCAAACATGAATGAGCTGTTCTTGAAGTTTCCAGTGAGGTGTCTGCTTTTTAATGAACCTCTGGTGAGCAGATGATCTTTGGGGATCATTTTGCTTTATGAAAGCACCAAGCCACCTGCTCTCAGAAGTTTCTTAAAATTCACTTTTAGGTTTTTCTGGGTAGTAGAATTTTGGGGACTCTGTTTCTCCCTGTCTCACGTGCAGAAGTTTGCATTGTTCTTGATGGCCACCAGTCTTGTTCATTGCAGTTGCTTGCATTGCCAGAAAAATGAAGAGTGAAAAATGGTTGGCTACCTGATTGTAAACAAGATGCTCAAATGTCCTGTTGTGGTTGAACACTAGTTTAACTGCATTCATCTTAAAGTTTTCTTCTCATTTCTCTTCCTTCTTCTGCATAAATAAACTTTTCATTAGTTCAATGTAATTTTTTTTTTTTTTTAGCTTGCAGAGAACTTTTAGGGCATACTTTGATAGAGGCAGTATTATGTGAGCTGAAAAATGGGGGTGATTAGTGTAGTTACAAAGTCAACAGGTCCAGTTCCTAGTAAACTAGATGAAGAAGGTTGAAGGAAGTTTTCTCTGACCCAACCCACTTGTTGATTTTTAATATCAGACTTGGAAAGTGAATACTTCAGTTCAATACTATTCACATTTACCTTAGTTCTTTGCCCTGGTGTTAATCTTGGTATAGGTTATAGGGTTAGCTCAGAATTTCACTTAAGGATTTTTCTTTAAAAAAAAAAAAAAAAAAAAAAAGCTGGAAAGGCAGGACCTTATTTTCAGTCAGATTAAATGTGTAAGAATATTGTTTGTGTAGGAGTATATAACAGGTGCAGATATTGACTGTATATTTATCTTGCACTTTTTAATCCAGATCTATTGAGTAGCTTAATAGTTGAGGAATTACTATATAGTTGTGGTGAGACTTTTACTGTACCTAGTTGGACAATTTCAGGAATTCAAGTGTGCATAAGAGAGAGCACACTTTCTTTGTAGCCTGCCTAACCCTAAACTTTCTACAGTCCAGCCTGGAAAGGGTCTTGATAATGAGATTTGTTTTCACATAGTCGCACAAAATGATTATTAATGAAGACTTTTCTTTATCCTGGGAAAGTAGGTAGTAGATTAACTTTATGGGTTTGGGAATACTGTATTAAAGTATGTTAGGGTTTTAGGGTTGTATTCTTCTGTTCCTATTGCCTGGGTGACTGCTTTGCTGTCTTGCTTTCCTGTGTCCATAAACAGCAACTTTAGTTTCATCAAGAGTTTTTTTCCTCTCTGTACTATCAAGCTAACTTTGAATTAGTAGAAGTTGTGTGTATTGTGGTAAATCCCAGCTATAGAATGTGATGTATTGTCCCCACTTTTAAGTTATCAGAAATACGTGGGAACATTTTTTACCTTACTTGCATACTTACTAGGAACATTATATTGTTACGCTATGGTTTTATACATAGTTGTGCCATTTGGCTTTGCCTGCAGGTGCATAGAGGCATGGTTTGGTTGGTTTCTCTCATTAACTTTATTTGGTTTTGAGTCTACATCTGAAAATGTGGATTTGATGGGCTGGAGATCTGAAAGTAACATGTCCATATGAGTTGCTCATGATCAAACTAGCAGATGTCAAATATTTTAGTGTACAGGAGTCTAGGTTTGGTCTGTAATTCATTTCTTACTTTTGTTACTGCAGATCAAGATTATATAGTCTTTTCAGAATGCACAAACTATGGATGGTTTAAGGCTTTTGTTTCAGAACACGAGCTGTCTTGGGATTATCCGTAAGATGTCGATATGAGTTAAACCAAAAAAACTCATCTCAACCCTCCCCCCATTCTGCAAGTCTGATCAAATATGTAGTCTCTTCCTTCCTATGCTACACCTCAGAAGCCTTGGATGCTTTGTCTCTCTTCTATTTGAATGTAGTTTTTGTTTTAATGCTGTAGAATGTGCTGCATTTTTAGTTTAGAATTTTTAAATGCGTTCCAAATTTGGTGGCTTAAATTCCTTGCCTTGGAGGGAAGTGGGGTGGGGGCGGTGGGAGGAATACTGTGTTACCAGCCAGCTCAAGTGTTTCACTACAGGTTTATACTGATTACAAATTCTAAAGTATTTTACCCCATTGGAGTAGCTCAAAAGATTCTTTATATTGAAAATTAGTTTTCTTTCAGTAAATTAGTAGTTAGTTTTGTATCTTGTCTCTTGATTCTCTGCAGCTCTTGATTTCAGGAGCAGTATTTCTTTTGACTTCCCCAAGAGTTTTGAAAAAAGATTTCTACCACTTCAGTGGAAAGAGATAACAAGAATGGTGGGAAGGAGGACTGATGCTTGTCTGTGTACATGAAATCTTACTTAAGCTTTGCAAAGACCATGAAATTGGAACCCTTGGATCTGTTGTAACTAGCAACTTTTGCTAGTAAAGCAAGATTGATTAGGAATGTGACTTTTTTTTTTGTTGACAATTTTATGCTACAAAAAGCCATAATGTGTGCATGGTTATATTGACAATAAATGCTTTTGACCAGTGCAGTTTCCTTCATTCAGCATATATAAACTTTACAGGCAAAGGTACTTTTTGTTGGTAGTCTTGGAGTTTGTGTCTTCCATTTTAATTTTTAGTTACTAAATGAAATGCTTGTCAAACATTATGTTTGCATCACACATTGTCTTAAAAAATCATTTGGGGCAAGATTTCTCTCTTAGTGAATACTTTCTAACATACTTGATATTTGGAAGATTTTCTGGATTTCATATTCCTTGGTAAATGAAATAACATTGTAGTAGAAATGCAGTATTGTTTGGCTGTTGGATTCCAAAATGGTGTTCGAAGTGCTGAATATTTTAATTTATTTAATATTTTACAGTTAACTCATTCTTTTTAATAATTAAGACAGATTTGCCATGAGAGAGGTGTGTGTGCTTGTAGTATGTGCTTTGAGTTACTTTAACTTAATTTATCCAGAAGTTGGATTCTGCTGATTGATAGCAGTTCTTACAGCCAAGTGAGCACCTCTTTAATTTCCCTCCAATTTAATATTCACCTCTTTATAAATCTGGATTGTGTTCCTTTTGTCAGAAACTCATCCTGACTTTTTCTCCTCTCGCTTTCCTCATATCCCAGGTGTGTAAATCTCTTTCCTGTACTTAAAACCTTCTCCTCTAATAATACTTATTCCTGCCCTCTTGTCTCATCTGAACTAGTATAATGATTCTTTGTGTCCAAGAAAGACTTGACTTTCATCTCTTTTAAAATGTGGTGGGTTGTTTCTTTTCTGCATATGCATTGCCTAGAATCTTGGTTCCCTGTTTCTTTCAGAGATGGGTACACAGCTTCTGTTACTTTTTCAGTCTCCTTCATGCACTTGCTCTTTTTCTCTCTTCATCTATTTAACTTAATCTTTTTTTACCTTTTAGCTTGTTCCCTTCCCTTCTGGCCTGACTACTCTTTTTTGCACAGCAGTCCCGTTTTACTTGAGTCTTTTTCCTTTCTAGCTTAGCATGCCCTTTCTATCTGAAACGTAGACGAGTAACTGTGTTTCTTGTCTACCCTTCTGCTTAGGTGCTTCTTTTATATTTAAGTGGTAATTTATATGATCAACATTAGTTGTAATACAATAACTTTGTTTAATGAAACTTTTTTTTTTATTTGTATCTTTGTAGTGTCTAGAGGTCTCAGCTGTGCTAGGTATCATGCAGACACCTGTTTTGACAGTGCTTTACCCAGGGAGCTTATAATTTAAATAAGCAAAGGGGAAGAAGGGAAACCGGGCACAGGAAGGATAAACGATTTGTCCGAGACCAAGTGGTCATTGGTAGAGTGCAGGTGAAATCCAGGTCTTGACTTGCCTGTCATCCTGCACTCCTTAGTATCAAATAGTAATGTATTTTGCAGTCAGATGTGTTCTGTATTGGAACTATTTATTTTCAGGCCTGAAAGTTAGTTGGTATATTTAAAACATTGATATATAGCAAAGACCCCCACATTACTTACTTAAGTTCTACAATTTAAATAGAGAAAAACAGGCTGTCGCCTTTCTTGCCAAGTTTTCTCTGCACCATTCTTGCCCCACAACTGTTGTAAACTCTTAGAAGAGGAGCAGAGACCCCTTCATTTGTGTTTTGAAAGACAGAAAGCTGTATGTCAGTAGTGGCCAAATTGTGGCTTATGCATTTAGACGTGACTTTTGAAGCAAGGGAAGGTGACTTATTGTTTTCTACTTGTTTTTGGCTTTTGCTTATTATTTGTTCTAAGAAGTAATTTAACAACAAATTGCCACTTGAGAGAAGCTGCTGGGTGCAGATCAGCAACTTGGGCATGCACATCTTAAGTCTTATGTCCTATGGTACTTGGCCATGTCAAGTTTTTGGGTTGCAGCTAGAGGGGGTAGTAAGTTTGGCCATCCCTACTACATATTGTAACATTTCGCATTTCTTATCATTGGTTTTCAGGCAAACAATAATGTGAGGAAACTGAAATTATTTCCAGTATATAGTCAAGTGGCCAATCAAAATAACACTGTGCTTAATAATGATCTGTTTTGGTTTGGGGTTTTTTGGGTAGTTTTTTTTTGTTTTTGTTTTTTTTAGAGGAACAGTGATTTCTCATTTTTTAGGATACTTACTCAAAAAACAAATCAGTGGTCCTTCTGACTTTGAAGTTGATGAATCTAGTCCTAAGCTGCTCATAGTTCAGTTTTTTTCTTAAACTATTCTTAGTGAGAAGGTAGGGTACTGTGGCACTGTAGGTACTTAGGGGTTCAGAGAGGAATGAAGCAATAGTCTGCTTCATCAAATGCTATATTAATGTACTGATGAAGTGGAAATACTCTGAGGTGTATATGCAGTTGCTTTTATCTGAAAATTGTGCCCAAAACTGCAATGTGTTTACTGTAAATCAAGATTTCTATATCTATAACATTTTATTCTAAATGCAGAACAGTCTTGGGTACAATAAAGACAGCCCTAAGAGCAGAATGTGGCATTTAAAAAGTAACTTTCTAGCGCACAGATCAGAGATTGTTGGGGAGAGTTTTTGTTTTTGTTTTTTTGTTGTTGTTTTGAATTCAGAAGTTAGAATATTGAATTGCAACCATACCTACCTTACTTTAGATAGTGACACACAAAGTGGCTTCTTGTATATTATTTTATATTAAGTGGAGATCAGGGTTTAGCCTGAAAGGAGTTATTAGGTTGGGTCCTGAGTTAATTATGAATCTTACCAGTTACTTGTGTGTATGCATTAAAAATAAGTGTGTGTGTGTGGGGGGGGGGGGGGGGGGCAGGCGGCGTGGGGAAAAGAGGTTATTTTATTTTTTAATAGAGTGTATGTCTTTGGATTAGAGGAGATGTATATTGAATTTCTTACTGCAAGAATTTTGGCATTTTGCTAGCTATCTTTGCTCTGTCCTGATTAGCAAAGAAAAATACTGCATGGAGAACTTCATGTGACTTGTATGCATCCCCACTGAAACAATTTTCCATTGTTTGGTTGGCTGTCTTTAGTTTCTCCTCCTCAACTTGCTTAGTTGGTTCAGTGGGAACAGCTTTTCAATGCATGCTCTAATGTAATAGTCTTTCTTTTAATCTTTCTTTTCACATTAACTAGTTCCCTTTCTGTGAAGATTCAGCCTAAAGTCATTTAGGTTTGTTATCTGACAAACAAAGTAATTTTACTGGATTGTTTCCTGTCAGATTAAACTGTGTATACCTGTCTCCAAGGATTTGGCTTTTCAAGCTTTACCTAAACTGTAGCAGCAGGTTGAAGTAAAATACATCTGTCTCTGCATATGGTTGTATGCTCTGGCATGCAAAACACCCTTGATTGAATTGAATTTAGTTATATGAAACCAACAAACGGGGCATAAATTATAGCAATTCTATACACAGGTATTCTCATTTACTGTACAGTAAGTAATCTACCCACAGGCCTGCTCTGGCATCTTTTTCTAGAACCATGTTGTTTTGTGTTATCTGAACTGTAGCACAAAGCAAAACAACACTTAATTTTCCTATGTATGCAAAGATTACATCATAGACCAATAACTGTTTTGGGGGGTGGGGGTGTATAGAGAGAGAGGTTTGTAAAAATAAAATAAAAAGCAAATCCTATATTCTTTTTGTCAGGAATTTTGAACAGTTCCTGTGTTCAGGTGAAGAAATTGTACTGCATATTCCAAGTCAGTTTCAAAACTATCTGAACTGCCTGTGTCAGCAAAAGAGACCTAACATTAAGGTCCTAGCTAGTTGCATTTCTGTGCTCCTTTCCTTGAGATTTTATGTTCAGGAGGTTTAGAAATAGATGTAGAATGGAGTGTCTCCTTTCCTTTTCCCCCAATAGTAGTATGAAATCACACCTATACTCTGTTTGATACTTCATTTACTATTTTCACAAGAGGCAGAATGGAGTTCTGCAGATGTTAAGGAAGCATAAACAAGAGTGGCACAGTGATTCTCCCATAGAGGAATTTCTAAAATATTGAGTAACATTTTGACTAGATAGTTTGAGCATAAACTACTGATTTTACTGTTTGCTTTGTAAAACGGTAAGTATGGGGTGAATAGATTTGTTTGTTGTAGGAGGTTAGGGTATGTTGTGATTAAATTGTAGATTACTTAACCCCAGATCTTGCAGGGCTACTGGCCTTTTAGTGGTCAAGGTAGAAAACTAATTCATTCTAGTACAATACTGAATGTTTTTTTTTTATTCTGCTTTCCAGAACCACTTTTTCTTAGTGGTCTGTGGTATTACTGAGCTAAATAAGGCCATTCACCTTTGCTAACTTTGTGTAGAATTCTGTGCATTTTAAAATAAAATAATCTGGCAAAGGCTGGTGTGTGGTTTGTTCAGTGGAGTAAAATGGGTCCAGAACAGAAGTTAAGCAGCTCAGTGTATATTCTAGGCAACAATGATTCTTTACTGGAAAAAGTGATAGCATGATCTCTTAAGTTGCAGGCGTACTGCTTTTATATTTAAATGGCAATTGATTTTTTGATTTCAAGAGCTATGGATCATTACATTTTTGTTCCCAAGTTAACACTGCTTTTATATTTTTTTCACATAGAGGAGTGCTCTTGGATGATTCTTGAATAAATACATCTGAAGACTGCTTTACCTTAAATCAGGTGTTTAAAACCACCAGTGTTGAGATGCCATATATGTGGCATGTGCCCATGTTTGACAGGGGAACATATCAAGCATTCCATTGATTTGGAGGAATTATTAACTTGGATTTAAGACAGATTCTTAAATTGGTATGTTTTTTATTTGTTATTTATTGAAATGTTGAATGCTGTCTTTTTAATTTTTTTAACTTGGGCCAGTAGTTACTGTACAAAATTAATTCAGTGGCTCTTGCTTAAGTACAATCAAGTCTAATTAGATTTATTCAAATAGTAATAACTTGCAACTTTCTCCTTAAAATCTTTTAGCTTATCTAAGCATCCCCTCTTTTTTAAATGAGTACCCAATTCATACCATAGAGCTGCTGCAAGCACCAGCTTTTTTTCTAGGACAGTGACATAGCGCTGCTTCCAAAATTATCATCAGCCACTTTTCAAAAGAGTAAACTGAAAACTCTATATTGCTCTTGCTGGTAGCAATGATTTTTGACTACTTGAGAATTTAACATTTTTTAATAATTAATCTGTACAAAAACTTAGTATAAAAGCAGTTTCTGTTAAAGCCAGGAAGCTCTTTTGACGTTGCATCCAAAAAAATAGGATGGGAACTGCATGGCAGTCCTTTTCAATAATATGGCTAGCCAGATACTGTGTAAATGTACTGCTCTTCATTGTGACCCCAGTACAAAGCCTATTGAGGTTAACCTTCCCATTAACTTTAGTATGCTTTGGGTCCTGAATCAAATTTCATATTGCATTTGTGAGCAAAATGGAAGAGTTGTTGTGAGAGCCTTGACACAGAATCTGTATTTGAGTTCAGAGAATCTGGGCATGTGGATATATTAGACAAAATGTAAGATCTACACCAAGAATGAAAAACAGATGTATTCAGGTTGAGGCAAGAGTGACAGATTGCCACTTACAGCATTTCCTTGTTCTTGTGTAACTTGCAGAAAATGATCACATATAACAGGTTTTCACAGCACAGTTTAAGGTAATATGTATCCAGAGCCAGTGAGTTGAGCATTTTGACCAATAAACTTTGGTTTTCTGCTTTAAAAACCCCCCAAACCCTCTGTCTGAAGCTCTTGCTCTGCTCTCCTAACATTGCTTTAGTGCTTTCATTTGCAAACTGGTTCCAGTTACTCTAAAACAACTTTGAAAACTTGTCCTGCTTGAAAATGTTTACATAGAATGTTGCTTGCAGTCTCACTTCAGAATTAAGACTCTTATTTCTTTTTTGAGTTCCTTGAAACACATAAATAATGCACAGAAGTAGACCTTTAAGCCATGCATGATGGTGTGGGAGAAAGCTCAGTTTCCTACAGTGAGAAGAATTAATCATAATAAAATCTAACGCCAGAGGCTCTCTTTGCCAAAGCACAATGTATTACAGAAAAAGGGTTCTGGCTTGCTTTGAGTAAAGCAGCAAAGAAATTGACAGCTCTCAATCAAGCTTCTACTATTCAGGAACAAAAGGATAAAGCTGCTTCAGGTTATGTAGGGATTGGTCTCCTAGTACACTGGAATTCTTAGTCTTTAATTGAACTTTCTAGCCCTTGAGTCTGGACCTTTTTAATGAAAAATGTTTAGGTCCTGGCTGAATTTTTTCCTTTGGTCTTGAATCAAATTAGTAGATTCATTCTATTGAATGCAGAAATAGTATAGATAAATGTGGCTCTCTAATTAAAAATGGCTACACAATTGAAAAACCAAAACAATTTTGCAGCTGTCAGGCAGAGACCTTGTATGCTTAATTTCATCTTGAAGAGAATTGCTGCCTTAGAGGTTTACAGTGGAAGCACTGTTAAGCTTTGCTAAACCCCATGAATACAAAATAAACCTGACTTTCTCCAGACTATCATCTGGCATGTTTCTTATTCCTGAATCTCAGCTCCTTAGGCAAATCAGAGCTTGGGTGGCTTTACCTGAAAACTCTTCTGTACCAAAGCATAGCTGTAATGACTAGATGCCAGCCTCTAGTTGTGGTTACAATTCACCTGAATCTCCAACTGCTATGAATTGTAATTTCCAATCTGTTGCACCTATGCTATAGATGAAGTTTCCTGCAGAAACTGTCTATTCAGGAACAGAAATAACTCTTCACCAATACAAGTTTTGGAAATATCCAAAGATTTGATTTGATTTTGCTTTCAGGGGGAAGTGGGTAAGGAGATTGGTAGAAAGAATCTTGTTCCCAGATGTTCATCTCTTTCCTTCACTGACTCTCTGGAGGACAGGATTGCTTGCATTAATCTTTGAGGTGCTTACAGTACTGCAGTAAGATAATGAGTATAGTGAAATTGACATGCTTTTAGTTTAGTTCTAGCTCTGTTGACTTCAAGGGTCAGGAAAGATTCTTGTGTTATGGTGTACAGGCAATCCTCGACTTAAGACATTTTGAGTTACAGCAAACGGCACTCACGCTTATAAATTGACACCCTGTTTTGACTTTCTGATCTCAGTTTTGACTTTACGATGCTTGAGCTGATGCCATGCTAGCAAACAAGTTGACTGCATCATTCATCTCCCTGGAGAACATCTGTTCAAACTTCCTTGGACGCTTTCTTTAAGAAAGCAGACAAGACTCCAGAAAAAACCTGCAGCGAAGATTCCTGAGAAGACTCCAGCCAAAAGCCCTTCAAAAAGTCCAACAAAGTCGCCTCAAAGAAGTCCTTCCAAATCAATATGATTGCTATTTACAATATAAATACAATATAAATTAATGTAGCTATATTACTCATCTACAAAATTCTGGATAGTCTTTGGTGAAAACAGGGTATCGGGCCTTGGTTCAGGTACCACCCCCCCCATTTATAACATTGTTCCTATGGGAAAATTGGTTCTGAGTTGAAATGTTTCGTCTTAAGACGCAATTTTCACAAACTAATCGTGTTGCAAGTCCAAGGACTGCCTGTAACTTGTCCTCTGGATTTTCTTCCTCTTTCTGGCCTCAGTTTGGTGGGCTGTAGGTCCTTGTGGGCTTGGCAGGTGCTGTGAAGTAGTACAGAGAATCTTGGGTCCCTGACTGTAGTCTGTCCCATAGCAGCCTAATGATTGCCAGATTTGGCAGGTGCCTCATTGAGTTGTTTTATTTTTGTGTTCTGGCATAGTATGGTGCATTCATTTTCTGTGATCTTGTTGCTTCAACCCCTGCCATTGCATTTGGACCTTGGTCTTTACTGTTTTTACATAAAATGCACATTTTAATTTTTTTTTCAGGATTGAAATATGTGGTCTCATTAACCTCTGGGCTTTGTAGGATACTGTATGAAACTTTGAGGCCTCTGGTGAATGTGAGACTAGATGATCTAATGGTTCTTTTGGGTTTTAAGTTCCCTGAAATCTAAATCCATTCTCTTCCTGCCTATCATTCCTTTTGCTTGCTTCCCTCCCATCTAGTCAAGTTGAGTTGTTGTTACTTCTCTATGTCCTTTATTTTGTCATGCGTTCACCAAACATTTTTTCCCCCTGATTTTTAGTGCTTGTAGTTTGAAGTTTTGAAGTTTTATACTTCTGAGATTCATGTTCACTGCATGCTTTACCTTTTGCCTCAGAATCTTAACCTGTCTTTCAGGGTACCTCTGTGTTTTGCCTTCTGAGTAATCTTGACTCTGAATCCCTGTGGGTTGTCGTCTTGAGACTTCTTGGTTTAGCTTTTTAAGAGCAATTCAGGTTGTCATCCTTTGCTCTTGAGGCCACTTGGGTTGTGGCTTAACTGTGAACCTGGTCAGCCAGGATGCTGCTCGTGTCTAGTGGGCACTTTCTTGCCTCAGTGCCTTAGTTTGTTCCTGGATAACATTCACATCATGATGCAGGAGTGCCTTATCTTAGTGCCTTGTCACTGTTGCTTCTGTCTGAAAGCACATGTGTGACATGGTACGTGTTTCAAATACTGAGAGAAGCCAAAGGCTTCAGTTAGTATTGATTAGAAGCTTTCAGGTTTTCCTTTTGACCCTTTGAGGGCTCTATGCTTGGAGTACTATTGGGGCAACCTTCACTGAGTGCAGAGCACTTATCAACACAAGTTTTACTCTTGATGCTTGATGGTGAAAGCTAAGGGTTTCAAGCAACAATCATTGAGTCCCTGGTGGACAAACCTGAGGGAAGCTCCAGTATCAAGCTTTGTCCACTGGTCTATTCATTTTGTATGTAAAGCTGCGAATAACCTGATTCATGCATGCATGTCAGTAGTTCTGGCATGCTGTGAAGGATGAAGTCTCTTTTGAAATTCCACTTTGATGCATCTCTTTTCCCAGTGCAGTACAATGAAGAGGATCTAAACTAAAGCCTTAAGGACCTGTTTTGCTTGATAATAAGAATGTACCTCAAAGCTTAGCTTGCAGGTTGTCATCTTGCACAACTTTTTACACCAAGGTTCTGCAAGCATCACAGCATACATAATACTGTCACTTCAGTTAGAGCACCTACTCTTTGGAGACGAAATGCTTGGAGGCTTTGTTCTTATTGTGCAGAAATCACATATGGGCTTAGAGCATTCTTGGTGACCTTGGGGTCCTGGAACAGCTTCCAGAAATTAGGGAGTCTTAATTTCTTTAGTGTTACTGAAACCTAGCTACTCCAGAGTTTCATAGAAAGGTCTGTTAACGTTCTCTCAAATGTGCAAGTGTCTCATGGCAAGTAAGATTAGCTTTCAGTTTTCTAATAAAATCTTTTGAATTAAAATGTAAGCTAGAAGGCATGCAAGGGAGCTGACCAAAATTGCTTCAGCCCTTTTGCAGACTTCCTTTTTTTGACTCGGAACACTTTGGGGCAGTAACTATTTTTGTTCTGTCTGTACAGTACCTTGCACAGTGGGATGCTGGTCTAGGATTGTGGTTGCTAGATGTTAATTAGTACTGTGTTACAAATCATAGTTTTAGATAATGTTTTGCATCTTAAATGAAGAATCTTTTAAAGCCATCAGGGCTTCAACTTCGGTTTTAAACCAAAGTTTGTATAGTCCTTTGCACTTTACAAATCAAATGATTGGTCTGAAGAAAATCACTGACTCAATTCATGGACTGCTTGTAGGCTGGAAAACCTATACAATTACCCATATTATATCTAAAACTTGTGTTTGTTTAAGATATAATAGCAAGGACTCCTAAAATCAGAAAGCAGCTTGTGCTGTGAAGATGGATGAAGTGCACTGATCTTTATTTGCTATATTTTTGTGACAAGCTAGCTGGTCTATGCCTTAGTTAGTAGAAATTAATACAATCCTATTGCAGTATTGGGATGCGTAAGAGAACTTATGGCAAGTCAAATCCTGTGCATCCTGTGGCTTGCAGACCCTCCCAACAAGATGAGTTGAGGAAGTTTAAGATGAGCCATAATAGTGCATGTTCTAGTTGTTAATCTACGCAGTCAGATGACTAATAATGGCAAAAGCTCTGTGCCTAGAGTACAGAAGGTAAGCATCTGATAACTCTGGTGTAATATTTGAAGCATTGTCCCTCATAGGATGATGGTGTATTAAGAAACCAAGAGTTGAATACAGCAGGAGACAGCAGTCATTTTTGCTTTTGCATGACTAATTTTGTCAGTATTCTAGCTTTGAAAGTTGTGGTGCTCAAGCAGTTTGATCCGTTTATACCAGAAGTCACTGTGCTTTATGTGAATATAAGAATGTGTGGTTCTTGAAATGGTAACATCATAGGTTGTGCTGTGCTTTTGTAGGTTGGTTTCATGAAGTATTGGGAACAATTGACAAAAGAATTTTTCTGGAATTGCTAAACTGTAGGTACTTTGGAGTAGATGAACTGATGCTGTTGTAGAAGGGAGTTTATATGTATCTTTGTACTTCATGTTATTTTAGAATGACATTTTGTGGGTACCTGGATATTGCCTAGTCAGAAATGAATTGTCTTTATAACGCTTCATGGGATCTGTAGCCAGTGACATTCTTCTTCATATTAGCTGTGAAACAAGGGGTAGGGAAATTTACCTAAAAAGACTTAGCTGGTATTTATTCCAGATGGAATGGTCTCCAAACCATCTTTCTGCAGTTTTGTTTGCTTTTATTTTTTTTTCATTTTTGTATAACTGTTGATTTTCTTGCCTTTTGGGGAAACATTTAATTCACTTGTTGTTTGGCTTATTTCTTGGAACCATTCATTACCTCTTGACAGTCAGTAAGAGGTTACTGTTTTCTTGTATCTGGACACCGCAGTTTTTAGGGACCAGGAATCTGTAAGTATAAAGCCCTGCCCTTTTCTACTGGGAAGTAAATGTCTAGGAGGGAGAAACCAGTTAATTATATCTCCTACCCCCTTCCATGTGAAATAGGGCATTAGCTTTCAAACCCTGCAAGGAATGTTGATTTATAGGAGTGGCATAAACCTTCAAACACCTTGCATCAGACTTTCAAAGGAAATGGTTTTCCATGATTGAAGAGGGGGTTTGTTCTTTTTTAAAAAACAAACAAACAAACCCAAACATGGCGCTTCTTTACTTTAAATTTGGCATGCTTACTGTGGTGTGTCGTCCCCCCCCCCCCCCAAAATCCAGTGCATGCTCAGAGGAAGCATTGCGTTAGTTAAACCTGGCTTATCCAGTGTCTGTATAGATCAGGCTCTTTAGTGAGTTTGGTTTTTTTTGTATGCATTTATCTAATAGCTGATTGACTCAGCTTTAAATAAAAGCGCCAAAAAACACTGCTGAAGCACTTGATCTATAGAGATGCTGTGGAGTCAGGTCAAAATAATGCTCTGCTACTTTTCAGTAAAGCGTATATGTGTGTGTTTGGTTTTTGTTGTTGTGTTTTTGTTTTTAACATCTGTAAGCAGCTTCTGGATGAGCCTTTCACTTCTCCAGTGCATATAGGTAGGAGGTTCAAGCTTGTCATTTTTGTAGTGTAAGCTTCAAGTTTTAAGGAGTCCTTATTTTCTCTGAGCCTCTTTTAATTTTAAAGGTAGTAGGAACAGGAAAAGTAAATCACATGCCTATCAAAAGAAAGATGCAACTGAAAGATCTAAAGGTAAGGTTTTCCTAGCATAAGGAAGACCAAAGACAAGCTTTCCCTTAATAGAGGCCCCTATATAAGCTGATTGCATTTCACTGAGTCAAATGACTAAAACTAAACCATTTAAAGAGAATAATGATGTAAGTAGGGAGTATTTCAAAAGTAAAGCTTCTTGGGTTGGAAAAGTTGTCTCTTGGCCCTTCCAGTTCAAATCAAGGGCAATATCTACAGGATTTGGATGCCGCATTGATGGATGAAAGTGCATGCAAATAAATCAGTGACACCGCTTCAGACTTGGTCCATGCATGTTTAGCCTTTGCCAGTCTCATGCAACAGTTTTCAGAAAGGTTTTTTTTTGATTATATGCTTATTCTTCCTTTCTGAAGTAACCCTTGCGATGTTGCAGGTCCTTTTGTTTTGGTGCTGGAGTCTTGCAGTTCAGGCTTAGTATCTTACGATATTGAAAACATTTCTAATGGAATTCAAAATTTCATACTTCATCTACTGCCTGTTTCTGACCTTAATTCTTTGTTTTCAGTTTTACCTGAGTAAAGGCTATCCTGGCTATCTTCTCTGACTTTCACCAGTGTTGATCAATATTGCAGTTGCTGAAATAGCAAGCAGGATAACTAGTCAATCTTAAATATTTTCTCCTTGGAACTGAAGTAAAATGTCTACTATAGAGCATCTATGAAACGCGATTTGTGAAGAGTGATATTGATACGCTAGAAATATTAAGGTTAAACTTGATAACTAACTGAAGATCTTCTTTATTGTGTCGGCTAACTCTAAACAGCAGACAGGCATATTTATAGTCACAGAATGGTATGGATGCATAATGCTTTCGTGCATCTATGGTCGCAGACTGCATAGTGTAGACTAAGAGGCGAATACCATTTATTGCGTATCTAAGTTTTCCTGACTTGGATTTCAAGACTGCAAGAATATTTTAATGCAACTATGAAAGGAATAAAAATTGATGCATTTCTTTTTGCTTCTTTGTTTTTTATAGGTATTTTAAATACTAAATAGAAACATTTTTCTTGCTTAATACTGCATTAGAGAGACAGGTCCTGAATATTTAAGTTCCTTCTGGAATAGAATTAAGCAAAAGATGATGAATTTTTAAGAGTTCAAAACTTTTCGAAGTTAATTTAGCTTAATTGACTTAATACTTGGGGGAAATATATCTTTGTTCGAAAATTTAAATGAAATTGTGTAGTTTTAAGAAATGAGAGCTCATAGACCTGCTCTTTAGATATCCAGGAGCTCTGCCCTTAAAAACTACCTGTGCTGGGGGCATTTATGTTCTAAGAAAATGCCTCAGGAATCTAAAGACTATTATCCTATGACCTCTTTGCAGTTTAGAAGTGATATTTATCAAGGTATATTGAATAATTTCACCTTATCATTGATACAGTAGTATTCCTGGAATATAGTTTCTGGTGACTCTTCCTTATTCTGTTGTATCCTGATGTTAGTTGATCTGATTTTTTTGGTAAAACTCCTTATTTCCCTCTCTTTCTTCCTTTCTCCTTAGATTTTGGATCTCTCTTTGATCTGGAACATGACTTACCTGATGAACTTATCAACTCCACAGAATTGGGACTTACTAATGGTGGTGACATTAATCAGCTGCAGACTAGCCTTGGTATGGCACAAGATGCTGCTTCTAAACACAAGCAGCTATCTGAACTCTTACGGGCTGGTAGCTCCCCAAACCTCAGCATGGGTGTGGGTGGTCCTGGCCAGGGCATGGCCAGTCAAACCCAACAGAATAGCCCTGGAATGGGAATCTTAAACAGTATGGTTAAAAGCCCTATGGCACAGGCAGGGCTGACTTCTCCCAATATGGCACTAGGCACAAGTGGGCCAAACCAGGGTCCTTCAGCCCAGTCCACAGCAGGAATGATGCCAACAGTAAATAGTCCAGTTAATCAGCCTGGCATAGGAATGAATACAGGGATGAATGCTGGCATGAATCCTGGGATGCTGGCAGCAGGCAATGGACAAGGAATGATGCAAGGGCAAGTAATAAACGGTTCAATTGGAGCAGGAAGAGGACGTCCAAACATGCCGTATCCAAACCCAGGGATGGGTAATGCTGGCAACTTGTTGGCTGAGACCCTGCAGCAAGGCTCTCCCCAGATGGGAGGACAGACAGGACTGAGAGGACCACAACCTGGAGCAATGAACAAGGTAAGGAACTTTATTTAACTCTCTCTGTTGCATGTGTTCATCAAATAAAAGAATGACAAAATGACAACTGAGGTGTGAAAAAAAAAAAAAAAGTTGTGTTGAGGTATAGCCTTTTGATAGGGTTTGTGAAGATGCTTTATTTTAGTCTTGAAGAGCAGTTGATAAAAAAATATTCAGGGATTAGAGGCAGGCCAGTCATATAAAGTAACAATTGTGTATTACAAGGCATTTTCATTAGGTATTTTAATTAGTATTGCTGGGTGAAAATGTCTACTTTTATGTTGCCACAAAGAATTTGAATTTATTACCACTACTCAAACAGCTTAGGTGAATCTTGTTTTGAGAATATATGTCTGTGCGCCTCCTCTGACACTGGTTTTCTTTTGCATTTACAGCAGTGCCAGCTAGTACCGTTAGAACTGGTCTGGTTTTTTTGTAAAAAAGGAGACCAAGAATTGTTAGGGGTATGGTCAGCAGATATTTTCTATATTTCTAGATGTCATGGGGTAAATTTCTGGATGCCATTTTGCAGAAATTTGTTGCAGACATAGAATATTGTTTTTATTGAATAGTTAAAGCTGTTCAGAAAGATTAATATTGTACCTGGTAAAATACTGAGTCAGTGGTCTTGGTGACAAATGTGCAGTCAGAGTTCTTTGTGCAACAATTGTGTGTAGCCTTATTAATTAAATGCACTCAACTTCTTTGGACCAATCATAAAGTTTGTTTGGCCTGCCTAATTAGGTCTGTCTAGTTCTGATATAAAAAGCTGGAAGATTTGCTCTGAGATGAAGGGAGGGAAAAGCACCCAAAAAATTTACTCCTTTTTCTGTTGATAAAGAGAAAAGCTAGGGAAAAGGCTAGAAAGCAGTTCTGTGCCTCTTGGAAAATGGAAGAGAGGTGGCCTTAGAATTTAAAATACGAATAGATTGTCCCTTATCTCTTCATCCTAATGTCCTGCCTGGAACTGGGAATGTGGCTAAATATTTTCCAGGCTTGTTGTCCAACCCTAAAACTATAAGTTTGAATACTCAGCTATTATTATTCAGTCTGGGTGGGAATTGCGTACATCCTGGTCTGAAAAAAAGTTGTTCTAAAGACAGTTTCAAGAACAACCTATTTGGAAGACTTAATGATTGATGCAAAACAGTTAAGTTATTGCCTGATACTTTTTCTAGTATCATGTTCCATAAAGAATAATCTTAAACTTTTAATAGTTTACAGTCTAAACTTTAATCTAGTGTAAGTAAGGCAATTTTCAGAACATTTTATTTAATACAGTTTAAGAAACTATTAAAATCAAAATTCAGGTGACCCTGATATACCAGATGTGATGTCAACATGCAAGTAAGTCCATTTGTGAATTAATAAGCTTATTTATGTTTTTAAATAGACACTGTACTTTCCTTCATTCTGTCTTTCGAAAAAACAGTGTGCCTTACTTTCCAGTGTTCTGTATGAGAGAGACCTTGCCAGATTTATGGCTGTATAGAGCAGACACAGAACCTAACTTTCAACTCACTTGCCCTCCCTTTCCTGCTTAACTAAAGCTGAAACCCTAGCTGTAGCTAAAGAATGGTTTCCATGGGTGGATCTATGATTTTATGAAGAGATTAAAGACTTTCCAGGGCTGTGAAAGAGGAGGAGAGAAATTAGGAGCAGGTAGCACACAGCAAAAAGCACCCTTGAAAGTTAGCTTGGTTAGTGGAACATCAAGACCATTAAAATCGTTAAAGATTCTGGAGTGAAGAGCAGGGAGCCATTAAATGAAGTCACTCCCTCAGCTGGCTGAAGACTAATACCACAAGTGTGCTGCACTATAGAACAAGAATTGAAGCAGGGTACTTCTATCCCAAACAGATAATCAGCTTCCCCATCTAATTCCCTGAACATTGTGGGGAAAGGTGTGTGTTTGAGAAAATGCAGTATTTTTTTTATTAAACTAAACTCTCCTGGACTGTTCAATTATCACCATAGGGACATCTTAATATGCAGTTTAGATAGTGCTGTAAGAAGGAAACATGCAGCCACTAAACTCTATGAAAATAGCTTTGTACAATAAGGTTATCTTGAATTCAAAGAACAAGATTTCAAGTTAAAAAAGGACTCTAGGTAAATGCAAGTTTAGTACAGCATATTTCATAGCGTTTAATATTAGATTTATGTAATAAGTTGATCAGATTTTAAAGTTTATGATGTAATTTGGTGAAACACTTCCTCAAACAGTCTTTGAATTGATGATTGAATTAGGACTTAGACTGCTTCTTCAACCTTTCTGTACGCAAGTCTTGCAGTTTGCTTTGCAGAGTTGAGTAGAAAAGACATTTCAAATGTGGTCTAATTTTTTACTTCATATCAAGGATAGGGTACTTTTAACTTGATGGTAGAAAACATTTGCTCTATAGTTTTTAACATAGAGAGAGAGAGAAACATTAAAGCTTTAAAGGTAGATACATTTCAGTTTATTTTGGTTTATTTTGCCTATAATATATATTATCCATAAAGCAGCAGCTTTGCCTGATGAGAGAGGAGAGTCTGAAATGGAGTCTGAAATTCCAGGTCTTCAATTGGTCTGGTTGTTGGCAAGCAGCCCATGTTTCACTTTTTGCAGTAGTTAGCACAAACTGACGGTAATGTCTGACCCTTGTACCTCTCTACTCATCTGCCTTTATGGCTAAGCTTCAAAAAGTAGATGGATATCATCATGCAAGACCTTATGGAAACTCAAAAGCATCTTTAACAAATCAAAATGTTGGTAAATTCCACTGAGGGATTATGGTTAATCTGGGATCCTGGGTTTCCTAACTTTTAGGATTAGCCCTCACAACTAGAAAAGGTGCATTTTTTTAACTGTGAGAGTTAGCTGTGGAATGCAGTGAAGACGAGGCATTTTTGGTTTCACTGTATGGTCAGTTATTTTCATGGTCAATCTCAGGATAATGCTGAACTTCTTGAAAATTGTCCTCGTGGTAAATGTGAATTTTGACCTAAGAGGAGCTCATACTTGTTACCCTAAAATTAAAAAACAACCCCCCCAACCCATAAAACTGAAAACCAGTTTTCAGCAGTGAATGCCAGACCTTGTGGCTTGTCCAGTCCAGATAGCCAAACTATTTATACTTATGCTGTGGCCTGTTGTTGCTTTTTGGAGGTAAGTGCGAAAGGTTTCTTTCATGATCAGCTACTGATGAAGTAGAATGTCATCTTTTTAGTTCAGATGCATGTCCAAGGGGCACTTGATAAGTGGGAGAGAAACTAGAACAGGGAGTTGTTTGCCTGAATTAATTTGCTGCTTACTGTGTTTGATTTTGATAGAGTGGGGGGAGAGGAGAAATTCCCTTTTTTTTTTTTTTTTTTTTTTTTGCAACATGGCTTTGATTGCCATCTCTTAACACATACAGATGCTTTTTCAAACTTTCTTGCTTTTTTTAAACACAAATTGACATTTAAAAAAATAAAATGAATTTGCCTTGAATTTTGTTATATTAGTTGATTTTTTTTTATTTTTTTAAATCTGGGAAATAGGTGCAGTCTTAATCTTGTACTAAAATCCTGGTTTATGTATACTGTTTTGACCTTAATTTATCAGTTCATTAAGTAAAACACACCTTTGTAAGTTTTTGTACTAGATTCACCAAGTAGTATCTTTATTTGTATTAAACTTGATTAATTGAAAATGTCCTGGTTTTAATGTAAAAAGGAAATAAAAACATTATACTTCAGCAAAAAGGTTAATTTTCCAAGGTATCTGTTTGTAGTCCTCTGGAAGAAACTTAACACATCTCTTTGCAATGGACAGATTTGTTTACAATGTTCCTTGTTGAACTGTATTGCATTTTGTTTCTAAGTGTGTTGGATGCTTTTTTGGAGGTGGGATTGTGTACTTGAAATAGACCCTATTGCTGTAAACTGACAGAGGATTATTGATTATAGATAAAAGGTCCAGGCAGTTATCTAAAGGCAGAAAGGTTTACTCTACCCTCTTAAATAAGTCTGGAATTGAGACTAGTGTGGTTAGTTGGAGCTTAGCCTTAAGGAGTCTAAATATCAGTCTTGGATGAATTTCCAGGTAGTATTTTATAAATGCACAAGTCCTTGTTATCCCTAATATACTTCAATTGGATCAGGGTATATAGCTGTTGGGATAATCAGGAAAAACTCTAGGGTTGTTTTCTGACATTGGCTGTTCTGTAGTGTCCTGTGAGCTCCTTTAAGTTATTCTGTTGCGGCCTTCACTACCTGTGTTCTTATTCAGAGTGGGAGGGTGCCTCAGATCAGCCTGTACAGTTCATTCTTGCTGATTGCATACTGATGCCTTCTGCTACAAATCTGAAGATGAAGTGACTTGTCTATTTGACATAAAACAGTTGTATTTTTAAAGAACTAGAAAAATAACTATTTACTCCTTCTGTGAAGTGGAAATGAAAGGCTAACTTGTATTTTTTGGGCAGGGGATGTACTAGATGACCTTTTGAGAGTCCTTCCCAGTCCTGTTTTGTATGATTTATAGGGAAATTATTGGCAGATGTCAGTGACAGCCATTTGGAACACTTTTAAATTATATGTGAAATGTTGTATCTATTTGAAATATCCTTAAAGAAATACAGTTTAGCAGTCTTTATCTTTTAGCTTAATAGACAGTTTGAAGGTACAGAGAATTCAGAAGGCAGTCTGTTAAAACATTGGACAGACAATTCAGGTAACATTGTAGAAGAAGGCCCCTGCTTTATCAAGAAACTCTCCTACTTGCAGATGAATTCTGTTGCTTAACATTTTTTCTACAAAGAATATCACTTTTTTTCCTCAGTAACTTAAAAAAATCTCTAAATAAAATGATGAAAATATGCTGAAGGTATTACTAAAATGCAAACAGTACACATTTCTTGTCTGAAATAGTAAAAAGAGATGAGAAAGGTGTTTTGTAGAGGTGCACCAGTGCATCTGTCCGATATTGTATTGGTACGATATAAAGAAAACTGGCTGTATCAGAAATTGGCCTGATGAGGCTGATAATTTGGCTGATTAATACCCATGCTGCGCGCAGCTGTGGTGCGGCACTCAAGCGGCAAGGAGCACAGCCAGCAGCTGCCTTCAGCTGGCAAGTCTGGTGTGCTGGCAGAGGAGGGGTGTGGGGGTGGTAGATCAACACCCCCTATGGTGAGGGGGGGGTTGGAGCAGAGCCACAATTCATGGGGTGGGGTGATGGAGGTGGCTCCTGCTGCTGGCTGCACCTTGGGGAGGGTGGTATGCCACCCGGATCTGCACAGGGTGGGGCGGGCTGCACGGGGCTCTTCTCAGCAGGTGCTGGGCTTGGAGTGGGTGCTGGCAGCACTGAGAGGATGCTGCTTTCACCCCAAATTTCACCACCATTCCACTCCCAGCACCACTGCTGCCAGCTGCCAAGCACAGTCTCTGCTCAACACCCTGCCTCTACCCATGTGCTGGAAAGAGCTGGGGCTGCACTGGGCAGCTGGTGGCAGCAGTGCTGGGAATGGAGCAGTGACAATTTGGGGTGGATGCAGCATGCTGCCAGCACCTGTTCCAAGCGCAGCCCTTGCCGAAAAGAAACCCCACACATCTGGGGGGGCCTTCCCTGCCAAGCCCTACAAGCTGCAGCTCCACCCCCTGCCTCTCCCTGCCTCACCTGGGCAGTGCCTGCCCCCTCCCTCACTGGAGGGGCATTGATCTGTGCTCTTCTATGCCCCTTCCCTCCCCCTGCCCCCCTTCTGTTACGTTGGACTTACCAGCTGCCTCCAGCTGATGCCAGAAATCTGATTGGTATCAGTTGGTATGCCTCCTTAAATATAAGCTGTCAGTATTGACCCCGGAAATCTCTATTGGTACACCCTTAGTCTTTTACTATAGGCTGGAAGTTTGCTGAAGATAAGAACACTTCTATTCTGTTCCTTCTAGGATTAGGGAATTTTCTGTCAGTTTTTTACAGGATGGGCTCTTAGCCATTGTGCATTGGGGGAGGGGCTATAGCCACCCCAAAATTGCCCATAGTCACCCCTCCCAGCACTGCCACTGCCATCCCGCCTAGCCCTCCTGCTAAGAAGAGGCCAGCACTGCCCCTGGCTATAAACCCACAGTGGGCAGCCTTCCCTCACCCCATGCACAAATTAGGGGGGCACATGCTTCCCCTGGGGGCGAACGTAGAGGTGGAGAGCTACCACCTCCTCCCTAGCCCCCCACACCATATGGATGAGCTACCCATGGCTCTGTCCCCTTCCTGGCCCCTGGGTCGCATTCACCACCCTACCTGGGCAGTGTTTGCCCATGCCCCTCACTCTCACTCTGTATGAGGGGCCTCAATTTGCCCCCTGCTGTCACAGACTTACTGGCAAGATGTTGCTCTTCAAGTTGCCCGACTCCATTCTTGGCCATGTACGTGAGAGCTGCCTGCCTGCACACAACATTTATGGGTGATATTATCAGCTATACTGGTCAAGAAAGCCAATGGTTGATGATATTAATTTTCCTTTTATCAGTGTGAATCTGATATGCAATGAATCAGCGCACCTATAGTTAATGCATTAAAAAAAAAAGTCTGTATTTAACAATTTTTTTCTGCTGCTTCATGCAAAAGCCAAATGATTATCCAGGAAGAAATAAAGTTGCTCAGGGGGAAACCCTTGTGGTCAATAGGTTCTCAGGGTGAGAAGATGAAATCCTTTTATGCATGTAGTGGTGAAGTAGTGTTAACCATCACTAATGCAGTTCATAATATTTTGCTTGTTCTTAATATTATCAAAGTGTAAGCTTGGCATGTGGGGAATAGAAGGAAGACTCAATTTCTCTGCAAGTCCTTGCTGCCTTTGGTCTTATACACTTTGGTCCTTTAGAATAACTGGTATCTGGTGAACTTTTCACTTAATTACCTATTGTATAATGAAAAATTTGAGTTGTACAACAGTTGTTTAGAAAAGCAGTTTTCTCTCTTGTAATTTTCTCCCTCATGTTCATGGATCTGGGTTTTCCATTTCCTGCAGAAAAATGTGGATTTTCCCCTTTGAAGGAGAAAAAGGTGGAGTTTTCCTCTTGCAGGCTGGCAGAATTTCAGCCTGCAGTGAGCTGCTTGGGAGTGGAGGGAAGACGATCAGAGGCAGGGCCTGGCTCTCTTCCTTCGGGCTGGGGCTGGGACTGGGACTTGGGCAACACCTCTCGGGTTCCTTCTACTTTGGGCATGGAGCTCAGAGCTTGGAGTGGTGACAGTGCAGGCACCCAGGAATGGACAGGTTGTGGTAGGGGTACTGGTTGGGGTGGTTAGATTTAACCTGATAGTCACCTCTTAGCTAATGATGTTGTTTAGGTATGAATCAGGCTAGAGCCCAACTCACCTGGGACATACAAGCCCCAAGGTCAAGGCAAGCCCAGAGCAGTGAGCACACAGAGGGAAAGCTAGGGGGCTGGGCTGGAGCTGGGTACTGGGGCATGGCACAGTACCCCTTGGATAAATGGGTTTCCATGTACACACGTGTCCTTTCAGGTATCCATGCCTCCCAAACCTACTCAGAGCTTCCTGCACACCCCCCCTTCAGGACCTCTTGCCACACAAACATCTGACATCTGATATTCTGAGAGTCTCACTTACCAGCCCCAGCCCTGAGCACCTCTGCCAGTACTTTCCTAGTATCCTAGTGCACAACAGCCATAGTGACTGGTAGTGTGTATGGTTTCAGGATGCGCTCAATCTGCCCCCAAACCCAGTAGCATGAAAATAGGATGATAAATGGAAGAGGTTTGTTTCTTTGCACATTCATATTGCCTGCCACACTGGGATTGAGGCATTCCAGTGTTCCACAAGCTTTTTCTTCCATAGTCTCTAAAAAGTGCCAAGAAAGGTATGTAACCCTCAGCTTTATGGCATTTTTTGCTCTCTAATGCAAAACCTTAACAGTGACCGTCTCACATTCTGTACATCAAAGAAGTTACTCTGCCTCAGTGCTCCTGGGATGATTTATATGGCTGTGGACAGACACTGGTGTAGGTGATACTGGAGATGTACTGTTGATTCAGCGACCAGTGAAATATTAAGAATATTAAGGCTTGACTCCTTTTCTTTTCCTCCCTCTCTGTTGGTTGGCTGATGTTTACATTTTCCCTTAGTATTACAGTAATCAGCTTTGGGCGATAGTTATGGTAGGGCTCATTTCCAGCCAGCTCTGAAAATCTGAAATCTTATAGTGAGCAGGTTGGCTTTTAAAAAAAGAATCTGAAAGTATGAGCAATATAGAACCTTTTAGTCTTGATTTGGGGAAGGATAGACACACTTGGGGAAGGATAGACCATGTTCCAAGGAGTTTCATGGGGAGGCAGATGGAGGTCCTTGTAGTGAGGGAGGGAGTTGGGCAGGTGCTGAGGGTAGGTTGGCTTTTGATGAACTATAGTTTTAAGCGCCAAGATGCTGATCTCCGGGATGAGCTGCCTGTGGCTCCGTCCCACTCCCTGCCCTGGGCCCCGTTTATCACTCTAGCTGGGCAGGACCCCCAGCTCCTTCTCTATTCCCTCCCTTGCTGCAGGGGCCTCAATCTGCGTTTCTTCTCCTCCCCCTTCTCCATAGACTTGCCTGCAGAGAGCTGCTTTCCATGCTGCCTAGCAACGTTCCTGTAAATCAGTTATTGGGTCAGTATTGGCTGATATAGCTGGTTGACAATAGGCTATTGGTATTGGGCAGGAAAATACCAGTGGCACCCCTAGATGAAAGTGAAGTAGACAGTGGAAATATAATAGAATGAATGAGAAGATGAAAATGAAAAGGCAGAAGGAACTAAGGAAAGTGAAATGCAAAAGGGAAGGATTGTAAGACCTGCATGCTTGAAGCATGAAGTTCAAGCAGTCATTTGTACACTATAATGTCTCTGAAGGTTGCTGTCATCAGCTGTGGATTAAAGATCACAGCTAGCTTTGGCTGAAATTTCCTTGTGCCTCAAGTGAGTAAGTAGAAAGGAACATGATGAAAACAACCCCATACTTCAAACCCCATGCCTCTTTGGAGTTTCAAGGGAAACAAATGTTTTGTGAGGCTCTCGCAGCTGATAGTCACAAAATAAGACTGCCAAACTGCCTATTTTTGTAGAAGAGCTAAGGAATGAAAGCCTTTTTGTTGTTGCTTTTGTGAACAAACTCGATGCTTACTGGTTCACTCTGTTATGGTTAAGACCACACAGGCTGGCTACCTGTGGACTCCTGTGACTGTTCTTTTTGTAGCTTTGTGTCTCATCCAATATTAAATGTAACATCTAGAAATATTCTGGATCAAAAAATGGTAGGGTGTTAATGTGAGGACCACTGTCAAGGTTGTCATACTGTATCTGGGTGTTTGGTAGAATAGCTTGCACAACTGTGGATATGTAGTCCTAGTCTTGGATGTGAGGGAATCCAAAACCTGTTAGAAGTAGATTGTGTTGTTAAAATTCTAATATGATGTGCAAGTCTTCTTAAAATTATAAGCTAGTAGTATCAGTGTTGTTTAGAAATGCCCTTTTGTCTGTGACTTGGATCTAGTAAATTCTTAAAATGAAGTTCAAGGTCGTCCCATTCCAGACTTCTGGGTTAATTTAGGATAAAATCTGTTTTGAAGGAGAATATTAACAAAACTATCCTTCCTGTCATAGGATAAGTCAACCATGATTTATTTGCAAAATGCAGCATTGATTCTTGTTGAATCATTTTAAAGATGTATTCCTTTGAGGATCAGAAACCTAATTTCCAACCTAAATTTATTAATGGCCAATTTATAGCCATTAATAACATTGGGACAAGCATTTAACTTCTGTATAGCTCTTCTCCCTCCCTCATGTTTACCTCTGTAGTCACTCATGTATTTTATATACTAATGATTAGGACTCTGCAAAGCTTTGGGTGCTGATTCAATTTGGAGTAGATTCAGGCTGATTTTGATGACCGAATCTCCAAATCTGAATAGAATCAGGAGACTAGTAGAAAAGGTCCCAATCGATTTGGAAAAGATTCAGGTAGTCCTCGCTGCTGCAGGGAGCTGGGCCAGGATTCTGTGCTGTTAAGAGTGTGTTGGGGGATGGGGCCTGTACTTACTGGTTGCTTACAAAAAAACCTCTGTACTTACTGGCTGCTGTAGCAGCTGTCACCCTCCCCACCCCACATAGGGCAGTGGGGTGCAGCGCTGGTGAATGCAGAAATCTTTTTGTAAGAGCCAGAACTCTGGGGCCAGGTGGGGCAGCCATCAACAGGGAATGGGATCTGTTTGATTCGGAGATTCAGTGGCAGCCAAATCTCCAAATTGGATTTGGCTGAATTGATTCTGGACAGTGATTTGAATTGTCAAATCACTGTCCCCTGAATTGGCTGAATCCGAAGCAAATACTAGCCACTTCACACAGGCCTACTGATGACATGTTTTTCCCCTCAGACTTGTTTTGCTGGGTTTAAACCAAGCTTTATTTAGTCTCTTCTAGGTATGCTTGCCATTCCTCTATCTGTTCCAGTTTGAATAGAGTTGAATTGATTTACTGAACATGGTAATTACACATCATTCTAAATAGTTTTGTACAGTGGCATTAATACGTTCCTTTCTTTGCTGAACATACCTTGATACATTTAAGAAAACAAACAAAAAGCAAACCCCTGGAAAGGACCCCTCAGAATGTTATCTGGTCCAACTTCCTGCTTAAGGCAGGATAAACCCATCCTCAAAGAATAAATGTTTGTCTAACTTGTCTTTATATAGCTCAGTGATGGAGAAATTCCTCAACTTTTCTAGGCAGCATGGTTCAGTATTTGATCACAGTCCCTCCCTGTCCTCTTTCCCTCATCCATGTCCATCCCTGAAAATCTGTTGTTGAAATTTAAGCCCATTGCTTCTGGTTGTATCCTGTGAACAAAACAATTAATTGTATCCTTGTTTTATATATAACAGCTATTTTTGTATTTTAAGATGGTTATCTGTTCCCCCCTCAGTCACTGTGTAATGGCTTAAATAATTTTAATTCTTCCCATCTTTCTTCACTAAGTTTTCTGGACTTTTGATCAATTTATTTTGCTTTCCTGTGGATTCTTTTCAATATGTCCGCTCTTTAGTGTGTTGCCCTAAACTTCATGCACAGCTGAATAGTGGAAGAATATTTTTTTGGAACTTTTGTGAAGCACTTCTTTTAATATATTCCAGTATGCGATTTAGCTTTTGTTGCAATAGGACTATGCTGACTTTGTGTAATGTGTGATCCACTGCAACTCCCAAGACCTTTTCATGCAGCACTGCATTCTAGCCAGTTGTGTGCTCTCTTGTATCTCTTGTGTTGTATGGGTCATTGTTCTTGATTAAGTATATTACTCTGTACTTCCTTTATTGGACTTCATTCTGTTTCAGCCCATTTGTCCAATGTATCAAAGTACTTTTGAATCCTGATCCTGTTCTCTAAAGCATGTGGTACTTCACCCCCATTTCACCCCACTTGGTGTCATTTGCTACTTCACAAAGTGCATATGCCAAACTGGACCTATGAATTAACTGTTTTTGCTTCGTGCCTGCTCCATAATTGCCAGAAAGAAGCAACCTTTACATTTTAACCTTGGTTTTGTAGATTGGAGAGAGTCAGCCTTAAAAACAAGTTGGACATTATCATACAAGGACTGATAAGGGCAGTGCCATTATTGTCATGGTCAAAACGGCATTCACACAGGAAGCCAAGAGACAACTTTCCAATGCAGAGTTTTACCAACTCAAGACAGAAGACCCCATGCCACAATACCAGGAGGAGCTAAATAAACTCTTAAAGGAAGTTCCTCTTGGAACACAGGAGAGAATTATTCCTTCCACATTCTGGGAACCTAGACCAGGCTTCTTTTACTTATTGCCCAAGATCCACGAAACTGGCATTCCCCATTATCTCTGGCATTGGCATCATCACAGTGAGTTTCTAGCCATGTTGACTTTGTCCTATTCCAATATGCCAATGGTTCTCAACCTTTTTTGGGACCAGGACCCACTTGTAAACATTGGCCAGTCCTGACCCAGTGCCCCTCACTTCCAACCTGCTGCCCCTTATCCTCAGTCCCCATCTCCCCAGTACTGGGGGGACATGCAGACAGACCCTAAGCAGCCCCTTGCAAGCTGGAACTCTGCCACCCTGCAAGGGAAAAGCCATGGTTTTCCATGTTGTTCTCTTTTAAAGGAGAACCCACTTTTAAAGTTGTATTGATTCATTTTTAAAGTTTGTTTGTGACCTTTTCATATATTTTTGTGACCTACTTTTGGGTTTCAACCCACAAGTTGGGGAATGCTGCCATATGCCACTGGAGCTGCCAGCTGTTTGCCAGACACCACAGATTTTTTTGTTAACTTAACTGGTCTCCATTGACAAGCTTCCAGCAAATAGCATATTGGCTACCATGGATGTCATGTCTCTGTGTGCCGGCATCACTCATAAGGATGGATTACAAGCCATAAAGACTATTATCTGTGATGAGGAAAGTTTCTGTTTCTTGCAAAGCTGTCTTGCTTTGCACACACACAACTGTTTCCAGTTTGGGGACTCCCTAACAAATGAGGGACTGCCATGGATACATGTATGGCTTTCCCTATATATGCCAACATATTTACAATAGACCTTGAAGTTTGTTTCCTCTACAGCTACCCTCTCATCCCCATGGTGTACCTTAGGTACACTGATGACATTTTCATAATAGATGTATGGAAAGGAGTCTCTAGAGAAATTTCACCAAAACTCCTGCCCCTCCATCAAACTAAACCTGGAATATTCCACACAGCAGATTCAGTTCCCAGCCACTACGGAGAAGGTTTACAGTGGCTATGTTGCCACCACTCTGTATTGGAAACTTGCCAGCCACCACAGATAACTTGCACATCACCCATAAGGGTACGCTGATATATCAGTTGGCTATCAGATCAGCACCAGTTAAAAGGAGAAATGACATTATCGGCTGTTGTCTTTTTTGGTTATTGTAGCCAATAATTATGGCCATGTCCAGAGCACCCTGGCAAACATAGTCCAGTTCTGTGCCCTACTGCCAGCCTGAGCCCATGTACACTACAGGTCCTGGTGAGCAGCAGGAGGGGGAGGGAGCACAAGGGAACAGTCATAGGGCGCTATGCTGGACAGCAAGGAGAACTACTGCTACCATGGTAATGCTGTACATGTGGCCAGAGGCTGAGTGCTAGGGCTGTCTTGGAGACATTGGGCTGCATGCATACAGGCAGGGTAAGGTGCTGTATAAGGGACATTCTGCTCCACTGGGCACCAGGTGCCTTTGCAAAGGTGGCTTCTTCCTGGCAGCCATGGGAGCTGGGCTGCGCAGGGCCTGCCAGTGCTGAGGCAGTGATGTGCTCTGGGGCTCCAAACACATCTGGTGCTGCTGTCTGCATGAGGGGGTGCCCTGGCCACCTGGGACAAGCAGCATGAGCTGCGTGGGGAGTAGGGCTGCAGGCTGGAGCCATAGGCAAAGGGACACGTGTGGGAATAAGGCAGTTACCGCCTTCCTCATGGAGGGCTAGAGCAGGCAAGATGTGTATATGTCCAATGCAAAATAAAATTATAAAAAAGGTTTACTTATGCCAGTAGTTTAAAATGCCTTGCACTATTACTAAACATTGGTTATTTAGGCATCAGTCTATATGGATTGCTAATCATCATCTATCAGTAGTTGCCGAGAAAATCTTTATTGGTGCACCCCTAGTCACCATTTTACATTCTAAGCACACTGCTAAATCCATTGTCTGAAGCCAACCTCTAGGTTGCAACTGGCACTGTTCTGACCCAACCAACTGGGATGAACACTTTAAGGTTCTACTGTAGGGATTCTCACAGTTGCAATAAAATCCCAAAATTGCAATTGCTCAGCTCAGCAAAGCCAGACTTGGACCTCGCTTCTATCTGCTACAGTACTAACCCTGGACAAAGGACAATATCTCTGGCTGTCATCTACAGCCCCCAGCTTGAACACATATGACACATCATATATGACCTCCAGCCCCTCCCTAGAAAAGGATGACCATCTAAATGTAGCCTTTGGGTACAGCATTCAAGGTTAATTTACCGGAAAACCTGCCAATGTTATACATGCCATCACCTGCTTACAATGATCTTCTGCTGTCTACATCAGACAGACGGGGTAACCTCTTGTGTGCAAGTATGAATGAATGTTGATCTGACATCAGCTACAGAAAGACACAAAAGCATGTGGCAAGCTCCCTGGCCACTCCATTGTTGACCTTAGGATTGCTGTTCTTGGACAAAAAAAAATCTTGACCAGGAAACTGCAGAACCAAGAAATCATACACGCACTCGAGTATTAAGTCATTTAAACAGATTATGGGTTCTTATTTCATTACCTGGATTAGCTTTTGTGACCCTTTTGTTCCAATGGGTTCTTTGCTTCTCTGCTTCTCAGAGCGCTTCTCCATATTTCCCCTCTTGCTCTGTGCTACCTAGTGTATTCTAATTGCTCATTCCACTTTATACTGTCTCATTTTTTATTAGTTCGTTTATAAGGATGCATGTCTAACTTAGCTTCTCACTCCTATGATTCAAGATGGAATTAAGAAATTAAACAGTACCAGACCCATGGGTCCACCCTTGAGGGAATTACACTTGATTTTCCAACTAGGTGTATATGCATCTTATATACGTTTCATACAGACCTTGTTTCCTTAGTTTGCTTATGTGAATGTCATGGGAAATGGTGCATAAAGTCTTACTCAAAGTGTATAATTGGTGCTACTATTCCTTTATTCCTTGTTATAGAAGGAAATTAGGTTACTTAGGCATGACTTCTGCCTGACAAATCTGCATAGACTGTTCTTTGTGTTATCCTTTAGGTCATGGTTCAGCAACCTATGTCCTGTGGGTTGGATCTATCCTGCGGATCCATTCTATTTGGCACATGCAGCTGAGACTTCTTTGGTGTGTCAATGGCAGGGGCTGCTTTGGTGGGGCAGTAGGGAGAAGTGATGGTGACTGACCTAACTTGGACTGAGCTGGGTGATTTTTGATTTGCTGCTCCTGAAGCACACTGCTGACCCCCTTGCGCTAAGTGCTTGCAAAAGTCATTTGTTTGGTGTGCTGCCAGTGTCTTTCTAAATAGTCTAGTTGTATAAACACACTGTCAGTAAGTTAAACTGATGGACTTGCATCTTGGATTTACTCCCCCCCCCCCCCCTTTAAAGAAAAATGTACATATTTCCCAAGTACAAAGCATTCTGTCTTTGTCCTGTTCTTGTCATCTAATAGTTGACCTTTTTTGGTGAAAGCTAAAGTAGAAAAAGACTCTCAGCATTTGGGCTTTCAGCATTTTGGGTGTATTCCATTATTAGCTGCTTTTCCCCATTCAGGAAGAAACTTGGTTTATTTGATCTTTCTTTTCTCGCATGTATCTTTTTTTGCCTTTCATGTCATTTGCTCATATCATGTTCGTTCATCCTTAGTAATTTGACCTGCTTTCCACTTTTTATTTTGGTAAAATTCCTTTTTAAATTTCAAATAAGCTTATGGTTTAGCCAAGCAAGAGAAGGTCACTAATAGAAATAGTTCCTAAGCCAGGAGCAGACAATTTTGGGCAGAGGGCCACTTACCGAGTTTTGGCAAACTGTCAGGGGCCACGTGGGTAGCCCTGCTTCCTAACGTTTGCCCCTGGTCTCTGTCTTCTGACTGGAAGTCCTGCCCTTTAACCTCCTAGCTCTGCCAGAAGTCCCTCCCCTTGCATGTATGTATATGTCATCGTCTCTTCCCCCCCACCCCGATTACTCCTTTTAGCCAACGGTTTTGCCATCTCAGAACCAAAAGAATACCAAATTCGTATTCTAAAAATTGAACATCTACAACATTCATTGATTTGATTTCAAAAATATTTTTGTCTTGATTTTACATGTTTGTATACACAGGTGATTGCACAATAGCTTAAAATGAAGTCTTACTCTTGTATATTGTGCTGGGGAAAGAGTATAGCTTTGAGGGGGCTGTGGGTATGTGGGGGAGGGTATGGGTGTATGTGGGGATTTTGTGGACATGAGGGGTGTGGGGGTTTGTGTGTATGGTGGGGTGTGCTTGTGGGACTTGCCCTATGAACACACACACCTCCTGTTTGTGGCCCCAGGGTACTGATGCAACCCCATGCTCCCATGGTTTGGCGATGCAGCCCAGGGCAACGTGGTGCTGGAGCCAGGTGCATAGGCAAACAGTGAAAGCTGCGGCAGGCAAAGGCTTTCAGTTGGGAGAGGCAAGGCCAGACCAGCCTTGTTGCTGGCTCCTACTGTCCCTGGCTCCGGTCATCTTTGACAGGCAGGCAGGAGTGGATAAATGTTAATTTTCTAAACTTTTTGGGTGACCTGTGGGCTGGATAGAATGACCTGGCAGGCCGGATCCAGCCTGCAAGGCCAAATTTTCCCCACCATTCTCCTTAAGCTGTTAAAATCCTGAGAAGTGAGGGTTGTGGATAGAGAAACTGTTTTCCATTTCTCTTGAGGCTGAATAGTGGGGAAAATTTGGGTTTGGGGGTGGGAATTGAAGAACTTTATGAAATACTGTTCAGAATAATCTAAAAATTCATTCACTGTTCAATGTTTAAAATTATTACTAAATTTCAGTCCTCCATTATGAGGAACTTTGTGACTGCAAGAGTGGTCAAGCATTGGCACAAGTTACCTAGGGAAACTGGAATCTCCATCCCTGGAATTTTTCAAGATCAGGTTAGACAGACACTTGGCTGGGATGGTTTAGTAAGGGATAATCCTTCCTTGAACGGGGGCTGGACTACGTGACCTCATGAGCAGAAATCAAAGTTTTCAGTTTCCCATGGAAATCAGAAGTTGAGCATGTTTTACTTTGTTTTCAAACGCTGTACTGATCAGTGATCACTTTGCTTGTATAAAGTGATATCAACTATTGAACATCATAAATTGGGTTGACTGCAAGCCACATGAGCTGATGCAGAGCCAAATGACTTGGCCTGGCAATGGCAGTGCACCACCTCCTGGCCCACTCTGCCATTACTTCTCGATCTGTTTGTAGAACCACTGATGTCTTGATGCAGAACCTCAGGGTTCTGTATGGGTACAGTTTGAAAACCACTATACTAGAGAATATTGTAATGGGAATAGTAGTCTTTGGACTGGCAATGCCAATAGCATGAAAGTAGTATATTACTACTATATGAGTAATGTAGTATCCAACTATTACTAAAAAAGTTAAGAACCTTATGTAGGCCACAGGAAACATTCTGTTTCATAAAGTTGGACACACTGAAAAATATCTCCAGAAGCAAAATAAATGATAAAACATTGGGAAACTATGTGCATTGTAGCTTTCATCTTTAAGAAGCAGCAGGAAAAAAGATCACGGTAAAAGTACAACTGACTTTCTAGCAAAAAAGATGCATGAAGTGTGATATGTAGGGGTTTTAGTTAAATTAAAAAAAGAAACCAAAAAACTTGTTAAAAAACATTGATAAGTGAGGATTTTAATTTTAATGTAGTTAACCTAATTAAGTATATTTATTTGAATATAAGATGCAGGGTTTTTTCCCTAATTAGCATTGGAGGGGTGGACGAAGCTCTTCTTATTTGCATTCAAGGAAACCTCACTAAATATTATGTGTATTATTAAACTACTGCCAAAAGTAGCATGTGCTCAATAGTGGAAACCAACTATCAAGTTTGATTTAAATGCAGCCAGCACTGAGCATGACTAAAACACATCACCTGTATTGAGCAAACTCTGATGGGAACCTACCACAGTGTGATGCATTAGTGCTGCCTATGTAAATAAGATGCATAGTAGTTGCCCATTAGGCTTAGTTCCTCTTAGCACTGACTTTTTCAAAGTCATGATGAGCTGTACATTCAATACATTTTGACTTCTTCACTCTCAAAGCTGGGCTGTGCCTTTCTTTTCCATTTCCAATGATTTATGCCTTCACTAACTTTGAGTGTCTGGCAGATGTCACCAAACAGAGCCCCAGGTGGTTCACTGAGAACCCTTTTGTTGCCCCCTCTCTCACTGTTGCATATGGTTTGGGTGGCCCTGCCCTCCATGAAGCAGAGCTGAACCAGGTTTACTTATGCCTTGTCTGCATATAATTTTTTTGGAGGATTCCAGGACTTACAACAAGAACACCTGGTTCCAGTCATGGTTGGAGGCTAATTAGCACGTGGATCCTTTGTGGGGTGTATCTGGAGTGCGCACACATTCTGAGCAATGCTGATCTATAGGGTCACCATGGCTTGAAACACTGTTGACACTGCTGGGGCCCAGCCCAATGAACTATATGGTAAATCATGAACTTTTTGTTTTTGGACTAACATCATGCATAGTTTGTACAATATGCAAGATGGTAAAGTGCTGCTTAAAAGTGTCTTTATGGAGTACTTATGCTAAAACTTGCAGTTTAAAAGCAAAAAAGTGTCGTGCATTAATTCTGGACAAATTAATATGCAAATAAAATTAATATGCAAATATTTAAAGGGAAGCCAGTAGAACATAGAAAGCATTAGTCTGTTTAACATATGGGTCAACAACCCAGAGTCCACAGGTCGGATCTGGCCTGCAAAGAGGCCTAACCCTATCCTCAGGTATTTGATCTGGCATTGCTGGGGGTAGGGATCACTCTTGCAGAGGTACGCTGTGCTGGCCACTTGTAGCAGGGCTGTGCCCCAATATCTGAGCTTACCTTTACTGGAGAGGGGCTGGGAATGGGAATCTGGCAGCTCAAGGTGGAGGGGCGAGAGGGTGGAAACTTCCAGTCCACTGCCCTGCGCTAAATGAATTAAGTTGAACTTTTTTCATGCTTTCAAAGTATTTAATCAAGATCCTTCTTTGAAACATTTGTGAAAGCTTGCATCACCAATAGCATGGCTATTTCATGGGTAGAGCATATTGAGTCTCTTAAGAAAATCTGAAGTATCTAGTCAAGGATACTTATTCATTTGTAATGCCCTGCAAAATTGAAGTCCAGCTAACAGCTAGCTCCCTATAGTCTGTCTTTGTTTTTTTCAATTAAATTTCTGCTTTAAAAAGTATATCCACTTGGTGTGTTTCAACTTGTGATCTTCCTGTTTTTTCATAGGTTGCTGGAACTTTTTCTTTATGGCTTGCCTCTTTCTAGAAGTTTGTGTGTTTTAAAGAGGAAGGGAATTCTGTTGTAGAATTGTTGTGGTCTGCTGCTGGTTCTGCTGGAGACTTCTAGTGTGGTCTTGGGGACAAATCACATGAATTGAGAAGATTGTTGTGAGTGTCAGTGCATTGTTAGGAATGTTCTCAACTCATTATAGTCATTATGCTCTTCTGTGTTGCTTATAAAAACATAGATAATTCTTGAAGTGATCAACTTGCCAAACAGAATGGTGTACAGTGGAAAATATTGGAACAACCCTGACTAGATTTGCACTGATGCGTTTTATCTGGGTCTTGCTCTTTAAAGGAAGAAGCTGTTTTATCATGATGTTTAAATACTGCCCTCATATGATTGGAGTGGAAAGATATGTAAGTCACTTTAAGAAAAGAAGAGCAGGATATACTATTGCAGCAGACTTTTTGGTTCCTGCCTCTTTGCTAACCAGTCCTTATTCTTGGTATGTTGGCTTGTCGAACTAGGAGTTAAACAATGTTGAATGGAAATGTCTATGACTGAATTCAACGTTTTTTAATCCCTTTAATTTCTAGATGGGAATGATGAATAATCCCAGTCCTTATGGCTCACCATACAGCCAAAACACTGGGCAGCAGATTGGAGCCAGTGGACTTGGTCCCCAGATGCAGAATAAAGCTGGGCTACCAAACAATTTACCCCAGTTTACAATGGACAAGAAGCCAGTCCCTGGTGCAGGAATGCCGAACATGGTAAGTTAAATCTAAGTTTTTGTTTTTTGTTTTTTTTTCAAATGGTAGCAGACCAAATATGGAGCACTTGCAACTTTCTGTTGGTAGTACATGTAAGTCTATAAGATTTTGCAGCAGTTGGCTACAAATTCTGTGCTATCAAGCTCCCCTATGGCAGCGCTGGCTCCCATGATGAAAGATGGAACCCACACAAACACTCCCTCATTTCTCACTCTCTTTGAGAGCAGATTAAAGGATCCCTGGAGGAGGGTTGAGGGAGTGCAACTGTGCAGGGGGGAAAGTATGATGGAGCTCCTCACTCAGATTTCAACTGAGCTGCCTGCTCACCAGTTTTTATCTCTTCTCTTATCCCTTTATTGATGGTCTGCTGGGGCCTTTCCCTCTCCTCATTTGCTCCTTGGAGGCTTGCTTCTCTTGCTTCTGTCCCCTGACAGTTTTGGGACTAAAGGAGGGCATAAATGCTTCTGTATTCATTTGTTGACATGGATAACCCCACCCACTGCTTGCAGTGCTGCTGGAAAAGGCAAGTAGGATTCTTGGATAGATCACTAAAAGCCTTAGAACTAAAAATAAACATGTTTAAACCTCTAAAGTTGATCTTGTTCACCAAGTCTTCATTGTTTCATAGAAGCAAGAGGGTAGTTCCAACTGCTGTCTGATTCTGCAGTTCGTTATTTTAAAAACTGCAGATGATCAGTAGGCTTTGTATAATATATCCTTCTATTTCAGTGGTGGAAAGATGATGAAAAAGATATTGAAGAAACTACTTTTTTCTTTATTATAATAAACCTACATTTTCTAATGTCTTCTGTGAAGCTTGGGTTTCTCCATTCTTTTGCCCTCAGAATCCAGTCTGGCCTTTCAGCAGAGGTTTGTGGCCCAACAGCTATTTCCAGCTGACTTTCTGTAATTTAAATTAGGGATATTAAAGCATTCCTCATATAGTTGCACTGATACATTGGTCCATATTGTATTGACATTGATAAAAGGAAAATTGACATTACCAGCAGTTGACTTGTTTTGACTGATGCAGCCGATTAACGTCTCCAATAAATGCTGTGTGCACAGCCTGGCATTATGAAGAGGATTGTCCAGCTGGTAAATCTGTTAGGAGTGGAGTAGGGGCATGGGGGAAGAAAGGGGTGTGGGTGGGGTAGATCGAGTCACCTGCGGTGAGGGAGGGAGTGGGACTAGGGCTGGGGTAGGGGCAGGCATGCACAGCTGATGCAGGGTGCAGGATGGAGCTGCAAGCAGCTTGGGGGTGGGAGGTGGCTCCTGCTGCTGCATGCACCTTGGATGGGCATAGTAGGGCGGGGCATGTGTCCCCTGGTGGATATGGGCACGGGGCCAGGGAGGGATGCTGCTGTGGGATAGGGCCGGGTGCAGTGCTGGGCTCTTCCTAGCCAGAGCTGTGCTCAGGCCAGGCAGCGGCGGTGCTGGGAGGGGGTCTACATCAAATTTTGGGGTGGCCACAGTTCACCCTGTAACTCCCCTCCCAGTGCTTCCACCACTTGCCCCAAACCCAGCCTTTCTGCTGGGAAGAGTCCTGTCCGCAGCTTGCTCTTGCTCCATGCACAGATCCAAGCCCTGCCCCCCACCATGGCCTCCCAGGGTGTATGCAGCAGCAGTTGCTGAGTCCCCCAAGCAAGCTGTGGCTCTGTTGCCTGCCCTGCCCACCCCAGCTGTGCAGCACCTGCCCCAGCCCTAGCCCCATCCCCACTCCCTCCCTCAACAAGGGGGCCTTAATCTATTTTCCTCCTCATACACACCCCTTCCCTTCCCCCCTCACCCCTTCCCTTCCAACAGTTACTAGCCAGATGCTGCTCTCCAAGTTGCTGGGCCACATAGCAGCAATTGGATTGGTATCGACTAATATGGCTTGTTAAAAATCATCCACTGGATGTATTGGCCTAAAAAACACCTCTATTGGTGCACCTCTGATTCCTCATTTTGTTTTCATTAATTATATGTACAAAATACTCTTCCTTTTGAGGCACTAGGGTGTGCTGTACAGCAGTTCAAAATGCAATACAATCAAAACCCTAATCCACCTATATAAGTTAGTCCTGTGTATATGGACTAATGCTAAAGATGGGTCTGAAAACAGGTCTAGAAATGAATTTTTCCTGATTCTTTGTAAAATGGGAGGGGTGCAACTTAATGGATATCCATGGAATATAGGAAATAGCAGGAACAGGAATTTGATGGAACCCTTGGTATGAAAAAAAAATGAATTGTGAGAAGGAGTACCAAGATCAACAATTCCAAAACTAAGGGGCCCAACACCTGGTGAGGAGTTGCAGGCCACATAGCACCTCTAATCCCTGGAGACTGCAGTTGCTTAATGTTTATAATTAACAGGGGGTGGGACTTAACTGTGGCTTAGCTGCTTTCCAGCAACTGAAATAACAAGTTTAGCTGTGTTTCATTTAAGGGTAATTTGCCTTAGTTTTTCTCAACATGGGGTAAGAGTGGGCTGATTGACAACTACAGAGAAGTAGCTCAGGCAAGATTAAGTCCCCACCTCTTAATTGTTGGCACATAAGTCTATTCTGATAAGACTCAATCTTTCTTTAATTAAGGGCCTGGGACCTTAAGTGGTGTGGACTTTATCATGCAATAATTATTCTTTGATAATTGTTCCTGTATCCTCAGTTACCTGTGGTGAGGGGTACAACAGGGCAACTCCTCCCCCCACACTGAATGAAATGGAAAAGGTGTGCCGGTTCAGTGCTGACTTACTATAGGGTGCAGGTACACAGTTCATGTGCCTGCAATTAACAGGACAGGGACTTGTCATTTTTCTGTGTACTGAAGCTGCTCTGATTTTCTTTCTGTACGGTAAGAGCAGATATAGGTACCACTGAGCAGCTGAGGTGCAGCACGTGGTTTGCAGGCACTCAGACAGCAGTAATGGTGTGCTGTGTTGTTTGAAACTTTGATTGCAAAGAAGACAGCAAATAGAAGAAGCTTGGAACCTTGAAAACTGAGAAAGGAGTATCTAAATTAATCTGTTACTTAAGGCATCCATCACTGAAATTGGAGAATTGCAATAGTTTCAAGAAACTTAACATGCTGAAGAGCTCTGCTTAAGTGGCTAATGCCCATGTAGGTGGGCATTTATTTATTAAGCCTGTTGTCTTGAGTGAATGTTGCTGTTACAAAGCTATAGGATTAGTGAAAGTGCAGCCAGATATAAACAAGTTTCTACAGTAATTTGTGTCTCAGAAATGTTCTGTTGAAAGAATATGGTAAATAATGCCAGCACTTTTTAATATCCTCGTACTTCCAGGCCCATCCTTTCGGTAGAAGGTTGGGAGCAAGAGGATGCAAAGAAGGTCGCACATTCATATTTAGTACCTATGCACAGCCTCAAAGTTGGATATCATTCATGTCTTTCAGTGACAGTATTGATAAAAGGCACAACCAGGACAGAGATTGAGCACAATCTTAAGACAAAGTGCACATAATAGAAGTGTACCAATAACGATGTTTTTGGCCGATACAGATGGCCAGTTTATTAGTGAACCATATTGGCTGATACAGTCTGGTTGCCGATATGCAACCCAGCATCTTGGGAAAGCAACATCTGCTGATAAGTCTGTTGTGGGGGAAGGGGCATGGTGGGGGCAGATAGAGGCCCCCATGGTGAGGGAGGGAATAGGGCAAAGTGCAGGACAGAACTGAGGGCAGCTCCTTGGGGGGAAGGGGAAAGGAGGGAGTGGCTACCAGCTGCTGTGCATGCCCCTAGGGGAGGCATGGGAGTCATGTGCCCCCTAGATTTGCACACAGGACAAAGGCGGGCTGCCCACTGCAGGCTCAGAGCCAGGGCCTGAGCCAGCCTTTTCCCACCAGGGGTTCTGGGCAGAGGCAGGGCAGGCGGCAGTCATGCTAGGAGAGGGGGGCTATGGGATAGGCTGTAGCCACCCCAAAATTCCCTGTAGATCCCCACTCCTGTCATTGCTGCCTCTGCCTGCCCTACCCCCACCCACCCTAAGTACAGCTTTGACCCAGGCCCCCCATCAGGAAGAGGCTGGCTCAGCCTCCAACCCCAAGCCCACAGCAGGCAGCCCACCTTCACCCTGCGCACAAATCTGAGGGGCACATGCCCTCTATGCCTTCCCCAGAGGTGTGTGCAGTGGCTGGGAGTGACCCCCCTTCCACTCTTACCCCTGCCCCTTCCCGTGCCCTCTGGATGAGCCACCTGTGGCTCCATCCTGTACCCCACCCCCCCATCCCAGCTGGGTAGCAACTGCCCCTGCCATACTTTCCTTCACCGTGGGGGCCTTGATCTGCCCCGTACACCCCTTCCCCCCATAGACTTACTGGCCAGACACTACTCTTCGAGCTGCCAGGTTACATTGCTAGCCATGTGCATGCATGCGGCTGTGAGCATGCACGCGGCATTTATTGTTGACATTGAGCTCCAGTTGCTAAAAAAAGCTGATTGCTGATCATGTCAATTTTCCATTTTCTTGGTGCCGATCTGATATGGACTGATATATCGCTGCACCTCTAACATGTAATTCAACATGCTGCTCATTACAAGTGATCCATAGATATTGAACATAGGACAAATGTAATCATAGAAAAGTAGGGCTGGAATGGATGTCAGAATGCTACCTAGTCTATCCTTTTGCTTGTGGCAGGATCATCTCTATCCAAACTGTCCCCCCCATATAAGTGCTTGTCTAACCTGTTCCTGAAACTACACAAATAGCAGTTGCACTTTGCCCCCAAATACCAAGACCGCTTTAAACAGGCAAAACAGGAGGATGAAGATGATGTCAGTGTCCCACTGCTGTTAGATCTCAAGTGTATTTTTAAAATCCTAAGTGATAGTCTTGAAACATTTTGTTTCAAGTTACTTTGGAAATTCTTAGTTAACTATTAACAAGTGATTTCATTCCTCCGTATATACGTATAACTTTTGAGGGAAACTGTATACACAAAAGCATAGCCACTTGCTTGCTGAAGAAATGTGTGCTCAGAGAAATTCTGAAAACATCCAGGAAGACAAATATGGTCATGTCACTGAAATATAAAAGCAGTTGGATATTTTTGCTAGTTGGAGTCCTGAACAATTGTACCTTCTCAGAGCTTCCATCCATACTAAAAACCCTTCAGTTGATGATACGGTACACCTACAGCTAAAAGTCCCCATGGTGTGTATCATTCCCCCAGACTGAAACTTATTGAACAACCTAATAATGAGGGGAGGGTAAAGGGCATTTTACTAGTAACATCCTTCTCTTGCAAAATGAGCCATTAATGCTTTTAAAAACACCTAGAGAAAAAAGGATCAGAGCCACAGGTGGAGGATCTCGAAATTCACAGTACTTTAGAGATGATCCTTGTGTTCCAGTAATTTTCCCAGTATCTTCTCTTCAGTCTGATTTCCTGTCAATGGAGAAAGACTTCTATCAACATTTTATTTTTTTTTTTTAGTTGTACAAGAGCTCTTTCTTGGGGCATTTAAACAGCTGTGCCCATATCTCTAATGTTTAAAGTTGATGAAGAATTAAACTGCATTTCTAGTAGGATGGACTAATTAAAAAGTCTCAAGTGATGCTGAAAGTGTGTGTAAAACTGGGTGCCCTTAATCACTTCATCAGCCATGATAGGAGGAGGAGAAGAACATGCTCAAAGTAGTTCATTGAGATCAGTAACAAATTTCAATTCTGTTATGAAATAATATTGTTAATATTAATAAATGTATAATTACTGATAAAATAAATAATCAAGTATCAAGGAATGGGGAAAAATTCTTTAAATGTGTGATCATCTTAGTGACATATTAATAATTATTTTGAATACACTTTGGTTAACTCTCTAAGTGACTTTTTGGTTTTTGGTTTTTGGTTTTTTTTTTAAACTGACTTGGTTCTAATGAGTACATGTCTCCTGTCTTCTCCTGAAGGGCCAGCAGCAAGCGCCGCAGGTCCAACCAGCTGGGATGGTGCCAGCTGCTCCCCAAGCTATGGGGTCAGGGGCCCCTACAGCAGACCCAGAGAAACGTAAGCTCATTCAACAGCAGCTCGTTCTCCTCTTACATGCCCACAAGTGTCAGCGGCGAGAACAAGCCAATGGTGAGGTGCGACAGTGCAACCTCCCTCATTGCCGTACCATGAAGAATGTCCTCAACCACATGACACACTGCCAGGCTGGCAAATCTTGCCAAGGTAAGTAGGGGGTAGGGGCATGCATCAGTGTATGTGCACATGTGTCCCAGCCTACTGTGTTTAAAATAAATGCATAAAAAGGTTTGGCAAGACTCCCTGAAGAAGGTATAAGAACTTTTCATAAGCAAATTTAAATCACTTATGCTCAGGAAGTGTCTTTTATTTGACAGTATCACCATGACCCTATCAGTATCTTAATAGAAGAATAAGCAGCTTTTGTACTTCTGAGATTTAACCTTTTCCGCAATTCCAAAACACTGGAGTATTTAGCACTGGTCCATAGCCCTAAGACCTTTGTCCTTGATACTGTGGTCTCCCACAGGAGAGCTTTAACTTTGAGCAGTACTTAGTTGGAATATTCCACTGCTGCTGTGGTGGTGTTGGAGATCTGAGCAAAGAGCACCTTTTACAGAATTTATATTAGAGGTGCACTGATATACTGGTCCATATCAGATTGGCACCAGTAAAAGGAAAATTGACATTACTAATAATCTGCTTTTTTTGGCCATTTGTAGTTGATAATGCCACTGATAAATACTGTGTGCATGTTTGCAGTCACAGCATGCATACTGTGTGCACCCCCAGGGGAAGCATGAGGAACATGTGCACCCTGAATTTGTGCACAGGGTGAGGGTCGGCTGCCAGCTGTGGGCTCAGAGCCAGGGGCTGCTCCAGCCTCTTCCTGGTGCGGGGGCTGCACTGAGGGTGTGCGGTAGTGCTGGGAGAGGGGGTTACAGGGAGGCTACACTGAATTTTAGGGTGGCTGTAACCCACCCCTTAGCCTCCCCTCTCAGCACTGCTGCCCACCTCTAGCACAACCCCAGCCTAGCCTTCCCACCAGGAGGAGGTTGGCACAACCTCTGGCCCCAACCCCACAGCAGGCAGCCTGCCTCACCCTGTGCACAAAACCAGGGTGTGTGTGCCCCCAGTGCCTCCCCTGGGGGTGCACACAGCAGCAGGGAGCCACCCCCACACCCGCTGGACAAGATGCCTGTGGCTTCACCCCGCCCCAGCTGGGCAGTCTTGGCCTCTGCCCCAGACTCATTCCCTCCCTTACCATGGGGGCCTCAATCTGTTCTCCCATGTCCCCCCCTTTTCCCCCCACAGACTTTCTGGCCAGATGCTGCTGCTCTCTGAGCTACCGGGATGCATGTCGGCTGCCAGATTGGTATTGACTGATATGGCTGGTTAATAATCGGCCGTTGGTATTGGCAAAAACAAAATTTGTCGGTACAGCCCTAATTAATATCATCCAGTACCTGAGGGGGGTGTTTCTAAGTTATCTTGCATGAAGACCCATATTTCAGAGGAAAAGTAAAATTGAGGTCTTAACTTAAAGCTTTCACAGAAAACAAAGTGTTTAGTCTCAGTATTTTGCCAGAATTCCAAGCTAGTTAACTATTGTCTGACCTTAAATTCCTCATGCAGTTTTAATGGATATGGTTTTCTTTACTTTTGTCTGGGATTGTTTTGTAGGCTTCCGCCTCATAACAGAAGCCTCTGCTTTAGTCACCTTGGAGGTGGCTGCTTCTCTGACTGCTGAATGGTCCATGTATATGCAATTTCTAAAGCATGTTGGGATCTTTCAGAAAGTGGTGATATTCTGTCATAATGGAATAATTTTTCTTTGATATGCCACTTCAGCACTCCTGTTAGCAGAGATGTTACCCCTTATATTGTTAATAAATAATTTAAGGGAGCCCATATTTTATAGTCTTAACAGATTCTGTGCAAAGCAGTTTCAGTTTTGCCATCAATCTTGATTCCTGAATGGAAGTAATAACAACAACATAAACAGTTAGCTCTTCAGATCCCTGTAATAAAATATGGAATCTTTCATATATTTCTCCTTACCTGGGTTAAGTTTGATCCAATGACAGTTGCAGTTTTATGGCTATGCGTTTGGCTTTTTAAAAATTGATTGATGGAGAGGAAGTATGGTAAGTCTGTAGTTAGCAAGTGTCCTTTTTATGCAAACTAGTTTAATTGGCAGTACTTCCCCTGGATGCTTCAGTAATGATAGTATGCCAATTAGCGACATGGAGATTGAAATGCCCTCTGCCCCAAAAGCTGGTTCTTTCAAGTACACCCCTACTTTATACCAGTCCTTTGGAAGGAGAAATACTGTGCAGGGAAGCTGTTAAATTTGTAGTTGCTATTCTAATAACTGCATAGTCAATTTCAATATACAAGCAGAAATGAATAAGGAGAGAGTAGCATAAACGTGAGCTTAAAAAAAACCTTCATTAACAGTAAAACCTAACCATAAGACTGGATTAGATCTTTTGAAAAGAGCTTAAAGTGAAAGTAGTGTATTCTTTTTCTCTTATCCCTGCACTGTATTTTACAGTGTAGACATATCCTAGAAAGTATAATAATATTTGATATTTCCCATAAGCATGGTTGGGTCAGATCTGGAAGCAGTGTAGTTTCTGCAGTGGTGTGAAGTTCTGGGTGACCTAATTTTTCCTTTGGTTAGCACTATCATTGTGCCAATGTATAGATAATCCTAGAGAAATAATTGATTCTCTAGTTAATTTTATATGGAACATGGAAATATGCAGACTTGAAGATTTCTCTTAAAGGCTTCTCTTCCCATTTTCCTTTTTTTTTAGTGGCACACTGCGCATCTTCACGACAAATCATCTCGCACTGGAAGAATTGTACAAGACATGACTGTCCTGTATGTTTGCCTCTTAAAAATGCTGGGGACAAAAGAAATCAACAATGTAAGTATTCTGTTTGCTAGTTTTATCATAAAGTGTCCATGACCATAAGGTGTTATCTCTCTAGAGTTGGATCTGTTTGTATGCCTGTGCAAGGATGGATAGCAAAGCTGCCAGACCCATCAAGAACTGAAATTATTTTCCTCTCATTTTGGAATTTTATCCTTAATTTCTCCAGTTGTTGTCCACTGTTGTTACTCAAGGTGGTCTTCAACTTAATATATTCCTGACCTGGAAAACTTACCACCATGATACCAGATCTAAAAGTTGGTGATCCATTTGGAGAAAAATTTGTTGAGGGTATCATCTTTGCAACAGAACATAGACTGGATCTTGCACCTTAGCAATAGAGCAGAATGTTCTTACTACAATGATCTGCTTAGATCACTAATGTGAAAGTATTATTTGAGTAGCTGCATTTATCACAGGTTATTTACTGCATTCTTTCAGAATTATTTTTAAAAATGTGCTTTACAGGCTCTCCATTCATAGTTACCATTATAACAGCATACCCTAAACAGGTTAGAGCTGTGATGCAATTCTGCAAGATGCAGAGGGTGCTGCAAGATCCTTTTGAAGGGTGTTGGGAGGTGTGAGGAGATGAGAAGATAAGTGCAGGTTTGGGTCTCTTCCTGCCTGGCTGACTTCTGTACCCCCACTGCCCAGCCCTGCAAGGAAGTAAGCACTGTGATATATAAATTTGTTTTTGAAATTTGGTTGCCACTCCATTCATAGAAGTTATGGAGGGGGTGCCTTGAGCCCAAAAAAGTTGAGAACCACTGGGTCTAAGGCAAAGTATTTGATGGTTTTACAGATTATTAAGAATCTTCTTTTCCCTTCAGCTAAGGTCAAATGAGAATAATTGTCCTTCACAGACCTAGCAAGTTACTTTTACCTGTCAGCCCTTCCACCTTATGTGCTACAGCCACATTAAACAAGACACTAGACAAATGAATAGTCTTTGCACTGTCCCATTTGGTGGTACTCTTTTTTTTTTTTACCCTCAGTGTTATCTGTCCAAACTCTTCATGCAGCCTGACTCTCTCTTGGTGTTCCAATCAAAATCCTCTTCTGTGCTCCTGTTCTTCAATATTATTCTAGTTGATTTGAATATGCTCTTATGCGCTCTTTTTATAACTGCCCCCCTTGCCTGCTTTTGTCTATCCTGGAACTATATAAGTAAGAGTGAATTTAGGTGGGTTAACTCCTTGACAGATTTGAAGTATTCTGCTTCTCTTGACCTTTAACATCTACAGTTGTATGCAGCTGTTGTTTCCACTTGGTTTAAAACAATTGTATGTGCCCTGTATATTTAAAAATAAAGCATAAATTTACCATTGTTAGTCCATAGTGAAAGCAGAACATTATGATTTTAAAGGTTGGTGAGCAACATTTCTCCAACTTCTTGTTGTTGACTTTTTGTGCTGCTAATCTGCTTGCTCTTGTAAGGGTATTATTTGGATTTGTTGAGCTTCTGCACATTTCTGCCTTTTTCCTTAGTTTCTGATATTTGTGTTAATGTAGCATGTCTTTTCCAGCGTTATTAGGCGGAGCTACAGTTGGACTTGCAAACACTGGCACTGTAGGGGTGGGGCAGCAGACTACATCCAGTATAAACACTACCAGTCAAATTGACCCTAGCTCTATTGAGAGAGCCTATGCAGCCCTTGGACTGACCTATCAAGGAAACCAGATGCAGACGCAATCCCAGGCTCAAGTGAAGAATCAACAGCAAGGGCAGTCACCCCAGGGGTTGCGCCCCATGAATCCCATGAGTAAGTTGATCCTCTAGCCTTAAACTATAAACTATATGTCTGGTGTGTTTCATTTTGTTTCATGATTTTTTTATTTTTTTATTTTTTTTTTTGAAGGATGCTTCGGGTGTTTCGGAGTTGTAAATTCATACCCAGCACATACTGGATTGCAGGGGGAACTTCATGATCATTTACAGTTTTCAGTATTTTACACCATCTAAGTCATGTGATGTTTGCTTAGAAATTTAAGTGAAAAGGGAATTGTTGTCTTAATGTTATTGCTTAGAATCATCTGACTAGAATTTCTTGGACCCATGTTGCTCATTTTAGAGCCACTAGGGAGTGTTTAAAGGTATTACCTTTAATTTGAATGACGCTTAATTCATTCTGTCCCCTGCTGTTAGCAGATATTTAGGGTCACTTAAAGATACAGCAGCACTTCAATTTTTGATTGATTCCAAGTGCATGTGAGGCAGTTGTTAATTTGGCATATTGAGTTTATAGGTGGCTTAAACTAGGAGTGGGAAATTATTTCAGGGCCGCTTACTGAGTTTTGACAAGCCATTAAGGGCCGCATGACAGGCAGCCAGGGGCAGATAAATATTAATTTTCTAAATTTTTTTAGGGGCCCCATAGGCCAGATAGAATGGGCTGGTGGACCACATCTGGCCCGCGGGCCACATTTTGCCCACACTTGGCTTAAACTGAGTATTGTATTCCAGAGAAAAATGACTTTCCTTTGTTATGGAAGTAAAAGGGAAGTTGATGGTTAGTCATGGCAGATTTGAAGAAGAGACCTGTCATGCTTGAATGCAGTTTGGGGAAAGAAGTGCTTTCAGTTTTAATTTTTCTACTCATACATTGCATCTTTGAAACACTGTGTAAAACAAAACCTCTTGTTGTACCATGTTGAGAAGATGTTGAAGCCCCCCGATGACCTGCAACAAACAATCCACTTGTTCACAAGTTCAGGAACACAAGAGTAAACATTCATAACTCTCTAGTGCGAGTTTTTTGGCAAATGAAGATGATGCGAGTCAAATTTTGTATAACCTAATTTAAGTCCTTCCAAACCAACTTTGGAAATGCAGTAGCAGGCTGATTGAATACTTCTTGAGTTTCATCATAACTTTTGGTGCCTGTGTTTCTGTGATAAAATGTCTTTTTTTGGCAAAATAATCCATATAGTTATTTAGGTTTGAAATCAAACTATAAATATTGATTTATGGATAGCAAGAGCTTTCTATCTTAATTTGAGACTTTTATGGATTTTTCCATGTTTTTGGGGCTGTTTTCTGTCAGGCTATTCTCATATATTTATTTCCTGCAAGAAATCTCTGTTAGAGCTAATCCTATTCTAAGAAGAAGAGCTATCTGAAGTATTGGGACAACCTCTTTAGATTCTTAACTGTTTGAGACTCCTAGGCTAACGTAGAGAATCTGAATGTAGTTTCTCCCTCTCCTCTCATTCTTTCAGTTTTATTTGGTCTATGCCATTTCTTTTTCTCACTATAAGGATTATGAACAGTGCCCAAGGGTTATTCTTGTTCTTCCTAGCATTAGAATGTATCCTTTTTTGGACCCTTGTTTTTGTGCTCAGCATTTTCTACCATTGGGACAGCATACCTTCATCTGACACAGCTCTTTTCTTCATCCACATTTCTGGAGTGGAAAAAATGCCATCTTAATTTGTGACACCTTGGTGGCCTTTTAACTTTCCTATGCTTTGACAGTCTGCCAATAAGCATTTTCTTTTTGTCTGTTATGACAACAGATAGCAAGGACTCTCTTTTTTTAAGTCTTGTTTTAAATATGGTACTTGAAGTCATGCAAAAGTCTTTTATAAGAAATTGAAACCTGAATAGGTAAGAGGAGAGGCAAGGTTTTAAACCAGACCTATTTATTTAAAACCTATTAATTTTTTATCAGTTGGACTCAGACTCTAGGAACGAAAATAGTTTCTCAGAGATTCAGCATTACAGCACTTTTTTTAACTGCAAATTCCTACTTCTATTCCTTTACCTTTGTCATAAAATTCTGCAGTAAAATAAAGGGTAAACACAAACTTTTCAGGTACCTAATACCCTTCCTCAGGTATATGGTACGTAAAAGCTTGCCTATATCCTTCCCAACAATACAGTTGGTCCAATAACTCACAAAAATCCTTGCCTTTTGCATACAGGTCAGTTGCATCATATGCGCATTTAACTTGCTCAAATTCAACTGTACATGGGGGAGGGCGGGGCTTGAGTTGGCATGCGATGCTGCCGCTTACCTGGAGGCCCATTATGGCGGTGACAGCCATTGCCTCAAATCTGCTACTGTTGCCATGGAGCCATGCCAAGAGCTGTGTGGCTGGCTGCTGGGCAGCAGTGTGGTGGTGGTTGGGCAGTATGCAGCCATCCCCACCACCACCCTGCACTGCGCCACTGCCACCAGCTGCACAGCTCTAAGTACAGCTCTAAGTCCTGCTCCCCCTCCCACCCTGTGTATAGTCACCGATTTTTTCACCTTACGTGCTGACGTCAGCACCTAACCCCCGCGTAAGAGGTGACTGACTTGTATTTCCTGGACCATCATGGCCATAATATCGCTCTAACACTGCTGCAGCACACTAAGATGTTTTTGCGGTAGTACAAATAACAACCATGACACCATCAAGTTTTAAAGACTTTTTTTCCATCCTAAAATGAAATTCCTCTTCCTTTCCCCTCCTTTTTTTGTTCTAAATACCTTGTAATTGATTTACTAGGTAGATGATTATCATCTGTAGGCAACATTTATGGTGACCAGCAATTCACATTGTGTTTAGGAAGCTAAAATTTTTGTCCAGTTTGGTTTGATCAGTGAAATGATAAATCTTGAAACCTCTGCTCATTGAGGAACCATATCATAGGTTTATGGGGAAGCTAACCCCTTAAATTGACTTTCAAGGCAGTTGACATTGGTTCTTATTCCTTTGTCTCTAAAGCAAAAAAGCTCCATTCTCCCTTTTCAGTAGCAGTGTCACTTTTATAGTGCCAGCACTTTGCTAGGCGTTTGAGGATCTGTACTGGCACTTTTTTCCCCCCCAAAATACCAAAGTGCAATGTAGCTCTGCCATTAAAGAGAGACTGGCCATATTGTTTAGCCCACCTTAGACTGGGGCTATGAGCAGCTCAGGATGCATGTTGCCATTCTTTAGTTCGTGCACTATATTACAGCTTAAATGTAGTGCACAGTGTAGGTTTACTGTAGCACTCCATGCCCTGTTGGAGGCCATGCATATGTGGCCCAGTTTTCTTCTAGTAGTTCTGTTATGAATTCTCTCCTGGTGTCATTGATTAGTCTCTCAGGGTACTTATACATGTGCTTAAACACGTTCTAATTAGAATGTGTCACAGTGGACTCAGTTAGTCCAGTCTGCTTCACATTCTAATTGGAATGCTCTAGCATTGCCCCAGCGTCACATGTCTAAGCCCCTGTGGGTTTAAAAATGGTTGTTGCAGCACTTTAATTAAGCTTATTCAATGAGCTTTAATTAAAGTGTACTGTGGCCATTTTTAAATGTGCTGGGCCCTAATACATGTGATTCTGCGGCATTTAATTAAAGTGACTCTCTGGGAACTGCTCTAATTAAAACACCCCTGCCCCACAACCCCAAGCACATGTATAGGCACCCTGAGATTATAAATCCAGTTCCTGGTAGGTCTTTTTTTCCCTCTTTGTTTATTTGGTCCCAAATATGCTTGAGTGTTTTGCATGCCTTCTGAATAGCTTTGTAGGCTATTATAGATTTTTTTTTTTTTTTTTTTTGTGCTGAGCTTACCACTTACTGAGATTAAATACCTGTATTTCCACACTTTGCTTAAATAGATTTATCTTCATCTCCAATATTGTCTGATTCTGTCAGAAGTAGCAGAAATAAAATATATCTGGAGAAGGCCAAAAAATGATGCCTTTAGTGTGAGGACTGGTAGTTGAAAAATTGAGATTAAAAGCTATGGCTGCTTATCTTGGAAGAGAATGAGGTGTGATATACCAGCCACATGAAAATAACAACAGAAGGCCTACTTGTAGGCATTCCTGTTCACTTGTTATCACTAAAAGAACAGGTGTGCTTATTTAACTTAAAGACAACTACAAAACGCAGAAGAAATTTTATTGTATGAAGAAACTCTGTTAGGTAAAAGACAGCACAAGAACAATTTTGTGGAAAAAAGATCTGATGCTTGAGAGCCATTTAACTCAACTCAGTGGAGCCCTTGATAATTCTCTTTTTCCAGTCCTCCTTTCTTTACTGACTTCTCCAAATTTCATATTTGGAAGTACCTAGTGAAGGATTTTTTTTGAGCCAGATGATTATAGTACATTTCAAAATGACATTATGCATATGGTTTAAGAGTAATATTTACATCCATGCTAGAAGAAACATTACAAAGGTTATAAATCTTTAGGGTGCAGATTGATGCACAGCTGAAATTTGGAGGGGAAAATATTTCCTTCTGTGCCATAGTATTCCGTAATTGCAGCTTTTCCATTGCAATCAGAGGAAGAAGAAACCCTATCCTCCTCCCCTCTCCCCCTTACCCCCCCCCCCCAAAGCACTGGCCATTCTTAGACAAGGTGTCAAGGGATGAATGTAGATGGACAATGTTGCTCTGAATATGACAGTTGCTATCCCTGACTCCTGTTTCTGAGCTGTGCTTATCTTGGTGAAATTCCATGGAAATGTAGCTTATCCAATTACAAAGTTCTAGTGCCCTGACTATTTTATACACACCCCATTGCATAAATTAATAGGGGAAAATAAATACAGAAGGACTTAAACATATATGGAAAACACAAAATTCTTACAATTAGACGTGAAACTAGCCATCTTCTGAAAGGTCACTTTTGACATCTAGAATAAACTGACAGTTTCTTGACAGCTTGGGCACAGTGATTTAGTTTTTTATTAGTATTTCAGAGGTGTTGGGATAACAAACTGAAAGGACGTGATTACGTAAGTCTTTTGATTGAGGGGCAGACTAGGTAGAGAAGCCTTCTGCAGTAGCATTACTCATTAGCAGGTGTATACTGTGACAGGAAAGATCTTGCAGTCCTTTCCAGAGTATAGCATCTGCCTCCTTCCCCTTACACCAGTAGTTTTCAACCTATGGTCCATAGACCCCTGGAGGTCCACAGACTAGTTCTGAAGGGTCTGCAAAAAACTACTATGATCAATCAGAAGTATATGAATACCCATACTTACAATTCAAAAGGGCCTGCACCTTCATTCAAAATTTTTTCAAGGTCTGCAAATGCAAAACATTGAAAAATACTGCCTTTCACCAAAGCCTACTTAAAGGAGAGTCTGCTGTCTAGTGATGCTTAAAATTCATCTTGGCTGTTGACAGATATTAAAAAAACAAAAAAACCCGCACTTTGCTTTACCAGAAGCAGTAGCTCGTTAGTTCAGCTGGGCTCTACAGCATCTGTATAGGTTGGGTGCTTTAGTATAGGGCTGCACGAAACTTCAGGTGGTGATGTAATTTGGAGGAGATACAGCTCAATTTGGTGACCCAATCTCCAAATAGAATCAGGAGACCAGTTTAAAGGTCCAAATCAATTCAAAGCTCTCTGAATCTTCGGAGAGCTTTGAATTGCTGTAGCCACTCCAAGCTGGTAAGTACTAGGGACAGGGGAGAGGGGGCTGAGGGAGGGGACCACAGGGAAACTCCTGCTGGCCCCAGCTCCTGGTACTTTAAAGAAAAGCCCTGGTGCTCACTGGGTGCTGCCGGGCAGGGGGTGATCCCCACTGCCCCATGCTGCATGGGGGGCTCTTCACGAGCACCCTTGTCCCGGTGCCACCACCTCCCTAGCCCCTCTACACCCCACCCCCATGCTGCCCTGCCTGCTGGGACTCTGGCCCTTTAAGAAAAAAAGAAAAGCCCTGGAACTTGTTGCTTCTGGTGCAGGCCCCCCCCCCCCCCAAGTGCTGAGAGCTGGGGTGGACCAGGCACCCATTGCTGGGCTGGGAGAGGGGCAGGGGATGGCCCTGGCTGATTCAGAGATTTGGCTTCTGCCAAATCTCCAAATCGGATATGACCGAATCAAATCAAGACAGTGATTTGAATCGCCAAATCGAATCGCTGTCCCCCAAATTGGCCAAATCCAAAGTGAATACTAGCTGTTCCGCACAGGCCTACTTCAGTGGGCACTTTGGCAGTTTTATCTAAAGCTGATTCAATCAGTGATTATATAAAAGTGCCAAAAAAGCCTATTAAAGCGCCCAGTCTATACAGATAGGTGAGCTGGGTCCATCTAACATGGTGCCTCTTCTGGGCTCAGCACGGGGGCACACTTAGTTTAAAGCAAAGGACCTTTTTTTTTTTTTTTTTTTTATGCCTGTAAAGCAGCCCTTGTTCCTGAAGTAAATTACTTTCAGCTGAAACCCTGGCAATTTTTTGACATAGCTTAGTGTTGTATTGCTAGAGAGCCCTTGAAATATTTTGAAGCAGTCCTTCTGTTAGAACTGATAAAGGAAATATTGAAGCCATTTTTCACTCTTTGGTAGCTTCAGTTGCCCAACTGTTGTTCCAACCATGGCCCACAGACCTTAGACATTGATATTATATGTGAAGTTTAAACTACTTATAATTACTGCTACAGAGTGCTTCAATGTGTAGGGAATGTTAAATGAAACAAACCTATTTCAGGGCTTAGTTTCAAGGGAGCTGGTGTGACAGTGGAAAAACATGGTATGTTTTTATTAGCTGGTGTGCTTTCTGGAACTAGTGGATTTTTCAGAAGTTAATCACAAAATGTCACAAGATGAATCTTAACTGTATACAAGAATAGCAGTACCACTTAATTCATCTCCCTGCTTTAGTGTTGATTCTTTCCATTCAGTATGTTTTCTGGGATTTGCCTAATTTTAAACTGAAGAGGAAGCAGTCTTGGCATATGTCTTACTGGGAAACCATCCCAAGAGTAGAAGTGATATAAAAGGCACAGAGAAAGTAAAGACAAAACAAGGAGTCAGTATGAAACAATGTAGGAGGAATGAATTTAAACTCTTAAAGTGAGGCGCTTGAGTTGTGTGTAATAATAAAGTGGCTCTCAACCAGGATGCTGTGCACCCTAGGTTGCCATTAGATCGTTTTGAGTCTGTGGAAGCAGTGCGGTAGCTTGGAGATGAGCTTTAAGATGCTGTTATTCCTGATCAGGCAGGCACCTGTGTGTCAGGGCTGGAAATACATGTCTGTAGTGTGTCCAGGAGCAGCAGAGCAGGGAGTTCCATGGACAATAACAGTGGCAACAGCAGCTAATATAGGTAATGAGTGGCCAGGGCTCAGTGGGTCTAGACTGCTTCCTCCCTCACATCCTAGTGTAGCAGCCAATATAGAAATCTCAAAAGGATCTCTCGGATGCTGCTGCAAGCAGTGGACTGGTTAAAGCCTGGCTGGCAGTGGAGGGCAAAGCAGAGGGCTCTGATTGCAGAATAGGGAGTATGTACACACTCTTTCATGGGCAAGGGAAGGGAGCTTTGTCTGAAGGAGCAGGGCCCTGTGTGCCCATGCTATGAAAGGGCTCTGCTTGTGTGTGTGCATGCAAAGGAAAGTACCTGCCTGTGCAGGGGCACAGGAATAAATAATCTAGTCTGGAAGGGGGTGCCACTAAATTCCAGAAAGTTTTATGGAAAATCCATCAAGTATTTAAAAAAAAAAAAAAAAAGAAAAAAAAGAAAGAAAAAAATGTTGAGAACCACTGGTGTAATCAGTACAAAAAAGGGAGAGAATTGTTTTTCACTCTTACCCCCTGATCTTCATTGCACTGATGGGGGTGAGGGGCAGGAGGAATAGCAAAAAAGGGGGTTATAATAGTTGAACCTGGGAAGCATCAATAAATGGGCTTGCTTGATGGTAAAGATAAGAGGGGGTGAACCTTTGGTGGGGAGGGTGAAGGAAAATAAAATTGGGGCTCTGCAGTCAGAGGAAAACACTTGTGCCTGGTTGTGAAGGAGACTAGTTTTGCAAAGGAACTTGTGGATCACATGCTTCAGAGGTTGGGCTCCTTGTGTTGATCTTTTTTTGTGTCCCTTCCCCATCCCCCGTCCCAGTTTCTGGAAACATTCCTTAGCTTGAGCTCACTTTAGTGAGTTGTCGATATACAGAGCATATTCCTCCCCCAAAAGTTCTAGTTACAATGGGTTGGCTGGGGGCCCTCTATCAGTCATCTTTTTACCTGTTAATAGTATATGCTTTGCACACTTGGATTATGCCTTTTCTTTGTGGGAAGGAAACCAAGCAGCTGCTAGCCATTTCATTACTCTGCTCCATAGGCCCCAAGTTGAGGAAGACAGAGCAGTCTTCTAACAGTCAATCTGTTGTCCTAACAATGCCAGTCAAGTTTGTGCAACATATTCTTCCACCTGCTGAACACTGACACTGAGAATTGTATGCAGGCTGTCCCTCCTCTAATGTCACTCCAAAACTGATTTGCACAATTTCATCTGGCAGGAAAGGAAATCTATTCAAGTATATAGGCTTGAGTTATAATTGTGAATGGAGAAACAAGGAAGTAAACACAAACCATATTGGTCGCTGCTGCATTAAAATTCCAGGCAAATTGTAAAAGTATCACTACTGTCTAGTGTGGGGGTGTTGAACATATGGCCTGTGGGCCAAAGGAACCCTGTGATCTGGTCTGTGCAGTGCCCAGACTGAGCTCTGTACCCCAGGCACTGCACACAACACAGGTAGCTGGCATGTGCTGCATGCTGTGGCCCTCTGCACCAGCTCTGTATGCCAGCTGTGGCACAGCCCAGTCCAGCTCACAGGCTAGCCCAGTAACTTTCATCTGGCCCAGTCCAGGTCTAATGGAAAATATTCTGTATTAAACAGGGGTAATGTTTGAAAGCCACAGTATTACGTGTGGATAGTCCTGAAGAGCTCTGAATGTATTTTTGTTGACTGTACGCTGAGAAGAGGATTTAGTACAGTTTTTAGTGTTGTGATAAATCATTCATTTTAAGATTACCTTTTTATTGCCATTTAGGTGCAAATCCCATGGGAGTGAATGGAGGTGTGGGGGTTCAAACCCCTAATCTACTGCCTGACTCAATGTTGCATTCAACCATGAATTCCCAAAAGTAAGTTAATTTGTCCCTTAATCCAGAAGAATAACTCTGTTCAGTTGAAAATGCCTGTTAGTTCTAAAATAGGGATTCCAGCTCCCCTGTTGAGCGGTTTATCTGATCTTTGTAATTAGGATTGGAAAATATATCCTTGGGTTTGAGGGTGTTTTTGGTAGGTGGAAAGAATTACTGAAATTGTTTATATGTTCCTGGACTCCAGTTTGAGCTTGTTAAAGGTTTCTTCATTGCCCAGTGAAGTTGTAGATTTCATAGGTGGCAAGGGTTAATCTGGATTAGTGTTTGGGTAGACCTCGAGGAAAATGCAGAAGCAGTATGGCGATACATTGCACCTCTATAATTTACCATGCTATAGGCCTATAAGGCAGTGTTGCCTTATCTTTCTGAGATACAGCATTATTGATTTGTAATTTCCAAGTCTATACTCGTTTTGCAAAAGGATAGAGTAGTAGATTTCTAATGTTGTTCAGGTTCCATTTGGGTACTATAATTTGCTTGGTTTTCTGTTGGATTTAATAGCTTTAATATTCTGAATTGTTGTGTAGAGCTGTGATGTGCTGTCAAACAGCTATCTTGCATCACTCCAGAGGTGGCTGCATTTCATTGATCATTGAAGTGATTACTGCTCAGTTTGGGAATTAGTAAAAGAACAAGTGACTGCTTTGTCATCCTTCAGTATAAAATTAGGGTATCAATGTGAAGTCACAAATCAAATCTAACATTTTTTTCCCTTCAACAAATTTTTATTTTGTTTCAAGTCCCATAATGAGCGAGAGCGCCAGTGTTGCCAGTTTGGGGGCTATGCCGACAGCAGCACAACCATCCAACACTGGAATTCGAAAACAGTGGCATGAAGATATAACTCAGGACCTTCGAAATCATCTTGTTCATAAACTGTGAGTATCCAAAACAAGTTCATGTTGAGGAGCTAAAAGGTGCTGGTAGTTTTCTAAAATTAAGTACATCCAGCTCCTTAGATTTACAAAGAACCTTGAATAGAACTTCTTTAAAAAGTTCTGTCTAGTGCCTGTGCGTGTCTATACATGAGCAGCAAGGCTGCTCCAATGTGCTGTAATTGTGTCGGAGCAGACTCGATTTAAGTCTGCTGGAACTTGGTGTCTTGTATATCAGTGTCCCTGCACTTAAATGGTGGCAGGGACACTTTAACTTAAGTTCATTGAATAAGCTTCAGTTAAAGCAACTCTGCTGCTATTTTTAAGCATGGGAACGCTGGTACATGAGATCCTTCCTCTCCCCCACTTCCCCCCATTCCTGGAGCATATGTATAAATGTCCTGTTAGACCAGGCTTAGAAAAGCTATGAAATCTGGGTAGCTTGTACATTTATCAAAAGCGAAAAGCTTTTCCAAGGTTGGACAATGAGTGTAGATCTTGGGTATGTCAGTAGTAGGTAGGAATAAGTCCAACAGATGCAGTTATTTCCTCTTGTTTTTTAAAGTTGTCAGATGCTTTAGTTCTGTCCCTGTTGTATCTAATATATGCCATTCTCTATTCCCAGTGGTAATGTTGGGAGAGAAGAGGGGTATAGAGCCCACTAAGTTTATCACTCCTTATTCCTAAAACACTGTGCAAGAAATTCAGATTCTTTTGAAATGGTCTAAAATCTCCTAACTGATCAGTTCACTTACTTAGGTTCAAGGGGTTAATTTCTTTTTTAATCTGTTTGCCTGGGTTTTTCCCTTTTTCAGAGTTCAAGCCATATTTCCTACTCCTGACCCTGCAGCATTAAAAGACAGGCGCATGGAGAACCTGGTAGCATATGCTCGAAAAGTGGAAGGGGATATGTATGAATCAGCAAATAGCAGGGTAAGTTGCAGTTTCCTTTTTTTGCTAGCATGGGCTGATGTATGGACAGTAGACAGTTGACAGTATTCATGGAGTCAATCTTGAACATGCCTCAGTAGACTACAGAAATGAAGTAGTGGTTGTGGAGTGATGTAGAAGTTTTAGCTGGGACAAGTCAGGTCCCAAAAATGAATAATATGCCACAGAACTTTTTGGAAAAGGTGGTAGCCATCCATACTGCTTAGTTTTCAAGTGTTGCTTTTTTTTCTTAAGCATGTACATTTCCTTTTCTTTTATCCTCCTTGTGCCATGTTTGGGATTTCTGAGTTTCTCCCAAATGTACTGTAAAGTCAGTACTTACTCTTCACTGTGGCATCTATCAAAGAAACACTCAGTGTCAGCAAAGGAATCTCCACAGGATATCCCAGCTACCTTACAGTTGCCAGAAATACTCTGAATTATGCCTGCATAACCCTCAGGAAAGATTGTTGCTCAAAATGCCACAAGAAAATAAAAGGCTCAACCATAGTGCATATGGAGAAAGTCCTTTTTCCCATCCTATATTTTGATCAGTTTTAATCTGTCAGCTTCACTTATTGCATGTCTCGTGTCTCATGTTCCCCCAACAGGCAGAGTACTATCACTTGCTAGCTGAGAAGATATATAAAATCCAGAAGGAATTAGAGGAAAAGCGGAGGACCAGACTGCAGAAGCAAAGCATGATACCCAATGCACCAGGCATGCCTCAAGCTCCCATGAATCAAGGGCCCAATATGGGGCAGCCACAGCCAGGGATGTCTGCAAGTAAGGACAGTTGGGCTAGTTAAATGGGATTACCTGGTGCAGTGAAATTTATCATTGACCAAAATCCATATCCCCTTTGCTTTACAGCTCATCTTATAAAGTTGCTAAATGCATGATTTTTTTAGTAGATCTCAAAACAGTTTTTAGTGCATGGCCAAATGGTGTTCTTGTTGCTGCTTATTTGATGTTCATTGTTTTGTAAAATCTCATACTCACTTGCATTGAGTTGGTGAACAGAGTCTGGTATCCTGACGCAAATTTGAAAACCAAGAATTCAGCTTTGGTCACTGGCATGTGCAGGTTCTCAGTTTAATAGCCCATGCTTTATGTTACTTCTAGTGAAAGTCCTAGACCAATGGTACCTTTTTGTCTAGTGGGCTGTATGGGTAGTGTCTGGTTCCATTGGCCCAGATCCAGCTGGTGGATTCTTGATGGTTAGAGCAGGTGTGATGGGGGGGGTCCTGTCTGGCTACATCAGAGAGACAGGCGACAGCCCTGCCTTAATCTTGCTGTGCCAGGGGAGGGGACTTGGCCTGGCCCTGCAGAGGGGGAGGGGACATTAATCAAGGCCAGGAGATGGGTATGTCTTCACCTCACTGGGGGAAATGTCATAGCCTGGCTCCAGCCTGACTGGGAGAAGGAAAAAGGGCATGGCCCAGACCCATGGGGGAAGGAGGAGATATAGGCCAGCCCCAAACCAGCTGACAAGGTGGAGGGGGCATGGTGCAGCCTCAGCCCAGCTGCATAGAGTGAAGTGGACATGGCCAAGCCCCTATCTAATTATGTGGGGGTATGGTTGCAGCCTAATTCTGATCTATCACATGGGGCTTGGAATTTTGGGAGCAGGGACAGGTGGTAGTATTAAATGCCACTGTTCCCCTGCTGCCAAATTTCTCAACCTGTGGGAAGTCCCAGAGGCTGAATTTCCAGGCTTGGTGGGCTATCCTAGACCATGTGCAGCTCTAAAAAGAGAATGTGATTAGTACTCTGTTTAGGGGCCATGCTATACTTGTTTCCCTTTGCCTGTGAATTTGCATTGTGCACTAGAGGCAACTTCTAGGAAGCTCTTTTTAAAGGTGGTCCTGAAGTACAGGAAGTATAGCTGTAATCCTAACCTAGGGATAACATGCTGAGATGAGCCTGACGAGAGTTGCATTAGAGGGAGAGAGAGATGCTCATCTCTTGAATTTAAAAATTAACAGTAATGGATTTGGGAAATCAGCTTTAGAAGTGCAGTGAGACTGTATTTATATTGTATGCTACCAAGATTGGTGGGTTAGATGTCCTCCATACTTTTGAAGTCTAAATCTCAGCTTATTCCATTTCTCTCTAGCAACTACCCCCTCCTGTTACTCAGAACGAGCCCCTATGGCCCCTACACATGACAGCTATTGCACAATTAACTGGTTAATTTCACAGTTACCTGGAGACCAGCTACATATGTGAAGTAGCTGTCACAATAAAAAGCTCTGACACTAGCTATGACGTTAGTACACAGTTTCAAGTTCTATCCTTATACCTGGCTACTGCCAAGCTTTAATTTGCGCATGTAGCAGTGTCTACTCTGTGGCTGGGAGCCCCTCCCAGCAGCACAGGTGCACCATGCCCAGGGTAAAACCCACAAGGCCTAGGGATTGAGGCAGCCTCATACCCTGGTGGTGGGGCTTTTCTGCACCCCTGAGTCCTAGAGATTTTGGTAGACGCGATCCTCCAGCCCTGGAAGTTCCCATGCACTCCCAGGGCAGGGAGATCATCCTTTGTTGATCCTCTAGCCCCAAAGGTGAGTGCGATGCCCTCACAGCTGGGAATCCCTCAACTGGGGTGCATGGGGTATCCAGGAACGGGAGCTTGGTGTTTTTTGGTACAGGGGGAACCTGGGATCAGCATCCCCCCTGCACTAGCAATAATGTGGGATTCTGTGAATTGTGCATTATATCCCAACATGCCTTTACCCACATGTGTGGAAGGGGCTTCGATGTTGTGTTCTGGTGTTTGCAGCCTGGCAGCTTCAAGAAAAGTGCCAGGACCAGAACATTGACCTTGCGTTCGTTGACCTGACCAAAGCCTTCGATGCAGTGAACTGTGAAGGCCTCTGGGAAGTCAAAAAGTAAGGATGTTCCAGGAAATTCATCAGTACGGTTCGACAGTTCCGTGACGGCAAGATGGCACGTGTCCTTGTGAATAGCGAATGCTCTGACCACTCTCTGGTCACAAATGGTGTCAGGCAGGGTTGTGTGCTTGCACCTTCCCTCTTCAGTATGGTATTCTCTGCCATGCTGTCAGATGTCATTCCAAAATGATGAGCAGGGATTCTGGTTTTCTCTGATTAAAAATCACAAATTCTGTGACTTAACCTGAAATCCACGATAAAAATTAAAGACACCCCCCCCCCCGCCTCAACAGCCCTCCTGATGCCCCTCACAATGGCCTCCCAGACCTGCAGACAGAGGCATACAAACACTGACATCCACCCCAGCAGGTAAGCATGTGTGGGGGAAAGGGGCTGGGTAGGGCAGGGGAATGGGAAGGTGCTGGGGGAGTGTGCCTCTGTGCCCACTCCCAGGAGCAGGGCCAGGGGGTAAGGGTGGGGTTGCCACTCTGAGAGCCACGCATGTGGTAGCTGGCCTGATGGGGTTTGCACATGGAGGCCACCACCACAACTGCACCCTGCACCACCATCCCATGGCCACCTGCACGGCTTTATGGGCAAGTAGCACAGGGCACAGCAGCGCAGTGGCAACCACCGTGTGCGGGCCACATACATGCCACCCAGCCACGGGGTGGAAAGGGGGACTTGCATGCAGTGGCTGCCACTACCACTGCTTATGCCTTGCAACTGGCTGCACGGCTCCACAGCAGTGCGAGGTGCTGGTGGCTACATGCTGGCTGGGGGGGTGCTATGCGGGCAAGCGCTGCCACTACAGAGCCATGCCCTTTGCCCCTGAATCCTAGAGATAAGGGGTTTGGGGGCTGAGGGAGTGTGTGGGTGCTGCCAGCCCCAGGTGGCACACTGCAGCTGGGAGCAGGGCCAGGGGGTTGAGGGCAGGGGTGCCCCTGTACAAGAGGCTTCGCAGGCAAGCAACAGGGGGCACAGTGTGGTGGTGCCTGCCATGTGTGGGCTGCATACATGCTGCCCATCCGGCTGCCTGGGGGAGGGGGGAGGCTTGCATGTGGCCAGCTGCACAGCTCCATGGCCAGCTCTGCAGCGGTGGTGAGGGGTGGGGAGCGGGGGTGTTGCATGTTGCCACTTACCTGTAGGACTGTGCCAGTGGTGATGGTTGCTACCTACAAAACCTTCCCTTGTTTCTGTGCAGCTGGCTACAGGGCAGCAGTGTGGTGGTGACCATGGCTGCCACATGGCACAGGGTGGTGGTGGGGATGGCTGCGTGCTGCCTGGCTGCCACCACAGTGCCACTGCAGCCTGGAGCTGCACAGCTGCCTCCAGCTTGCAGGGTGGAGCTGCACAGCTCTGGGCATGGCCCCGTGGTGGCACAGGGAGGTTTTGTAGGCAGTGTCTGTCAGCGCTGGCACAGCTCCATAGGTAACTGGCAGTGGCTGCTGCATGCAAGCCCTCTCTACTCCAGCCACCATCCCTCGCTGCTGCTGCAGAGCTGGCCACTGAGCTGTGCAGCTGACCACATGCCAGCCTCCCCCTCCTCTGGGCAGCAAGTGCGGGGCCCATACATAGCGGGCACCACCACACTGCACCCCGCATCACTTGCCTGCAAAGCTTCCACAGAGGGGCACCCCTGCCCTCACTCCCTGGCCCTGCTCCTGGTTGTGCTGTGCCCCCTGGGGCCAGCAGCAGCCACCATGCCCTCAGCCTCCAACCGTCTTCCCCAGCCCTGCCCCACAGCCCCCAAGCCCCACTTGCCCTTCACCCCTGGAACCTAGAGGTGACTCTGAGCCTGAACCTGAGCCCAGCCTTGGCTGACTCAAGAGACTCAGGCCCTGCTCCTTCCCCTTCTTCCTCCCCCTCTGGGCAGGGCTGGGGGGTTTCCCACCCTTTCTGCAATCTAGTTCTTGCAGCCTGCAAGAGCTCTTTGCAAAAGCGAAGAATCCGCAGATTTCTCTACTAAAAGAGAAATCCACATTTTCTCCGATTTTTTAAAAACAGGAAATCCTTGGTTTTCTCTGTTTTTCCTTGGGGAAATGGAAAACCCAGATTCCTGATGATGACCTTGGTATGGGGATCGGGTACCATTTCGACAGAGACATGCTCAACCTGCTCAGCCTCTGAGCGAGCTTCAGAGTCCAGACAGCCATGCTATGACTTCCTGTTCACTGACACCTGTGCAGGCTCACAGGCTGATATGCAATGGTCCATGGGCCTATTCTCATCAGCCTGTGACAACTTCAGACTCACTGTCAACACAAAGACCAAAGTGATGTTTCAGCCTGTCCCTGGCACAATACCCCAGGGAACCACATGTCTCAGTTAAGGACAAACAACAGTCAATGGTCAACAAGTTTGCCTGTCTAGGCAGCATGTTCTCCTGTGCTGTCCCCATTGACAATGAAGTTAACATGAGGCTAGCAAAAGCCAGTGTGGCCTTTGGCAGACTAAGTCGGTCTGGGACTGCAGAGGCATTGGAAGGTAGATAAAACTGAAGGTTTACAAAGCCATTGTTCTCGTGAATCTCCTTTATGCCTGTGAAACCTGGACTGTCTACCAGCATATTATGCCAAGAAACTAAACCACTTCCACCTGTGCTGCTTGGGAAAAGATACTAAAGATTAAGTGGCAGGACAGAATTTTGGACATTGAGGAGATCAGCTCTCCTCAGTATCCACACCCTACTGAAACTGGTGCAGCTAAGATGGGCCAGCCACTTTTCAAGAATGCCCTACACTCGCCTGCCGAAGAAAACCTACGGCGAACTGTCAAATGGAGTACACTTTCGCAGTGCACCAAAGAAGTGGTACAAGAACACCTTAAAGATGGCCCTAAAAGAGTTTTGGCATGAACCTGGAGTCATGGGAGCAAATCACTCGTGACTGTCCATCCTGGAGATCATTGGTCCAGAGCGGAGCGCTGCCCTCTGAGCAGTAGCTCACGGCAGAGGCAGTGAGAAAGCATGTGGCCAGGAAAATGAGGACCTCCCATTGCTCTCCTGCCCCAGCTGCAGCAGATTGGTCAGGGCAAAGATTGGGCTTATAAATCAACTGTGTACCTACGCAACCCAGCCTCCACCCTCCTCCTCTCTTTTTCTCCCTCCATTTTTCTTTCCTGCTTCCTTTCTCCTTCTCTTCCTCCTCCTCTCCGCCTCCCTTCTCTGCTGGATGTGGTCATCTTTGCTTGCAAAGGACAAACTTCAGAAGGGGCATAAATATTGTTACAGACTTTTTATCCAGGTTCCTTCTTTGGTCCAACATAGGAACATCAGAGTTGTGTTTGATCTTTGAGGAGCTAATGTCAGTGTTACTGTGCTGGTGTACTTTTAGTTTTCTCTCCGGTAGCCCATTGGACATACTGAATAAATTAAGTGCCAAGACTGAATTCATAAGGACTCTCCCTGTGTTTCATTGGTCAGTTGGGTAATGCTGAGCAGTAATTTTTAAGGCTTGAATCTGGCTTGAGGGGTAGTCGAATTTTCAGCTAATTACTGCTTTGTAGTTCGGTCGTATCTTTGATATTTAATAAATACCCAGCCTGCGAATCTCCTTTGTAAGGCTAAGAAATCCCAGAAGATAAACGCCGTAGCTCTAATTTTTCTCTAGACCCTGTGTGAAGAGCACCGGTTAATTTTTCTGGTTGCTCTTACTCTTTTATATATTCAAAATGCTGCATCTTTATCTGCATCTTTATCATACCTCGATAGAGGTTCAATACTACTTGTTTGTCTGTGGTGAAATATACTTGTTCTTTATGATTATTTTTGTGCCCATGACAGGTGCTGGATTGACAGCTCTGGAGGCTGAAACCCTCTGTCTTTCTATAAAATATGACAGCTCTGCAAACTTACCTTCAGAGAGCTGTATCTCTTGCCCTTCCCTCAGCATGATTCACCCATTCTCCTGAGCCTTTCTCTTCCCTCCATATGATTCACCCATTCTCCTGAGCCTTCCTCCTGAGGACCAAGAAATTTTCTCTTAGCTTGATCAGTTCTTCATCTTTGTGTAAACTTCACAACTAGGAATTGAGTTCCTGACCCATTTTGTGCAGGCATATGAGCCACCAAGTTGGGCCTTGACTTATATGAGGGATCTAGCAGTAAAAAGCCTGATGTTCCATGTCCAGTCACACCAGAATTATGCTACAGTTGGCTTAGTCTGAGGTTTCTAAAACCAAGGGTGCATTTTGTGGTAGACACCAGAATTGCATTTTATTGCATGGAAACCTAGATATATAGATGCTTTTGAATATGGTATTCTAATTGAATTTGTAAGTCTGCTGATCAACACACAAACAATGCCAGTGCAGTTCTGGGAACATTTTAGGCCCTTGTTACTTTAATTTCTTTATGCTGCAGATCAGCACTTGACTTCCCAAAGTTGACTATGAAAAATAAACTCTTAAGACGTTTTAAGGGGTAACCAACTGAATGGATTGTCAATTTTTCTGTCTAAGCAGGTTACTGTTTTTTCAGAGTTAGCCTTAGTTTCAGTTAAAGCAATATGTATGCTTGTGTTTACAAGAAAGCTTCCCACTCTGCTTCACTGAGAAGCTCCTTTTTCTTAAGACTTATAAAAGCCTGTGTTAAAAAGTTAATTTGAACATAACCATGTATTTTAATGAGAATAAATTGTGATTCTTAAAAATGAAGCTGGGGAACATGCCATAATGTCTTCATTCCCTAACCTCTTTTTCCAGATGGTCCTCTTCCTGACCCAACCATGATTCGAGCCAGCGTGCCAAACCCGATGATGAATCGCATGCAGACGCAGTCAGGTAAATCTTGGAAGAAGAAACATCCATATTACTGCAGACCACTGTGAAAGGAGTGTTTTGGTTTCTGTTTTCTCCAGTATGGATAGTATGCCAAAAAGTCTGTATTGGAGTCTTTTGCAGGATGTAATTTTTCCATGCTTTTGTGCTATTTTGTTTGTTTGGTGGGAGTCCTTTATAATTCTGGTCTGAGAGTTGTTTTTTTCTTGGAGAGCTGTTTGCTAAATGAAGACTGACTGAATGTGGACAGTATTAGTCTTGGAGGCAGTCAGTCTACATACAACGGTGGCCAGCTTATGGAGTAGATCTTACCATAATTATTAAAATGAACTGTGAGAAGTATGGCTGCAGGATGAAAAGTAGATTTTTCATAATCACAAACATAATTTTAATGATCCGTGAGAAAAATATAACTGGTTTTGAAGCTGGCAATTATTTCTAGACTCTAGAATTCATTAAATGAATACTTTTTAAAATAAGGAAAACTATGCCAGTTCATTTAAAACTACACTCAGGGATGTGAACTTAAGTGGTTCAGGAAAACATCTAGCTTGTACTCTGAAAGAGCATGGAAGAGGTTTGTTTGATGCAGAAAACTTGTTTTCATGTTTGTCCAAGCAACTGGTTAATATGAAGATGGATTTCTCTGAGTTGATTACCCTTGTATAAAACACCCTATTGTAAATGCCAAATTTATTTGCTTAAAAGCTACTTTTTAAAAAAACATTTTATCCATGGTTTGTTACTAGATTTGTGAATTAACAGTGACTTAGTCTGTTTTAGGTCTTTAGAAAATGTAAGTTAGCTAACAAAGTATTTCATGTTGTGTGGCATGCTCAAAGGTGTTGATAATAGGAAATATGGAAAGCAGTGATGATAATTATTGGTGTTCAAATGTTGAATGTTGACCAAAGAAGAATTTGGAACTTTAAAAAAAAATTATTTTTGTTGTAAACACACAGGTATGAATCAGTATAGCCAGATGAACATGCCGCTGTCAACAATGGGACCCCGGCAAACCCCTCCTCTTCAGCACCCTGGACAGCTAAGCCAGGCTGGGGCCATGAACCAGGTCAGAATATTTTTCATTCTAGTGTTGAACTCTTTAGGTTTGCTCCTGATTAACTATGATTATCCAGAAAGTACTTATTTTGTGGACCATTTGTTTTCTTCCTTTGCATCTTAGCTGGACAGCCATGTGGCCTGTAACCATCCTTTATGTTTTGGTTAGGAGTGTTAATGTAGGCCAAGAGTTAAGTTTGTGTGCTGCTGCACCCCTGAAACAATGTAATTTATCAGGCAGCTAGGCCAGAGACCCAGGCTGAATTCCAGAACTCCTGCTTTGTGAATAGGTGAATAAGGAAGTTGCTTGTAAAAACATTTCTCTATTTTGAGAAGAGCTTTAGCAGGTTTGCCATGCTGGATCATGTGAAGATCTGGCAGGTATCAGAATCTTTTTCATGTAGTACATCTAGCTTTGGAGCATTAGGGAGAATTAAATATGCATTATGAACTCTTCTTTTTTTCCCCAGCAGATGGGCTTTCCCTCACGTATGCAGCAGCCAGGGGTTGGCCAGCCTTCCAGTCAGAGTCAGTTTCTGCAACAGACCCAGTTCTCTGTCTCCTCCCCAGGAATGAATGCTACAAACATGCCTATGACCCAGCCTGGCAGTCAGCCTCCAGTGTCTCAAGTACGTTCCTCACTTATGGAAGCAATATGACTGTTGTGGTTCTGTCATGGACAGTTGGAGATATGGGAATGTTGTTGATGGAGGAGAACGTTTCCTCAACTATTGGCAGAATAGTTTACTCGGAAGTAACCTCCTAAGAAGCTTTTGCATTTGTCTGTCAACAGCCCTGGGTACTATTAGCTAGTTTGTAGTGCTAGGTTTCACAGCCCTTGCAAAAATGAAGCTTTGTGAACCAGGTGTGGGATAGTTTACACTGATTCCTGCCAAACAGCAAAGTTTAGTTGTATGAGAAATACAAAGACTCTGGGGAAACGAAAATGGTCATGCAAGGTTGGCTGCTATGTACTTTCAACTAGTTGCTTACAAATGGAACTGATTGGGATTCTTCCATGACTGGGAGGCTGCATCAGCTTTGAAGACAGGAGAATTTTTCCTGTCGGGTGTCCCCGTTGTAGCTGCCACCCTTGAGGCTAGGAAGTAGGATGAAAACTCTTAATTACCAAACAAGTTTAATGCTTCATGATAGATTTTATTCTATCCCTGTCCTAGACTTCGCAACCTTGATTGCAGTGCTTTTGCAGCTTCCTGCCCCTTTCCCCCCATGGGAAAATGGGAGATGATCTTAAATCTTGTAATTTTTCTTGAGTTGATTCTAAAAGTGTTTGAATTTCTTGCCTTAACTAATGTCACGTGTCATTTTATCCAAGAACAAACTGAAGGTGTAGCTTTTACAAAATGATATGAAAAGGTGCAGTTATGGAGTTTATTTGAATGTTAATGAAAAATGGTTGTTACATAGAAGCTTCTGTTTAGGACTTTTTCAGTCACAAACAGTGCTTTATGCTAATATCTGAACAAAATGAAGATGAACAAAATAATTTTCCGTTTTGAACTGAAATGCAAAAAAATCAATGGTGGTATCATACTTTTTAACACTGGATGCTAATAACTTAGGTGAAGAGCTGTTTCTGTTGGAATAATCTTCTGCCTCATGCTAATGTGAAGTCATTGCAAATGTCTCTTTGTTTTTCCCACAGGCACAAATGACCAGCTCTTCCTGTCCTGTGAGCTCTCCTGCAATGGCTCCTGGTTCTCAGGGGAGCCATATTCACTGCCCACCGCTTCCACAGCCTCCTTTGCACCGAAACTCTCCCTCTCCAGTACCTAGTCGAACCCCAACACCTCATCACACACCCCCAGGCCTGGGATCCCAGCCACAGCAACAGCAGCAAGCAGCAGCAGCTGCAGCAGCCACCACTGCTCCCACCCCTACCCCTCAGGCAATGCCACCTGGACCTCCATCACAAACTATGCACCCTCCTCAGAGGCAGACTCCAACTCCTCCACAGGTACAGCTGCCTCCGCAAGTGCAGCCTCCAGTTCCAGTCACCCCTTCAGCAGAGCAGCAGCAACCTCTGTCACAGCAGAGTACAACTGCATCTGTGCCGACCCCAACAGCACCGCTGCAGCCCACACACCCCACAACACCTGTAAGAAAATATTTTTATGCTTTCCTTAAGGATGCTTTGGATATAAGGTTGTTTTCAGTCAGCATCTTTGGGTTTTTTTGATTGTGTCCATGACATTGACTGCCCTACGGTAATGTTGGTGTGCCAAAATAGGTATACATTACGTCTGAGAAGTAAAACTTTTGACTGAAGATGCAGGAGCAGTAAACTGCACACCCTCCACTTCCACCCCGGAAGTATTTCAAAAAATTATAGTGCTTGTTTAGGAACTTACTGTAAAACATGGAAGATAATCTCCAGTAGGGCAGGTATTTCCATAGAAGTGATGTCAGTGTGCCACGCACATGAAATATTGTTAAAATACTGTGCCATCCAAAGTATTTCAGAAACATATTTTTGCACAACCCAGGTTGCTCTGTGGTCTGTTCTTTTTCAGGTGAAGATACTGTGGAGTATGAGGGAGTGGGGAAGGGAAGGGTCTGAGGTACAGTTAAACTTGGAAGTATGATAACATTAAAAGAAGGTCATACTGTAATAGGCTTTTCAGTGTAACTTATTGGACCCTTTTTAATTTAATGTGGGTTTTCTTTCAGCTTTCACAACCAGCTGTGAGCGTTGATGGTCAGGTATCTAACCCACCATCCACCAGCAGCACGGAGGTGAATTCTCAACAGAATGCTCCTGAGCAGCAGCAACCACCCTTGCAGGAAGTGAAAATGGAAATTAAAATGGATGAAGAGGAGCCAGAACAAACAGACCTTCAGGGGGAGGAGAAACCTGAGGTAAGATGGTAGCTAAGTGATTCTGGTATGTGGTTGTGCCTGGACAGTGCTTCGATGGGAAACTGGAATGAGTGGACCAAGATGCTCTCAGAGGTGCTGATTGACAAAGGAAGTGTTCCCTCCAGGGGGAATCTTTTGTTTCTGAATTAGTGATAAATAACTACTTTTCATTCACAGAATTATTTGAATCTTGGCAAACTGACTCTGTGAGGAGTTGGGTGGACTTGGATGAAACCAGGGGTGGCTGAGAGAGAGGAGGAATGGGGAGGAGGCTGTCCTAGGGTTATGTCTGTGTTGCAGTTGAGATGCATCTGCAGCTTCTTGTGGATATACTGAGCTAGCTACTTTTAAAGCTAGCTAAAGTATTGATAGCAGTAAAGCACAGAGTTGGTGCAGGTTGCAGAACTTGATCAAGAAGCTGGATGGATATTTGGGCTCATGCTGACCATCATGCTGCTCTACCTCCATTGCTATCAGTGTTCTGTCTAGCTAAAGTTAGCACAGGGGTCTTTTGTACAAGCAGTAGCCACACCCTGACTGTGGTAGAAGACAAGCCTTTTGTTTTAGGGAGAAGTAGGAGGTAAATTGCTAATGAAGCACAAAAGACCAAACTTGGATGATCTTCACAGAAGTGATAGATGAAAAGATTCTTATTTGGCCTTTCAGATTAAAGTTGAACCTGTGGTGGAGGAATGTAAACCGGACCCAATGGAACAGGAGGAAAAGAAAGCAGAAGTGAAGTCTGAGATGAAAGATGAGGAAGAAAGACCCAGTACTCCAGCTACTCAGTCTTCTCCAGCAGCTGGGCAATCTAAGAGGAAAAGTAAGCAAGAAAACTATTCTCTTTTTGAGACTCTTCTGAGGGACTAGACTATCTAGTTGAGAGACAAAGGAGAGTTTTTAGCATTTTTGTTTTAGTGTTCTCAGTTTGCTTGATAGCTCTATTTTGTGATTCTGACCCAAATATCTAATTTTTAATATTCATAATTGGTTCCACTGAGCTAAGTAAAATGATTCACTGTCAGACCACAAGTATTAGAAAACCTATATCTAAAATGGAAGTCCCTTTCCTTTTAATAATTCCTTGGTCACATTCATTCTCTGGACATGAAAAGTTTGCACCCAGTGTAAATTGATCTTTTAAAAACTTATTTACTTCCTGTAATGTAACACGACCCTGTTTTAGCATTCAGTATGTCACTTCTCATTATGAGCTTTGTCACTTCATCTAATTTCTGTCTTCTGCAAAATCCAGCATTAGAGAGGGTGAACAAACTATGCTCTGTGTGTGTTTTTAGCAAATACTTAACACAATTTCAAATCATCTAGCAAGCTTCTTGCTTCTGTCCATCACTGGAACCTTGCTTATATTGGTTATTTTATTTCAAAAGTTTTCAAACCAGAAGAATTGCGGCAGGCGCTTATGCCAACACTGGAGGCACTTTACAGGCAGGATCCTGAGTCCCTTCCTTTCCGACAGCCTGTGGATCCTCAACTACTAGGAATTCCTGTAAGTGCATTATCAAGCTGTTTCCTTTCTTTAACTCATAACCACTACTCCTAGGACATGCCAGCTTTGAAGAAACCATATGGTGTACTGTGGGTCTGATCTGCAGTTTTTTAGAGCTGTATTGAAAGAGGTTGGGTTGGGAATTGGAGTGTATTATACATCTCTGGTTTTGAACATGTTTAAGTATTGTTTGGCTCTGGATTCCTCTTACTAAAACAAGCAGAATAACAGGAATACAATCAAGTGGGTCTTATTGACAGATCTCCTGCATACTGGATTTTACTTGGCATTTGCACCTTGTGATGCTTTCTGTCTGGATTTTCCAGGGTTGTACAGTCCTGGGAACACTTCTTCCCTTAAGTGTAGCAACAGTAGTTTCTCAATTTGTCAGTAAGCTGTGAAATTGTATTATGTTGTAAGCAGTTGACTGTAATTACCCAGATCTTGAGCACCAGGCTTGGTACTTCTTCCTTGCAACTGTTTTGCAGAACAGCCTAGTCTTATGGAAAGTGCATGCTCTCACCTTGTAACCAAGTGCCTCTGGTCATGTTTTGAAATGCCTCTTGTTCTTGCAGGATTACTTTGATATAGTGAAGAACCCCATGGATCTCTCTACCATCAAGAGAAAACTAGACACAGGGCAGTACCAGGAGCCTTGGCAATATGTAGATGACATCTGGCTCATGTTCAACAATGCCTGGCTCTATAACCGCAAGACATCCCGAGTGTATAAGTACTGCTCCAAGCTGGCAGAGGTGTTTGAACAAGAAATTGACCCAGTTATGCAAAGCCTTGGTTATTGCTGTGGGAGAAAGGTGAGGAGGGTAGCTGGCTTACACTATTCACTCCTGGTTGCAATACACAATATTGAAAGGACATAGGAGTTGTAGTCAGGTAATTAAAGGATAGTATAGGAGTTACCAGGGCATTTCTGGATGCTCAGAACTTTTGACCATCAGACCTTTTAGATTTCAGAATCTTTAAATACTTAACTTGAGAAGCCCTTGGCTGAGTGTTTAATCCTGCATACACTGCTTAAACATCACTTTTTTTTTTTTCTATGAAAGCACCGTAGCTGATTTACCAGGATATATCTTCAGGCTTAATGTAGTTTAGAACTGGGGTAAATGAGCTTTTGGAGTTATAACAAAGTGAGCTTTGCACCTTGCATAATTATAGAAAAGTGATTTCCCTGTTGAGAAAAGTGGTATAAAACAATGGCTAACTACTAAATGATCCCAAATAGAACACATTTACAGTATAAACATATAATATACTCATATTGTACTATTTAGATCCATGGAATTATGTAATTTAGGAATCCAGAGTCCAGATGAATCTCATTATCTGGGTCATACCCACTTCCCATGGACAGTGAGTAGAAACATGCATGAGTACTAAGAAGATGCGTTTCTTTTTGCAGTTGGAATTCTCACCACAGACTTTATGTTGCTATGGCAAACAGCTATGCACAATCCCTCGAGATGCCACTTATTACAGTTATCAGAACAGGTAAGGAAAATAGGTCACAGCATGTGCAGCATTGCATCAAACTATATATATTAAAGACATGCATGTATACTTACACATCTTTGGTATATGTGCGCACCTTCATGTCACAAGTTCACAATAGCTGCAAGTACCCTGAAGAGCTTCTCTTTTTATTAAAAAAGCTGCCTTTCTGAATGAGTTCATTGCAACCTTTGGTCTCCCTCCTTTATATAAACATCCCAGATTTCTGAAACCTAGGTAAATTGGGTAATTAGTTGGTTTTTTTTCAGGTCTCTACCTACTTTTCTATAATAGTCTATTGTCTGTCTTTCCTGCCTAACCAATAGATAACAATATTTCAGGACCTAAGCTAGTAAGGTTTTCATGAGGGGGTGGGGTAGGGGGAGGTGAGGGGAAAACCATTTTTTTTATTCTACTCTGAGCAGTTAGTCCTTATGATTACTGTAATGAATAATTTTGTCACAAATAGCAAAGCTGTCTTTGGCACAAGTCTTCAGTGTAGATTTGTGTATTCAGATCTTGAGTGAATTGATGCTCTTTCTTCTCATAAGGCCCCTTAAGGGAGTTGTTTTGTTGTGGTTGTCAACAGCAGTGGCAAATGCTGTCACTTTCATAGCTCTCCTAGCTAATCTTTTTGACCTGCATTTTATTGAGGGATTAAAGTCTATGAAGGTACCAGGAGAGTGTTTCTGCTAGACGCTCCTTTTTCTCTTAGGGGGGGAAATATATTATTTAACACTTCGAGATGGTAGTTCCCTGGTTTGTCAGGGGAATTGTTTATCTTCCAATTATTCCAACTCCATTTGCTTGTTCTTGCTTTCTGTTCTTGAGGTCCAACACCTTTCAAAAAAATTAGTCTTTTATCCTGAAGGCAGTGAAGTCTTGCAAGACAGGCAGTGTATTTAGCCTTTAGGGAAAGAAAGTAACATGGAGAAGATGCAGAGGATAGGACCCTCTTAGGTGCAAGAAGTTTTGATGCAATGCATTGGATTCTGAAATAGCTGTACTCCATAATGAAATCTGAATCTGGATTTTTCAGTAATTTTGAAATTACTGAACAACTTCTCATGCCATTAGTGAATATTTTCCCCACATATGGTATCCATGAGTGAACACCAAGTAGATTAAAAAAATTATAATTCCAAAACCCACATTTTGCTTCCCTGATGTAATTGTTCACTTCAATATGAGATGTAGATAAATCATGATTCAGCTTCCATGCTGAAATTTAGGTGAGGTTAAGTGGCCTTCCTCCTTAGCTTTATGGATACCATAGTTTTGGTTTGTGTTGCTTTATAATAAACTGTCGCAATTCGTTTTGATTTTTCTTCTGTTGCTTTTGTTTTAGATGTTTTGTGCATTCCAATTAACATGCTTAGTAATGGAGAAGCCGCAGATTCAATATATTTTTGAGGGGTGGGGAACAGATCTTGAATAAATTACTCTGGTTTCATTCAAATGCAAATAAAATTGTTCTCTACAGTGCTTATTCTGTTGATGTATGAACTGTTCTATAGCTCCAAATTGGGGTATGGTGGAGCTGTATGAATCTAGAACATTACAGATGCAACTAATGTCAGATATATACTTTACATATAATTTGACAGATTTAAGATAAATGGATGAAGGTTTTGAGGACAGATCAGACTGTCCCTTAAATTTTTGTGAAAGTGAAATGAGGTGGTTTAATTTCCCTTATCATGGGGAAGAGAATCTTGTGGCCCTTCAAGATGTGTTTAAGCTGGAAGAATTACTTCTCTTCCATTTGTCTCCCAGCAGATGCTTTTGCAGACAGAGTTGCTATCCTGATATGTCAGAATAGCAGTCTCTCCTTCCTTCTACCCTTTCCCTTCCATTTTAATTTTTTGCTGTCAATAGCACAGATTATTAAAATGGAGAGGGTGTGGGTATGCTAAAATGGAATACTTTTGTTTTATTTGCTGCTTGTGAACCCATTTGAGAAATTTAATGCTAATCTGTGCTTTGCCTTGGCTTTCTGCTTTGTGTTGTCTTGTCCTGCTTTTGTGTTTTTGTTTTGTCCTGCAAACCCCCATTTCTTTGTTTGTTCGTGTGTTATTTTTATTTTTCCTTCATGCTTGTCGTTGTCTGCACTTGGCTTTGATTGCAAAAAAAAACCAAACCAATACAAACAAACCAACCAAACACACTGTGGGGCCCATAAATCTACATCATTGAATATCCCTGTCGCCGTTGATGACCTGCTCTCTGCTCCCGCCCCCTCCTTGGCCTGCTGTGATTGGTGGCTCCGTTGCTTGGCTTGGGCTGTGTTGTGTGGACGGAATAGTTCACCCAAATATGGCCTTCTTGCTGACAGGTATCATTTCTGTGAGAAGTGCTTCAACGAAATCCAAGGGGAGAGCGTTTCTCTGGGGGATGACCCATCACAACCTCAAACGTGAGTAGCCATATGTCTGTCTGGGACGAACATTTTTATATAAAAAAAATATTGCTGTTTTTGTGGTAGTTTAACCTACACCATGCTCCTAAAATGTCTCTCAAGGGAGGGTAGGACATATCTAGCTAATAAAGGAGTTGGCATTAATATAATGTAGATCTGCTAGTACTGAAGGGGAGTACTTCCTTAAAAACAAGGATTCATGTTGTCAGTGGTATGTGGGCTGAACAGTGTTAACAAGGAGTGAGCATCTCTTCCAATAAACTTTTTAAGGAACTTTTAGGAAGAGGTCTTACCAAATAGAGCTGAGGAAATGTCTTGCTATGGGAAATAGCATTATTGGGGATAATGTGCATAGCAGGTATCCTTCTAAATACCTGTTCAACCTATAACTTTGTGCCTAGCAAACTTTCTCTTCCCTACCACTCCAGATGGTCTTATCAAAATCAACAAGGAGGTACAGCTTATGTTTGCAGTTCTGATTTTTAAGATCCTTTTTTTTATCAAAACACTATCTTATAGGAGATGTTGCAGACTTGTTAAACTGATCTAGAGAGGCAGATGTAGAATTGGCTCTTTTGTAGTAATGGTGGGGTGGAAGCTGTTATATGTTAGCTGTTAATATGTTAGATGGATATTGGACTCCTGGGGTATCCCCAGATATGAAAAGGAAGGAATTGAGGAAAGCCTTGAAGCCAGGTGGCAAGTGAAAACTGGCAGGCAGAAAGAGTATGAGATGATGTATTGGAAGGAAAAGATTGCCTAAAGCAGCAAGTAAATGGTTGAATTCTGATCTTGCTGATGGTTTTGTCACTTTAAAATAGCTGGAGGAGAGGCATGTGATCCTTTAAGCGCTTACCACTTTTCTTTTGGGAAAAGGGAAGAAATGGACTGTATGCCCTTCATGTGCTAGACAAAGATTTTCCCTGTGACTTAAGAAGGAAGGAACATAGCTAAACTGAGCATGGCCCAAATTTGTGATCCTTGTTTTTGGTGCAGTAGTAATCTGTTCTAATCAGAAATATGTAAAAACAATAAGTGAACTGCCCCTTGGCTATTAGCTGTGCACAAACTACCTTAGACAGAAGTAGGCAAATGGATAGTAGGGGACAACAGTAGATGATAAGAACAGAAGGCACTCCGAGTGCTTTTTAACTTGGTTGAATGCCATGTGTCAATGTGGTTGTAAACAAGAGATTGAAGAATTTCATACTTTAATTAGTAAATTGGGGAAAATTTTTGAACATGTGCTGTGAAAGATCAAGAAAGTTAATCCCAACTTGTCATGTGTTTTTGGTTTTTTTTTCCTCCTTTAAAATTCACTACACAATAGCATTTTTTTAAGTAGGGATGCACCAATAGAGATAGTTTGGGCCAATACCCATGGACGATTTTTAATGAGCCGTATCAGCCAATACCAGTCCGATTTGCCAAATTCCCTTCTTGGGAAGGGAAGCAGCTTGGAGCAGCAGCTTGGAGAGGAACATCTGGCTGCTAAATCTGTTGTGGGGGAATGGGCATGGGGGGGCAGATCAAGGTCCCCATGGTGAGGGAGGGAGTGGGGCAAGGGAAGCACTCCCCAGCTGGAGTAGGGTGCAGGATGGGGCTGTGGCTAGTTCGGGGGGGTGTGAGGGGGAGGAAGCGGCTCCTACTACGTGCACATGCCCCCAAGCCCTCCCAGGCTGTTCCCTGGATCTGTGCACAGGGCATGGGTGGGGTGCTGCTTTGGGCTGGAGCCAGGGTTGGTGCCAAGCTCTTCTCAGCAGGGGGGCTAGGTCATGCTGTGCTCAGGGCAGGCAGCAGTGGCACTGGGAGTGGGGCTACGGCAAATTTTGGGGTGGCTGTAGCCCCTCCTCCCCTTAGTTCTTCCTCCCAGCCCTGCCACTGCCCCCCCTCCCTCCACCCCTCCAGGAACAACTTGGCACAGCTCTGGCCTCAGCCTGTGCACAGATCTGGGGGCACGTGCCCCCTCCCATGTCCTGCGGTGCACATAGCAGGAGGAACCTGCCCCACCCCCCCCTTCCCCCGGATGAGCCACAGCTCCATCCTGTCCTGCCTCGGCTGTGCAGTGCCTGCCCCAGCGCCTCCCTTGCTACAGGGGCTTCAATCTGTGCCCCCCCATGCCTGTTTTCTCACAGCAGACTTACCAGCCAGAAACTATTCTCCAAGCTTCTGGGCTGCACTCCTGGCCACCTGCATGCTGCACTGCAGCTGCACACATGCACGGGACATTTATCAGCCACATTATTGACCACATCAGCTAAAAAAAGCCAATTGCCGATTAACGTCAATTTTTCTTTATATCAGTGCCAATACAACATAGGACCAATGTATTGGTGCACCTCTTTTAAAGCCTTTTCACGAGTTAGTGAATTTTTGTCTTGCTTCACCATTCTGACAGTTTGATTTTGTAGGTTAACTCCACAAATAAAGCTTACTGGGCCCAGGGAGAAGGACCTATTCCTTCCTCTGACAGTATGTTGGTGGGTTGTTTGTCTTTTTGTTTTTTGGGGGGTTTTTTTAAGTCATGGTTAGAGCTGTTAAAATAGTGTGCAACTTGAATAGTTGTGGGGTATGGATGGTTCCATCCTGCCAAAAATAGACCCAAACACCAAAATGGAGTGGTAAGAAGGATACATCTTACCTTAGATTAAACCCCTGTTCATGTTTCAGTTTCTGTGAATGTTTTGACAGTTGTTTATCACCTCCAAATTATACAGCTATATTTTAATATAGATTAGAATGAAGGAGTTAGGCCTATTCGAAGCTATTTTCTGTGTAGTTCTTTGGACCATTTTGAGCACGTCATGGATAGTATCTTCAGCATGTGCCTGGGATCATTAATAAAAGAATTAGGGGTCGGGAGGGATTTTCCTGTTAAGAAGTAAGAGTGCAGCTTTTAAATGAAAGTGATGTAGTAAGGGATCAAGGCAAGTCTGCAGCAGGAAGCTAAGTTTCACTATCAAAGTGTTATTGTAGAAGGAAGTCTAGCATTTCATTGGAAGAAGAGTCTGAATATTCCAGGTTATCTTAACAACAAGGTGCCAACAAAGAAGGATATTTTGTGACATTTTTCTATTTCTCCTTTATAATCTTCCACAGAGCAAGGACATGTTTTGAAAAATTTGTCCAAGATTAATTTTTATTTTTTTTTAAATGAAATCCAAAACCAGTGAACCAACCTCTGATAACCATAAGCCATTCTGGGATGTATATTTTGGGCTGTTGGTGAATTTAGGTGATCAAAACTTAAGGCATTCTCCAATAACCTGCAAGGATGCACCCGATTGTGGTTCATGTGGTTTAACAAGGGAGAGAACAAACCTCATATAAGTTTTTCTGTTGAAGGTGGAAGGCAGGTCAAAATGTACATATACACTGTTTACCTTTCCTGTTATAGAATCCTGCTCCCTTTCACACATCGTCCTAACTATAATGCATGTCTGGGTATAATGGGGGGGTCACAAAAGAATATAGCATACTGTGATTATTTTTTCTTGTGTTACAATTAAGTTTTATTACCTATTTCTCCTTAGTACAATAAACAAAGAGCAATTTTCTAAGAGGAAAAATGATACACTGGACCCTGAACTGTAAGTAATACTTGGGCAACTCATGTTAATTTTTAAATTCACTATTTATCTCTTGACCCCCCCCCTTAAAAAAACAAGACATTCAGCACCAGCTGTTGCTGTTTCACTCTCTTTTGAAAGCTTAACTTGACTTTGTCTCAGTTGGCCATCTAGGGTTGTCATTGAAGTAGCAAGCACTGCATTTTGTCCTAAGACCCCAAATCATTACAGGAGCGGGAATCATGAGTCTTATGGGTACTGTAGTCGAGTCTTTTTTTTCATTCTGAGCTTGATCAGACAAATGTACGCACATAGCTGTGCTGCTTGAAGTCCTTTGTTCTGCTGAAGTGCATAGAGAGTTCAAAATTGACTTGGATTGTTCTGCTGCAGCATTTTTTGCTGCTGTTGGTTCCTGTAATCATTCTGTTTTGCAGGCAGCTGTGCTTGAAAGACAGGCTATGGTAAATGTTATGGTGTTGACTGACTCTTCTTCACTGCCTGCTGGGGGAGCAGAATGGTAGCCTATCAATAAAGCTTTCTAGGTATTGGAACCAGTGCCTGGTCAAATAAGTGCTTTCCCCCTATGCTCACCAGTTCTTTGGATCACCATTTAGTTCCTTTGCCCTGTCACCAAGTACTCATCTCAAATTGGAGCTGCTAAAATGGTGCCTTCCATCATAATGAATGAGTAAAAAGAGTCCATATCTGCACTGGGAGCTGTCTGTACTGCTTTTCAGTTTGCCAAGGGCTGTGAGAAGGAAACAATAGTAACATGCTTCATAAATGTACCTCTTCCATCATTATAGAGCAATTAAGCCTTAAAGAATTAACTCCTAAGGAAGGGACAGAGTCCTTGTCTCCCTTCCTTATTTTGTATTGGAGAAGAGACGATTGTAAAAATCATTGTGTGCATGCATGTGTATATTATTGAAATACTGGTTTAAATAATGATACTGTAATTACTGACTGTGTATTCTCTCTACACGGCTTCTGAATTCCAGGTTTGTTGAATGTATAGAGTGTGGGAGAAAAATGCACCAGATCTGTGTCCTTCATAATGAGATAATCTGGCCTTCTGGGTGAGTTCCCTACCTCCTTTCCTTTCTGATGCTTGTTTGCTCTTTTGGTGTTTATGTACACCCTTTTTAGAGGTATTGTATTTGAACAGATACGAAACTTATGGCTAATAAATTTATTGAATAGAAAATTTTCAGCAGTAATTAAAATGTCCATGGATATTCAGTAACATTTCAAGTAAATTTAAATGTTTAATCGCATCTTGATTATGATGTCCTGCATCTTACCTTTGCTGCTTTTTAAGATGCCTCTATTTAAGAGAGCACCTTTATTCTGTATCCTACTATATTTGAGAGAGGTTATAGTTGTCTGCAGCGATTGCTGACACCAGTTGCCAAATCTGTTGCTTTATTTTCAGCTCTTCAGACTTGTTGGGATTGTTTTCAGTTGGACTGACATATTTGGTTTCTTCTTGATCACAGTTTGTCAGATTACCTCCTAAAAGGGCAAGATTAAAAACTCTCACTTTTATCCTGGTTAAATCTGTCTTGGTTAGTAGTTACAAGGAAGTACGAGAAGCTTTAGTAAACTTTTGATTGTACTGATATTTCTTGCCATTTTAATAGCATTAATATAAGTAAATGTTTACTAGAATTGTGACATCAGGAACTTTCTTCAGAGATTTAAAGTATTCTCTGCTTGACTTGTGCAGCTTTAGGATTTGCAGTTTATCAACGTTTCTTTTATAAAGGGTGAATGACCTTTAGCTGTGCGAGACATCCTGATGATGCCTCTTCAACATTTTCTGTATACTAGAACACAAAACTAATACATCAGATCAGCCTGTTAGTGATGAGAGCTAAGATACTGGATTAAACACAACGGTAGAACGTGAGGCTTTGGAGGAATAGGAAGCCTGTACAACGTGGCCAGAAGTGTAGTGTTCTATTCAGTTGAATGCCTTCTGGTCATTCATATGGCAGTATGCTGTGTTTTCCACTGGAAGATTTAATACCCTTCCCTTCTGCATGTCTTTTTAGTTTTACCTCATATTTTTGAATTGTAGACAGTTATATTTTTCACTCCTTTTCCTCACGTTTTTGCTTCAGTTTCGTCTGTGATGGCTGCCTAAAGAAAACGGGTCGAACCAGGAAAGAGAACAAATTTTCTGCTAAAAGTAAGTTTGGGGAAGACAGAACTTCAAGTATTTTCTGCTTTTAGTTAAATAGGCCTATGTGGTAGACTTGACATGGGTAGAAGAGTATCTTAATATTTAGGAATGCACATATCCACTGGCACTTAATATGTTCTTAACTTGCTGAATGTGTTTGTTCAGAGGACTATACTTAAAGACCAATGTTAGAAGATGGCCACTGTGATTTGCTGTCTAATCTAAACTAAATTGGTAACCACCTTCTAAGTCCCTAGTATAGCTAATACTTTGGATACATTAGCAGAGAAGACAAAGGTTGGATGGACCATAAACAGATCTCTCCTCTTGAGGTGACTCCTTCTGTTCAGGATCCACCTGGGGTTGAAGGTTATGGTTTAGAAACATCTATTCTTGGCCTGTAGACAGAAGGAAGATTGTGCAAGCTTTTTAAACTTGTACCTTCCACTCTGAATTAAATTGCTTTTATTAAAGTTCAGAGTAAATGGCTGCATTTTGTTTGGCTCTTTCTATAAAAGTAGCCCATATAAAAGACTAGGTAAACCTGCAGGAGGTGTTAGTTATCGTACAGTATTGAAAGGTCCATGTTTGTTGTGAGGTCTTCTGACAATGGGCAAAGAGGAAATCAGTTGTATAAATTGCCTTGAAATATTGGGGGAGGAGGAACCTAGTTGTTGGCAGCTTAGCTATTCCAGAGCCTGTCTCTTCAATTGCTTTCTCATGAAATACAAACTAAACCACTCTTGAGTACAGCGCTTCAAGTTACAACATCTGTATGCTTTTTCTATAATCCAGACTTCCTGGATTCACTGAGAACATTCATTGTGAGAATGCAAGGGCTGCTTTACAACTGTATTGAATTAACTGGGGTTTCCAGCCACTTGCATACAAATGTTACTAATAACAGCATCCTGTGGCCAGGATTTGTTGGAAGTTGCCAAAATGCAAAAATTGAAGGGGTTGGAGGTGATGGATAAGAAACTGTAAATAGTAGTATGAGGAAGGACTTCTTTGTGCTAGGACTCTTAAACTGCCTCCTGGAGTCAGGTGTTTCCTCATACCTGGATGCTAGCACTTCTTTTGTCTGGGTTTTAGTTGACAGGAGAGGTGGATATAAGTGAAATAATGCATTTAGTAGGGTGTGGTTAAAGTGGGTGAATTTATTTATTTATTGTTTTGGTCTTCAGAAAAATGGAAATGTTGATATTACTGGCTAGGTTTGGGCAGTGTATGCAGAGTTAGGCCTCCACATGCAGCATTTCACATTCTTGGCTATTTCTCTTCAAGAGAAGACTTAATAGTGGTAGGTCTCTGTAGTAAACGTACAGGGACCAGAATAAAATGCATGCTAATTTCCACTTTGGTTTGAATTGCGTTTTAAACCACAAGTATGTCTAGAGGTGAAAAGCAAATGTACTATTTCACTTGAACTAAACTGGTTTTATCTTGTGTGCACATTGAAAACTACTCCAGTTAATACAGGTATGGAGAGATTAACTTTTTAGTCATACATATATTGAATTTTATTTTTTGTAGGGTTACCTGCTACCAGACTTGGTACCTTCTTGGAAAACAGAGTCAATGACTTCCTGAGAAGACAGAATCACCCTGAGGCAGGAGAAGTCACAGTTAGGGTGGTTCATGCCTCTGACAAAACTGTAGAAGTAAAACCAGGAATGAAAGCAAGGTACATCCCTTCAATTCTTGTTGTTGTCTTCCTTCAGCACTGACTGGAAAGATGGGTGCTTGAACTTTCTTCCTCTGCAGATACAGAAGCTGCAAATGTATGTTTTGTATTCAGATCATGATGGAGTATATTTATTCCCCCCCCACCCTTAATTTATGACCTCTGCAGGTTTGTAGACAGCGGAGAGATGGCAGAGTCCTTCCCCTATCGAACAAAAGCTCTCTTTGCCTTTGAAGAGATTGATGGTGTAGACTTGTGCTTCTTTGGCATGCATGTACAGGAGTATGGCTCAGATTGCCCTCCGCCCAATCAGAGGTGAGACGCTATGTGACACTGTAGTCAAGGGATAGCTAAATTTTATTTTAGCCAGAAGTCTTAGTTGGGTGAATCCATCTGAAGTCCTGAATTTTTAAGATTTGAATACAACATAGTTTTTGTCACTTATCTCAACATAAAGCAGTTAATGGTAGTGGGAATATTAGAGTAAAAAGAGAGGATAGTTCAGGAGTAGAATATAAGTCTGGTGGTGGCATCTCAGCCAGAGGAAGGAGGTGAATTTAAGGGTCAGCATTTTAAAGGTAAATGATTCCAGAAAGAGATGAGGCTACAAGGGCAAACAAAAATAAAAGTTCATGGAGGCAGATGGCATCTCAGCCTCTGAAGGTAGTGACTTGAATTGGGTATTTCAAGGTTAGACTACAGTGGATGATGTGTAAATGCTGTAGAACCTCCAGCCATCTATTCTGTGTTGTCATGGATTTTTCTCCTTTGTCTAGGCGAGTGTATATATCTTACCTCGATAGTGTTCATTTCTTCCGCCCTAAATGCTTGAGGACTGCAGTCTATCATGAAATACTAATCGGATACCTAGAATACGTCAAAAAATTAGGGTAAGTTTATGATTTTTTCTTATTATACAGCACCCAGTTGTATACCTGTACCTCATTGAGTAGATAAAATTGTGGTTACTGTCCTGAAGAACATATCTGTCCAGTTTCAGTGAGAATGAAAGGAAAATATCCATGGCATGGGTTTGAGGGAAGAAAGAAGATAAGTGGCTGCAGTAGGATTGCAGATTTCTCAGTAGAGGCTTGAATGTCAATTTATTATATTCTGTCTAATAAAGTATATAGAATATGACTTGAACATATTTTAATCAATTTTGAATTAGAGGAAAGTAACTTGAATATCTGTACAGTAAGACTTTGCTGTCTGACAGCTACTCTCATTAATTCAGCCTTTGCAATATTCTGCTCTCTGTCAAGTAACGTTTTTGGGCTAGCAAGTATGAAGTATTCTTATCTTTCTTCATCATTTCCTTGTCTGTTAGTTCTCTCTGGACTGGTCAATTTCTGTGGCAGCTTTTTTTCTTAGGTAGCATCTTTACAGAGCTGGCAGTTGAAATAATGACATCCTGCCAAAAGAAGTTAGAGGGAAACAAGAGAAGGAACAGAGAGGATAGAAAATCCTGGGGCTTCACTGGGATGGAAACTAAGTCATTGAAGGACTTTTTAGCAAGCGAGTTGCCGAAGCCATAAGTGAGGTAGATTGCAATGTGGAGCACATGAAAGCCAGATGTAGGGTGTAAAAGGCCACACCTCTTTGTGGTTAAGGTAGCAACAAGAGAACAGCAGTATCCTTAGGACTTGTGATCCAGGTCCTATATATCCACCCTTCTGGGTGGTGTCTGGTGCCTGTTCTGAGAGGACCAACATTCAGGCATTTTAATTTCCTCTAACTCTGCTTTCCTGAATGCATGGGAGAACTCCTGGCTTAACTTTTACAGAGAGAGGGTGTGAGCCTGCTTTCAATTGGGCAGAAAAATTTTACTTGCCTGTAATTTGACTTCTGGGTGTATAGTCTTCTCTCCTGCTTTTGGAGGTTGTGTTTGTGTGTTTTGTTTTGTTGTTTTGTTTTTTCCCAAAGACAAGTAGGAAGGAACTTGGGTAAATTGGGCTTTGTGGATTTAGGGCCATTCAGTTACTGTGTTAGATGCTGTGGGGCTTTGTGCTACTGGAATACATGCTAGAAGCATGCATCTACAGGAGCACTATACACCAAGATCTAGCAGAGGAATAATCTTCCTTTAATTGACCTTGAAGGCAGAGGAGAGTTATCTAGTAGGAAAGTGTAGTAAGTAACAGGAAACAAGGTAGTTGGACTGTTATGTGCTTGTTAAATGGCTTATCTGTCTTTAAATCCTTGGCTTTTAATGTTGAAATATTGTCTGAAGTCTCTACTCCTTTGCTCTGAGAATTTACAGTTCTCTTAATTGTAATTCTGTGCTCTTCCAATGGTAGCTGACAATTGCTAACAAATGTTAAGCTTCAGTGACTTTTACCTTGAGGTTTGCAGGTGAAGCATGTTTTCCATAGAGTTATTCTGTGCAACACAGCTGTGCATCTTATTAGTGAAAAGAGGCCTCCATATTGCATGTCCATACCAACCAGGACATAGTTCAGTTGTTACTAGTGCCCATTGCTTATATGTACCAGCAGCTCTGCAGTAGATATCTGGAAGACTTGTCCATCTTGGAACATCAGCCAGCTTCTGTGCTGGCTCCATCTTGTGGCTGAAGGGCCAGTGATCATCAGTGCCCTAATAACCTGTCATTTTTTTTTACAATGGTAGATATACTACTGGACATATCTGGGCCTGCCCACCGAGTGAAGGAGATGACTACATCTTCCACTGCCATCCACCTGATCAGAAGATACCTAAGCCCAAGCGACTGCAAGAGTGGTACAAAAAAATGCTGGACAAATCAGTGTCTGAGCGTATTGTCCATGATTACAAGGTTAGTTCAATATAGAAATTAACTGGATTCTGTCTTCATGATATGTCTGTCTTTGTTCTCTTCCTACTCCTTGCTCTTCAATAAGTGGGATTTTTAATTTCTAACATATTAACCTTGTTTCTGATCTAGATTGAGCACTAGCAGCAACATGTACATTCTATTTAAACTACACAGCTTTTGAAAACACTACAGCAAGAGACTTCAGTTATATCATGCCTTCCTTTCAGCTTTGCTTTTTTATTATTTTGAAAAAAGAGGAAAGTCATGAGAGTGCTGCATAAGAACACTTTACCTGGACTGTCAATTTGAAAATTAGAGAATCTTTTGGGATTAAAATAAAATTATCAAGCATGTTTGGTGGGCTGATACATTTGCAAAGACCTGAAGCCTGCAGGATTGTTCAGAATGCAAATTAAGATGCCTAGGAAATAGTGATGGTGCTGTTGTATCAAATAAATGTGCAGCTTGCAGCAAGTGGCAGGCTAAAATTCGTAGATTGTAGAGTCGGAAAGGTCATCATGTCCGACCCTCTGCCCCTGGCAGGAAAGAGGACCGAGGTCAGATGACCCCAGCCAGGTGACTGTCTAGCCTCCTCTTGAAGACCTTCAAGCTAGGTGATAGTACCACCTCTCTTGGAAGTCCATTCCAGATTCTGGCCACCCTTACTGTGAAATATTTCTTCCTAATATCTAACCTAAATCCACTCTCAACTAGTTTACACCTATTATTCCTAGTCACTTCCTGGGGCACCTTAGTAAACAGC
>JAGPOW010001296.1:51900602-51913259 GCA_030014935.1 Caiman crocodilus
TGTTCCAGTTTCTCACCTGAGCATGTCGTTCATGTTATTCTGCTCCAGCATAGGTTCATTTCACGGCAAATTGTTACCATGAGCAAATTCTACATACATTTCTGTCTCTTGGGTATGTCCTTGTCAGCTCACCTCTGATCCAGGTTGATGGGTCTGGCAGTGTTTTAACATGTGACCATGTCTTTTAACCTTACTTTGCAAAGGGATCCTTTTACCCATTATCTTGAGTGCAGGCTGTTTATCAGGCTGGTGCAAAGTGTCCCTTAAATTGACATGCTGGGCCTGCAGTAGCTCCTGTTGGTGACTTGTGATTGTGTTGAGGACTGTAGAACACTGAAACACACTTAGCCTTAAACCAGGTATTGGCCCTTCTTCAAAATCCCAGTCTCAGGATGTGCTGAGTGGTTCTGGATGATTTGGTAGGCCAAAAGGAGCCTTAGATATGATTCTCCCTGGGATTGTGGCTACATCTGGATTTCCCCCTCTCCTGGGATCTGTCTCAGCACCAACTTCCAATAGGTTTCTAAATGAATAATCCAAATGCGCATTTAGGAGTGTTGGAGTCCACTGTCCTTTGCTGGATATGTAGCAGAATCTGTTAGGGAACTGAACTTACTATTCTGAAAATACCATGTAGCAGACTGGGGAAACTGCAGCTGCATAATAAGAAATATACTTGCTTTGACAGTGCAGGTGGTCTTAAGCCTATGATGTGAACTGTAGCAAGCATTCCAACTTAAGTCCCATCTACTTTTCAGGGTTTGTGTGTTCTAGTCCCTTTGGATGGAGACTTCCTTTTTGCATTTCTAAAGGACCTATTTAATATCCCGTGTTTTGGTTGTGGGGAGGAAGGGAGGTTCTTGGTTCAGTGATCTTATATTCCTCCTTTTTAGTTTTTCCAGGGAGGCTGAATTACACATTTCATTAAAACTAAGAACTTCTCTTCCAGCGCTTTCTAGTAAGGTATCTCCCCTTTTAATTGGTCTAATCATTTTGATGTGTCTGCTTTTACAGCCAGCATGCCTCAGCATCAGTGCTAACTTTACATGCTCTAGTTCATACGTAAAGATACGAAATGTCACGACACTTGCACTTACACTGTATAATTCACTCCTTGTTTGCTACCTGTTGCAAAGATCAAGAGATGCTGTCAGGCACCACTGGAGTGCATTGAGGGCATCTGGCACACTAGACACTCTTGCACTTGGTTTTGTGCACAGTCAATCTTGTACAAACATTAATATTCCCTTTTACAGAACCAGCTTCTAACTCTAGGTCAGTGGTGACAAGTTCTGCTACTGCCTCCTCATCTTGGGAATGCAGGTGTGGTGCAGCCTTGTCAGTTTGTGCTGGGTACATGAGAGAATTAGAGGAGGTGGTGCCTGCCATTGTGTTTAAGTATGAAATTGAGAACAGTAGTATCTCTTTCCAGCAGGTAAATGTTCACTTCATAGAGCAGTTTAGCCTCACAAAAATCTGAAGGGAGCATTCTAGTAATAGTCTGCCCTCTGTAACAGATGATAACATTTCAATTGGTGTTTTCCTATATGAAATTCATAACTTTTTTGAGGTGCAGAATCTTTAAGAAAGAGATTCAGCCTTTCAATCAAGACTTATTTTGGCTCTTTCACTTCTTGCTTTGTAGCCAAGTGTCTTTCTAGGTCTGCAACTCCCTGAAGAAGGTATTCTTGTATCTTTGTACCCTTGAGGTTTTTAGTCCTCTTCAATGGATATGTAAATGTTTGGTTGACTAAGCTATGAATGCAACCATAAAGTAGTTTCATTAAGAGAAAATACGACCCCCCCCATCCCTCAAAAACCGCATCATTTACTTAATAAATACTGTTTGTGGTTTCTGAAGCCCAGTTCCTGTGAATCATGCAATGTTATATTTCCCTGAGGGTTTTTTTTGTTTTTAGTACCTGATGCTTTTAGCCAGGTGAGCTTTAACAGCAAAAAAAAAAAAAAAATCCTTCACAACTTGTAAGACCTGGTGGGACTTCACTGTTTAATTATGAAGATTTTGAAAAAAGGGCACTTGGGACTTCCTAACAACATCGAGTGGTACAAATTTAGTTGTATAATCTCAGAGCTGGAACTCTCGAACTCTGGAATTGGGCTCTGAGCACTGTTCAAAGACTTGTTCCCAGCTGCTTATGAAAGTATGAAGGTGACCTGCAAAGAGGTCCCAGAGAGAAAAATCCTGTGAAATGGTTGGTGGCTTTCTTCATTGCACAAGTAAGGTCTAAAAGGTTCTTCGGGGAGGAAAGATGATGGTGTTTATTAAAAGGTGCTACATGTGCAAGGCTTGCATGCTGGTCTTTTTGGGAGATATTATATCAGAACTGAGGAAGTTCATTCCCACCGTGTGAGGCTCGCAGTAGGGATCAGTTTTGTTGGGCTGAAATGGGACATGGGGGTGTTAGATTTTTTCCCAAAAAATGTTCAGTCTTGATGTGTACAGTGAGACAATGTGCATAGCCTGCGATGGGGTGGGGAGGAGGAAGAACAGAAACCATAGTTATCAAGAAGGGATCTCATTAGTATATTAAGTCTATGGATTAATAGCATAGACAAGCACCTGCAGCCTGCTAGGAGGAATTGAGTTTGGGTTCACTTTTTTTATTCATCTTACAACTGTTTAGGCAACTGAGAGCAAGAAGTTTACACAGGTGTCACCAAAGGGGACATTTTTCCTTGAGCTGTGGGGCCTCTTTTCAATCTTTTACAAATTAAGACCATGACTTAACAAAGGCACCAAGGCAAATATGTCAGAAGCCGTAGGAAAGCCATCTTGAAACTATATAGCAGAGGGATGAATGGAACAAAATGTCTTATAGCTTCAAAATAAGTGTCACCAGCACAGACTTGCACTGAAATCAACTAATTGCTCCAACATTGCGAATTAACTAGTTTAGTTATCATAGTTCCTATTGTTGAGTAGATGAGGCTTAACATGATTACAAAATCCTCTTCCTATCTCTGTTTTGAGCAGGAAGTGGGAAAGTCAGTCTTCAAGTCTGTTCTATCTATATAAGTCCATGGAAACTTAAAGTATGCCTCTTTTTTCCACCACTGGCAGCTTGACTCTCATGCCAAGCTCTAGGTGGTCCAGAGTGGTGTCAAATGGAGATAACCTAAACAGTTATGGAAACTCAGTTCTCTAGTTGTGTCCTTTTATCACTTTTATTTACCCTCTAACCAAGCAGTCGTCACCTTCCACTCCATTTCCAGTAATGCCATCTGGGTAAGCAAGCCTGGTTCTTCACTGTTGACGAGACTCCCTTGATAGAGGTGGAAGTCCACATCTACATAAAAGGGGTTATGTTTTCTGCCCATCCAAAGTGGTCATTATGGTCTTTGATCCTTTTTTCTTTCGATGCTTTATTTTGTATAATGTTACATGGCTCTACTGAGCTCTCCAAACTACTCCAGCAATTTGGTGTATGGCTTGTGTGCCTTGGATGGATATCATGGCCTAATCGCCAGGCTCCAGCAGCTCATTTGCAGGATGATAGTGAACTAAGATTGGAGGAAGGAATTGTTTGCTCTAAAAAACGGCCAAGGAAGGATGGAAAGGTATCTAGGCAAGCTGACCTCTAGCTAATGGAGTGTAGCAAGTCCTAGCAGTCCAACTGAAGAGGGATCAGTATGCTGTAAGACAGCTTGGAGAGCTATTTGCACTCCACTTGTCTTGAGCTCTACTTATACTGGATGAACTAGCTAAATTTTCTGATGCTATTCTCTGTTTTTTGGCTTATGGATGGTGGAGCCTTAATCAAGCGTTGACATACCTGAGATCAGTTCCATGAATGTTAATTTGTGTAGTGCAAACCAGGCCTTCAGACATCACCTCACACTGGTTGGGTAGCCTGTTTCTGCATTTCACTTGCCAGCTGGACTCAGCCAGAGAGTGGGAAAGCACTGTTTTAACACTGTGTTGCTTTCATGTAAGCATCCATGCTGTTTAGTTCATCAAAAGCATCATGCCACAGAACAAGAGGTGTCAAGCATTTAAAAAAAAAAAAAAATCATTAGGCCTGCAACCCTGGACATTCATGAATCTTAAGCCGGATTTTAAAAGATGGTGTTACTTGCCTTGAAGCTCTGGAGTCTTTAAACTCTGTGTGTTCAAGATTTTTGCATCAGACACGGGCTGCATGCTTACTCAAAGGAAAAATATATATAATCCTTTGATTCCAGGAGGCAGAACTTTAAAAAAATACTCTAGCTTATGATCTTGATAAAATTGTTGCTAAGTTTTGCACTAGAATGCAGAAGTGGATGGACCGAGGCAGATGTGCCATCTTTAAAATGTTAAATGTATGTCCAGCAAGGCAAGTGTTTCAGAATGAATCCAGAGCATCAAATACACTCAGGAAACCAGCCGCACATCTCTTCTGCTGGCATTCTCTGCTCATGCTGTGACTGGTTGTGGCTGTTCTGCTGCAGAGGGTGAGGTACATAACATCTTTTGCAAAAAACAAGGCCTTCCTGGCAAACCGATTTTATTCCAGTCCAGGCAGCTGCTGAGGGGATGAGAGGAACATGCATCCCCTTTTCTCTCTTCCCTTTGTGGGCTTTGGCCTCTCAATGTGGTCGCAGGCCTTGTGTAACCTCAAGCACTTTCACTGCGTTTCTGAGCACCTAAAGCACTAAGGGTGTGCTTGCATACAACGTCTTTGTGTCAGATGCCATGTGGCCTTCTGGGAAAGCCACATCTCAATGAGTTCCTTTGAGTTGTCTCTTGTAGCCCTGTCTCCCATCTCTCTCAGCACACAGGAGTCAATTTATTACGTGCAGACCTTTGTTCAGCACCAGGATTTAGTAAGTGTTTAAACTGCGAAGGTTTTATTTTCTGCACCATTAACCTTTCTCCCCGTCTTTTGGGGTGGGGGGGAGAGGGGGGGGATGAGGGACATGGCCTTTTAAAAGAAACTCAAGGAAACATTGTATGAGTAGGAGTATAAGAATTAAGTCTAATGAGATTAATTCACTACGCTGCCTCTTTCTCAGACCCCACGCAAGGAACTTGGGGGTCAATTTTAATTTTAAAGCAGAGTTAACCAAGCCACATGGGTTTATGCTCCACCATGGGGAAGTCAGGCAGTGTTGCATCTCCCCTTGCTTAAGCTCCCACTACTGTTTCACTTCCTGGTAGTAATCAGTAATGGGAGATGTAATGGCTGAAGCAGAGGGACCCTGCTGGCTGCCACCATGATTTGCACATGCCCCTGCTAGGAATGTTGTGCGCACACACATGGAACATTGCCTGCGTGCATGCTTACATGTGCGTGCTAAGGGCCTTTTCCCAAACTTTGGCAAATTCTGCTCTAAACAAAACACAAGGCACTCGCGTAGTTGTGGGATTCCAGAACTTGGTATTTTATGAAAAACCGAGGGGAGCTACGGGACTTGCAATGCCAGGGTGACCTTAAAGCTGTGACCTCAGCTGGGAGGTTGTGACGAATGCAGCCCGGAGGTCTGATGACTTCATCTTTGGAAGCCAAGTGCAGAAATTGCATCTTGCTCAGTTTCTCACTACATTCAGTCTGAACCCCTAGATGTGGGGAGAAACCTTTCACTGGCAGAAAAGTCCTGCTCTTACCGTCTCTTGTTGAAATACAGCATGGCAGTGACAGAGTGGAGTGGAGTGCCTTCCCTAGGAACTCATGCCTTGTATCCTGTGGTTTCTCATGCCTACACATTACAGCCTAATTTTACTGTTGTGGAAAAGCTTCTCCCTCCCCACAGAGGTTTAGGAGATTGTTCAGGGATGCCCTTGAAGACAGGAAAAACTCAAGGCAAGCTCAGCCAGGCAAGCTCCTTCCCTCACAAGGACTGAGCAAGTCCGAGTTGTCTCATGTGGTGATTCTCAGATCAGAACTAGGCTGTGGAGGTGCTGGCCTGAGCTGTACTTAGACATGGGACCAATGCCTCTTCTTCATGCAGGGAGTGCTGTAGTGTAAAACCGCATTGTGTGAATTAGATGTAGTTGTCTCCACATGGGGGCTGTGCAAGTTGGATTCCCTTTGAGCTGTCTACACATGCTTGCTAGTGTGCAGGGGACCTGGTGCAGATGTGAATTACACCCCAAGATGCCCAAGGAGGGTAAGCTAACATGAGAGGCCAGGAGATGTTTTTAAGTGGCAATACTCTTGCATCTTGCCATCACTAGCTATTTTTGGTGCTTTCACTGAACCAGAGATCGTACCACCTGATTTTGGAGCATGGGAGGATACGAGATCAGCTGAGGGGAAAGGAAGTAGGAGGCTGACATGGAGGGGAAAGTAACCAAATTAATCCAGACCTCAAAAGACATGAGCTGCAGGTGCTATTGAGCCTAAACAGTCTGACTTAAGCCTAGACAATGTTTCAGAGCTGTAATGGAAACTGAGGCAGGGAGGGTTTACTTCTGTGTCTTTTGCTACCTAAACTAAATTGCACTGGAGTTTGGAAGGCTGCACCTCCCATGGCTGTGTGGTTTCAGTATCACGTGTCCAGGATGGTCAAGTGGCAGGAACCTGGGGTATGACTGGAGCTCTTGGGAATATCTGGTTAGAGCTAAAGCCAAAGTCTAACCCATCAAGCCCTGATTACAGTCCCGGTACATGTCCCTTCTGCAAGGACCTAGGCTCCAACCTTGGACAGGCCTCTATGGCACTCTGTCCTATCACTGCCTTTTTGAGAGCCAGGACTCAAAGTGCCAAAGGCAACAGTAAAGTCACCAAAGCCACTACTGTGTAACAGGGCTGAGTGAAATGGAAGCGTTTAATTTTGATCACCATTTCAACAGAACAGTGTTTTGTTTCAACTTGTTTCAAGTCGAAATGGCTGTTCCATTTCCTTCCATCAGTGTTTTGCTGTTTTGACCCTGTTTTGACGTTTTGCCCGTAGGCTATAATGGGGAAGGTTGAAATGGGCTCTAACTTAATTATTAAGTTAGAGCCTGGATGACACTTGAAGAAATGATGGCCACCTCTGAGGGTATGATGTGTGCCAAGGTTCAAGAAGATCGGTGCAGGGTTTGGGGGGAACTGCACTGCAAGCTGCGGACAAGCAAAAGTCATGCCATGGGTGCTTGTGGGACTGACTGTGTCTGTCTTGGGGCGTGGGGGCAGGGAGGGGATGGGACACCCACTGCTGCAGGCCTGGCTGCTAAGCTACTGTGTTACCAGTTCCCAATCAATCATGATTCACCCAGGTACCAGCTCAATACACAGGACTTAGCTACTACATAATGACTTAATGAGCATGGATTAACAGCTACAAAACAGACTAAGGAGAAGAAATAATCAATACAGACAATCAACTGCCCCAAGGCAGAGACAGTTAGTTGCACAAGCACCCATGGCATGAGTTTTGCCTGTTAGCAGCTAGGGGTGCAGGGCCCCAGAGTCCCCCTGCATCGATCTCCTTGACAGCTGGCAGCTTTAGTGGCTGCAGCAGGGCCTAGAAGCCAGGCCCGCAGTAGTTTCCCCTCCCCTGTGCCCCAAGACGGACACAGATGACATGGGTGCTTGTGCAAGAGTTTTGCCTGTCAGCAGCCAGAGGTGCAGGGCCCCAGAAGCCCTGCACTGATCTCCTTGGCTTCGTGGCCTCAGCAGGGGCTAGCAGGCCTGCAGCTTTCACCCTGCTGGCACACACTGTCACCCATGTCACGAGTTTTGCCTGTCAGCAGCTTGAGGTAGAGTTTCCCCCAAATCCTGCACCGATCTCCTCGAAACATGGCAGGCTTTGTGGCCTCAGCAGGGCCTAGTGTTCCTGCAGTTTTGATTCTGCTGTGGCTTAACACATACACGTGACATGAGTTTTGTTTTCAGGATTTTGGGGTGCAGTTCCTCTGAACCCCCTGCACCTACCTTCTTGAAACATGGCAGGCTTTGTAGCCTCCACAGGGGGCTAGCATTCCTGTAGTTTTGACCCTGCTGTGGCTTAACACACACCTGTGACACAAGTTTGGCTCTCAAGACTTTGGGGTATGTTTGAAAGTGCCAGCCCGATCCTCCCCTCATGATTTCCTCACCTTCCCCCCCTTCACATCCACACCCCACCCTCCCACCCCCTTGGAAATCTCTGTCCTCGCTGCCTGCAATTGCAGAATCGGAAGTGAAACCTTTTGGATTTGGATGTGGCTGCTTTGGAGGCAGGGGTTGTACCAAGGCCCCTGGCCCACCCAGCGGTAGAGGTGGATAAGCAGAGGGCTTCTCCTGAAGAGGCGGTAGAGAAAACCATGGTCTCAGCAGCTGGCTGAGGTAGACTGAACTCCCCAGTAGAGGTATCACAAAATTTGTGACTTGAGGCTCCTGGCCCCTGTCTAGCTAGTCTGCCTATCCTGCCCTCTGAGCCACATGGAGAATCTAGTTTCACCAGTACAAGTACCACCCTGGCACCACCTCTGGGAAGTGCTCCCAGATATGCTTGCCACCAGTGCTTGGGTGACGGCAGCCCTACTCCTCTTTCCCTTGTGGGACAGGTCAGGGCACAGTTGGCTCAGCAGAAGCCCCTGTTGACTGAAGGAGGGCGGCAAAGTGTCCTGGACACCTTTCCACAGCATCATCTTCCTCTGAACTCAATGGAGGACATGACCCAGCACCTCAGCAGCCTAAAAAGGCTTGTAGTGAGTTTGCTTGGCCATGTTGTGGATCCCCTGGCGTCTCCTTCCCCCTGCTGCCCTCATTCTGCTCTCATCCCTTCCCTGGTACATGCACATGGATGCTTTCCAGTCCTTGGCTGGGAAAACACGCCACAGCAGCAGTGGGACAACTGTCTGCCCAAGGAGAAGGAGGGCCGGGGGGCTTGCAGACAGCATGGCCCCATCACAGCTGACTGCTGCAAGCTACCACAGGAGAAATGAGGGAGGCTGAGTTGCTATCTCCTCACCTTGATTCATTCCTATAAATCTATCACTCTCTTCCCTGTCAGTTATGGTGTCCTTGGCTGACCTGCCTCTGCTGCCCAGCTGATGGTACCATGGAGGAAGCAACTGTAAACATAGGAAGAGGTGTTTGCAGAGATGAAGAGGAGGGTGGATGCCACTAATATGGCAGAGAATGAGAGGAAAATATGTTCCAGCTGTTCCAGAGGGAACTGGAGGTCAGCAGCTGCCTGGGTCAGAAGGAAACAGCAGGCAGGCAGAAGCATCGCAATCATCACAAGCAGCAACCTGCTCCCCCTTACACCTTTGAAAAGATTTGGCATGAGGTCCTCTCCACCTACCCACCCCACCAGAGCAGGCACTGTACACCCCAGCACCCTCTCCCTGCTCCACACTGGTGGCCTGCGTGGGCCGCTATGAGTTCACCTGTACCAGCCTGCAAGAGGCTCAGTGCAGAGCCTCGGCTCCGCTTGGAATTTGGACTCGTCTTTTGGGTTTCTGCATTTTGTTTGATACTTGCCTGGTTCCTGGTGTCAGTGTAGCTGGGCAGCTCTGCACCTGGGTTCCTGGGGCAGCCATATGATGCCCAGGCCAGTGCTAGCTGTTGTGATGTTTATCACAGTGGTGCCATCAGCCACATCTGTGGTCACAGCTATTTGTGGAGCTCCTGCATAACTCTGACACCTGGTTTGCTGCCATACTCACCCCCCTACCACCACCTCACTTACGCTCCTTTTAGCATTTGGGTTGTTCCCCGCATGCTCTGTTTGAACAAGCCCTTGTACAATCCTTGTTTGGGGAGTTAAGTAATAATCTGTGTCTATTCTGGATTTCATCTCATGATGCTACTTTGTGGTTTGGGGGGACAACACAACATGGGGGCTGTGAGGAGCAGGGCAGGACACGTGGGAAGTGAAGGTGAGCTGGACACTAGGGCCGTGCAAAGCTTCAGTCTCTGATTTGATTCAGCGGAGATTTAGCCCAATTTGTTAAAAAACATTTAAAGCTGTGTCTATGTCTGAATCACTGATTCTCCAAATTGGTATCGAATCTTCAGATTCGGATTCAGCTGAATCAAATCGGGGACAGTGATCCAAATCAATTAATCAAATCACTGTCCCTGATTCAGGCTGAATCTGAATTGAATAAGGCCCTCTTCACACACCCCTCCTGGACACAGGGTGTCAGGAGGGGGACTAAGAGTATCAGGGAAAGTGGTGACAGGTTGTGTGGAGGGCAGGGCTGGAAGGCCAGAGGCAGGTCTTCACCCTGGGACAGCATAGGGAGGGACACAGCAGGAGCCAGTGCTTTTGCATGGGTTCTTTGGGCTGGGTTTTAACCCTTCAAACTCTTCTACACTGAGGCAGATAGCATGCCTGCTGCAAAACTACCAGCCTTGTCAAATCTTGATTTGAGGCATAATCACAGATCACTGGGTTTCAGATCGTGCGGATACTGGTAGCTCCTCTGTCCCTGCATCATGCAAGGCTAAGCAGGCAGACAAGGCCCAGGGTGAGGGCTGTGATCCTGTGCCCAGCACCAAAACTACTGTGGCTTCTGCAACAGTGGGGCTTCTCCTCTGCCTGGGACTCAACAGTAGCTTTCCTCTGTCTCCCCAGTCCTGCTGGTGGGCCCAGGAGCTTCCCTTCCACATGATATCTGGGCAGAGGGGCGGGCCATGGGGTCAGCAAGGAGCTGGGGACATGCTTCTGAGTGCCATCCAGGAGGATGCTGGGGCTATGGGAGGGAAAGGAAATTACAAATTAATTGTTCAAATAGCTAAGAAAGCACCCACCCCAGTTTATAATGGTGAGGTTTTACACAAATCTCCTATTATATTGACCAATTTGTGTGATTGAAATTATACTAGGGGATTAGGCAGGTTCACAGTAATTTCTGAATGTGTGAAAATGGATTTTTTTTCCATGTAATGTCTGCCCTGAGTTCCAGAGAGCTCTGCTCCAGGCAGAGGGGAGGTGGGGCCTTCCCAGCAGTTAGCAAGGCAGATGTTGTCATAAAGGCCTCTGACGTGCACAGATCTTTGCAGCTCACCTAAATCTATATTGAAAAAAAAAAAAGAATTGGGAAGCTTGATGAACAGGGGAAGGGTTTTGTGCTGCTTGGAGGCTTGTTTTCCAGCTCCATTTTATCCTTGTTGTACAGAAAAGGATTTAGGGGGAGGGCGGGGAGGAGAAAGTAATAGGAAACCGGTACTTTCTTTCTCTTAGGGGTGGGTAAGTGGAGTCTCCATTTTGGGCAGCCAGAGCTGTGCATGAAAGGCTGGCTTTCAATCTGACATTCACTCTGTCTCTCTCCGGCAGAAGAGCAGGGAGGAATCCCAAAGTCAAGACAGAATATGAAGCAGGGAGGGGAGGTGGCTACACTTTAGAGATGTTCCCTAGCTGAGCCTGAAGGAGCTGGGAACTGGGAGCTGGGCCCCCAGGGAGCAGCTAGCCAGGCTTCGGAGAGAGAGAAAGAGAGGGTCTGCAGAGGGTGATTACTGCTCCACAATTAAAGTTTGTTGTTGTTTTCATTCATTGTAAGCCTGTGTTTATTGAACCTGGTGATCACTAATGGGGGGGTAGGAATTAAGATTTTTGAGGACGGGTTTTTTGTTTTTGTAGGGGTTTGTTTGGGGTTTTTTTTTAATTCTATCATTTCCTAGGGAAGGTCTGGCCCAGGACTTTGAATCTCTTGAGACTGGCTTTGCTGCATTGCCCCAGAGGTGATCAGCCAGCCCCGGTGCCCTCCAGGATAGAGCTTAAGCTATGGAGAGTCTGGACAGTCAGCACTGGTCATGGGGGCCCGGGGCAGCTGAAGCATGTGAGAGGCTCCTAGGCAGAGAACCTGGTCCCAGGGCATGTCTCAAGGAGTCTGCATGCTGCAAGGCTCTCGGTTCAAGGGAAGCTTAAGCCAGTGAGCTATAGACAGCAGCCTAGGGCATGCCCAGCAGAGGAGCTGTAGCATGACCCCTGAGGAAAGAGTAAGCAGGCATCTCTGAGAGATTGAGCACTGGAGATAACTACACCTACCCTCATTCCCAGATAGTCAGGTCAGGTGAGTGTTAACAACAGCCTGCAGCCATGTTAGCACTGACTACAATGCTGTCAGGGTCAGTATTAGTGAACTGGGAAATTCCCAGTGTCACACTAAACAGTGCTGGAGCTTCAGAGCAGAGCACTGTAGTCCAAGCCCATATGCCACATGGGAATTTTTGGTGGTTTGTGGTTTTTTTTTGGTGGGGGTGGGGAAGCGGTGGTATATGTAGACCATTATCATAGATTGCATCTTTGCTTCTTGGCATTCAGTGGAGATCCCACCTTCATATTGTAACTAATTAATGGGTCCAAACAGAGCCTGGGTTTTACTGCAATATGTATTGTCTTGCCTTCACCTCACACAGGGGTCCTGTGTGGCCTGACTTAAGATTGGTTCAAATCTAGTCCAGGTTAATAGTGATCAAAATGGGTGTTCACAAAGGGTGGGCGCTCCTTAAGGAGACGATCCTCTGGGCCCAAGGGGCGACTGTTCCCACCCGATGCAAGATAGGCAAAGGTGTCTGGAAGCCCCCGTGGCTTAATAGGGATATTCGGGGGGCCCTGAGGGCAAAGCGGGAGGCTTACTATCTTTGGAAGGAGGGAGCAGCCTCCAAAGAGGTGTACTCTTCTTGTGCTCGGGCATGTCGGAGGGCTGTTAGGAAGGCCAAGGCGGGAGTGGAGCTTCGCCTGGCGACTAGGATCAAGGACAACAGGAAGTCCTTTTTCAAGTATGTGGGGAGC
>JAGPOW010001296.1:51913359-51954500 GCA_030014935.1 Caiman crocodilus
CCTATAAGCTGCTGAGGGGCGATCAGCAGGAAATAGGGCAGGCTCTTTTTTCCCGGGCACCACCAGGGTAACTAGGACCAATGGTCACAAGTTACTGGACAGCAGGTTTAGGTTGGACATCAGGAGGCACTACTTCACAGTTAGGGTGGCTAGGATTGGAACCAGCTTCCTAGGGAAGTTGTTCTTGCTCCTACCTTGGGCGTCTTTAAGAGTAGATTAGATAGGTACTTGGCTGGGGTCCTGTGACCCAGGCACTCTTTCCTGCCATTGGCAGGGAGTCAGACTAGATGGCCTGCTCTAGGCCCCTTCCGACCCTAGTTACTATGAAACTATGAAAATTGTTGCCAGCTTGTGGCTGTTTGCAGAATAAGCTGGGGGAGGAGAGGTGCCTGAGCTGTGATTTTATGCTAGCTGCTATTGGACATGCATCCACAGTGCACAAACCACAGGAACAACTGGCAATAATTAGTGCCCCCATTAGTTCTTGCAGCTCAAGGACACAGGGACCTGTTCCAGCTGTTAGCGAAGTCAATGGAAAGACCTCCCATTATCTTCATGGCTGTTTAACTGATATCTCACGGAGCTTGCTCCTCTCTCCCTGCCCTACAAGAGGGCTGGCTTATGGAAGTCTGAGACATTGTCAGGGGCTGGGGTGAGGACAAAGCTTGTGCAGACTCTGGGTTGTCAGCCTGGCCTTTCTTGCCAGGGTAAAGCTCCAGCCTAAAGAGCATTGACTGGACTCGAGGTTTCCATGTGGGACCACCCTCTTTTATTTTAAACTGTGTGAAACTCAGCTGCTTGGATTCTTTGCTCTTTTGCTTTGGTGATGCCTCAGTGGGTCTTTTTTGTATCAGCAGCTAAGAGATTTCAAACCATTTTACCTTTGGGAGAAAAGACTGGTGGCCCCTATCCAGCCAATTTGTGTGGAGCACATGGAGAGATGCAGATGGAGGAAAAAAGCATCACTGCCAGCACGAGGTTTCTAATCCCTCTTCCCTTTCAGTGACACACAGCAGGTCTCTAGGGCCAATCCTGGATGGAGCAGGTCTGGTCCAGGCATCCGACTCTGAGAAGTACCCCAAAGGCAAGAGACCAGCAAAGTAGGCTGTCCATGCAGCTGCCTCCCACCCAGCTGCCAAAAGCTTCAGCCCATCTCTGGCAGCTCCTTTCATCATGCCCTTTAAATGCATTCATGGTTTTTTCAGTACAAATGCATGGAGTATAGCTCAGAGCAAGAAATGTGAGGACAGTCCTTGTCTTCCAACTCTGCCTTGCAACTGTGAGACCTGAGAACAGCTGCTTCTTTCAAATAAAAACAGGGATCTTGTGAGGTCAGCACACTGGCACTATCAGCACATGGCTAGGGGTTCAGGCATCAATCCAGCCCTACACAGACTGTGCCACCTCCTGTGAGACTGCAACCCTTGCAAGAACCAGCTGCCTTTTCCTTGCTCCTTCAGCCCTGTCCCGCTGCGGCCTTCACAGAAACCTGAACTCTTCTGCATCAAAAGCACAGGCACCTCACATGGAGAATCTCCATTAGTTGTTAGCAGCATAGGACAGTATTACTTCCCTCTAATACAGGGCCATGGAAGCTCTAGTTAGTGTGTTTAGGAGTCTGCAAATGTGCTGCATGTAAGGCTCTGGTGCAAAGGTGTATTAAGCACTCCTTTTCACTTTGTACCTCCATGACATCTGAAAGCCACTTTGTTAAGCAACCAGTGCTAGCAAGAAACACGTAGAACAGAGCTTGCAAGGAAGCTTGTCACCAAGCAAGTCATAACTTGTATATGAATTCCATTTGCTGATCAACTGAGTATTATATTCCTTACTAGTTCATTTTGGCTATTTTGAAGGATCCTGGAAAAGCAAAATCCTGACTGCAGTGTACTGAGATTTGGAATTTTTGTGTCATACTAGAATGGGCAGCAGGATCAACAAATAAAAATGATTGGAAATACTGACTATTTGCTATTAAATACTAGATGTTACTCTTTTTTTTTAGCTGATTTCCTATACACTTTGGGTCAACAGCTGCAGCAGAACTGTCAAACTCTGCAACTGTCTTTGAAACTGGAGTGTTCCACATAGATCAGTATAAATTAGTTCTTGCTAATCTCATGTATTGTACTTACAGAACTTGATTGGTTTTCCCACCCAGAAAAACTGTGCCTGTGTTTCAAACCCAATTTATTTAGCAATTCATTATAAAGCCCATGGAGTGTACAATACGATTTGCATCTCATTCAGTACATAAAAATGTTGTTACTTTTTTTACCATGTCAACGAAATGAAGGTAATTACAAAATAGAATTGGGTGAAGGGGGAAATATAATTTAACTTAACTATAAAGATGCAAGTCTGCCAGACATGTAATAGCAAGTTTTATTTTCTACGACCTCAGCTTAGCCAAGCACTTCATCTGAAGCCTGTCCCTCACATATGTGCTTTACTTTAAGCCTGTCTTGAAATTCTAATGACTTCAGTAGGATTTAAACACAGTGCTGGGTCTACATGAACTACCCTCAGGCTAATCCTGTCCAGTGAGACTACTCGTATGAGAGTAGAGAGAGAACAAACTGGTAAATGTCTCAGATTTTCCATTTGGATTTGGTGAGCTGATTTCCTCCAGCTTTCATTTATGCTAGTTGCCTTGGCTCTAGCTGTTCTGTGCAGGTAGGTCCCTGTGCCCAGTCTGCTCCTTTATGTTGGCTGAGTTCAGCAGATATAGGGGTTTGCCTGTGCAGAACAGCCTTCAGACCTGAGCCAAACAAACTTAATAAGTGTCATACTGGGTCAGATCAATGATCCATTTAGCCCGATATTCTGTCTCTGACACTTGCAGAAATCAATGCTATAGAGAGCAAGCACTGAACCAGGTATATCTAGAGTAATCCATCCCTCATTCATTACCCTCTGCCATCTACTATCATTGGTTTAGGGAAGCCAGAGGAAATATCTCTGATTGTCCTGTTTAATAGCTATCAATGCATCTACTGTCCATGAATATGTCTAGTTTGTTTGTTTTGAACCTGGCTACAGTGTCCGCCTCTACCATCTCCAGTGGCAATGAGCTCTACAAGTCAACTACACATGCATAAAGAAGAACTTTCTCTTGTTAATTTTAAACCTGCCTCCTATTAGTTTCACTGGATGCCCCCTAGTTCTAGTAGTATGGGACTTGGTGACAGCAGTTCTCTGTTCACTTGGTCTACACCCTTTGTGATTTTATAGACCTCTACCTTATCTCCCCTCAGCCTTCTTTTCAAACTGACGAGTCCTAGTAGGCTTTTTAGTCTCTTGTGATATGGCAAGTGCTCTATAACCCTGATTATTTTGGTTGCCCTTCTCCGTACCTTTTTAAAATTTACTATATCCTTTCTGAAATGTGCGGACCAGAACTGCATCTTGAAACTGAGCAGTATTCCAGATCTGAGTACGCCATGGATTTGTATAATGGCATAAGGATGCCATGTATATCACCTTGTACTTACCAATGTTGTAGTTCATTTGCCATTTTTTGCCCACTCACTTAGCTTGGCAAGAGCTTTCTGCAGCTCCTCTCCATCAGTTTGGAATTTCACTGCCTATATTTACTTAGTATCATTTGCAAAGCTGCAGATTTCACTGTGCACCCCCTTTTCTAAGTAATTGATGAGATTTTGGAACAAGCCTGAGCACAGATTCCTGCAGGACTCCACTCTTGGCCTCCCTCCCATCTGAAAAGCAGCCATATGGACCTACCCTTTCCTTCCTATTCTTAATCAGCTCTAACCCCGCACATGAACCTTCCCTTCAATCCTGTGGCAACTCAGTTGGGCTTGCAAACTTCAAGCAGGCCATTTCCAGCATTTCACATGCTGACTTTTCATGCTCCTTTTAGGCCATTCATGCCAGGATTATTAGTGACTTTTGCAAACTAACGCTGGTGGTCTCTTCCCCTCTCCCCCTTTTTTTCCCTTCCAAATGGCTGAAAAACTGATTCTAGTAGGGCTGGAAGGAAAGCCAGGAGCTCATCTAGTCTGCCTGCTGTTCAAGGCAGGAACCTTCCCTATCTAAACCTTCCTAGGCAAGTATTTATTTAACCTGTCCCTTAAAGAAAAAAAAAAAGTGAAAGATGGAGACTCTACAGCCTCTCTGGGTAATCTTTTCCAGTGGTTGACTACCCTCATACTTAGCAATTATATGGGTTAAGGAAGACCTTGCTGAGTGTAACATGAAGATCAATTCACAACATACCACCCTATTTCCACTTGATCTTTCCACTGTGGTGGTGGAGTGTGCACTTGAAAGTCTGAAGGCAAGATGCCAGCGTTGCTAATTCTGTACACGAAACTGACCTACTGTGACCTGCGTGACAAAACTAGAGGTGGGTATTTCTGGGTGGAGCACAGGTGTCGGTGCTTAGTCCAGTACTTTTCAACACCTTTGTTACCAATTTGGATGTGCAGATAAAAAGCTCACTGGCCAAGTTCGCAGATGACACCAAGTTATGGGGAAGCATGGTCATGCTTGAAGATAGGCTACAGTTACAGACAGACCTAGACAGGCTAGCAAGTTGTGCAGATCAGAACCTGATGAAGTTCAGTGTCGAGAAATGTAAAGTGCTTCACCTTGGGACAAGCAATCCCCAACATACCTACAGGCTTGGCGGCACCAAACTGACTAGCACCATGAATGAAAGGGACCTGGGGGAAATAACAGACCACAGTATGAATATAAGCTGTCAGTGTGATGCTGTAGCCAGTAGGGCAAATAATACTCTGGCATGCATCAATTGATGCATCTCCAGCAAAACCAAGGAGGTGATTCTTTCGCTCAACTCAGCATTGGTGAGACCGCAGCTGGAGTACTGCATCCAGTTCTGGGCACCACACTTTAACAAGCTTGACAGAGTCCAAAGAAGAGCCACCTGTATGATCAGAGTCTTAAAAGGCAAACCATATGAGGAAAGGCTGAGGGATCTGGGACTCTTCAGCCTGAGGAAAAGAAGGCAGAGAGGGGACCTGGTAGCAGCTTACCGCTACACTAAGGGAGTACATCAAGGGCTTGGTGAGCAACTGTTCACCAGGGCACCTGAGGGGAAAGCCAGGAGTAATGGCAACAAATTCCTGGAAGGTCAATTCAAGCTCAACATTAGGAAAAATTTCTTTACAGTCAAGGTGTCCAGACTGTGAAATAAGCTCCCTCCAGAGGTGGTACAATCACCTACCCTGGAAATCTTCAACAGGAGACTGGACAGTCATTTTGCTGGGGTCACCTAACTCCCAGTTACCTTTCCTGCTTGGTTCAGGGGGCTGGACCTGATGATTTTCCAAGGTCCCTTTCAGTCCTGTATAATCTAGGAATCTAGGAGTGCATCCTGGACACTGACCATCTACTTAGCCCCTTCACACAGGGCCAGAGGCAAAGGAGGGATGGAAAATTATGGATGCCGTGCAGGCTCATATCCATGTTATACATGTTCATTTTAATGAGTAATCAATTGCAAATACATGGGCTGATTTGAGGATTGTTCATTACCATGGAACGTGTTGTACTGATACCTTCCAGATTTTAACATCAAGGGCCTGTTGTGCTTGTGTGATTAATTTTAAGGGCTGCATTGGCTGGAGGCTGATTTATTTGCCAAATAAAATCTCTATTTAAATGTAAATCTCAGCAGTTGCTGGTTGGGGATGTGGGGTGCTGTGTAATTGGCTGGTGGAGATTGCACACCATTTTCTGATGCTTTACTAAAGCATGTTGGCGCCGCTGCAGCAACTTGTTCACTTATGAGAGCACAGACAGCATCAAGTGCTCAGCACAGACATGGAACATTATTGGACATCCAGATATGTCAAGGGGAAAAAAGGGACTATGGGATCAGACCACTTTTCTTGCTCACAAGAGTTAAGTGCACTTTTCAAACAAAGGGTGGCCTGAAAAATTGAAGTGCAAATTCTTCCTCCCAACAGTTGCTGGCAGCTTTCAAGGGAGTGCCCATTATAGAAATACCTGCTGACTGCAGTACTCTTCTTATTTTCCTTTTGCCTCTCACCTCTTCTCATCCAGGTCAGCACAGGGGTTGAGCAAGGGGAGTAGCTGGCCCCTTGCAGTTGTTTGAGCCGTTTGTGTCCCACACTGCAAGGGCCAGTCCCAGAACACTGCGCCAGTGACATTAGTCAACTGGACAAGGTGGAGGATCAGGGATGTGCACTTCCACTGCTGCCTATTTAAGAACCTGCATGGAGGCTAGTGTTGTCAAAGTTGACTGCATAGGAAACATACATGGGGCACAAGCCCTGATGCCTGCACAGTGTCAAGGTCCTACCAGAGGATAGGTGGGTGGAAGGACCTAAAATCACAGCAAAGTAGGGCTGAAAGAGACCTCCAGAGGTTACATCTAGGCCAACCCCCTGCTCAAGGTAGAATTATCCCAGTCTAAATCATTCTAGACTATCTAGTATTTGTCTAACCTAGCTGTCTAACTGGTGGTGCAGGCTGCATGTGACCCACAAGGGGTTAAAATGTGGCCCCTGGGCTCCCATCCAGCCACTGCCTTTCTGCCACTAGTGTTCCTGCTGAAGAAGCAGATGGGGCCTCCAGGCTCCTTCTTCTTCAGACTTCATCTCCCCATTCCCTCCCCCTCGGAGGTGGGGCAAGATAACATGGCACTGCCCACAGTCCTGGGGGACCCTGTGGTTGGGGGTGAAGTAGGGCTCCTGGAGCAGTGGGAGGGAGCACCAGGAGTGCCTATGCACGAGTATCAAGGCTGCTCCAACATGCTGTAATTACAGCACATTGGAACAGGCTTGATTAAATCAAGTCTGCTTGAGCTTGGCAATTACCCTGCTCCAGGTGACTTCAGCGTCTTGTGTACCAGCATCCCCATACTGAAAAATGGTGTCAGGGGTGTTTTAACTGAAGCTCAAATGAGCCTTAGTTAAAGTACCCTCACTGCCATTTTTCAGCACAGGGAGTCTGATACATGAGATGCTCTGGGCGCTTGAATTAGAGTGACTCTTGGAGCTGCTCTAATTAAAGCACCCCTTCCTCCCACTCCCAGAGCACATGTATAAACACATACAGCAGGGCACTATGTGCTGCAGCAGCAGGGAACTGGGGAGGGAAGAAGGGGAGGCAGGTACATGGTGCAGCCGGTGGGGGGCATGCACTGTGTGGCCCTGGGGACCTGTGGCCCCCTCTGTTACAGCCCCCAGAGGAATCAGCCCCAAGACACTTAGAAGTGAGACAGCCCTGATCTAGCCTGCCCTGTGCCACCCTGAGCAGGGAGGTCATGTGCACCACGTGTGGCAATTTTAAATGCATAATCAACATGCAAAGGCACTTTTTTGTGGCCTCTGCATCACTGGGGGACAGGCTGACCTGACAGAGTACATCTTAAAGTGCCCACCGTGCTTTTCCTCTAAGCCTCTGGCTGGAGGAGACTGCCAGTCTTTGGGCACAGCATCATAGCGGATTAATTTAAGGACTGCGTTGACTAAGGGCAGAATATTTTATTTTCAGGGGGGGGAAATCGATTTAAATGCAAATCCCAGTGATCACTCCCTGGGGATGTCATAAAATCAACTGGTAGAGATTAGCAACTTTAATCACACCTTCCATCCTCGTTGTGGCTCTTTGCTTCCCTACCAGTAAGAGGACCACATTAAGTGCTTAATACAAACATTATCAAACTTTCTGTTCTAGCCAGGGGGGAAATAATGGAGCCATCAGACCAGTCATTGCCTAACAGGAGCAAACTCTGCTTTTTAAGTGGTCAAATAAGTGGCAACCTGGAAACTTTAAACACAGACGAAATAACAGCCTGAAGGCAGCTGATGGTAGTACCTGCTTTCAGCACACTCTTCGTTTTCCTTTCCTCTTCCACCTCTTTTTGTCCCTGTGCTATAGGGTGTGTCCTTCCCCTCAGCCCCGGTCCTGCAGTCCTTGAGCTGTCACTGCCCAGTCCAGTTGCTGAGCCAGCTGTGAGTTGCGGTAACGCACTGGCGTGGCCAGGGGACCAGGGATGTGTAGAGATCCTTGACCCTGCCTAAGCATTACCATGCGTTGTCAGAGACATCTACCTGCACCTGCACTTACAATCATAGGAAAGTAGGGGTAGAAGGGACCTCAGGAGGTCACCTAGTCCAGCGTTTCTCAATCCATGGGTTGCGACCAAAAAGTGGGTCTCAAGAATATATGAAAGGATTGTGAACTATCATGGAAAAACATGAATGTCACTTGTGAGTAATGTGGGGCCACATGTTGTCCTTAAATTAAGACTGTTGAGATGCTTTAACTTGTAGTGTGTAATAATACTTTGGGGCCAAAATACTTGTGTGGTTTCTACTTAAACTATTTACTGAGTCAATGTTTGCAAATGGGTCTTAGTACAAAAAAAGTTGAGAGCCACTGACTTAGTCTAACCCTATTCTCATGTGTCTATTCTTATCCAGTCACAGCAGACAGTGAGAAAAAATGTTCACTTTAAGAAAATGGCAATATGGAACTGGAGCCCATGATCCTGTAATCAAAAGCCTCATCCTCTACTAGCTAAATCACCAAATCACTATTTGTGCCTATAGGGGAAACTTTGTAGATGCTGGGATGTCCTTAGTGGTGCTTCTAAAAAGACACTGTGTCACTACCTTCATGCTCTTCTGGTCCAGGAACCTCTTCAATAGCCTCTGCTCTCATCTCTCCAATGCACATTATATCTCCATTTAAAAGTGGGGCACCAAATTTATCTCAGCAACAACATCATTTACAGCTCTCTTTCCTTTTTCCTTTCTGCAGCAGTGTTCCTCTACTTAGTCTCCTGGGCAGGATGCTTGGCTCTAGATTGAAAAGTGCTTGCAAAGTCAGTGAAAGACAAAATAAGGGTCACTAAAGTTGGGGTTGCAAAGAAGGCTACTACAATGGGGTTCACACTGAAGGGTGCAGAATCATGAAATTGAGCAGTTTCCACATGCTGGAAAGCTATGGTGTTGTTCTCTATCTCAGTAGCATATTATGGGCCAAAACAGAGACTTAAATTCAAGCCCTTACTGTGTCAAGGCCATTGGAATGAGAAATAGGCAGCAGTCGGCTAGATCTGCACCATTTCAGAACAAAGCTGGACTTGATCTTGTATTTCACTTTGAGAGAATTGTACTGGACCTTCACAAAATGAAGCAAGAAATGAACACAAACTTTCACTGGATTATCAAGATTTTTAGGCATAAGTATCAAGCATCTTTGAGCCACATGCTATTCAGTTTAAAGAGCTGTTATATCCAACTACGGCTCATATCTACCAACACCCTCTTCAGCATTGTTCTGTTACATTAAAGCTATCTTTGCCAAACACATTTTTTACAGCTCAGGTCTTACCAGCTCTGGAGAGGAGTGCCGATTAGCCATTCTGATATTAGGTTACTGCTAGTGATTGAACTGGATGAGGGGCTGGGTGTGTCCATTTCAAGTGGCTGGACTTTAACTGGGGTGTTGACCTGAGAGAGTCCCATCAACATAGCCACTTCTTTCTAGATGGATATCTTCTCTGGTAAAAACAGAGGGTTCCCCGGAAGTGTGTGCTGAAGGACTTTTAGGAGTCTAAATGCATAAGGCTGTAGCATCAGTGGATGATTGTGGGAGGAGTCTTCCTCCCTTTAGTGTATTATTGTAGCAACTTAATACCCAGTCAGCATCAGAACCCAACTGAACCAGGTAAGACATGAACACACAGGAAGGAGTGAGGTCTGCTCCAAAAGGCACATCCAGACAAGCATGCATGTGCCTCTTGCTCTGCTTCAAACCTCTTTGAGGTGGGGCAAAAGGCACATGCAGGAACAAAAAAATGTTCCCCGCACTGCAAACCTGCAATGTGGGGAGCAAATTAGACCCCTGGATATCCAGGGCTCTAAAAAAAAACAAAACAAAAAAGTGGGGCAGGGCACAGCCCCAGACCATGACCTGAGGCAAGTGGAGGCCAGGTCCTCCATGGCGACACTCTGAATACCAGCAGAGGAGACCATGTGGGGGACCAACACCAGCCCCCCCCCCGCTCTGCCAGCCCCCTCACTCCCTGCCCAGCAGGGTCCTGCCACACTTGGGGCCCCTGCGCCACCCGGCTGGACTAGGTGGCAGCACCTGGCAGGGTGTGCGAGGACCGCACTGCGCTAGGTCCTGCTGCCATGGGCCCGGTCCAGCCCGGTCAGGTGGCACAGCAACCCCAGGGCTGGCAGGACCCAGCTGGGCCATGCCAGGTCCTGTCACCATGAGCCCAGCCCAGCTAGGCTGCAGAGGGGCCCCGGAACGTGGCTGGGCCTGTTATGTGGTTCCCACATGCCGTGCTGGGTCCTGCCACCACGCAACCAGCCTGACTGGGTGGCAGCCGCTGTCCCAGGGCTAGCAGGACCTGACTGGGCTCAACGCACGGTCCCCCTGCTGCTGCCGTGAAAAATTAGTTATAGACCCTGGGTGGGGTTGGGGCCCTCCAGGAGGGAGCTGGGACCCTGGAGGTAGAGGGGCTCTGAGATGCCTGGCACCCTGGGCAGGAGGGCTGCACCCTGTGGGGGCCAGGGGACCCACCCCTCCTGAGCAGTCCCCCACAAAGTCCCCCACAGCCACAGTCCCCCCAGCAATCGCCCCACACCTACCCACACACCAACCCACATCCCTCCACACACAGCCACCCACACACCCCTTCCCACCCCCTTCCTGCAAACACCACATCCCTCCATCACACACCCATCATGTGCAAAGAAAACCAAAAAGTACACATCAATATGTATAGGTATTTAGAATTTATTTTTTTCATGATGATAGAGACACTGGTAGGCTTCCACATTACTTTAACATTGTAAACATACCAATAAAGCATTGCCCAACTGATCGTGCTCTCTCTCTCTCTCTAGATGTGTGTGTGTATGTAGAGTGTTTTTTGTTTTAACTGTGGAAGAACATGGATTTTGGGGTATGTTTAAAAATGGATTTGGGATGCTGTTACAGCAGTCCAGCTGGCACAAGGGGTAGGGTCCCCTGGTATCAATTGACTGGGCCCCAGAAGCTCTTGAGAGCGAGTAGCCCTGAGCTGCTTGCCAGGACAGCTTTTTGTATGGATGGGGCCCAGGACAGGGCAGCTTTTTATACTGCTGGGGACAGCACAGGTGCTGGCCCCAGGCTCGAGCTCCCCCTGGCTGCAGATCCGGGAGGAGCCAGTCAGGGTTATTGTGCCCCAAGTGGCACAGTTTGCTCCACACAAAGTACATGTCTAAGCACGTGCGCTGAAGCAAAAAGCCCCAGCTCAGACGTGTATCGCTTCTATTTGAGCTGCTGCAAGCTCACATGCTTGCATGTGTGGATGTGCCCAAAGAGTTTAAAATCAAAATAGGTAGACTGCATGTTAGTCAATGCCATGTGTTCTTACATTTATAGTATATGGCATCCCTTACTCTGTGTCATAAATGTTACTTTGTAAACAAGCTCATACATTCTTAAATATTCATATGTTCATAAGTATTAGGAGCCTTCCTTGTACTTGTACCAAACGTATACACATCAATTATTTTCTTACCATCAATGCTTTGTATTTCCACTAAACTCTACTTTGGAAATGTGATACAGAACTGTTGTAAACCCTGTACTAATTGCAGGACTCACCAAAAGACAGGATTATTAGTGAAGAGAAGGAAGAGGGGGTTTCCTGGATACAGATACCGCATAGAGTCTGAAGTAATTAAAGAAAACACTATCAATTGTATAACAGGTAGGGTGTAAACACCAGTTGTGCTGAAACCTGTATTGAACAGACTCTGTCCCATGACTGTAGCTGCTGCTTCAGTCCTTTTGAATTGATAAGACAGAACTATAGCTCATGGGTTTACTTAAAATGGCAGTTGTTAAAATAATCGTGCTTGGTTAGTTTGATCTCTGCACTCCTTCATTACAGAGGGAGAGAACATGGAGGGAGAAGGAGCTGTTCTGTGAATCATGCCAGTTTGAGGCAGACCTGTGGCAGAGCTGGGAAGAGCCCAGGTCTCCTGCCATCAAGTCCAGGACCTTATTTTCCATTGGGCAGTATCCCTACAAATAGTTAAAAGGAGTTCCTATGTCAGACTGGGAGGGTGGCTAGTCAGGTGGCCTTGTATAGGCTAGAGACTGTCCTGCTTTTTGGCCTATGTTCTTAATTATTAACTTTATGGATTTTGTCTAGAGGTTTATGATATAAAATAAATCTAAGACACATGTCAGACTGTTCTCTTCACCTCGACAGTCATCCACCAACGTGCAGCTGTTCCCAAGTGAGATCATGACACTTTGGGGAATGAGGTCATGATCCCTATGGACCCCTAATTCTCCCAACTCTCCAGTTAACAGAGGCCAGAGACTTAGCCACACCTCAGGTGCTTTGTAATAACTGTTCCTGTGTCCATTTCTGGGCACCACACTTCAACAAGACATGGAAAAACTTGAGAGAGTCCAGAGAAGGGCCACCTGCATGATCAGAGACTTGCAAGGCAAGCCATACAAGGAGAGGCTGAGGGACTTGGGCCTCTTTAGCCTAAAAAAACCAAGGCTGAGAGGGGACTTGGTAGCAGCTTACTGTTACATCAGGGGAGTACATCAAGGGCTCAGTGAACAACCATTCACCAGGGTACCCTTGGGGAAAACCAGGAGTAATGGCCACTAACTCCTGGAAGACCGTTTCAGGCTCAACTCTAGGAAAAACTTCTTCACAGTCAGGGTGGCCAGACTGTGGACTAAACTCCCTCCAGAGGTGGTGTGATCACCTACCCTGGAAATCTTCAACAGGAGACTGGATGTTCACCTTGCTGGGGTCACCTGACCCCAGCTGTCTTTCCTGCCTAGTGCAGGGGGACTGGACCCAATGATCTTGTAAGGTCCCTTCCAGCCCCCGTACAGTCTAGGAATCTGTGAATCCATGAATCATTACACTGCGCTCATTGTAAGATAAACCCTGGGATTTCAGCATTCAGGGGCAAGCTGCTCTGACTTAACTGTCACCATGGGGTAAAAGCAAGAAGGGGATGAGGTACCATAGCAGCTGAGATGTGGTTACGTGCACAGGTCCTGTTAACCACAGGTACAGTAGGAGTTACCACTGGGGGGGGAGGGGGGTCACATTAAATTATAGGACTATTAGCGTGATCCCAATCAGAAGGCATTTGGGAATCACAATTCTCATGTAAAAGGGATTTCTATCCCTCCCCAAAATACACTGGAGAAGAGACAGGTTTGCAGGGTGCCTGGAAAATAATAAAGCCATCACTGGACAGACCAAAAAGTGAGCAGCAAATTCAGGAGTGAAGGATTCTTCAGCACTACCCTACCAGTAGCTCCCTCTGCTTGCAGTTTAAGTGGTCTCCTGTTTGGCACAGGCACAGGCACAGGCACAGGGTTACCTCAGGTAACTGGTTTGAGACCAGGCTAGACCTTTGAGAGGCAAAAGTCCATCTTGAAACTCGCAAGCAGACTTCTCTCACTCATCCCTACCCTGCATCAGTAATATATTCATCTATATGGCATAGCCAGAAACATGGCCTTGAGTATCCACATTTATGCTGTAGGCCTGGGGTACAGGTCAAAAAACACTTTTTTGGCAAACGAGGGGAATGAAAACCTGTTTAACAGATGGGCTTCAACTTGCTTTCAAAACATAGTAAAGGAGTCTGCCATCTGTGTGTTGAGATAAGCCAACCTGTTTTAGCTAACTCTTGCCTAACCAGAGGTATAACTGAGCAGTTCTTCGCCATGGGTGGCAGTGACCGGGCCAGCAGCCTGGCAGCTGCTATTTTTGTGCCCCCTTCCCACCCCGCACCAAGGTCTAGTGGTTGCCTTCCATATATTACACTACTGTGTTTGACTGCTGTTTTTTTTCCGAGAGTAGGTACAGGTTAACATCTTACGACTTAATTTGGCTGGTTAAGGTAAATATCACTAAATTTAATTTCCTTTGGGAAATGGCTATGGTTAACTTCAGATTAACTACTTCTTTCTGACCCTAGATACTGCAACTAAAGGATCATGTCCTTACAGAACTGCATAACAAGCCCAGGTAGACCCCACCTTGCTTGTTGTTTATGAACCTCTAGGTTTCCTGCTAGGTCTGTTCACATGCTGCTGCAAAGGAAAGCTGTCAGCTAGAGTCCCTTCCACACACCACATAGCTAGGAGTTCAGCAGCAGCTCTGGGGGCAGTGGGCAGCAGACCAACACAACTCTTCCTTGCTCCCCTTACATGGCGTGTGAGGGGCGGTGATGCACCTGCCTCTAAGTGACTGAGGAGGAGTTCACTCAAATCTGTTGGCATATGCGCAGGTAGAGCTGGAGGAAGGCTCTACGCAAGTCACATACTGATTGTTGCAGACTAGTGATAGAGGGAGGAAGGCCAGGTCCAATTAGCCCCTCTTGTCAGGGACAGAAATGAGCCTTTCTCTTCACTCTTATTTCTAGGACTTCCTCCCAGTTCTTCTCAGCAAACCTTCTGAAAGGTGTGGATTAACCCAGCAAACAAGATCACTCATGGTCATGACACATGAATATGAATGCTAGGCAGTTGAGAAAAGGACCTGGGCAGCCCTACAGAGAGCTCAGTGAAAAGCTTATGTAACTACAACAACCCCACCTTGCAACAAAGTAGTGTAGGACTGCCTAAGGAAGGGAGGGGAAATGCTGAAAAGTGTCAGGCTATTCATAGAGAAGTAGGGCTGAAAGGTACCTTCAGGGGTCATCTGAAAGTCCAACCTCCTGTCTCAGGCAGGATCATCCCTATCCAAACCACTCTATACAAATCCAGTGTCTAATCCCTTAGCAAAACTACAGTTACCCCAGACCTGCCACAGGTAAAGCAGGGGGACCACAGTGGCCCTCGTCCTGCTGCTGTAGAAATTGCTAATATGTGCTCAAAAGATCCCAGGAAGACAGCCCTGCCCCCTGCTACAGAGGAAGGCAAAACCCCCCACAGTCCATACCAATCTGACCTTCCCGGTCCCAAATATGGCAATCAGTCTGACTCTGAGTGGAAGGGCAAGACTCTTTACCCAGGAGCCTCTGGGTTTAAGTCCCAGCATGAGCACTGGTGCACCCAAGTCACAATCAACCCCCAGCGTTGGCTGCAGCCAACACCAATGCCTCTCAGGAAGTTTTAAAAAGCCCTGACACATGTAGCAGCTAGAGAGAGGAATTTCCTGCAAGCCCTACCCAGCAAGAAGCAAAGCTCAGAAGAAGCATGAGGCCTAGATACTCTCTTTTGAAAAGTGAAAAGGCAGACGGTAGAGAGAGAAGCAACAGCTATTGTATTTAGCACATTTTAAAGTGTCCCTGAGATGCCTCTTTCATTGAGAGAGTGGGGAGAACAGAAGCATGATTCCTGTTCTGGAGAAAGCAGCCGTGGTTGTTCTGTACACACTTGCTCATAATTCAAGGAAAAAAAAGAGACTTTTTCTGAAAAATAAAAGCAAAATGTTTGCAAGTTGTAGAAAGAGCTTCTTTACACATAAAGGCAATGCCATACAAAAGGTCAGTTGCATTCAAAGAAGAATGGATACTTGAGGAAGAGGAACATCCACAATTATGTTAAAGAAGGGAGATAAATTTGGAATTTATTGAAATCTCTTACCTTAGACCAAATGGTGAAAGAACCTAACAAACAATTTACTCTGCACTTATTATTCCATAATTATCTGTTGTACCTTTTTCTGGTAATTACCATAGACTATATTTTAAATGTAAAAACATGCTCTTAGCCCTTTTCTCTCTTTTCTCCCATGCAAAGCTGATTAGGAGAAGACAGATCTGGGACTCCAGGGTAAGGCAGGTATAGTAATGCTGCTGTGGTGACTTAAAAAAACAGGTTTTCAGGTGATTATAGTCCTTTATGCGATGATCAACCCTCACCTGTGACACTCCTGCCTCAATACATGATTTAATTTGAGTAGAATCATTTGGTAAAAGACAGAACTACCAGCAAAGCTACTTGATATGTAAAGAAATTATACTTCTTTAAGCACATTTTCTTGAAAGGGAAAGCATGTAAGTATTAGAGTAGAAGAATGTGGGTGGTGGGGCTAGGATTGTTAAACAAGTTGTAGTGATGGCTGGTTTTCAGAGGGTGTGTAGCCTGACTAAAGGTTTCCCCTCAGCCTTCTCCCTACATCCTCCTATATAGCTACTGTAGTGTGGGTCTTCTTTTAATTTGTTGTGGGTACAAGCACATAAGAAAAACTAAAAAGTGTTGGGAATGAGAATATATAAGGCCTCTAAGAAAACTGGTGGAGATATGTACTAGCTTATCCACTTCAGTGCCCTTCCTTTTTGCCCAACCCATGAGGCTGTGAATATTGCTTTAGTGGATGGTGAATCTTCTGCTATTGACATCCCTGAATATGTTCCTGTTAGTGCTGAAAAGCCTAGCTGTTCCCTCCAGCTCCTGTAACCTTTCATCTAAGGAAAGACCTTTTTTTATTCCTAGTATCCAATGTGTAGTTTGAACACGTCTCACTCCATGAACACCCTTGGACAACTGCCCTTACTTAAACCTGGTGACTAGACAGAGTGAAAGCCACTAACCTTGCTGTTCTTACATGGCAGTTTCTCTTAGTGCTATGAACTGTCTACTCTAGCTGAAGAGGGGATGATGATGCAATTTAACTTCTACACTTCACCCTGTAATGAACAGCCCTTTAATAGGGAAGAGAAGGAAGAGAAAAGCACTTTTTCATGAGTGCCTGCCTCTGTACAAGGTGGGGGGTTCCATCAGGACTTGAAAATGTAAGATGCCCTAGCCTAGCTTATCTCCTTTTTTTGGTTTCCTGTTCTGGGTTTTACCAGTATTTCAACATAGCCATAGCCAAAGTCCAGCCCATGGGTCAGATCTGGGCAGCAGCTGGACTCCTTTCCCAACCGCCCCTGCCCACATAGCTAGGGCTGGTCTCCAGGGAGGCCCCAGCCACAGCAGAGCTCAAGGAGACCAGCCCTAGCTATGTGGGCAGGGGCGGTTGGGAAAGGAGTCCAGCTGCTGCCCAGATCTGACCCATGGGCTGGACTTTGCCCATCTCTGCTTTACAGGCCAGATCTGGCCCATGCTCTGTAGATTACTGATCCAGGGGCCAGGGATTAAGGCCAGCCCTTGTAGCAGAGCGGCTAGGGGTTGGATTTGTATGTTGAGTATGAAGAAGATGATGATATAAATAGGTTGAGTACTTTTGGCTTTGGGGGTAGGTTAGGTGAAAGATGGGCTCTTGAGATAAACAGACTGAAGGAGTTTAACTGGGGATCTAGACACTATTGTATCTTTGCTCTTCAACTTGTTGGAAGGCATTTTTGCCCTTGTTCTTTATATTAAGTCTTTCAGGACAAGAATCATCTTCTTGTGGATGATTTGGTCCTCATGCTGATTGGGATGCTCTGCAGATGCTGCTATGCGAACATAACTAATGTAAGCTGTTCACGTGGCCTCCACTCCAGATTCCTCTCACTACAAGAGCTTCTCTAATCATACTCTTGGCACGCAGATGTAAAATGGCACCATAGCATATCTACTTCATACAGAAGAGAGATGCTTTCAGTTTTCAAGGACTACTACTAGAGCGTCTACTCCAGCAGTTCCAAAGGGAAGTGAAATAGTACAGCCTACTCCTACACGGTGAAACTTCTTGAGCTAGCCTAGAAGAGTCAATTATACTAACATGTTCATGTAATAGCTCTTGCTCTTGACAACTATGACAAAGTAGGGTTGGAGTGTTGTTGTTTTTTTTCTTTTCTTTTTGTGGCTGTGATTGGTCTAGGCAATGTATGAGAGGCAAGGGTACTTTTTTTTGTAATATCTCTACAGTTGATCCAACTGCATAGTTGGAAGAGATGTTGGATAAGCTTTGGGGCTTGAAGTACCCTTTTTAGGTGTCAAGTGACCTGAACAATGGCACTTTATGCCCCAAACCTACACCAACTATGACCAACACATTTGTGGTGCTTAACTGAACAGTGTTTCTGGGAGGACAGCCCTATGTCAAGCTGCTCTGGAAGGAGAGAGCCATCTAGCTAAGAAAAGGGAAGTGACAGGATAAAGATGGGAAGAACTTTTGGTCATTTTGGGAAGATTGGCCATTCTATAGATGTTACTTTTCTCTAGGTTTAATCCGGACTAGAGCTGTCACTATATACATGTGAATGTCTATAGGCTGAAGTAAAAATGGCTCCAGTCTTAATTGGCTAATCTTCATTGGATGAGGATTAAAGTTAATGCACACCAGAGCAGTCCAAATCTGGGCAATTTTAAACTGTATTCATTAACATGTGTATATACCATGTTGCTTTTAGGAAAAACAGTCCTTAGGAACTTGGATAAATATTTCTTAAGAATGCAGATAAGCATTGCAAATTATTTTTTTGCAACACAACAGAGGCTATTCCTGCTCCCCTGTCCCCCTTCCCACAGCCTTACAAAGTCATTTGTGCCAACACTTCATCAGGCTTTTTTATACATGTAAGCACCGCAGCACCAGGCACTTTGAAAATGCAGTGAAATGTGTGTCAGCGCTGAGAAAGTGGTGGTGGCACACTTTTGAACTAAAACACATCAGAGGTGCTTTAGTTTAAAAGCACACCACTCTCATTTTCTGCACGCATTTTGCCACTTATACAACTGCAAGTGGTGCAGTTCCTCTTGGTTCACATATGGAGCAGACTCGATTAACTGACTCTGCTCAGAAGCAGTGGATCTCTGGCGCATTGCAGATCAGAAAAGTATGTGTATAAATGCCCAATATGATTGAGTATCAATATCCTGACTAAGTTCCCAGCTCTGCCCAAGCACATAGGCTACTGATCTATGATGAAGGGGGCAAACTCTCTTGATTATCTTTTGAGCCTTAATTCAAATTGAAATGTGATTTCAAACTGTGTGATGCAAATCAGCTAACATGGTTTAGAAGATGTTGAGCACATCGACAAATGGCCCTAGATACCTTAGCTTGGCTGCTTGACCCTTGCAGGTGTCTTCTTAGTTATATTAGTTAGCAGTGTGGAGTTTCTTCCACCTAGAAGAAACTATGCCTAGATTCATGTCTGGCTAGGAAATGGACTCTACATACATTTTGCAGACAGGGATGTCTTCCAGCAGTGCCCTTCTTACTATAAGATGTTTGGTAAGGAATTGTCTGCATATTGCAATCTGACCCCTGTAGGAGGAGCAGCCCATGTGCTTCCATTTTTTTTTTTTTTAATTCTAGCAGGCAAACCTGGGCATTAACTTGTCATGGCAATGGTACTTGGTGTCTGTCCCCCTGATATGGAAAATGGGTTTCCTATGCTGTGTTGGGGAGAATGCTTTTAAAGGCACGTAGTATTTTAAACTTCTAGTTTATGGGGCCTTCTCAGGGTTAGAAGGTCTTTGAAAATGCAGCATTATTTTATTAAGACTTGCATCTCTTCCTCTTCCTTCCCCCTCTCCCCCACAACATAAAGCTGATGCCTTTATGCTATTTTATGGCTCCCTGCAAAGTCAGCATAGACAGTGAAGCATTTGTACTTCATTTCAGTATTTATCAATATGGTGATCTAGTGAAGTGGCATGGATTTATATGCATGCCACTTTCTTTCAACTGCCATACACACAAGACTGAAAAGATTACTCTATTTCCCCCTCCCCTGCCATGCTTGCCTAGTTAAGTCTGGTTGTGTATATGTGGATTTCTTTGCTTCATAGAAGGTGGAGGAACTCTCTCGAATTTCTCTTCCTCCCCTCATTTCCATCTTCCCAGTACATGACTGAATGCATTGAAGTCACGTAACCATTTAAACTCTGCAGTACTCCCTGTGGTGTGGTTCTTTGGACCTATTAAATTCAGGTCAATAAGTCAATTTTCAAGTTATGCAAGATTCAAAATCTTACAATAGTACCAATGTGATTCAGTTCTAAGAAGTTGGTACAAGCTGTTTACAATTATTCACAACCCCTATGAAATCTTGGCCACTGTCACTTGGCTGACTCCAGCAATACTTCTTGAAGTGGTGTTGGAACTCAAACATCAGATCCTCCAGATTCTCTCTTGCCAAAAAAACCCAATAAATACCTTGGTCAAAAGGACCATGTAACTGTAACCCAAAGGCTAGCGACACAAACCCTTCAGCAGAACAGTGAAACAGTCAAATTTCAGGGAAAATGTTGAACAGGGAAAAAAAATGAGCAGAGGGCAATGATATCCTCCCTTTACCCTTCTAGAACATCTACCAGCGTACTTTAAGAGTCTTCATATTCTATCAGGATTAAGGAATATTCCTAAACTGACTTGACCTCCCCACATTTTTTTCTTCCTCATGCACACCAGTCTGCATTTCCTCTTAATATTCCTACCTCAGGCATGCTGTCTCATTCCTATGTATTCCACCATAACTGGCTAATGGCACCTGGGTAGGGTGGCCATCATAGAGGACAGTCCAGTTGTTCTCTGTCCTCTGATACAAAACTGGACACCTTTACACAGAGGACATAAAGGTGTATATGTAGAGGACATAAAGGCATTGGGTTTTGTAACAATAGAGGACAGAGTAGTGGAAAACTGGAATGTCCTCTATGATGGCCACCCTACATCTGGGAAATGCTGAGGGCAGTCTTCTCTACTTTTGTGCTCCTTTTTCCTGAGAAACACTTGCTAGTGAAAGCAGTTGTTTGCTTGACCCTGTTTTGCCTCCACTATTGGCTTAGGGATGGTAGGAAGACAGCTATGAGTAGAAGGTGTGAGACTAAATCTGGCAGTTGCAGTCAGTCTGAGACTTCAGGGTGGTGTGCTAAACGGAGAGAATGAAGCACCTGGAGCTCAAGATGAGTGATTCTTGGCTGCTCTGAACATAGCAATGAATTGAATCCTGGCAGTATTGAAGCTTTAAGAAAAACCTAAAAGGGAAAGTTGCTATGGTGCTTCTATCAGCAAAACCTAAGAGATTTCTGCTGGATGAGGGAGTCTTTGGTGAAAGGCTCCCCCCCACTCCTTGCTAGCTTAAGAAAAGGGCTTCTACTGAAACTAGCTGTGCTTCTTACCAACACCATGTTAGCATGGGAGTCTTGTGATAAAATCTCTACCTTTTCATGTGTAGTGTTTTAGAGAAGCAGAACAATAAGACAGCCTTGTTTCCTCTATCCTGTCTTCTTTCAAGATGATGAATTAAACTATGATGGGTGGGAAGGGGGTAGAAATAATTCTCCTATGCAGGGCCTAGTATTTTGGAAGGAAGAATAAATTATTGATGTTCTTTTCTTCTCTTGTTCTCTAGATGTGGATAGCGTGGGAGTGAGCAGAGAAGTTCCTTGCCCAGCTTTGCCTCCAGAGCAATGTTTCTTTTGGGTATAAATTTTGAGATGTAAGTTTTGGTCCCCTTAATCCATGTATCTTGTTCTACATTAAACCACTGAATGAAACATCTCCCATAAAATTGATGGGCTGTGGGGGGCAGGATGCAGGTTAACAGGGTTATTGAGGGTTGCTGAAGTCTTGTTTCAAGTCCCAACTGCATCTGTATCTGGAATTGAGCATTTCCTTGGTGTAGCTACATGAGCTTCAATGTCTTCCTGCTGCATCCCTGCACATTGAATTCTGAAGCTGCTCAAAGGGACTATGCGGCATTGTCCTTCCCTCAGGACACTGATAGATGGGGAGCACCATGCTGCTGTGGAAAGCAGCATGCATTTTTTCTGCAGGGAGGAGAGGGGGGCTCTTTGAACCAGAACCTTCTCCTGGGGCTAGGGGGAGGAGGGTGCTCTTGGCCTCTAGATCCATGGCTTTCCTCATAAATGGGAATGAGAAGTGGTGGTATCCTGGCCACAGTTCAGTTTAGGTGACACAGTTCTTCTGATCTGCCTTTTCCCTCCCTCTTGCCTGTGGTGGAACTTGCTTCCCATGACAAAGAGGGAGACTCAGATAGTGAGGATTTGCACTGGCTCCACGTGTATGTGTCTGGAGTTCACACTTGGATACAGTCCTACAGCTGTCTCTTCTCTTAAACCAGAAAATCTTATGCGTAAGGAAAGTTGCAGACTATATATAATCTGAAGTGTTTCTGCAAGTGAGGACTGTAGAGATGAGAATTTAATGTGTAGAATTAAAAAGACTTTGGGAAAACCTTCTTGACATAGTTCTGACTTTTCCTAGCAGCATACAGGACTCTAAACAACTTGGTTGGCAATGTCCAGGCTCTCACTCAACTCTTAGAGCCAACAGCAACACCCAAACAGAGACAACTGGTGTCACCTTAGTTGGGGGGGGCACATGCCCCAGCAACCAGTCAGCAATGTGGGGAGGTCCCCCTATGGTTGATCTCACTGACCGTGGTCTGCCTGTGCCAAATCAAGGCTACCATGAAGTTGCCACACTGCTTCATCCGACACTCCCACTCCCTGGCTAACAGTCGCGGGGGGGCACTGGTATTCTTGCCTGCCCCCCTGCCCATTGCCTAAGTGGGGAGTGTGGCCTGTCAGGGGCTACATCAGCACTCTTGGGTGGTGGGGAGAGGTGCACATGCACCCCCCCTACACATCATTACTGGGTAAGAAGTTGAGTGACTTTTTTGAGCTGAACCTGCAGAATGAGGAAGTGGACTTGCATACTCATGAGGGGAACACGGCACCAGTTTGACCATGCAGAAGTTCTTGGGCTCTTGTGCAGCTCACCTCTGTGGCGCAGAGAGCACTATGCCCTAGAGTCCCCCTGCAGAAGTGCTGCCTCCCTAAGGTCTTTAATTGTAAGTCTCTCTCTCTCTCTCCAATCCTTTACCGCTTCTTTCTCTCTCCTCCCTCTTCTGTCTCCCCCTTAAGCCCAAGGAGTGCAGATAAAGCAGCTCTTGGCACCCTAGGTCCTATACCAAGAGCACCACAATCATCTTCCACCGGCAGGAATAAACAGTGGCAAGAATCTGTGTGCCCAGCACATCATGAGCATATTGTGCATGGCATGTAGGTATCCAGTCTCCAAATGGAAGTGGGTCTTGAGTGGCTCAGGTATTGGGTGTCCCTTGCCATGTATTTAGGAGTTCTGAACTTTTCATGGAGTTTTTCTCCTGGACCTTTCTGCAGCACCATGCTCTTTCCAGCCCTGCGAAAACAGGCAGCAGGCAGCTGTGGCCCTTGTGGCTTACTGAAAAGTCTACTGTCTTTGTTGAGGCAGAGCTCTGGGAGTGAAGGCTTCAGTCAAAAGAGATGGGCTGTGGTTGATGTTCACTTTTGGTAATTGAAGCAGCTCTGTCACCTTGAGCTTCTTCAGTGGGCTTGAGGGCACTGCTAAGCAGGTTGGGCACTGAGAAATTCAGAAATGAAGCAGCCATGTACTCTCTGGTGCTACTCCTGAGTTCTCCATCTCTGGCATGCTTGAGAGCAGTGGCAGGTCTGAGACCTTCACTACTTGATTTCTGGGGTTCAGCAGGGATGGCTGCACATGGCTGCATTTCTCAGCGGTGGGCTCAAAAGTGCTGCAAAAAATGCTATCAACTTACCCAAAAGGCCTCCAGCGGAGCCCAGATTTCCCCATGTGCTCCAAAAATGTGCACCAAGAGATCGTCTCCTCCCTGGAACTGATTCATTTTGGTGTCGTTAATAGGACTAAATATCCTTGCCACATTTCTTTTCATCCTTCAGCCTTCTCTCACTACCACACATCCTTCAATAAATGGGAGGGGTAAGGTATGGCTATCACTGAGGGGTTTAGGTGTGCTTATCTATGCATGCACAAGATTCCTGGCATATGGACTTGTCTGTGGCCTGACACTTAATCTGTTGCCTGGGTGTCTCCCTGTCAGTGGTGAAGTGATCTATCCTATTCAAAATCGTGCAGTGGGAGCAGGTGAGCAGATGGAAAGAGCTGCGTTGTATGCTCAGAGGCTGGAAAGAGATTTGTACGGAGAAGCAAACAGCAGGGTGAGTGGCTCCTGGCTCTTCTACCAGTGCTCTAGAGAGGACAGGCTCAACGAGAATCTGACTGGATCTGGCAAGAGCCTCCTGGCTAATATGCCAAGCTTCCCCAGTGATTCAACCCAATGGTGACAGTTCTAGTTTGCAGGGAGCTGCTGTTGCTTTTGCTGCTGAACCTACACTTCTAGGACCTAGAGAGGATGGAGAAGTAAAAACTGTTGCAATGTAATGCTCTTGGTCTTATTACTGTAATGCTCCTGAGACAGTGGTAGCAACAAGCAGAAACCTGTGCCCCTGCATCTCCCAAAGTCTAGCAAAAATACCTTCTGGGAGAATGCTAGCTGGTCACAAGGAGGTGGAAGGGTATGTCCCTTTGTATCGGCACCTGCTCAGGGCAAGGAGGTGCTTTCCTTGCGTGCTGTACTGCTACAATGGCTTCATGTCCAGCAGGCAGTATGCAGGAGGTGCTCTAGCATCTAAAAGAAGTGGCAATGCATGTTTGGGAATCCATATAGTATCTGGCCTTTTTGAAGCTCTTTTTCCTTAAAGCAACTCCTGCCCCAGTGTGCTGGCCTTCCTAGCCCTAATCTTGCAATCTACTTTGCCTGTGGCTTTTTTTGTTATACTAAAACCAGGAGGAATACTGTGTGCTGCTCATTGATAAGATCTCTGAGACTTGCACATGTATATGGGAGCTGGAAAGAAACAGATGCCAAGGACCTGATGTACCACCTACTGTTAGAGATCAAAGAGCTCATGTGGGTCAATCATAATCAAGAGCACCTGCTGGTAAGAACAATTTGGGTTTAATATCTCAATATTAAATGGTGAGTGACCAGCTATAAACATAACTGCTGACAAGCTTGTGGTAGTGGTCACATGTTGGTGGCTTGAGACCTAGTCTAGAACAGACCAATAGTATTTGTACTTTTTCTAGTGGGAGTTGTTTCTGCTTGACCACCTTAAATGGAAACTTTGTGGTTGCTTTTGTAGTTTGAAGGTCTATGGGAGGGAGGGAGGGATGGGAAGGCATTACAAAGAATCATGAGATGCAATCTGTCCAAAAGTGATACCTAAAGCACAGACCTTCCTATTTCTCTAGCTGACTTCAAAGAATCATAAAAAAATAGGGCTGGAAGGGGACCCCAGGAGGTTGTCTAGTCCAGCTCCCTGATCAAGGCAAGATGAAGTGTTCTGATATTGACTAGTTGGCATTGGTGCTCATTTATGGAAGTTTCTTCTTGGTGTTGTTAGTCTCCTTCTAGGTTTAATACATAACTGGAGATTTGGGTGTAGGGAGGAATGCTGGATTGACAAGCGTTTGTATGGCTGTCAGATGTTTCTGGGACCCACATGTTATATTGCTTAACTAGAACACCTGGGGACTCATCCTGCATGAATGGAACAGCTGATTCCTATTGAGTTTAGCCAGCTGCACAATGCAACATTTTACCCTCTAAAAATCCCAAATAAGTCTTTGTGCTGCTCTCACTTCAAATATATCTGCATTATGGAGATAAGAACTCTCTGCAGCCCTTTCTTAAATATTTTGCAATTGGCTTCAGAACAACACCCCCCAAAACTTTTGGTAAATGAAACATTACCAGATAGAGGAAATGGAGAATGGGTATTACTGTGTCTTTCAAGCCTATCTTAGACTGGTTTGAAATAAGCCTGAGCTACATAGCAATTATGTACCTGTTGATTGACTGACCAAACCATGATCTTAACCTATCCCTTCCCCTGAGTATCTGAGGATGTCCTTCTGCAGTAGCCCATGTGACTCCTACCTTTTTTCTCTGGGCATGTCTACATGTGCTATTAATACAAAGCAATAAACTCTGGTGCATATTGCATAACAAAAGTACCTTGCATATTGCACCAGAGTTTATTGCTCTCAGGTGCATCATTTGAATATGTACCTGGGACCACAGCACATTAAGCTGGGGCAGAGCAACCCTGGCTGGCAGTGGGCCCAGGGGATCAGCCAGCCCAGGGCTGCTCTGACCCAGCTCAGCCTGCTGCAGAGGGGCTGGTTGGGGCACAAGGGTGCTTGGGGGGAGCTAGCTAGCAAGCAACCCCCATAGTGAAGCACCCTCATGCCCCAGCTAGATGTATCAGCATCTACACATGTGGTGCTGTGGATTAAAAAAACTCCAAAGCAGGGTGGTACTTGTATTTACTTGTATTTACCCTGCTGCAGAATTTGTTATTCTACTCTAGTTTAACAGCCCTGCAGGTGTAGACACAGATGTTTACTGCAGAGCTAAATAGTTAACTCGGCAGCAAACATCTCCATATAGATGTACCCTCTGAGGGCAATGTCCCTTTTATTCCAGATGGGCTTTTGCTCATTATCACAGGTAGGTTCTGCTCAAGGGCTCTGCTTTAGCAGCCCCAGCACTTCTTCAAAGTGAGATGCCAGAATGTTCATCTTCAAATATTTGATAGTATAACCCTGCATAGTCTGTGACCATTATGGTTACTCTAAGATTGGGAAACTGTTTTATTCCTAAACTAAAGGGCTTGCCTGTATCTACTGAATTTAAATGAACCTACTAGTCTGCTCTGCTTTGTCTTACTATTTCAACATTTCTCCTGACAGGGTTGGAAGAGCTGAATGCAGCTTCTGACAGCAACTGACATTGGTCAAAAATTGTCAGAACTCCTTGACTGTCGGCATCAGTGCTGCCTCCTTTGGAAACATTGTGTGACAAGTGACATGTGTCCACCTATTTTTTTTGTTTTGTTTTTTCATTTGAAATATGTTGACTTTTTTCTCAAATATAATAAACCTGTTCTTAAATATTTACAGCTGCTTGAGCCTGTCTGTAAATCTTGCAAATATAGCTATAGATTTGTCTCCACTTGAACTGTCTCACAAAGGGCATTCAATAGGAATAAATTAGATGCAAAGCTGCATCTAGGGGACTTTGGACCTTTGCTAGTACAGTGGTGCTCAATCTTTCTGGTGTGCAGACATGAGTGAGGTGCAGCTGAGTCAAATCTCCACAGGTCTAAAGATTAGGGGGAAAAAAAACTGGGGGGGAGGGTGGCAATAAGAGTGTCTAATTGCTGGGGCTCTCAACTGGTTCTTGCTGCACTGTACAGCTCAGCCCACAGATCTAGTAGTCAGGAGTGACTTCTCGGGCTCCAACCTGATGGCACTACAGCGGCCTTCCTAACAAAAGTACCCTGGCATTGCACTACTGCCACCAGACTGGAGGTATTCAACATCCTGTTCGTACATCTCGTGATACAGAACCCTGCTGCTCTATGACAGGTATTTTGGGATCTTTTGCTCTGTATCTTGTGGTAATCTTAATGGAAAATAATGGTATCTTAGAAGTTGAAGTTAGATGTGTTTCTATTTCTCAGCTCCTGCAAGGAAGGCAAAGGCAACAAGTAGAACGTGAAGATCAAAGTACAGCCATATTCTGCATAATATGGGTGAGTTCAAAGGACTAGCCAGGGAAGAAAAGAACCCAAGGTAACTGTGTCCTAGTAAAATACATAAGCCTGTCACAAACCACTGTGCGGTTGCAGGGAAATGTGCCTGCAAAAGGCTCTACTTCTAAAGATTTAAGGAATTGGTAGTAATGGACTAAGATTCTCTTCTCATAAGAAAATCTGTAGAAGACTGACTAAATAAGAAGAGATTTTATTTGTAGTGTGTGCACATATATCCAAGATCACAAAGACACCTGCATCACCCAAACTATGCTAGAAGCTGACAATTGCTGAACCGAACACCAGCTCATCTGTTTGTTGCTCAAACTGGGTCCAAAGCAATGGCTACAGCAGAAGCAATGCCAATGTCAAAGGACTTGAGTACCCAATCAAGTACAATAAAAAGTCCTTTTTCAGATATGTGGGGAGCCGGAGGAAAAGCAAGGACAATATTGGACCCCTGCTAAACCAGATGGGAGAACTGACACCCAAGAAAAAGCCAACCTATTAAATGGGTACTTTGCATCGGTCTTTCATCAGTCCCATGGGACACCCATGCCCACTATGGGATAGGGAGGCCTGGGTGAGGGAGATTCCCTGCCCTCCATCAATGCTGACCTCGCGAAGGAACACCTTGAGAGGCTGGATACCTTCAAGTCAGCTGGCCCTGATGATTTACACCCCAGGGTACTCAAGGAGCTGGCTAGCATCATAGACCAGCCTCTGGCATGGATCTTTGAAAATTCCTGGTGCTCTGGTGAAGTGCTCAAAGACTGGAAGAAGGCCAATGTGGTGCCTATCTTCAAGAAAAGGGAGAAAAGTGGATCCGGCAAGCTACAGGCCCATCAGTCTGACCTCTATCACAGGGAAGGTCTTAGAAAAGTTTATTAAAGAGGCCATCCTTAATGGACTGGCTGACATGAACATCCTGAGGGATAGCCAGCACGGGTTTCTTGTGGATAGGTCTTGCTTTGACCAATCTCATTTCCTTCTACAGCCAGGGGACCTATCACTTGGACAAGGGAGAAGAGATTGATGTCCTATATCTTGACTTCAAAAAAGCCTTTGATTTGGCATCCCATGATCACCTCTTGGTGAAACTGGCCAATTGTGGGCTTGGGTCCACCACAATTTGCTGGCTGGGAAATTGGCTCCGTGGCCAGACCCAGAGGGTGGTGGTTGATGGAAGTCAATCATCATGATGACCTGTGACCAGTGGGGATCCCCCAAGGCTCTATCCTTGGATTCATATTGTTCAACATCTTCATTAATGATGTGGACATTGGAGTCAGAAGCGGACTGGCCAAGTTCGCCGATGATGCCAAACTTTGGGGCAAAGTATCCACACCTGAAGACAGGAGGGCGATCCAGGTTGACCTGGACAGGCTCAGCAAATGGGAGGATGAGAACCTGATAGTGTTTAACACTAAAAAATGCAAGGTTCTTCACCTTTGGGAGGAAAAACCTGCAACATCCGTATAGGCTTGGCAGTGCTACGCTGGCTAGCGCTACGGAAGAAAGAGACTTGGGGGTCGTGATTGACCACAAGATGAACATAAGCCTTCAATGTGATGCTGTGGCTAGTAAAGTGACCAAAACGCTGGCTTGCATCCATAGATGCTTCTCAAGCAAATCCTGGGACGTCATTTTACCCTTGTATTCAGCCTTGGTGAGGCTGCAGCTGGAGTACTGTGTCCAGTTTTGGGCTCCACAATTCAAACAGGATGTGGAGAAGCTTGAGAGAGTGCATAGAAGAGCCATGTGCATGATGAGAGGTCAGGAAAACAGACATTATGACGACAGGCTGAGAGCTATGGGGCTCTTTAGCCTGGAAAAGTGGAGGCTCAGGGGTGATCTGATGGCCACCTATAAGTTTATCAGGGGTGACCACAAGTATCTGGGGGAAAGTTTGTTCACCAGAGCACCCCAAGGGATGATGAGGTCAAACGGTTATAAACTACAGCAAGACCATTTCAGGCTGGACATAAGGAAGAATGTCTTTACTGTCCAAGCCCCCAAGGTCTGGACTAGCCTGCCATCAGAAGTGGTTCAAGCACTTACATTGAACACCTTCAAGAGAAATTTGGATGCTTATCTTGCTGGGATCCTATGACCTCAGCTGACTTCCTAGCCCTGGGCAGGGGGCTGGTCTTAATTGATCTTCCTAGGTCCCTTCCAGCCCTAATATCTATGGGGCAGAAAAAAACCTCCAAGCAAAAGAAATTGAATCTCTAGCAAGGCAAGGCAGAGGTCCAAAGGAGTACCTACAATACAAAGAACAGATGGTGGGAAGACCAGGCAAAGGAGATTTAACATCTTGCTGGTATCCACAAGACACATGGTTATTTTTAATGTAACCCAAAGCTATCTACAGTCTGAGCATGCAAGGACTAAACCCCTTGAGACCTAAGATTGGAAGAGACCTGATCAAGGAATGGGGAGCCATCAGTGCCCATTGGAAGGAGCATTTTGAAGACCTCAATCAAGACTCTGTTATTGATGAGAGGTGTTCTCCACTCCATCCCACAACACCCAGTCAAAGAGTATCTTGGAATCCCGCCAACCGTTGATGAGGTGAGGAAATTCATCAAGCAGGCCACTGGAGTTGATAGAATCCCTGCTGAAATCTTCAAGCAGGGGTTAGGGGGCAGGGGCAAAGAGGAGCTCACGTCATAGCTCCATACCTTCATCTTAAAGATTTGGAATGGTGAGGAAGTGCCAGGTGACCTTAGGACTTCCATGATCATGACAAGAAAGGCAACAGGTCTGACTATAGAAACTACAGAGGGATCACCTTGCTATCCACCACAGGAAAGCTTATTGCAAGAACCCTCCTGAACTGTTTCCTTCCACTTGATGAAGAGCTCCTCCTGAAGTCTCAGTGTGGATTTAGGGCATTAAAAGGCACAACTGATATGATCTTCACAGCTCGCCAGCGGCAGGAAAAATGCTGGGAACAACATAAACCTCTCTACATGGCCGCCTTTGACCTCACAAAAGCCTTCAGCTCTGTCAACCAAGAAGTGCTATGGAGGATCCTTCTGAGATACGGATACCCACTGAAATTCATCACCATTCTTTGCCTGCTACATGAGTGGTTTTCAGTAATGGATCCATCACTGCTTGAGGTTAAGATGGGAGTTAAGCAAGGCTGCATCATCACTCCAACACTGTTCTTGATTTATTCCATCATGATGCTACATCTGACTACCACCAAGCTTTCAGCCAGAGTAAAGCTAAACTACCAAATGGGTGGTAAACTGTCTTTAATCCCAGCCAACTCTGAGCCAAAACCAAGACCAACTGAGCTTAATCCTCAAGATGCAGCATGCTGCTGATGCTATAGTCTGCGCTCACTCAGAAGCAGACCTTCAGGCAATTGTCAACATCGTTACGGAGGCATACAAGAAAGTGGGACTGAAGCTTAGCATTCAGAAGACTAAGGTCATCCAACAACAAACTCTTAATAGTAATTCAGATTCATGGTGAGACTCTTGAGAATGTTAAATATTTCCTGTATGAGGAGGAATTGGGAGGGGTTTTGACCCCCCAAACCGGACAGGCCAGGGACGAAGAGTTCAGGAACGTTTTACCCTGTCTTTTATCCTTTCCCGTCCCACACGAGAGACTCCAAGCCAATTATAGAAAAGAAATATTTTACTTACAACTTAAATAGACTGTAGACAAACTATGTGAAGTCACACCATGAGGCACCTAAATGCCCCGCTCCGCCGTGAGGTACTTCAGCGCTGCGTACCCCACTCCATGCCGGCAGTTCCCTTAAACTTTGCAGCCAACGCCACAACTAAAAACTTTAACCGTGAGAACTTGAGAGCTCTTTAACCTATCTGCTTGCAGACTATCTGATGGGAGCGCCCGGGGGAAGAGGGAAACCGTGGGCGCAGGACCTCGGTGAGGGTGATCAGTCCTCCCGATGCTGTGTGTGGTCCCACCTTTCCTTTCCTGGGCTTTGCCTTTTATACTGCTCCCTCAACCAATCAGCTCAGGTCTTAGGTTTGCGCATTTTTCAAGCAGCATGAGCCGGGGATTTTGCAATATGCATGCTTTGCGCGGCTGATTAGGATGCACCTGCTGCTTCCCCTTGCAGTGAGCACAGTTCACTAGTGTTTGGTCACTCTTTATTACCACATGCCCCCTTGACCAAATGCCAGGCTAGGATATATCTGCAGACTAAGAGGCTCCTTATTTAACTTTTAGGTTTCAATGTCAATTAAACACATTAAACACAATATTATTAACAATTTTAACAATGCCATAAAAGTCCCGTAAAAGTCCAGCAATTTCGACGATCTCAGTCCGTTTGCTTCAGTTGAGGTCCGTCATGGATGAGTTGGCTCACGATGGCAGGTGTCAGTGTTCTGCACCACATCAAGCATCGGCAGCCTCATACCATCTTGGTGCTGGAAAATAAACTTAAGATTCATTAGTAACTATGCTACGTCGACTTAGCCAGTTATGATGAGCTAAGACGGTGCATGCAGGTGAGACTGCTTCAAGAGAAATTAAGTAGGTGTTAGGGTACTCATCGGGCTTGAGTACAACACCAGAAACTGGATTTGGACATTTGCTATTGGCTGTGGGAGTGACCAGCCATGCTGCCTCTTGTGCCAAGTAACACGGCTTCCACGGTGGACATGGCACTGGATCGCATTTATCGCACAAGGTCTTGGTTGCGTTCATTGCAACTAGCACATAGTTATTAAGCTTAGTCCAGTTCTTGAACGACCCATTCTCTTTCAGTCTCAATTGTTCCTTGTATAGCCCTATCTGTCGCTCTACGACACCATTAGACTGCGGATGATAGGGTAAATGGTGATGCCATTGAATGTTATATTCCATTGCAAATCGCTCTAAGCCCTTAGAGTTAAAGGGTGGTCCTCCATCAGAGTGTATGATGTGAGGGACTTGCCAGCGAGCGAAGGTGAGCTGTAGGCATCCCTGGATTGCAGAACTGACAGTTTTCCTTGTCGGCAGGACAAGGATCTGTCGAGTTCCCAGATCCACAACTGCCAGTCCTTTATTCAGCAGCTTGGCTCCCGGAAGTGGTCTGAGCAGGTCTACTTGCCATGCCTTTCCTGGGGCATAATATATGGGGTTGTAGGTATCCTTCTGATGTCTATGATGTGTCGGCTTTTCCTGTGCACAGGCAGAGCAGGCCTGGATTACTTTTGTTCACTGCTCTATGGTCGGGCCCTTTTTCCCCTGCTCTCTCCAGCAGGCCTGTGCTTTCTTTGCTCCGGGATGTGCCCAATGCTCGTGGAGCCATATTAGGAATGGGTTAGTATCAACAACATCTGCAACGTGCAGCTGAGGTATCTCTTTTTGGATCCCAGGTTCGTGCTGGGCTAGCAATTGGTCTGTAACAGTATGCATCGGGTCCATGTCAGTCTGATGGGGTTGAGCGTGTTTGATAAAAGGACGGATGGAGAATTTCAGCAAAACTGCCTTAACATCGTCCCAAAGATCTGTATGCTCCTTCACCCGTGCTGTTCCAGTGGCAATTCTGTATGTGTACTCTGAATCTACAGCTATAACGGGCACAGGAAGGGTTCCGTCGTGGTGTTGATAAGCATGCTCGAGGGCCAACTGAAATCCTCTCAGTTCTGACGCTTGGACCAATTCTCCCGGACAAGCTACTTGAAGCTTGTAATTATGACAAGGGTCGCAGTAGTATCCATAACCTCCATTGCCACGGGATGTGCCATCTGAGGCTATCCATGCTGGAGATGTGGTTCCATATAATTGTGGCACAACAGAGTTGTCCTCTTCGATGGTTGTAGTTACTTCTCTGTCTACAACTTGCCATGTTGACCAGTAATATTGATGGCGGAGGACTAAAATACTCCAAGACTTTAGTGCACCTTGATATTCTGGGTGCACTTTACCAGGGTTGAGTAATTCTAGTATGGTTCCACCAGGAGCAACGAGTACACCTGGATTCACCGCAAGATGCTCTCTCAGCTGAGCTGCAAGCATAATCTTTCCCAGACAACCATATTGGTGTTGGTAATTCTGAAGTGTGCGGTGACCAGTATATGCAAGGTTTCCTGTTTCACTGTCGCTGGCTGTGAACCAGATATGTTCTGTAGTGTAGCCTACATTAATTATCAAAGGATTGCCGGCAGCAGGTGCGATTAAATGCATCTCTTTAACCTCCCTCATGACTTTCTCCAATGCAGTTTCGTCATGCTTGTTCCATGAAACTACGCTGCGCCTTCTTACGAACCTGTTGTTGCAGTCTCTGAAGGACTCTTAAGTGTGGTGGCACCATGAAATGACGGAACCAATTTAATTGGCCCAACAGGCCTTGAAAATCTGCTTTCGTAGTTGGCCAAGGTAGAGAGAACTCGGGGGTAGACTTGTGTGCTGTTCCCGATCACCAACATCCCATGAATCTTGTTCCTAAAAACTTGATGTCCGCGGATGGCTCACTCATGGATTTAGTCGAACTCACCGTCCATCCCTGGTCACTCACGGAGGTTTTTAGGTTTGTTGTGACAGTGTGGACCATAGAGTCATCATGTCTCATAACAACGATGTCATCAACATAGGTCCAGATTCGAACATCTGCAACTTCCAGGTGAAGGCGAGTGAAGCCCTCAATTGTTTCATTCATTGCCACAGTTGCCAATGCTGGCGCGTTGCGATAACCCTGTGGGCAAACTTTCCAAGAAAACATTTGTCCACCCACGCACATATTGAGAATACCATAAGGATCATGTATAGGAATTGAATAAAACATGTCCTTTAAATCTAATGTGGTGGCAAACCACTTTTCATGTCTCTGCATTTCAATTATGCTGTTAAGAATATCTGTGACAGTTTGTGCAGCGGGTATTTGGAGGGGTCTGCAATGTTGATTTGCCTTCTGGTAGTCCACCACCAGACACACTTCCATGGGCTTTCCCAGTTTTGGGATACCCCATCCAGCCGACAAATAAGTAGAGGATTCTACAGGCTGGATGCACTCCCGTCTGCACAAGTCAGCTAAAAGATCCCGGACTTAGGGCTGTAGATCTGTACGCGTTGGAATTGGCTGGTATCGCCAGGGTATAGGATTTATCAGCATTGGCTGATGTTTTACGTTTGGTGTAACAGTCAATGGAAGTGCTGAATATATATAACATCCTTTAGAGCCAATGCTCTGATTGCAGGGATACCTAAAATGTTTATGCCCCCTAAGACTCCATGCAGGGCCTTTTTATTAATCCAGAACTTGACTACAGGTGTAGATGTTGTTGCGTTTAGCCCTTGTACAAAAATAACCCTAGATGTTTGGACATGGGGTGTTTCGGGTCTTATTAACATTTACTTGGGCTCCTGTGTCTAATAAAAAGCGTGTGGGTATAGGAGTGGAGTCCATGGTAGCACTTATGTCATAGGTTCCGTACAGGCGTTCATCATCAATACGCTGGCCGTTGCCGCCTGCACCAATGGCCGCTACTCGTTTTTTTGCTGTCAAGCTCTTGTTCGGGTTTGAAGCCTAAACTTCACACCAGTCTCTTCTGTCCCTCACTTTCCAGCCTGCGGAGTTGATTTCTCATCAGGCCGCTTTTCCTCAGTAGAAATGCAAATGTGGCGCGCTCAACTGTATGATCTGGCGGTCGTCTGCATAGCCAGTAATCAGCTTGAGGCTTATCAGGTGCGGTTCTCCACATCCCAACTGCTTGTACTGCTACTGGTGGAGTAAGTGTAGGCTCCATCCTTCGGGCTGTAGTAAGTTTTCCCAAACTACTCAGGACATTTCCTATCAGTCTGTCTGTCAATGGCTATAACAATAAACGAAACATAGGTGTGTTAATACCTCCATAGACCTCTACGCAAGCTTCTACAGCTGTTGCTGACATAGGGACCTTACTGGGGTCATTGCACCATTGGTACGGCCAAATGCTGTTTGCCTGTTGTAAAGTCAGGTTTAATGGGAAGCGCCCTGTATCCCAGGTCAGATAACTTGCTCCTGCTATCGCATATAGAACCTGTGCAGGTGATGCATCATTAGGTGGAGCCGCATGCCAAGCATGGGCTTGGGTCAAAAGCGCTGGAACCACAGCAGCACACGGAAATTGGCCAGATTTTGTTGCATATTATTTGAGTCGCGTCACTACATACTCCTCCCCCACCATGCGGGTTGGTGCATCAGCGTGGCGCACTCCTCGGGGTCCACTAACTCTGATCCATGTTCCAGTATTAGTCGCCCTAGCCACATTACTAATGTTTCCCCCGGTACCAATCGGGTATCCTTTGCTAATTCCTGTAGCTCCCCCCTAGTACAGGAACGGAGAGTAGTAAAGGTGCGAGTTCCCGCGCCATCGGTGACTGTCTTTATTATAGCTACGGGGTTCGCATGCAGGACGGGTGCATCTACGTCAATGGATGAAGCTGAATACGGCCCTGGTGGGGTACCGTATGGAAGCAGCTCCTCAAACAGAGCTGATGGGGCTTCGCTGATGTCAGAGCTTCCTCCCCATGGCTTCTCGGCCACGCCCCTCTCCTCTTCTGTGGCGCCATCTTCGAGCAGCTGCTCGATCTGCAAAACGCTCTGCGGCATGGTTCCCCAAGTCAGCGTATCTATTGCACCAGCTTGGTTCGCCGCGTGCCGCAGTAGAGTAGTTACCGACCAGAACAAAGCATTAATCATTTTCCCTTTATTCCCGGGGAAGAGGGAAACCATGGGCGCAGGACCTCAGTGAGGATGATCAGTCCTCCCGATGCTGTGTGTGGTCCCACCTTTCCTTTCCCAGGCTTTGCCTTTTATACTGCTCCAACAGCCAATAAGATCGGGTCTTAGGTTTGCGCGTTTTTCAAGCAGCATGACCCGGGGATTTTGCAACATACATGCTTCGCGCGGCTGATTAAGCTGCACCCGCTGCTTCCCCTTACAGTGAGCACAGTTTGCTGGCGTTTGGTCACTCTTCATTACCACATCCTGTACCTCAGAAGCATTTTCATGTCAACCTCCTGTATTTTCTTGTCACAGGAAGTTGACATGAAAGAAATCCAGCATCACCTCAAAAGTGCAAATGCAGCCTTTGGATGCGCTTAAGGAAACAGGTGTTCAAAGACTGTGTCATCAGATCCAAAACCAAGTTCACGGTTTATTAATCAGTTGATTCTCACCCTTTTTGTATAGAGCTGAGACTTGCGTGGACAATGTAGAGGAGACTCCTCAAGTCATTGGAGAAATATAATCAATGCTGCCTGTAGAAGATCCTTCAAATCCAGTGGGAAGATGGACCGCAGCAACACTTTCTGGCATCCTCTCGCAAGCAAATACTATGAGTACTGAAGTTATGATCATCTGACACAAACTTTGTTGGGCGAGCCACATAATTTGGATGTCTGACTCTTGATCCCCAAAGCAAGTTTTATTCTCTGAGTTCAGTCAAGGCATATGCTCAAAAGGAGGGCAGAGAAAGTGCTTCAAGGATATCCTCAAGGCCAACTTGGAAAAAATGCAACATTAGCAGCAGCTCATGGGGAAACTATTGCCTAGGACCTCCCCAAATGGAGGAAGAGTCTGCTGCAAGAATCTCAATACTTTGAAACCTTAGGACAACAGGAGATAGAAAAGTGGGAGTGGCAGAAACAGTGCTTCACAGACAGAATCAAGAATCTGGAGCTACCTACCCCATGCAGAAACACGTGCCTGAGTTGTGACAGTCTGTTGATCCTGCACTGGCCATCTTCAGACCCACAGATGAGATGTTAATGGAAGACAGCTGTCCTTGACTGCGATGGATCACTGAAGAAGGGGACATGGCTCTGGCCCTCTACCCAGGAGCTCTTGAGCATATATTGATATTTCACGAAAATGGGATGTTGGCTACTACGGTTCCCCTGCTTTACTTGGGGCTGGTTAGTGTGTTGGGTCAGGATTGACAGTAATCTTGTGTATATGGAGTTTAGATTTTGGATCGTATGGGATAGTTTGGATACACATGATCCTGCCTCAGGCAACAGGTTGGCCTAAATGATCTCTGGACGTTCCTTCCTGCTCTGCTTCTGTATGCATGTATGTCTTTGTGCATGTGTCTAAAAACAGTTGCATCTTAGTTGAGATATAAGGAATTCCTTTCTTGAATTCAAATCACTCATTCCTTCCTACATAGCTTTCTTCTGTCATAGTACCTGATGGAGGGAGCTTGATTTCATGAAAGCTCTGAATAAGAAAGGGATGGGCCTTGCATCTTTGCATATAAAATACTCCTCTGCTCTGCCTTTGGCCTGACTTCAGACTAAAACTGACTCTGCTCAAGGAGTTAACTTGATGTCTTCCTGCAGGCTGCAGTTAGCTGCTGCTGCCTCCTACCCCTATCCATAGCGCTACCTATGCAGCACTAACCTCTAAGAAAAAAACAGAAAAGGTTTTGTTTGGTGGGGGGTAAGAAGACAAAACAGGTAAGCTGCCCCACGGGGCCTCTCATGCTGGTGGCTGTCTCAGGCCCTTCCTCTCTCCAGCTTTGCTGAACACCACCACCTCTGCAGAACTGGGCTTGGCTCATTTCTCAACCCACCAGTCACAACCCAAAAGTGGGCTCCAAGAAATGGTTGCAAACAGACTTTAAAAACGGAATCTCCTTCGAAGGAGAAAAAAACATGGAACACCGTGGATTTTTTTCCCTTGCAGGCTGGCAGGGGTCCAGCGGGTCCGGAGTGAGGGGCGCTGGGTCGGGACTGGCCATGCACGTTTACAAGTGGGTCCTGGTACAAAGCCGGCTGACAACCACCGCTCCAGGGCGCCAGGGCCCTCATTCCATGGGGGAGCGGGGGGGACTTCATGGTCTACAGGCGTCTAAGGGCTGGAGGCGTTGCGCTCCCTGGCGCCGCCCCGTGCCCGCACCCCGCCTCATAGCTCAGGCCCGTACCTTGCAAGCTGGAGCGGCCACTGCCTTGCGCAGGCCCTGCAAGAGCTGGGGGGGCGGGGCCAGAGCCTGGAAGCTAGCAGCCTGCGGCACAGGGCAGCCCTGACGCTCTTCCCCACGCCGCGCAGGAAAGCAAACTACAAGTCCCAGGATGCTGTGCGGCCGGACTGAGCGTTCCTTCCCCTGTCGGCGTTTGCAAAGCAATCTGCCTGGCGATTGGCGGGCGCGCGGGGGCCGGCGGCCAATCGGCTGCCCCGATGTATTGGGGACAGTAAAGCTAAGGGGGCCCGAGCTCCCGCCATGTGAGTGCAGCGGGTCGGACCTGGCAGGGTGGGGAGTGCTTGGGGCGCAGGATCCCGGCGATGGCGGCCACGGAGCAGGAGCAGGACGAAGTAAGGGGCGGCCACGGGGCCGGGACCGGGGCCGGGGCCGGGGCCGGGGATGGGCTCGGGCCCCCTTGGAAGGAGCGCGGGGCTCCCCGGGGGGCGGGGCGTGGAGCCCTGCGTCACAGTCGCTGCCGCGGAGATTCCACGGTCCCTCAGGGGGGCGGAGCGTGGAGCCCTGTGTCACAATGCCACGGCAGAGCCCGCCCCCCTGGGGTTCTTCCCCGACACAGGCCCAGCGAGGCCCTTGGGAGCCCTAGGCTTCCCCCGTGTCTGGGAGGTCCAGGCGGTGGGGTGGCAGGAGCCCTCTCTTGTCCTGGGGCTGCACAGGAGGAGCCTTGGATGTAAACAAGTGACACTAGGAGATGGATCTGTGCGTGGGGCCTCTGCCCCTTTACACATGTGACATAGATGATGGGTGAACTGCACAATAAATGTGGTGCAAAGTAACACTCATGCCATCAAAATGGCCATCCTACAAGAACAACCACTTACTAGGTCAGACATCTTGCCCAGGGTCCTGCATACTGTATCCTTGCCTGGTCTCTTGTGTCCATGTGGGCACCAACATGTGGATAAGGGTAGCAGGGAGGTCCTGGGACCTAAACTTAGGCAGCTAGGTAAGAAGTTGAAGTCCAGGACCTCTGAAAAGCTTCTGGTGCCATGCCCGGGGCCAGATAAGCAGGCAGAGCTCCAGCCTCCTGCTGTGAAAGAGCCAACCTGGTCCCAGGGTAGTGCTTGACAGCTCCATAGCTGGTTTCTATCCAGCTTTCATCTGAACACACGGCAGGCCCTGTGTTCTGTGGCTGTTCTGCTCTTGCTCCTCTGGGCGGCAGAAGGATGCCTGGGCTTGATGACCAGTACTAAAGAAAATCTTATGCCACTGCAAGCACCACACAAGAGAGAGATTTCATGGGTGCAGAGCAGTAGGGCTGCTGACAGTGCTGACTGGTGGTGATGTTTCCTTGCCAGCTGCTGCTGCTGCTGTGAGCTCCTTTCTCCCTGTGACTGCAAGTCTGTGCTTCTGCTCTTCTCTCTCTTGCCCCTCTCATTGCTGAATCTCAGTGTCTGTGCATGAACTCTTGGCAACAGCATATCTCCTAACTTCCTTAATCTGTGTCCAAAGCACAGCTAATCACTTTTCCTCCTCCCCTCCATCTGAAAGACAGGCCCTTTATGCATCCCCTGATTTGCTGTCCCTGTAGTCTTGCATCTCTTTGCTGTATGGATATAGCTATACAAATAGGTCATGATGAAATCATAGGGGGAAAAGGACTTTGACTGATACTTATTTAATACTTGAAAATGAAAGTTGTCTGGTTTTCCAGTGCAGCTTCTGAGCCAAAGTCAGCCCAGGGAATATGATGGTAATAGAGTGTACAGCTTTTACTTTGTTAGAAATGCACCTCCTTGCTTCAAGGCCATTTTTTGATCCACTGTGTCTCAAGCTTTATTGGGGAGGGTTAAATAGCATGGAGAGCAGCAGCTAGTTACTGAAATAGATCATTTGTGCTGACAGCTCCTCTCCCTGCTGGGCCACCTTGGTGACAGCACAAAACTGTTTTCTAGTGGGTGTGAAGAAGTGCAACCACTGGACAGGAAAGTGAGTGAAAAGGGGTGGTCTCTCTCCGTCCCTATGAATTCATACTGACCCCTCCCCACTCAGGATGGTTTCAGGCATTCTGGCTTCTCGCTTCTTGGTCACAGAATCGTAGAAAAGTAGGGCTGGATGGGACCTCTGAAGGTCTTCTAGTCCAACCCCCTACCCTATCCAAGCCATCTGGTACAAATCCTTGTCTAACCTGTTACTAGAAGTACACAACCGTGCTGCATAACCACAATGCACAGCACCTTAACCTGCCACAAGTAAAGCAGGGGAACAAGCGTGGTCCAGTGTCCTGTTGCAAGGGTTGTTAACATGCTCAAGAGATCCTAGGAAGAGGGCCACACGCCTGCTGCAGAGGAAGGCTAGAACTCCCCCAGCCCATGCCAGTCAAGCCATGGGATAAAATTCCTTCCTGATCCCAAATGTTATCATTGGACTGGCCTGGTGTGGAGGGGCAAGACCCTCTAGCGAGGAACCTCCAACTATTTATTAGTCGCAGTAGGAGCCAACTCAAGGAGTACACCCAAGTCAAAATCCCAAGCCTTGGCTGCAGCCACCTCCTTATGCTTGTGAGGAAGGCAAAAAGAAAATTCCCTGAACAGGTGCAGTAGCAACAGAAGTGGGGAAATAAATTCCTTCCTGGCTTCATGAAGTAACCAGTGAAGCCCAGAAACAGGAAATAACTCTAGCGAGCATAGGCATAGCTATTTCTAGGTTGTTCCTGATTCGTGCTTATCCAAACTCTTAAAAACCTCCAATGATGGAGATCCCACAATTCTCTAGATAGTCTATTTTACTGCCTCAGTGCTGTAACAATGAAGTAATTCTTCCTGATATTTATAGTAGTTTCATAGTAACTAGGGTCAGAAGGGGCCTAGAGCAGGCCATCTAGTCTGACCCCCTGCCAATGGCAGGAAACAAGTGCTGGGGTCACAG
>JAGPOW010001296.1:51954600-52023265 GCA_030014935.1 Caiman crocodilus
TCAACAATGACGCCAAGATCCCGTTCCTCCACCGTGCTAGCAAGAGGGGAGCTTCCCAGCCAGTATGTGTGCTGGGGGTTTCCTCTCCCCAGATGCATTTAATCTAAACGTACTTTGCTGCAGCTATAAACCATTGGTCTGCCTCCTGCTTTCTGCTCTCAGTGTCTTTCCTGTGGTTGCCCTTCTGTAACTGAATCTTCTTTTCATCTGGGAGAGATGTGTATGAGGGGTAAAACATTAAGGAAATGTGGAGCTGGTGGGTATTCTTCCTACCAGGGAAACTAGTGCTGGCTTAAGGGTCTGGTCCTGGTACCCTGTGATTGCCACAGCCAGTGACTTGCTCCTGAGAGCCAGGCTTTACTGCATAAGGCAGGGGTGGGGAACGTCCGGCCCATGGGCTGGATCCAATCAGGCAGGGACTCCATTTCCCAGCCACCCCTGCCCAGATGGCTTGTACTGGTCTTTATGGAGACCTCCCATGCAAGCAGCGTATGCAGCAGACAGCACAGGGGGCTGCTCCAGAGCTGCCAGGAATGTGGGATGGGGGCAGCTTGCTGTGGAGCTGCGATCTGTAGCCTGCTGCAAGGAGCTGGGGCAGAGCCACGATGCCCTGGATGTGTACCTCTGCACAGAGCATGCAGGCTACAAATCATGGCTCTGCAGCGAGCTGCCCCTGTCCCACATTCCCAGCAGCTTTGGAGCAGCCCCCTGCACTGCTGGCATGGCTGAGGTCTCCACGGAGACTGGCACAAGCCATGTGGGCAGAGTCGGCTGGGAAATGGATTCCCTGGCCGATCGGCAGTCCGGAGGCTCATCATCCCTGGCATAAGGGAACGCTGAAAATCTGTCTTTTAAAGTGGTCGTTTCTTTGTCAGTTGGTGTCTTCCCTCAGCCAGAAGGCCTCCTCCTTGGAGCGGGTGGGAGAGGAGGAAGAGGAGGAGGAAGATGACGATGACCTGGACCTCTTTGGGGGTTACGACAGCTTCCGGGGTTACAACAGCAGCATGGGCAGCGACAGCAGCTCCTACTTCGATGATTCTAGCAATGATGACATGGTCAACCGGGAAGCTGGGGAGCTGTCCACCTCCCCTCTGCCACTGCACACACCCACCACCCCAGGCCGGATGATGGAGGACAGTGGCTCTGAACCAGGTACCACCGCACAGCATAGAGTTGCTAGAAGCAGATAAGGACCCACTTCAAAGTAGTGCGCTGCTGAAAGATATACGTATGGTGGTGTAGCATAACGTGTGCACTTTGGAGGCAGAGCTGCACAGTGTATATTCTCCACTCCCAAGTTGCATCAAGTGGGGCCCAGGGTTCTGCCAGGACTAAATGTCAGTCGGTGTTCACTGGTGCTGCAGCATTGTTGGCTTGAGCTTTGTCCTGGCAGGGCTGGTGAAGCCCCCACTGCTCACGGTCTGTCTGCCTCTCCTGCAGCTGTGTGTGAGATGTGCGGGATTGTGGGCACACGAGAAGCTTTCTTCTCCAAGACCAAACGCTTCTGCAGTGTCTCCTGCTCCAGGAGCTACTCCTCCAACTCGAAGAAAGCCAGCATCCTGGCAAGGTTGCAGGTGAGTGACACTTGTGCTGTTTCCTTTGTAGGCAAAAGTAGCAACAATTTTGCTGGCATAGACTAGATCAGGGAAGGGCCACTTAAGGAGTTTTAATGAGATGTCGTGTCGCGCGTGCACAATCTTTCAGAAGGAATCATTTTAACAAATTATAAATTTAAAAAAATCATATGCTAAAATCAAACAATTACTAGAATATATTTTAATTTTATTTCAAAAAAATAATTTTTATACTGATTTTATGTTTTTTTGAGTAGTGTGTGTATATAGTGTATAGATTAAAATAAAGTCTTACTCTTGTATATTGTGGGAGGGGGGGCAGAAAGGGAATGTGTTGTGGGGAGAGGTGGAGTCCACCTCACCCCCCCTATCAAGCCTGCGGGCTGTTTTGCCCACCGCTGGACTAGGTAATGCTTGCCTAAGGCCTGTTGGTGCCTGTTTTGCTTCCTGTGCAAATGGTCCAGGTGACTGTATGGGTTGGAAAGAAATGGGGTGGGGGGTGGAGTGATGCTATGTCCATTGGGTTTCCAGCTTCTTATGGTTCATGTGTAAGAAAGATCCTCCTCCCAGAGAGACAAAGGTAAGTCTGCCCCTCGCCTGCTAGGACAGGTTTCCCCCATGCCTCTCAGTCCCAGCATCCACTCCCTCTTACACTCTTGCAGGGCAAGCCACCTACAAAGAAGGCTAAGGTCCTGCACAAGGCGGCATGGTCCGCCAAGATTGGGGCCTTCCTCCATTCCCAAGGAACGGGGCAGCTGGCAGATGGAACGCTGACGGGCCAGGATGGTAAGTGTGGATGGGCGTGAAGGAGACAGCGTTATATTAGACTGGCTGGCGCAGGCAGTAGCAAGCAGCGCAGAGCTTGGTGCACACCCTTGCTACCAATACGTATTGGGATTGGGGAGGGGAAGGAGTGCAAATGTATTTGGATCAGGTTGATTGCAACATGGAGAAACCTGAGCAGGAAGGACCCAGCATCCATTATTGCGCCTTCCTCTGCAGTTACTGGGAACATGAGCACATCATTAGCTTAGCACCTATCTGTCCTGGCTGTCACCACCCTTGTCCTCCCTCCTCCCACAGGATTGTCATCATCTTTCATGTTGGGTTTTAACTTGGACTTGGGGCTTCTGGCTTTTCCCTGCCAGTGAGCAAATGGGATAAGCCCCAGATCTCTTGTTAGTCAGGGTAGAGTGGTGGCCTCTCCCCTACTGGCCCACCCTGTGGTTTTCAACTGCTGCCTTACAAAGTAATGGGTGTATAGGACTTTCTTGAGAACCAGGTGACCATGGTGTTATCTTGCAGCTCTTGTGCTTGGCTTTGACTGGGGAAAGTACCTGCAGGACCATGGATACAAGGCTGCCCCTGTCAGCTGCTTCAAACACGTGAGTTCTTGCTTTCCATACCTCCCTGCCTCGGTGTAGCATGATATGTAGCTCAGGCTTATCATATTAGTTGAATGAGAAAGTGGTGATGGGGAAGGGGTAGTTGCAAAGGGGAGAGGGTGCTTGATGTTAGACTGTGTCTTCTTTGCGGCTGGGAGAAAGGCAGAACCTTTTGGCACTGTTTGGGAGCCCAGTGGAAGGAGCATGCGAGTCTCCAGAAGGAGAAACAGGCAGGGATTTGAGACTGAAGGGTCCAGTGACAGAGAGTCAGACTGGCGCTGGATGTATCAGGCCTGACCTCCATGACTTGAGGTAACTAAGGGAGGGAAAAGGTCATGGCCCTTGCAAGTGGCAAAGATAGGTACCCTCACTTTTCTTTAGAAATATAAACCTTACTACCCTTGAACTCTGGGTGGCTTCTCATGCAGTGTGTCTGTTTTCTCTGGTGTTACGTTGCCTTCTTCACTCCATGGTTTCATTGTGGATCAGAGAATTTTTTAAATAAATAATAGAAAATGGAGCTGGATGGGACCTCCTGAAGCCGTATCTAGTGCAAGTTGCTGCTTGAGGCAGGACCGTTCCTGTCTAAATGACCCTAAACAAATGTCTATTTGACCTGCACTTAGAAACAAGCTCCCTAGCAAGTCTGCTCCAGTGACTGACCTCCTTCAGAGTTAGAAAGTTCTTCCTAAAATCCCTCCTGTAAGAGTTTACACTGTCCCATGTGTGGACATAGTACATTTGTGTGACATCCTCTTTCCAACAGCCTTTTCTCATGGAATTTGAAGACTACTGTCAGACCCCTCTGTCATCTCTGGACTTAAGTAACCCCCATTCTTCTCACAATGCCTCATGTTCTGGACTTCTAATAACTTTTGCTGCTCTCCTCTGGATTCTGCCAGAACTTCCCTGCCCAAAACTGGCCACAGTCCTGTTGTTCCCTGTCACCTGTGCAATATATCTCATTCATACACAGTGCACAGAGATCGCTGCCTTTTGAATTACACTTAGAATTAACTTTGGTCCTCCATGGCACCAGAGTCTACCGTGACAGTGTTGTGTAAGTGGATATCACTTGTGGTCTTAGTCCAAGTGATGAAATTCGCCTCCTGGTGACAGGCCTTGCAGCCAGTGCCTAGTTGGGCAGATTCCTGCTGCATAAAGCTCTGGTTGCTAGAATTCACTTGCCCACACAAACAGCACTGAGAACACCCTTTGGTGTGGAGCCTCCGTATTTCTGTAGTGAGTGACATCTGTTTCTGTGGCCCAGGTGATTCTGTTGCCTGAGAGGAAACCACTACATGAGGCTTCTGCCAACTGGTCTAAGACTTTGTGGATTGTTTCCCCATTCAAGGGAAGTCACTTGTCTCGCTGGTGGCTGAGCAGTTGTTGAAGATGGATGTTGCTTTGAGCATAAAACAATGGCATGAGGAGATGAAGGGAGGGAAAGCTCATGGGGGCAGGAAAAGTGCCCCTGCTGTAGATTGGAAAACATTCTTGGGACTTGTGTTTCCATTCTGTGGCTGGCTGCTAAGGGGCACAGAGACATCCTGCAGTGAACTGTTGAAGAAAAAAAGGATTCTAAGAAGTACTGCGGGTCTGCATACAAGCTGGACTAGAAGGATGAAGAGCTGAACTGAGAGGAGCTGGTTCCGTTGCCAGCTTCCCAAAATTGCTTTCCAGAAACCCCAGATCTGAAGGATGGGACACAACTAGACACTAGGAAACAAAAGAGTACTGACAGCAGCAGGTATGCAGCTTTCTACTGTTATCTGTGGCGATGAGGGCTGATTTCTTAAAGCTGGCTATCTCTAGAACAGGACTAAACTAAACTACTGTAATTCAGGTTTTAAATCCAAGTTAAGAGAGTGTTGATTTGAAGTGGCACTGTATTGGCTTAAATTGCCCTGTTACTTAAATTGATGCACTTTTATTTATGGTCTTACCTATGCTCTCTTTCAGTCAGGATCACTTTTAACCCTCCTTCCTCATTAGCCAGCAGCCTCTCCCTTCCCTCATGCCTCTTGTTTCAGTACTGTCCTTGCCATCACTAGTCCCAGAAGAAATTGCCGTGGAAGAGGGAATTAGTATTCAGGACTGAAGTGGGATTGAGTTTTTATCAAGTTGATTGTTCTGTGAAAGCCAGATGTGTTATGGCTTTTGGTTTTTCAACTCTGTATTTTTATTTCAGTAGCTACTGCAGCAAGATGGTCTTCCCCAGGGCAGGCTGGGAACAAACTGGACCCTCTGGTGAAGGGATTCACAGCAACCCTATGCTCATAAAAAGAGAGAGCAAACTAAACCTACCCTTGGATGCATTTATGGGTTCTGAGAAGGGGATAAAATGGAGCTCCCCCATGGGAGATCCCTTTGCCTTCCTTCTCCTCCAGTCTCAGCAGTATTCCTGCTCAGAGCAGGGGAGGTTAGACTTGATGATCTTTTGATGTCCCTTCAAGCCCTTAATTTTTATGAATCTTTCTGGAATGTGAGACAGTGCTAAAGGAAGACTGTCAGCAAATAAACTGGGGCTCAAGAGAAAATGGCTGCAGCATCAATTCAGACCCCTTCAGCTAAGTTTCTCAATTATCACAATACAACTGGATTTGGACCAATCTGCCGCTGCAATTTGTCACCCTTTTTCTGTGCTGTGTCCTCTTTGCACCTAGCCTGAAATAAAAACATTCCTTGGTGGTAAATAAAAACATTCCTTGGGAATTCTGCGTCTTGCTGCTGCACTGAGTTATTCCACTTTTGAGCCTCCTCCCCAAATCAGATCTTTACCAAGCAAGACTAGTACACATGCATCCTACTGCTGGCTCACTCCTTCCTCTCAGTCACATAAAATCTCACCATAACGGCAGCTGTTTCATTGCTGCTTTAGCACAGCTTTCCTGAACTGCTCACTGAGTAGACTGCTTATTGCCCTTAGATACACGAAAATCAGTAAGTCCCCTTGGCATCTGTTAAGGTGGCAGAGCTGGGGAGGGAAGGGAAGCACCTGTGACTGTAACAAATATGATCTAGAAAAGGAGGAATGTGCCAGAGTAGCATAAAAGAACAAGGCGCAATGGTCTCAAGTTGCAGCAAGGGAAGTTAGGTTAGATATTAAGAATTTCTCACTGGGGGGTAGTAAAGCACTGGAACAGGTTACCCTGAATGGTGGTGGGATCTCCATCCTTGGAGGTTTTTAAGACCTGGCTAGACAAAGCTTTGGCTTGGATGATCTAGTTGGGGCTGGTCCTGCTTTGAGTGGGGAGTTGGACTAGGTGACCTCCTGAGGTCCCTGCCAAACATAACTTTCTATGATTTTATGAAAAGATTGGTTCTCCTTCTGAAGCGGGGTGCAGAAAGCACTTCTGTCTCTTGCAGGTCACTGTCTCCAGGCAGCACTATTATAAATAACTGTGCCTGGTACAATGGTGTGTCTATAGATTTTGCTAGGGTCCCACTGCTTCTTCTGCCCACTGTTATGAGGAGTTACGACCCTGTTTCAAGTGTTAGAGCTGTTCATCTTCCAAGTAACTGGGAACTACACACCCTGCAGGCTGCATTAGGGCAAGTCACAGGCCCCTGTGCTGCACACAATGTGGACACCCCCACTGCTGCACCATGAGGCTGTGTGGGCATCCCTGCCACTATTGCACCATGTATCCATACAGCCCCCTCTGCTACTACTGATATTGCAGCTGAAATAATACGGGGAGCCGCAGCCAAGCTGCAGCCTGAGGGCAGTAGCTTTGTCCCTCAGGCAACATGTGGTCCATGCCCTGCCAGTTGGACATTACTACAGTAAACGTATCATTAGCAATGCTTTCCCTGCTTGGTTGTGGTAGGTCAGCAGCTGTCTCCAGCAGGGATGGACACATACATTTGAAGCCTGTTCAAAAAGGTGGCAGCCATTACCTTTTGTTTCTAACATTTGAAAGAGCTACAGAATGATCTCAGTAGCAAAACCACTGGGGCTTTAACCCTGGATCAAGCAGTGCTAAACATCAGTGCGGGTTTGCTACATGGAAATCATCCTCAGCTTTTACACACAATGGTTCAAATGGCCTCGCTGCTACCTTTCTGAAACCTTCCCTGTTCAGAAGGGCTTTGTATGTATGTGTGTCCATACCCATAGACTCCTGCCACACATTACATATATTATGCAATTAACTAGTTAACTGAGCAATAAATTTAGACCAGGCACACAAGCAAAATAATGATCATGCCATAAAAATGGCCGTCCAGCTATAAAAAGAGCCCACCAGCTACAAAGTTAGTGCTTGAAAATGTGTAACAGCTCTCAAGATGGTTTCTATCCGGCTTTTATTTGAATGTGGGGCTGGGCCTCTAGTCTTCTTCAGTCCTCTCTCAGCTCATCCTGCCATATTTTGGCTGATGCGTAGCTGACATGCCCCCTCTGGGTTAGTGCCACTGGGAAGTTCTTTTAGCTCCGGTGAAGTGGGTGCTCACTAAATGAAGATGGAGGTACTGTTAGTATCCTTGGGGATGGGAATAGGCTGCATGTCTGTTCTTAAAGGCCAGAACATTTGCTCATTCTGCTTTGGCAGCTCTTTTTCTGTATGTTTCCAGGAACATGCTGCAGTGCTCTTCCCCATGGTGGTGCAAGCCATAATAGTCTCCTCCTTGATAATGGATGTCAGGGCCTGGTGCCAAAGGCATGGGCACGTGAGTTCTACTGCTAGCCCCTGCCCGGTTTGGAAACCCTGATCTCTGAGTCCATCAGTGTGCTTTGATTCATTGGCATATCCCCCTGCCGTACTCTTAAGGCCAGATATGCAGTTGGGATGGTAGCACCTACTCGTGGTCTTTCTTACCCCCCTCATGCTGGTGTCTGGCTGTTGTAGCCAGCTTCCAATTTGCAGTTGCCATTCTTTTTCACAGTGTCAAGTGTCCTTGTCCTCTTCAACTGGTACCACAAGGGTGGAGCTACTTCAGTGTAGAAAAGTCCCTTTTCTCATTATGAAACCACAGCTGTTTACCTAAATCTTGAGAACAGTTTGAATCTGTCAGCCTTGCCAGGTTGGGATGCTATAAGCTTTGCTCCACCTAGTGAGCATTCTCCCCAAGTGCCAGTGTCACTGGAGGGCACGAGCATCAGAGGAAATAATCTTGCTCTCAGGCAAGAAGGCTGGGTGGTGGCCGAGCATACCCTTCCCAGGCACGTCCTGGCAGCTTCTCACACACTGCAGTAGAGCTGGAGCCCAGCATTTGTGCTGGCTTCCCTTTTGAACAAAAATAGCAACACACGTGGGAGCTTCTGGGGTTTTATTGGTGTGAGGGGAGGCTGGGTTCTTCTTCCACAGGTCTGTTGGCTCCCCAAAGGCCTTTCAAAATTGGATTTCCAGGAACTCTGCCCAGATAGCATTGGATTTGCAACTGGTGAAGCACCATGCTAGGGCAGATGTGGGACAGCTTACATTGCAGCCTGTGCTAGGGCTCCCTTCTTTCCTCCCTCCTTTTTACTTGTTCCTCATCTTAGATTTTCTTGCAGATTCTTACGTTATTCACCGTAGCGGGAACAGGAAAGCCCTCAACATGATGGGGGCTCCTACATGCTCTTTTAGACAAAATAAAAAAGCCATATGTCTACAGTGCCTTTTTACCATTTCCAGTAGTGCTGTCTCACCAGTTCTGTTTCTATAGTGGGCGCACACAAAGAGGTTGAGGGGAGAAGGTGGGAGGAACCTGACTTAACACAGCTGTTGGTCATTCTGATCAGTGTCCCTGTACCCTGCAGAAAGCCGGGCCTCAGTTCTTTGGGAACATCCTGAATTCTGCAGCTCCTTGAGTGGTACAGACTGGAGGTTGTGTGCCTGCTCCACATCAGACAGGAAAGGATAGCCCACTGGTTAGCATGCCAGCCTTCAACTGAGTTCAAGCTCTGTCACGAAGTCCCTGTTTAAGTTTAGGCAAGTTACTTAACCTCTCAGTGCCTCACTTTCCTATGTGTAAAATGGGTATACTGCTACTTTCCAGCCTCACAGGGATGTAGGGAAGGTAACTGCACTAAGAGGTGCCCACATACCACTGTAATGGAGGCCATTCAGGTGCATTAGGGCAGTTGAAAAATGGCAGTTTTTATGTACAGGCAGTCCTTGACTTACAGTGTTTCGAATTACAACATTTCACACTTTCAACACTTATAAATTGACACCCTGTTTCAACTTTGATGTCAGTTTTGACTTTACAATGCTTGATCTGATGCGACGCCACACCAGCAAACAAGTTCGCTGCGTCACTCATCTCCCTGGAGAACATCTATCTAAACTTCCTTGGACACTTCCTTCAAGAAAGCAGATTAGACAGCAGGAGCTAGGTGCAGCCAAGTCTCCTGAGAAGACTCCAGCCAAGAACTCTTCAAAAAGTCCAACCAAGAGCCTTTCAAAAAGTCCAGCAAAGTCACCTCAAAGAAGTCCTTCCACAACAATATGATTGCTATTTACAATATAAATACATTAATGTAGCTATATTACTCATCTATAATTGATCAAGTACAAAATTCTGGGGTATTTTTAGTGAAAATAGGGTATCGAGCAAGTCCGAGGACCACCTGTATATATGATACAGATAGCTGCAGCTACCTGCCCTGTAATAGTGGTTTTAATATTAAATCACTTGTGCTCTATCTTCCCATATCAGCTGCAATGTAGAGTTGATGATGAACATGTATATCACAATAGTGAATAGTTGGGTGGGTGGTTGACAGAGGCTTTGGTGTCTGGGAGGTATGAGGGTCACTATGGGTTTATTGGATTAATTATTGGTTATCCAGTCATCCTGCCATGACTTCCACATCTCGTGGAAGCAGCAAAATAGTTAACAGAATTCATCCTTAAACTTCTGTGTGTGGACTCTGCTGTGAACACCACATGCATTGAGCCTTTTAAGAGCTAATATGTCAGGCTGTCTACAGGCTCAGGCAGGGAGCACTGCACACCCTAAAGTTTTCAAAGTTTCTGCCTCCAGCCACGAAGGCTAGAAAGAAACCTGCATTGTAGAGAAAAGGGTAAAATCTAGAGCACAGTGCTATAAGCGTAAAAGAGATCCTGTTTGTACAGTTCTTGCAGCCCTGGTTTGTAACTGCTGCTCTTGTCTCTCCCTTTGCTTTTGCCCTGCCTCTGCAGGTGCCGCTGTTTGATCAATGGGACGATGTGGTGAAAGGGATGAAGGTGGAAGTGCTGAACAGTGATGCTGTGCTCCCCAGCCGGGTATACTGGATTGCTTCTGTCATTCAGACTGCAGGTAAGTCTCCAAGAGGTTCACTAGCAGCCAGAAAGGGCCAGAGGAAACTGACTGGTGAGGAAAGTTGAAAGGGGTCTGTTATACCTACTCTGGCTAGTTGACAGCCTGCTACGAGAATGACTTGGGGCATAGGGTTGTGGTAGCTGAGGAAAAGCATTCAGCATGCCCCAAAATAGAGATACAGACTGATGCTTCAAGCCTCCCTCCCTCTCTCCTGGCAGGGTACAGGGCACTGCTGCGCTACGAAGGCTTTGAGACCAACTCTGGCTATGACTTCTGGTGCAACTTGGGCACAGTGGACATCCACCCCATCGGCTGGTGTGCTATCAACAGCAAAATCTTGGTACCCCCTCAGAGTGAGTGCCTGCCCAGCGCTTGGGAGAACAGGTGCCAGGGAATCTGGTTCTCTCCTAGTTTGGTGTCATAAGCTCAATTTGCTGTAGTTGGGACTGCAGGGCCATGCCTGTCTTTGGTTGCTGCCATTTCTCTTGGTTCCTGGAGAGCAGCGAGGACACCATGCTGTTCACACTGGTCCCCAGGGCTGACCCAGGAGGGTGATGGAGAAGCTTTGTCCCTGCTCAACCAGAGGGATAACTTGGGAGTGCTGGTGAAACAGCATTGGCCTGACATTTTCTGGTTTGGATATGCTGTTTCTGTGTTTGGATATGCACACGCCTCTTCTGACAGGTGTTCAGGAAGAGTTTGGGCAGCCATTGTTTGGGGATGATCTAGGCGTAGCTATGCCTGTATTCTACTATGGGGATTTCCCATGCTTTTGGGCTTTGCTACTTACCTCTTCTCCCCCTTTCTGCTGCATGTCAGGGTGTTTTTAAGCCTTCCTCAGAAGCATTGGGCGCTGGCTGCAGCCACAGTTGGGGATTGGAACTGGGGTGTGCCAGTGCTCCTGCTGAGACTCAAACCCAGAGGTTCCTGGCTAAAGGGTCTTGCCCCCCTGCTCAGGGTCACCATGTTTGGGGATCAGGAAGGAATTTGATCCCATGGTCATATTGGTTTGGACTGTGGGGGGTTTTGCCTTCCTCTGTAGTGTGGGATGTGGCCCTCACCTGGTGATCTCCTGAGTGTATGTTAGAGCAGGCTGCCGGCTCCTCTGAGCTGGTCTTCCAGCTTCTGCATGCCTTTGGCTTTGAAATCCTGTATCCAAATTGTTTAATTTTCAGCCAGTGTCCTTTGGTTGTCATGTCCCCAGGCAGGATTGCTAGGAAAATCCAGCAGGCCTGTGCACTGGCTCTTGATCTTGGCAGGGCTTTGCTATCTGGGGCAGCAGCCCCTGATCTTTTCCTAGTGCCCACCCCCATTACAGACATGCACAATGGTGTGGCCTCAAAGGAGCAGTAGCTGAAAACCTGCAGACTGTTAGCTGTCCATGTTAACTGTCCCTGTATCCACTCTTGGTGCTTGCTGAAGACCACAGTGGGCTTACCATTGACCTAGCTTTTATATACTGTGAGCTACTGCTGACACAGGACCAGTTACCATAGAGCAGCTGCCCCTTTTAATGATGGTTTTACAGGGTAACTGGGAGGACTCAGTGTCTCCATAGGACTAACGAGCTACTTGGGGATCTGGTGATCTAAAGCGTTAAGTCCTCTTTTTCTTTCTAACCCCTAACATTCTCCCCAACTCATCACAAACCTGATGTTCAGGTGACATACGGCACTCACATATGTGTGTGTGTATGGGAAAGCAGCGGCAGCTGATATATCTGAATTGGAAGGATACCTTGAGTTTAGACCAGTAATTGTCACTCTAGGATACTGTGAGATCCTTTTAATGGTGCTGCAGGGTCCCACTCAATATTAGCTCTGTTAGACACCTACACATGATTAGCAAGATAAACTCAGAAATTTCAAATAGGAATCCATACTGTCAAAACCATTCTGAGTTGCTGTGGACTTTATGGGCCTTTGTACATGCCACAAAATTGGCTTTTAGAGTGGCTTAAATGCCCTTTTGCACCACTTTAGTGGTGTTGCTGTTTACATGTTCAGCAGCATATTCTGCTTTAATGGCATTGCTGTTTGCACGTTTGGTGGCATATTCTGTTTTAAATAACTTTGTTATATAGCAAGATAAAAGACTTCTGAGATGTTTTAGTTTGCTACCTAACAAAGTGCAACAGTGCACAGGGCACTGGAAGCTGACGTGCTCAGGGCTTGGCAGGTCCTGCGCAGCTCAGGTGCTGTGGGACCCAGCAGGAGCCTGTGCGGCAGTTTCCACTGAAGAAAAGAAACCAGCAAGCCTGGTTTTTTTATTTTATTTTTTTTATCTCCCTGGAGACTACCTGAGCTGCGGCAGGGCCTGGTGCTTCCCTCCGTGGCTGCGGCACCCCCTGGGATCACCCAGGCTGGGTGCCAGTGGGCAAGTGCTGCCTGGGGGGCCCCCACACAGCTCAGGGACCATTTGGCCCGCCAGCAACTTGTCCCATGTTCCCCCCTTCCCCTCCACCACGAAAGAGGCAGGTAAGGATTGGGCCTCCACGCTTGTGTACATGCAACAGGGGTTTTGTTTGATTTAATTCTCACTAAATTGAAGTTTAGCGAGAACTAAACCGAATTAAACCCCTGTGGTGTGTACAAGCAGCCTGTGAGTTCTGTGTCAGGAAAAACTGCTGTATTTTATTTCTGTAATCAAGAAATAAATGAAAGCAAAGAGTTGGCATTTTCCAAGGATGGGCTTGAGCCTAACAAGGAATACCTTGAGTCTAAAAAGGTTGAGAACCACTGGTTTAACAAGACAGTCCACAAAGAGGAAAAGTAACATGCGTTGTCTGTTGGTGGTGCAGCAGTGAGGTAACATGAGCTGTTTCAATACTGTGTGCTCCTCTCTGTGCCTGCTCAGCTATCCACGCCAAGTACACGGATTGGAGAGGGTACCTCATGAAGAGGCTGGTGGGAGCAAGGACCATCCCTGTGGATTTCCATATCAAGGTAATGGGATGGGTGTGGAGATTCTTCTACCTTGGTTCACGGGTAGATGCAGACAAACCAGTGCGGGAACAGCGTGTCAGCTTGCTTCTGATTGGATTCACCTCCCCTGGGGTTCATTGAGCATGTCTTGTGGAGTGGAGGAGGGTTTCTTTTGAACATGCTGAGTGCTGCCAGGCAGAAGACAGGACGGAGTGCTCCTTTGGCAGTGTCCTGCATAAATGGCCTGGTCTCCACAGTCCTACACAGTGTGAGCTTTTCATCTTTTTAGGCCTAGGCTGGTTTACGAAGAAATTGTTACCAGGCAGTGTAAGCCCAGCATACTGGTGGAAGGTCTTGTTTTTCATTAGGGCATGAATTTGCAAAGCCTGTTGTCTGAAGAAAACATTCACCTAGGTTGTTTTATTCCAAAGAAATGAGCCATTTGAGTGGAAACATTTGTCTTCAGTATGAGAAAGCGCAGCAGCAGGCTGGGGAAGCAGAGCAGCAAAACAGGCTAACACACTTAGGTTCAGGGGTTCACCTGAAGCGCACGGAGCCAGTAATATCTGTGCCAAGAGGTCTGCTAGATCTTAGCAGTTCCTTAGGTTGCTTCAGGTAGCGTGATGTTCCAGGAGAAGGAGAGGGCAGGCTCCCCCTGCCGGCAGATTTTGGAAAGCTGCTTCTTTGAGTATATACTGAATTTCTGAGGGAGGAAGTTAATGCCATGAAGTGTTTGATAGGAATAGGGCATTATGGGATTCAGTCATATATGGGAGGCATTATAATTGGGGGCATTGCTCTGGCAAGTCTAGCAAAGTTTGCTAGGCCCCTGTGACAGCTTAGGAGGTTGGGTTTTAATTAAGTGGCTTATTCGTGGGATAATGTGAGATCTGCTAGGATGTGGTGAAACAAACTGGAGACTTGCTCAACAGAGAGGCAGTAGAGAGAAGCAGAGATGTAATCATGCCAGGGGGAAAACCTTATTTTCCAGGTACACCTGGGTGTGGCAGTGGGGTACGTGCATGCATGCATGTGTGTACTAAGATACTGTTACTTCAGACCCATGGCACAAGAGCTCATTGCGCTCTTGAGATCCGTGGCTGCCAGACACGAAGGTTTTGAGGCTTTATAAAAGCCTCATGGGTAGGCGGGGCTGGGTTTGATTGAAGTTGAGAGTCTCAGAGAAAAGCCCTGGGTGGTGCTGGTTGCTCTGTCTTGGTCCCTTAGTCTGTGTTAAGTACATGCACCACTATAATGTGGGGGCAGGTCCCTGTTCCTGGATCTTCAGTATTACCAGTGAGCTATGACACTAAGGGGTTTATCCTGCTGCCCTCTCAAGTCAGCAGAAAGTCTCTGCCCACTTATGACTATTGAAGACCTTGTGGCCACCTTCAAGGCCAATGAGGTATATGCCTCCCTGCCAAACTGAAATGGCTCTTGGGGTTTCTATAGAGCAGAATTCTTTGCTTCTTAACCCAAAGGTGTCTGTGCAGCAGCATTTTCTGCCTGTGGCTGCTGTCTCTCCCCAGAGGTGGCTGAAGCAAGGAGCTACTGAGTGGTCAGGGTACCTGCGGAGAGAGTCACGTCCTGGGAAGGTGCTAGAAATGCTCCGTTTTGTTTGTTGCATTCTCTAGATGGCGGAGAACATGAAGTACCCATTCCGGCAGGGCATGCGGGTGGAAGTGGTGGACAAGGACCATGTGTCTCGGGCCCGCATGGCGGTTGTGGACACAGTCATCGGTGGCCGGCTAAGGCTCCTCTATGAGGATGGCGATAGTGATGATGACTTCTGGTGCCACATGTGGAGCCCCCTGATCCACCCAGTGGGTTGGGCACGAAGAGTGGGCCACAACATCAAGAAGACAGGTAGGGACCCACATGACACATTGGCTCCCCAGGCTGGGACCTTCCAAAGAGGCAGTGGCATTGGGTTAGGGTTGACACTGATGGTGATTGCCTAGGTATGATGCTAATCCTGATAGGGCCACCCTTATTCTGCAAGTTGGGCATGTCCCGGGATGTCCTGCTTCCTGCTGTATCTGGCCACTGGATCTGTCTGACCAGGTAATTTCTCCCTTCAGGGTTGAAAGGCCAAACGCCCAACTGTGGTACACCTGGCCAGCTACACTCTGCTGCACATCTGTAGCAAAAATGTTATTTCTGACTCAAGCCCCCAGACACAGTCAGTTTCTCCTCTGCAGCATAGAGGTGCTCCATCTTTATTTTACTCTGTCTAATTATTAATGGCTCTGCAATTATGCAGCCTCTCTGTGACAGAGGATGCTAGCCCGTTCAAGAGCAAGAGCCTTTTAGATCACCTCATCTTGGAGCATGTCCCTTTGAGGAGGAGACTTCTTGGCAAGCTTAGGGCCCTGAGAAATTCCAGAGATCAGGTGACAAAGAGACTGACGCCCAGGGTCTGCTTTTTCCCTCAGTCCCTCCTGGGAAACTAGGATTTCCCAAAAATCCTCCCTGTGTTATGAGAGAGTCCCCTTGCTCTTAGAAACTGGTATGCCTTTTTTTTTACACCTTAAAAAAGCATCCCCATTTTTTGTTCCTCTGGCTGCTCTTATTGGCCTCCAGTCCCCTCTCACTGGCTGGTGCCTTCCTCTTTCTAGTAGCTGCTGAGTTCTGAGCAGATGACTGGCAGCCACTTAGGCAAACCACCCCCTCCCCACCCCTGAATACCTCCGTCAGTGGAGAGGGTTCATTTTTTCTCCCCTTTTCCTGTTTCTGTCCCTGGACAGAAGAAAAGCGCAGTGACATGGCAAACCACCCCACCTTCCGGAAGATATACTGCGATGCTGTCCCCTATCTCTTCAAGAAGGTAGGAGAGCCCTGCCCATACACTTGAGATTGCCATGGCAAAGTGGGGTGGGGTACAGAAAAGCTTGTCAACCTGTGGTGCTTTCCTTCCCGCATGTCAGCCCCACTTGTTGGACTCCATCACACATGGATGCAGAGCTTTCTCTGCCCTGTGGCAACAGTGGATCTAGGAGCCTAAAGCTTGAAGCTGGGGTACAAGGGGATGGAGTGGATTTGGGGGCAACTCAAAGAGTCATATGGGTTTGGAGTCGTGTTAGTGCAGGGGCCAGGGTGGGAGGTATTCTTGCTCTTAGGTCCAGGTATTCTTGCTTTGAGGGGTTAGGTTATAGCATGGGACTCAGTCATGGTGAGGTGGTGACTTGCATGAGGTTGAGCTGAGCCTGGCTAAGGTGAGGTGCTGGCTCTGAGAGGCTTCTGGCTCTGAGGCAAGGATCATTTGCCCCCTGTCTCCCCCTTGCTTGTTTTGGACTCTGCCTTCCACTGACTGAGCTTTCCCCTCTTCTTCAGTCACCCCAACTCCTTCCCTTCATGTCTTGTTTCTTATCTAGGACAGCCTTTCCTTTCCCCTCCTGATATGGGCCCTTGCCAGCCAAAGGATTACTGTGCTTCTCAGAGGGCTTTGAAACTCCTCCCCTTGTCCTTGGTAACCAACAGGGTATTTCTTTGTACCTGTGGTCTGCTCTAGGTGCGAGCTGTCTATGCTGAAGGTGGCTGGTTTGAGGAGGGCATGAAACTGGAGGCCATTGACCCCTTGAACCTGGGCAACATCTGTGTGGCTACTGTGTGCAAGGTAACTTGGGCCAAGGGGTGGGGTGAAGCCTTCTGTCTTGCTTAGCTGTACTTAATTGAAGCTATGGACAGTGGAGCCTCTTCTCTGTCCCTTGATGGGAGGGAAGGGCCAGGATAACCCAGTCTTTGTGGGGACCCTCAGAGGATTAGGCAGCAGGAAATTAGGTTTGTGCACTCACTCTGCAGTGGGGCAGCATATAGATGCAGATAGGCATCTGCTGGGCTGTGCCACTGCCTGCAGCAGTTGCCTGTTGTCTTTCCCAGACAAGTCTCTGCCAATGCAGCACATGCTTTGTGCAAGGGCAGCCCTTTCTTCCAGATGCTCTGCTTTGGATAAGAGGCAACATGAATCTGCTCCCTCAAGAAGCCATGCCAGCTGCTGGAGAGAGCAAATGCTGCAACTAGGTGCTGCTTTGAAGAGTAAGACAGGCTGTGTTACACCCCAGAGGCAGCTCTCTCATTGCCAGGGCATCATTCCAGCCTAAACCAGCAGCAGGGTTTATGGGGATCTTTCAAGGCCAAAGGCTTTCGATCAAGCTGAACTGCCCCTCTCATGCTCTGCACTCCCTGTGCTGCGACAGGTCCTCTTGGACGGGTATCTCATGATCAGCATTGATGGGGCCACCTCCGCAGATGGCTCAGACTGGTTCTGTTACCACGCTTCCTCACATGCCATCTTCCCTGCCAACTTCTGCCAGAAGAACAATGTTGACCTGACCCCACCAAAAGGTGAGACTGATCTCCTTGCCCTCCGTGTGCAAATCTGAGCGTGGCAAGGCTTCTGACTTCTTGACTATATGTTTTGTAAGGCGACATGGCCTGGATGGTTCAAAATCAGGAGGCCCCAGCTTGCTCATTCCCCCTTGCGGATGAATGGCCTGACTGATTAGCTTCAACATAGGCTTTCTTGGACATGTGTGCTTGTTTCTCAGAGTATGGCATGGCTGGATGCTCTTCCCAACCTCTGCTCAATAGCAGCAGGTTGAGGCTACACTGCAGTGCTCAGTCAAACTGCATGGTTCCTCTCATCTTCCTTTGCGCTCTGCCTTGGAAGTGCAAGGGGAAGGGCCCCTAAGCCATGTTGAGTCACTGTTGCCGCTTACTATGTATCTCCCAGCTGTTCTGTCCACTGATCAGCCCTTCTTCCTCGTGCTGCAGGGTACGATGCAAAGACCTTCAACTGGCAAAGTTATCTGGAAAAGACCAGGTCCAGAGCAGTGCCAGCACGGCTCTTCAACACCGTGAGTACCACCTGGGCAAGTTGCCATGCAGAGGCACAAGCTTCACATCAGCCCACAGGAAGGAGCAGATGCAGCTTAGGTGTCTCAGAGCTAGGCTGTTAACTGCCAAAAGCTTTGGGAAGCAGCCAGGAGGATCTATGGATGACACGTGCTTGTGTTTCTTTAGTACTCCCAGGTTCTGCCTGCAGAGATCTCTTGCCCAGTACTGAAACACAGGGGTGGGGATATGGTCTCTGCTCCATGCTGGCAGAACAGCCCAGTGGTGTCTCAGAAGGGTGAACCTACCTGCCTGTCAGCCTTGCTCAGCCCCTATCACTGTCCTGGTTTAGAATTTTAGTTGGACAACCCTTCAATGTTATGAGCTGTACCCTCTGGTTTAGTGTATGACCTCAATAAAAGCAGATTGACATTACCTGGGGAAATAGCTGGGTTTGCTTTGTTATGCTGGGAATTTGAACCTTTTCATATTTGGGTAGGTGAAGGCACACTTTGTAACTCTGTTATGGCCTTCACTGGGAGAGACCAAGCAGGACTGTCCTGTCTCCACTGTCCGAGCTGCAGGCAGGTACCATAACTCGAGCAGCGGGGTCATATTAAAGTTTGAGATTGGGTTGAAAGCCATCATAGTGGGTTTTTCCCTCTGCCCAGGACTGTCCAAATCATGGCTTCAAAGCAGGCATGAAGCTAGAAGCGGTGGACTTAATGGAGCCACGACTCATCTGTGTGGCTACAGTCAAGCGTGTGGTCCATCGCCTCCTCAGCATCCACTTTGATGGCTGGGACAACGAGTATGACCAGTGGGTGGACTGTGAGTCGCCAGATATCTATCCCGTGGGCTGGTGTGAGCTGACAGGCTACCAGCTCCAGCCTCCTGTGGCTCCAGGTGAGTGAGCATTGGGTTTTCACTATAACCACAGAGATGCTGTGTTTGGTGGCAACTGATTTTGACCCCCAGTTTTGTGTGTTGCTGCTTTCCTGTGATTTGAGGGAGGAGAAAACATCTCCTTACTGTGTCCTGGCCTTCATGTTTCCCTCTCCCCTAACATACAGCCTGGCTTAGCTGGCCTGATGTAGAACCCAGGGCTAGGGGGCTGGGTGATGGAGATGAGAAGCCCACAGGTGGGAGATGGATTGTAAGCTCCCCCTCATTTCTCTAGTAACCAACAGAGAATTTTTCTGCTGAAGGTGTTTCTGGGTGCCCCTTTCACTGTGCTGTCTCTGTCCTGCCTTCAGGTGCAGCCTTAGTGTGGCTCCCACCTCCCAGCAGGTGCAGCTCTATCCCTTCCTTTTCCCACTAGCTTCCTGATTTCCTCAGAGGATTAGAACAAGCCTCATACAAAGGTGCTGCTCTTCTCTGGACTAGCAGTAGCCACTGCTCCTACCCCTTAGATCCCTTTCTGCCATCTTGGAACTGCAGGCCTCATCCCTGAGGTTCCAATACCCTTCTCCCTCTGTGCCCCCATCCTACCGAGCTTAGGGGCTCTTCCCCCAGGTTCTCCCCATAATACGCAGCAGGAGCAGTGCTCCATCCTCTTGGCTTTTGTAGCAGGCTGGTGAATATATCTAGTATCATAGTATCATAGTATCATATCATAGTATCTAGGGTCAGAAGGGGCCTAGAGCAGGCCCTTGCAATCTCTTGTTTTACTTGCATCAGCCTGTCCCTGCTACCTGCTGGTTCTGGAACCCAGCCCTCATTCCTCTCTTGTCTCAATGACAGAGCCCACAACCCCTGTGAAAACCAAGGAGGTGCCGAAGAAGAGAAAAAAACCCTATGGGAAGAAGAGTAAGTGACTTAGATTATCCCCTTCTTCACAGCACCCCTTCCTTTTCCTCTGTGGGAGGACCCTTTCCCCATTGTGTGCACTTCACAGTAGGCTGGAGTGAGAGGCCTGTTGCTGTGGATGCAGCTAGCCCATGCTGTGCAGCTGCCATCATTCCAGTGTGCATTCCCCCATGCTCCCCTGGCTGCAGAGAGCTCCAGGCGCCATGTAGGGAGGGCCAGCCCATACTCTGGTTCCCCATGTGTGCTGATTAGCTGCAGTCCAAACAGAAACTTTCAGCCCCTGAGAACATTCCCCAGCTTTTCTGTGGGGCTGACACATTTTTTGACAACATGCAGCTTGCCTTTTGTCCATCAGCATGATGGGGAGACTCCATGCCTGGCCCAGTTCAGGTAACTGGAAGTCAGTCAGGGTTATGTTTCTGTCCTTGTTGGTACTGGAAAGAAAGGGCATGTTGCGGGTGACCATCGGGGAGCAGTGAGATGAGACCATGTCACCATCTCCCATGTTTGTTAGTGCCTACGAGCTGCAACTCAGGCTTCATTGTGCTATGTGCTGTCCTAACACGTAGTGCCTGACAGGCCTTGTCCCCAAGAATTTGCAGGCCATGATGTCATAACTAAAAATAGAAAAATTATACAGATGCCACCACGTACAGAGCAATCTTGCCCATGTGTGAGGAGTGAGGCCCAGGCCATTAAACAAAGCACTGAGATGGCTTCAGCAAGCCTGTTCATATAAGCGAAGCATGTGCTTAAGTGCTTTGCTGAATCCGAGCCTTCATGTGCAAGAAAATGAAGTGCTCTGCATTTAGGATGATGGGAACAGTGCACTGCCCACCCCCCTCTTTTGGACTGGGTGCCTCCCGGGGGCTTTGGCTAGCCCAAAGAAAGATACATCAGCTGCCTGACTGCTACCAGTGTCTCAGGACTGTCCAACTGGGGGTGAATGCCATCCCCCTCCTAGCTCATTGAAAAACAGCTTGCTGGCTGAGCATGCTTGTCTTTGTCCTGCGTTTGTCGGTGAAAGAGGACAGTTAGCAGCTCCAGTAAGATGGCAGGTCTTTCCCAACAGCCTGTTTCTCCTCGTTAAGGAAAAAAGATGGCTGCCAAAACCCGCTCACTCAAGCAGACAACCAAGAAACCTGTCGGCCCAAAGGCAAAGCGCGAAGCAAAAGCTGCAAACAAGACCTCCCTGGAGCCAGCGCCCGATGAGAGTAAGGAGAAGGGCAGCTTTGCCCTGCAGCCTATTGCATGCATGCTGGGACCTACTAGCACCCCCATGACCTGTCTCCTCACAACGTTCCTGCCCCCCCCCAGGAGTTGTGGGCTGCAGGAGAGTGCACAACAGACAAAACTTCCTCTTCCCTGGAGAAGGTTTTGGGGCTTTGCATTGCTCCTGTGGCAGCAATAGCAGAGGGACCCTCATCAACACCTGCAGCTCTCAGAAAGTGAAGAGAGAGAGGGGGGGGGGGGGGGGCCTACTGAGTTCACAGCCATGGCCAATGACGGCGGGGGAATTATATACAGAACAAAATAACAGAAAACATTATTCTAAATAACAGCCCTGACCAGCTACGGCTCCACCTCGGTCTAAGAGCTTTGGTTTGGTAAAGAGAGAAAGACCTCTGAAGAGATCTCAGAGGAAAAAGCATTAGAATCGCAACTCCTACCTTTCCTCTGTATTGGAAGTGGTGGGGGTGCTGAGGTACTCAGTTCTCCTAGGGCATCAATTCCCCTTGGACTGCCCGTGTTCACAACAGGCACAGAATGTGCAGGGACAGCAAAACTTCTGCATCTAGGACTCAGGAGGCTGCTGTCAGTCTCAGCCCTTCCTTGATGGCTCCTGAAGCTGCCAGTGAGAGAAGCCACTTCATGCCCTCCAGTCTGGGCCTTGTCCATTAGTCCCACATGCTTATGTCCCAGGTGTTTGTCTGACCAAAATGGGGACCTGTGGGGCTGCTGGTGCTCCCTGCTGCTGGGGCCTTGGTGGGTTGATTGGTTTCTTTTCTCTCTTCCCTAGTTATTGCCGTGCAGGTGAAAGAAGAAATAATCGAGCCCTCAGTGATGGAGTTCAACTCCTCAGAGCTTCCCGTTCCAATAAGCAGCATCAAGGAAGAGATTATGGATTAACCCGAGATCCTTCAGGTGGGGTCTCCTTGCCCTGAGCAGCAGCCTGCCCTCTACACTGTGACTCTCTAAGGAAGCTCCCCCACAGAGCTGAGCAGGAGACAAGAAGAGACAGTGCATTCCTGGCCTTGCAGAAGAAGAATCATTGACACAGGCCAGCTCCATCTTCACCTTTGTCTTTTTTAAACCCTGGTAATCGATTCCAGGAAAAAAGTGCTGGACTTGGAAAGGAACATGGCTGCTATTGCTGCTGCTGCTGCACATCTGTGGATCGGAGGGTAAATTTCTGAGCCAGGGAACTCCTCTTAGCTCCCCACCATTATTTGTTTTGAGCCCATTTAGGGAGGGAGAGAGGCCTCTGCTGCACTGGGTACTGTCTTAGTCTTTCAGTCATGTCTCTATGGAGCTTGTGACCCAAAATCCAAGAGGTGCTGGGACTGCAGAACTTCAACCACTGTGCAGCTTCAGGGAGAACAAGTCAGTCAGGAAGATAGCTGCTGTCACTCTGTGAGCGTGCCCCATGTGTTCATTTGTGTGTCTCTCTTTGTAATGTGGGCACAGAACCCAAGAGGGCATCAGAGAGCACAAGGGGAAGGGGGAGAATTAAACAGATGGAAACCAAGTTGCATAGGAAAAATCCCTTCTGATGCCACTCAGAAATGAATCTGCTTCCTGCCATGACAAGAGTTACACAGTTCCCAGGTCCAGAAAAAGAGAGCAGACAATTTATTTTTGCCTCTTTTCTCCCCTCCTCTAAGGCGCACAATCCTGGTGTATCACTGCTATTTTTTTAACAATCCTCATGTAAATTTTACCAGTGAAATGTACTGGAATGGTCTGTAAATAAAGACTGAGTGAAAGGTGCAAGGCTTGCCTCTTGGTCTTGGTGGGGGGGGTGGCAGCGTGCCAGCTCTAGTCCAGAAAAGACAGAGAGAGAGCCAGGGGAGATAGTCTGTGTGTGGAGCAAATAAGGAGTGTGTGGCTGAGTCCAGAGCTGCCATGTAGCCCTCATTTGCACCCATCTTGTCTTGTCTGGTAGATCTGAGGAGGGTGAGTTGCAGCTCCTAAAATGGGGCATAGGAGGGCTGGTCTTTCTTCAGCCTTCCTGGCAAAACTGCTGCCTCTGAAATCAGCCCTATCACAACTTAAGTCCTGAAAGGTGGATGTGGCATGCCGCAGCCCCAGCTTAGGGTGGAATGAGCCTGGGAAGGGCCTGTGATCTTTGCCTCATCTGCAGTGCTCTTGGTTTAAGGCTGTAGCACTAGACAGCCACTCTCCCTCCCAAAGCTAATGCCCACATGTGATAATAGGGGTTTTATGGATATCTTCTTCTATAGAATCATCCTTTTTTTCCCAGGGCCTGTGGCTCTCTCTTTTGGACAGCGTTGTCCTGAAGTCAATAGATTTTATCTCCCACAACCTCAGGCATGCCTGATGCTAAACAGGTTTCCATGACAATTCTTCCCAATTTGAATATAGACTTCTTTTCTTTATGAGAGCTTTCTTCATTTCCCCAAAGGATAGGGAAGCCTGGATCCAAAAGTGGCTGAGCTAGTGCAGGAGGCGATTCTTGAAGGCAAGTGAAATTAGCCAATTCAGTTTCCAAAGTGAGGCATAAATGGGGGAACACAGCGTCAGTGAGGAACAGGTGGTATTTTCAAAAATGGTTTCAGGTTCACTCCCACAAAGATGTGGGTGCTTCAGCTCAGAATGCTGCTGCCTCTCAGGCAATTCAAGTATCTGATGCAAGACTCGGGATGGCAGAGGATAATGGATCAAGGGGCTTTTCAGGTCTGCTCAGTATCCTGACGTGGCTTTGAGACTCTGTCTTTAGGACATGTTGTTTTGTTAGTGTTTGGTGCGCTGTGTGCCCCCAGGCACTGGCTGGTCAGCATCAGATGTAGGAAGTGGTGGTTGAAATGGCAGGACCTCACCTCCTGATTTATATATAGCGTAGTATAGATCAGACATGTGGGTCACGTGTGAGCCCTAGTCCAGACAGGGCTTTTGGATGCAGCTAACACATCTTCCACCCTCCATCTCAACACTTGTTTCTCCCTATAACACAGTTGGAGGGCGTCAGTCACAGTGCATATGCTTTATTAGCAATGTTGTGTTCAGACACCCACCTGTCTTACGGTAATGGTTAATTGCAATGGATAGATGATGGTTTGTTGGGGCTGCAGAGGTCTGAAATTCTTACATCTTCTAGGTTTGATTTTTCTCCTAGCCAGTACTCTGTGCAGTGTCTTAGCAGGGAATAAGAGAGACTCTGTTCTAGCAAAAAGACTGTGATGAATGTTCTGGGAATACAACACCAGGCCTTGCTGTCCAGGCGTGGTAATAGAGGAAGCATGCACAGCCTGGGTTACCGCAGGGAGCAGGCTCTTCAGAGGCCCAGATAGCCTTTTCCTGTCAATTTTCTACACTTCAATCAACGTGTGTAGTGCTGGCTGCAGGCATTGTGCTGCCCTAAGCAAACCAGCAGATGGAACCTCCTCCCCCACCAGCTTCTGTTCACTTATGCAGACACCAGAAACCTCTGCTTCTTCCCTGCCTGCCAAAGACATCCTGGGGTTCTGGCACTGAGAAGGGCAAATAGACAACTAAGGAAGTGTAGGCCCCACTAGACCTTTATGAGAACAGCCTCGAACAGATGTGTCAAACTCATAAGGCTCCGAGGGCCAAATGAATGGAGTGGGGCTGGTTCATGGGCCAGATCAGGCCCACAGATGCACACAGGGCTGGTCTGGGACTGACCTTGAGCTCTATATACAGCATGTGCCCGCTCCAAGCCCCATGCACTGTGTGCAGTGTACACCTTGCCAGACCCAGTGTGTTGCGCCCTGTGCTTCCACCCTAGTCCTAAGCACTACATGCAGCATGTGGGGCCCATCCAGCATGCATCACATACACCATGTGGGGCCTAGCCAAGACTTACAAGCAGCACTATGGGCTAGATGACAAGGCCCAATGGTCTGGATCTGGCCTACAGTCTGGCTCTTTGACACCCCGGCTGACAGCTAATCTAAGTCAGTTGTCCTGGCATCGGTCGACCTACACTATGCCGGCATAGATTACATAGACATTAGGGCTGGAAGGGACCTCGTATGATCATCGGGCCCACCTCCCTGCCCAAGGGGCATGAAGTCATCTGGGGTCAAATGATCCCAGCAAGTTAAGCATCCAAATGTTTCTTAAAAGCGTCCAGAGTAGGTGATTTCACTGCCTGGGGGAGGCAGTGTCATCCCTTGGGGTGCTCTGGTGAACAAGCGTTCCCCCCAAGATCCTTATCACACCCCTTACATACTTATAGGCTGCCACCAGGTCACCCCTGAGCCTATACTTTTCCAGGCTGATGAGTCCCATAGCTCACAGCCTCTCTTCATAAAACCTGTTCTCTTACCCTCTGATCATGCACATGGCTCTCTGGACTCTTTCAAGCTTCTCCATGTCCTTCCTAAATTGTAGAGTCCAGAACTGAATGCAGGACTCCAACCGGCTTCACCAAGGCTGAGTACAGCAAGAGGATGACATCCTGGGTCTTGCACAAGATGCATCAGTAGATGCAAGCCAGTTTTGTTCGCTGTGCCACCTGTGCTATTGCATTGGTGGCTCATGATCATCCTGTGGTCAATCACAACCCCCAAGTCTCTTTTGGTCACGGTGCTAGTGAGCATAGCACTGCTGAGCCTGTAAGTGTGATGTGGGGTTTTTTTCCCCCGAGGTGGAGCACCTTGCATTTCTCCATATTGAATGCCCTCAGGTTTTCCTCTGCCCACTTTGCAGCCTATACATGGTTGGCCTGGATCACCAGCCTATCCTCAAGTATAAATCAGGTAAAGATCTAGCTCTAGGTACTGAGTCAGTTCATGGAATGTGATGCTAACCTAAGTATTGCAGAGCATTATGGGTAACAGACATGCTAACAGGAAACAAGAGAGACAGCACTAGTCCTTCAAGTGTCTTTCTCTCTTTCTCTAAATGTGTTTCCAAATAGAAGGATCTGGATAAATCAAACTACAGCCAGACTTATAAAGGTTCAGCAATAATATGTATGAATGGATCTTCTGCAACAGAACATAGATTGTATAAAGAACCTTTCCTCTTTTGAGGTCATGCTTTAGCATCTGTCTGTACAGGCAAGGCACCATGCAGCATGCTAAAAACTGATCCTGAATAGTGCCACATTGCCCCCTGGGGTCTGGGAATTCTTCAGACCCTGGTTTAAAACAACAAATGCTAAATGGCTTAATTGAATTCAATGCAAAAACAACAACAAAAACAAACCCATCCTGCATTTAGTCCAACACTTTCTTTCTGTGGTTCATTTTACTATTAAGCCCAGTATAGCTTATACTGCTCCAGATGTTCAGTTTGCTGCAGGTTTTGGGATGAGTGATGCATAACTACAAGATAGAAGTTGGAAGTTTGGGTCATCAGTTGCGGGATGATGAGATAAGCACATACCCTGGGTTTGTCTTCTAAAGTTATTGACAGTGAAATTGTTTGTCTAATATCTGGCTAGACCTTGAGGTTTGGGATGTAGCATGCCACTGAGATGAGGATGTAACAATAGGCCCAACAAACTATTGTTTGAGACTTTCTGCAAACTCAGGAAGTCAGTACCCTCCTGGTAACGTATAGGTTTCAGTGTTAACTGCTTAGTACGTTTCTAGCCTTCCTGGCATTTTTTTAAAGGGTCAGATTCTGCAGTTGGATTCCACAGCAAAATGGCATGATATCACCAAGCATCAGGACCTCTGGCTATGGAGATCAGATGGTTCCCCCATTACTGAAATCAGCCACTCCTGGTGTAAAACAGAACAATGCATCGCGCTGCTCTACCCAGCACTGGAAGCAAGAGAAGAGCAGTGTTGTCCAACTGAAACTGAGAGAGCTTAGAGAACAAAATGCAGTGATTCAGTGAAGGGCAACAAAAATGGTTAGAGGACTGGGGAACAGGACATAAGAGGCAAGGCTGAGGGAACTGGGCTGTTCTCAGTGATGGCAGATGACAGAACAAGGAGCAACAGGCTCAAATTGCAGCAAGGGAAGTTTAGGTTAGATACTAGGAAAAGCTCTCACCAGGAGGGTAGCAAAGCACTAGACCAGGCTACCCAGAGAGGCGGTGGAATCTCCATCGCTGAAGGTCTTAAAGACCCAGGTAGACAAAGCCTTGGTTGGGATAAGATAGTTGGGGCTGGTCCTGCTCGAGCAGGGGGGTTGGACTAGATAACCTGCTGACATCTCTTCAACCCTCATTTTCTATAATTTATATTTTATATAAAGTTATATTTTAGCTGCTGCACTCAGGAAAAGCACTGCAGGGCTGTTACTGCTCAGGGCCTCCGACAGAGGGAGCCCTCACTTCTGCTTTTTTTCCCTCCTTCCATTCAATTCCTTTTTTTTTTTTTATGACTTTTCCTCCCCACCCCACCAAACACCCAGGCCCCAGGGCAGGGAAGGGGATCTCTGCACCACAGATAAAAGCCCATTGAAGCCTCTCTCTCACTAAGTTGCTTCCTAGTAGCTGATTCCTCAGTCACTGCCTGCCAATGAAAGTTGCTCTGCCTGATGCTTCTTCTTTAGGCTTTGCTCCTTTTGAGGCCTCTGTCTTGTGCCTTTCCAACTCTCCTCTTCTTGCTGGGATTTCTTCCCCCTTTGACCTTGAACTTCTTTGGACGGGCCCGTTTGGTGTTCTGTGTTCCCCAGCCTGGGCAGGTCTTGAAGGCAGCAGAAAACTTCACCTTCTGCCCACGGACTTCAGCCGGGGACCCACAGGTGGCTCCCACACGCAAATTGAGTTTGCTAATCCACCTGAGAATGGGATTGGGGGGAGCAGAGGTGGGAAAGGGAACAGGGAAAACAAAATCCTCAGTGCATGCTGCATTCACAACCCTGGTGACCCCTGCCACCTATCCCTGGGATGCGGACAGCTCACATCACTGGGTACATTACAGCATCCTCAAAAGTCAGCTCTTTAGTGTAGAGCAGGGGTGTCAAACATATGGCCCATGGACTGGATTCAGCCTGTAAAGCCATTCCATAGGGCCCTCCAGGCTACTGCTGGGCAAGGGTATTTGATGGTGTGGCTAGCAGAGGGCAGAGCCTCCCACAGAATCCAGAATCCCCTTCGACTTGGGTGTTGACACCAGGCAGGAAAGCAAGGGCTGTGCTGACAGAGCCCCACTTACTCTACAGCTGCGTGGTCTGCCAACATCTCTGGTTTGGCCTGCAGCTGTTGCCTGCCCTATGGAGCTGGCCTGTGAGGAGCCTCATGGTCCAGATCCCGCCTAGGGCACAGGGTGTTTGACACCTCTGGGAGAGACAGTAGGAAGCAGTACATGACAACTTTACAACTTAATGCAGATGCACTGTGCATTTAGGGGCACAGTGGCAGCATGGTTAAGGCATCTCATACTGGGCTGCATTTGTAAGAGCAGAGCATTGCCACCAGATCGAGGGAAGCAATTCTTCCTCTCTACTTGGCACTGATGAGGCCACATCTGGAGTAATGTGTTCAGTTTTGGGCCCCCCACTACAGAAAGGGTGTGGACAAATAGGAGAGAGTCCTGGAGAGGTCAATGAAAGTGTGCTGGGGCACATGACTTTTGAGGAGAGGCTGAGGGAACTGGGCTTATTTAGTGTGGAGAAGAGAAGATTGAGCAGGGATTTAATAGCAGCCTTCAGGTACCTGAAGTGGAGCTCAAAAGAGGATGAAGCTGGACTGTTCCCAGTGGTGGCAGATGACAGAAAAAGGAGCAGTGGTCTCAAGTTGCAGCAAGGGAAGTTTAGGTTAAAAAATAGGAAGAACTTTCTCACTAGAAGGATAGTAAAGCACTGGAATCTGCATCCTTGGAGGTTTTTAAGACCTGGCTAGACAAAGCCTTAGTTGGGATGAGAGAGCTGGGGCTGCGGCTGGTCCTGCTTTGAGCTGGGGGTTAGATTAGACGACCTCCTGACATTTCTTCCAGCTCTCATTTTCCATGGTTCTATGATCTCCGTATGGATGGTTTCAGTCTTGAGTCTCGGTCTGGACTCATGCCAAATCCACCCCTAGTCAGCCCAGCTGTGAATGGGTCCCCGGACATGCTGGCTGGGGAGTCAAAGGCTTCTGGACATGGTACTAGATGTATCATTCTCATGCTGTGCCAGTCCTGCAGCCATTTTTTTTGGTGTATTGTTAACACTTCCCTTAGAAGCACTGAGCCCTTGGGAATGGGGAAGAGCTAGGCAGTCAGATGAAAGATAGTGTTTTCTGATCTGTCCAGTTGTTTTGCTGACATGCTTCCACTCACCTGTGCAGCGGGAAGAGCTGGCAGTCACAGGAGAAAGGTATGTCCCTCAGGTTGATGACCTCCAGCCCCGTGAAGCTGCGCAAATCAGGCACAGTGGACATCTTGTTGTTCTCCAGGTAAAGACTCTTCATCTTGAAACCGAGGCCGGCAAAGGCACCAGAGGAAATCTGCAAATGAGGAGATGGGGGCTGATGAGCTAATAGGAAAGAGCAGTGGATAATTTGGACAGATTAGGTCAGTGATTCTCAGCCAAGTAAGCTAGGGCTGTGAGATCCTTTGAAAGGTGCCACAGAACGTATGAGGAGATAAGCAGATAAAAGCAGGCTCTGGCTTTCCCTGCCTAACCGTTCCCAGCTCCCACTGTCTGCCCCCTCTGCAAGGAGGTAAGCACCGTAATAAATACATTTGTTTTTTTTAATGAGGTGCCGCTCAAGTCACAACTGTTTATGGAGGGTGCCCCAAGTCTGATGAGTGGGTGCCTTGAATCTGCAGAAGTTGAGAACCACTGGGTTACGGAATGAAATATCAGCATATGTGTTCTTATTTTGGGTTGTTTAAACACCCCCACTGCTGTTTCCAGGTTTCCACAACCATGAGTGGGACTAATGACAGTATAAGTGAAGAGCTGCCCTTGTCTCAGTACTACCCAGCAGGAATTCAGTGTGGCGATATAATTTGAAATGTGGGACGTGCAGCAGCTCATTGCATCTCTGCATAAAAAAGCAAAGATTTTTTTTAAAGCTATGAAAGAAGGAGGGTTCCCTCCCACTTCCAAGGGCACTACTTGTGTGTGTAAGTGATTTCCTGGACACAGGCTACATACATGGTTTCCATCTGAAGGATTGTTTGAGTTGGATTTCTCATTTTATATTAATTTCTGCGGCACAGAATGTCAGTCTCTGGGTTAGGGCGTGGGAACCTACTATAATTTCCCATCTCGGCTTGTCTGATTAGGAAGACTGGCTCAGTTCCTCCAACCCAGATCCTTCCCCAGGTTTCAGGAGCCCCTCAGTGACCATACATGACACTTCTGCTAATGGGCTTTGAAAGACAATGCAGAGGATTTGGGGGTGGGGGTAAACTTAGCTGCAAGTAGCTGAACATGAGATTCATGCAAAGTAAAAACAAGACCAGATAAACCTCATTGGAAGGGAAGGAATCATGGAGTCATAGTAAAACAGAGCTCAAAATGGACACCTAGTCCAATCCCTGCACAAGGCAAGATCATCTCTGTCTAAACCACCTTGTCCCACTATTTGGCTAACCTCCAGGGAGCATCCTCTGGGGGAAGCTATCCCTTTCCTCTCTGCTGCTGAGAGAAGCTCTGTGCTCCAGCACCAGGTCTTGTTCTGAGAGTAAAAGTGACCAGCCTCACTCCAGGATTGTGTATTAGCACAGCAATCTCCTCAGACCCAAACTTCGATCTATTGTTTCCAGGTCTGAGCAATACTGGGGAAGAGGCAAGTTAGGCTTTTTGAATAGCCTTACTGAGTCAGGATGGCCAACATTAGAATAAGTCCTGATGTTAAGAAAAAAATATTGACGAATCAGAGGGAATACAAACATCAGCTATTAGGGCCCTCGAGAGAAATACTGTAGCAATCTGGAGAAAATCAGCTTAAAAACAGAGAGAAATCCATTAGAATAAGTCCTGATGTTAAGAAAAAAATATTGACAAATCAGAGGGAATACAAACATCAGCTATTAGGGCCCTCGAGAGATGGGTTTAGAGCATAATCAACAGGAGTTACCAAATGTCTGCTACCCTACTCAGGTTGGTGCCTTTCATTTGGCTTTGGTTGGCTTTGGACCAAGACTTTTAACAAGAGAAAATTTAAGAAATGAAGTAGACAATGCTAGAAGAGGATGGGATATCCATGAAAGGTGTAAGGAGGGATGAGAGCTGCTGAGGGGAGTCATCTGAGATCATGTTAACAGAAGCAATGGGATGAAGCTGAAATTTAGGCTAATGAGTGGGATCCGTTTCCTCCCAATGAGGTCTCCTAGGCTGTGGGTTGGATTCTCCTCGGGGTAGTGCTAGAATTTGGATTACTGGGGCCATTCACTTGGGCGGAAACCCCTTCTGGAGACAATGCTAGCATGTGCTGCAGAGAACAGCTCTATCAAGGGGACGGGAGGGACATCAATAGCAACCTCTACATTAGGATTCAGCTTTATCAACCTGGGGAAATCTGTGCAGCTCACGCTCACTCTTTCACACCTGTTCTAGACCCATATGATCCAGGAACAGGTGCTGCAGGGACCTTGCCACCGGGAGGAAGGCTCCATCCCCAATATACTTGATGGGATTCTTGGACAACTTCAGCTCCCTAAGGACAGACAAACCCCGAAGGGATCTTGTGGGCACATCCTGTAACAAGTTCTCATCCAGATGCAGCTTCTCCAGCATCTTGGCAGGGCCCAAGGCTGTGGGAGACACCTGAGAGATGCTGTTTCCAGTGAGGTAGAGCCAGCGCAGCTGCTTTGCTCCGGCCAGGTCACTGTCTGACAGCTGGCTGATGGAGTTGTGCTGCAAGTGCAGAGAAATGAGGTTGGGCAAGTGGCTGAAGGTCCCCCTGGGCATTTGAGTGAACCTGTTGTGGTCCAGATACAGGTAGGCGAGCTGGGGAACCCCTTCAAAAGCAGCAGCCTCAATGGCTGATATGTCATTGTTGGACAGGTAGAGGTAGACCAACTTCTTTAAGCCCTGAAGAGCACCAGGCTGCAGATCCGCAATCTTGCAGCTTTGCAGGTGGAGCGAGACCAGGTTCTTCAAGCCAGGGAAGGAGGCCTTGGGTATGGAGTGGAACTCATTTCGGCGTAGGTCCAGGAGCTGGGTGTTGCCAGGGAAGCCCTTTGGGATCTTCTGGAGGCCCTTGTTGTCACAATTGCTGTGCTGGAAATCAGGTGAGCAGGCACAGGCTTCTGGGCATTTCTTCTTGGCAACTTCCTCTGGCTCCCTTGTGGGAGGAGTAGAGGTGGGAGGCTGCTCTGCTTCTGGGGCATGGCCTCCACATCTCATATTGACAGGCCTCAGTGACTCCAGGTGCTCTCCCCTGAAGGTGCTGGGGTCTGCACAGATAGCATCAGCCTGGACTCTTGCTTTCTCCATCCACTCCTTGAAGGGGCGCATGTAGCAAGAGCAAACCACAGGGTTCCCAGTTAAGTTGATTTTCTTCAAGTGGGCCATGTCGGTCAGAGGCTGCAGCACCTGCAGTTGGTTGTTGTGGAGGTCAAGTGTGTGTAACTGGGGGCTCTTCGCAAAGGCTTTGTATGAGACATCCTGTAGGGCCATGTTGTCCAAGAACAGCTCCCTCAGGGCAGCCATTGCAATGGCCTCCTCGCTGATGTAGGTGATGGGGTTGTGTCCCAGATCCAGCCGTGATGTACCCGACAGCCTTGACAAGGCCTCAGTGGGCAGGGACTGTAGCTCGTTGTGGTCCAGGCTCAGCCTCCTCAGGGTAGGCAACCCTGCAAAGGCCTCGTTGGCTATGACATGCAGTGCATTATGGGACAAGCGGAGCCACTTGATTGCCTGCAGGCCCTGGAAGACCATATCAGGCAGGTAGACGAGGAAGTTCTCACCAAGGTTGAGGAAATTGAGGAAGCCCAGTTGGCTGAAAGCCCCTGGCTGTATTTCTTCAAGGCGATTCTTTTCCAGAATAAGCTTCTGGAGAGAGGATAGGCCATCCAGGGACTCCTGGTAGATAAAGGCTATGTTGTTGGAAGCTAGGTTGAGGTAGGCCAGCCGCCCTAGTCCCCTGAAAGCGCCCTCCTCAATTCTCTCAACCTGACATCTCTGCATGTTTAAGTGAGTGAGGTATGGGATAGGGAGGAATGTTCCCCCAGGGATGACTTTTATATTGTTGCCCCGGAGATCCAGCTTTTTGGTGATCTGTTGAGGAGACAAGCAGTAGTTACTGAAAGAGGAACCCACAACCTCTTGCTCTTTCTGTAACAACACGACTGGTTGCCCCAGCCCTCCCTGCCCCAATATTACTGTGATCTCCAGTCTCACTAGATTTCATGCCTAGTCAGTACCTGGAAGAAAGCCCTCTAATCTCCAGCCTCTTGAAGGAAGCTGTGTTTGTGCTTTCACAGGGATCTTACACATTGCAGTGTTGTTAGTCTCTAGCATAGTGTTTGAAGGTAAGGTTGGCACTGATGCAAGATCACTTCCTGCTGAGTTCCCAACACCACTTCCTGCAGTTGTCTGAGTTTTCCTGGGTTATTTTACAGTGTGACTCTGCTTCAACTGTAAACCAAATGACAGCAAACTCCACAGAATGTGTGTGTGTGTGTGTGTGTGTGTGTGTGTAGTGTAAGCCATGATGTTCACCACCTGTGCCCTGTTCCACCTTCCCTCCCCTTTGCACCAAATGCCATGCAAGAAGAGGCTTGTACAGGCCACCTGGTCACTCTGGGGAAAGAGGACCGTGCAGGATCAGTGGTGGCAGGATCAGTGGAGGATGCAGGATCAGCGGTGGCAAATGTGGAAGATGAGTGTAAGGGCACATTGCGTTGTGTTTGCCGCTCAGTCCCTTCTGTTCTGCTGTCTCAGGTAATGACTGACCTGTGGGATGGTGACAGGCACCTCCATGAGGTTCTTGTTCAGACACATGACATGGTGCTTGATGTTATCACAAAGGCAGGTTTGTGGACAGCGCTCGGTAGCCACTCTCCTGAGTGAGAAGAGGGTTGACACCAGGAGAAGGCCCAGGGAGCCCCTCATTCTGGAAAGCAGCTAAGTGTGAGAGAGGAAAGAGGTGCCCTGGTTAGACAGCACCAGGCATTTTGACAGCACTTCTCTGCTCCCTAGATCGCAAATGCCCTTCAGGCAATGTCCACAGGCATCACTGTGAAAGCTGTATGGATTGCATAGTTTGGGAGAAGGAGGGACCAGGCACAGGGAAAGTGCTTGTGTGAACACACAGAATGAAGCTGAAGTTATTACAGGATGTAACAATCCACATAGAGATTTGGGCACAGCCTTGGGATTGATTCTCCTGCTCTGGCACAAAATGCTGCCAGTGCTTCAGTCACCAAAAGTGGTCGGGACCATGGACTTGCTTCTTCTCTGAAAAACAGCACCTCCAGCAGCATGTTTATCTTTCACACCAAGCTCAGTTTAACCGAAGCCTCAGTCCAGCAGGGCACTTAGTTGCAGGCATAGCTTTAAGCATGTGAGCAGTATCTCAAGCCCACGCCTGTCTTTCCTTGGCTCTTAGCCTGTATTGCCCAGACCAGAAAGCAGCCCAGCCCATGTGAGGCAGTGAACATGCTCTGAGCACACAGAGTAGCATGCCCTGTGCTGTGAACTTCAGCGACTGAGTATATTAGGGTGCCAGGAGACAACGCACTGGCAGCAGTACTAGGGTCCTTTTGAATGGCCACTGGAGAGTGGCAAAATCTGTATGGAAGGGTCTGGAGCTGTGCGGGAGGGAACTCTCACAAGGGGCGAGAATAATAAATGCCCATGTTCACATCTACACCAGGGCTCCCCACACTGCGCACGCAAAGAAGGTGAACCTCACATGGACAAGCAAGTTTCCATAGCCAGATCAATGCCAGTTTTCCATCTGCTGTTCTAGTAATGAATGGTGCTGCTGACCTACTGTATAACAGTCCTCTGCAGATACCACCCTCCAGGATGACCTCCTCTTCTAGTCCAGGAGGGTGTCACCCATTTCTCCATCAAGGCACATACCTGCTCTACCCCACTACTGCTGTCCCAGCCCTGGGCTCCCCCCAGCCCTGTGACAGCTCAAGGCTGAGCAGCAGCACCCAGCACCAGCTCCTCCTTCCTGATCAACACACACAGGCATACTCCAATACTCAGTGGCAACAAATGTCACTGATTCCAGTCCCAGGCCTTCCCAACCCCAGTCCAGCCCTGCCATGCCTGCAGCACTCCCTGTTCCTGAATAGCAGGATCTCCCTGAGCAGAGACTCCTGAGCTGTTCCTAAGCACACACGGCTTGTGTGACATGGGCTAACGTCCAGCATGGGGAGCTACATTAAGATTCCTGAAACCAGTTTGACTTAAAGCAGGAAAAACTCCTGCTCTCACAGCAGTGTCAGGGCAGCTCATTAGTTTCCATCTGCAGTCCAGCACCTTCTTTCTGTCCAAGTACCCAGAGACTTACCTAGATGTTGCCTCCAGCTCCTTCACCAGCAAGACATCAGGAACTGAAAAGAGTGAAACTGTTACAGCAAAGAAAGAGGAAGTAAAACACCTTTCCTCAGCAGTCACCAGGATCCTGTGAATTCTCTCGTGTGTGTGTTTGGCTTGTACTTGACTTGAGAGCTGAATGGAGCATTGTGCTGCTTTCCCGGCAGCACTTGCACACACACACACTGCCAGGAGGAGGGGAAAAAGAAGGAAAACTTAGTTAGAAGTGCTGCCTTTGAGAGAGCAGTGGCTAATGAAATGCTTCTGTACTTAGCAGGAGCTGGGGGAGCCATAGGTAGCGGCAGTCCTGTGAGACTCAAAGCTAGTAGCTTGAGAGACTTGATACTATTTAAAATAATACAGCGATGTTGGATCTAAACTGATTCTAATGCCCATTTCTCTATCTTCCTCTATGTGTACATAGGCTAATTGTATATGTAAAAAGCCCAGAGTAATCCAACATTACAGTTTATCACTGAAGTGCCTGTACATCAAATATTAGCATCTCCTTTGTACTTGTTATTTGGCCCTTTTGTACATATATGGTAGTAATAACTCTACCATGCTATGACTTACCAGTACATGGTGAACCAGAGCTGATGTTGGAAAAAGATTTCTTAATAGCCAGACTGTTCTCTAAACATCTCTAGCATAAGGTTGTATGCATTTATTTTCATTTAAGGAAGTGTGTGCAGGCAGTGTGTATCTGTGAGAGACAGAAAGAAGGGGTTTTTTTGCTTTGCAGAGAGAGTTGGAAGAAAAGAAGAGTACTTTTGCATCACTGTATTTTTCCACCACTGCCTCCATCCCTCTGGTATGTGTGCATCTCCTAAGGGATCTCAGAGGATTCACTGTGCAGCAAAAGCTTAGAAAAAAATTGACATAACTCTCCCTTTGTTTAATGTTTTTTTTTCTTTCAACTCTTCCTGGCTCCTGGGATGCATGGAGGAGTTTGCATGTGCGCGTTCCAGTTATGGTTGGTCATTCTCCACTCCCCTCTGCAACAGGCCATATGTGTTACAGTTTGGTCACTGTCTCCCTGAAATGCTCACTCCTGTCAATAACCCCAGATTACTCGACTAGGGAAGAATTGGCATTAAAGTCTTTTCTATAGAAAAGTGTTTAAGTGTGATTTTTTTCCCTTTTTAACAAAGGAAATAGCTGAAGAGCACTGAGTTCACTTCCTTACCAAACATCTTGGCTTAGGTTGCTGATCCTTAACAGAGGCATTAGCATGTTTCCTTGTATCTCTTGTGGACTCACACTGGTCTCATGGGGACTCCACATGGAGCAAGGGTCCACCGAGTTCACAACAGGAGCCTCTGCATGTGTCACTGTCAGTGAGAGCTATGACAGTCTGTCTGGAACAATGTCAGCACTGGCCTGGCGTAGGCTGATCCTCAGACTTGTGCGGATGAGGACTTTATGAGGTGAGAGATTTCTGCTCTCTAGCCAGCCTATTCTGAGAAGGCTTCTTGCACAGTAAGTCCAACTAGCTTTGCATAGAGGGTGAGGGACAAATCTCCAGCCAAGGTCACCTGGATGGCAGGAGGCTGTTTTCCTTTTAGCAGAGCTCAGGCTACTGCTCTGCAGAGGGCATTAAGTCACTGAGATGATCAAAGTGTGCACCAGCCACATGATCATCAGCTAAATAGCAGCTGAAATGATCCAGAGACAGAGCAGCAAGGGTTCCCCAGGCCACTCTGTCTCCTGGCCCAAAGGAGGCATCTCTCCAGGGCCACAGCCTACAACCAGTTTGGCCCACGGAGAGCAGAATGGGGCCCTTAGCCAGTCAAAGACCCCATGCCTTCCTGCCTTCCTTCCTTGAGTGGTCCCACTGACCCAGCACCTTTTTGTGCACATCAAGGCTGCAGGATGAAACACAATGTGTTTGCCTGGTTGACCCAATGCTTTAAACTCTGCACATTTGCCGGGAGCATAACTCAGGTGGGGGCAACACTAAATACAAACTTAGGGCTTGGGACAGAAGTTACATATAACCCAGTCCAAGTGATCAGAAACTGGTTTAAACCTGTAACAGAACTGAAGTTCAGTGCACATAAACCAATTTCAACATGGCTGAAACTGGTTTAAGATGCAACCTGCTGAATGTAGTATCAGACTTAACTGATTTGGATCAAACCGGTTTACGAAGCTTCTGTCCCAGACCCCTTCCTAGTTCAAGTTAAACTGCAGTCCCCCAGCATCCCAACATGCTTTCCAGCCCTAGGCTGTGCTGTGCTGTCTGCTCCAGAGAACAGGGCTGGTCCCACCCCCCTGCTCCCTAGTTGGAGTGGTGAGGGCTGGCTGACAAGGGGGCAAGCCTGGCTGGGGATGTAGCCCAGCCTATGGGGGGGACTGCCCCTGGAAAACCCTGGTTGGAGTCTGGAACCAGGGAGAGGGGGTTTAACAACCCTTCCCAAGCTCAAACTTACTGCTGGCTACAACTGTGGGCTATAAATCCCAGATACACCTGGAAACAGGAACAGGAAGTGATGAGCAATCTTGCAGAGTCCTGTTGCTGTAATTCTGGACTGCAAATTCCAGCGACTTTGGGGGGGTAGCAGGAAGAGGAAGTGAACACACAGCCAGAGAGCCTGGTCTATTACCCCCTAGCTTCTGGCCTGAGCCACTGCAGGCATGTGGCTGCATTTCCTAAATCAAAGGTAAATACCTGTTCATTTCTGTTTCAGTTTAATCTATCTAGTTTAGATTAACCTGCAAAGACTGAATTGACTCAGCCTCAGGCTTTTTGACTGTCTGTACTTAGCCTAGGTGTCTTTGCATTGCAGCTTGTGCTGATGACCCTTCACATAGCAAAGCTAGGGAGGGGCTGCTTCCTGGGGCTAGGCAGGCTTAGCTGAAAGGTGGGCAGAGACTCCTTGCATATGTGTACAGGGGGAGAAGTTGGGCAGGGATAGACTGGGCTGGTGGATCCAGCAGGAGTTAGGACCACTGTCCAGAACTGCATAGCTTGAGAGCATAGAGGAGTCTGCCTTGGCATTGCATTGTGGGCTTGTCCTTAGAAATATTACTGTAATTCTAGCAATGCTTAGAAGCAGCTGAAACCAATGTCCAGTTGTCTTCTGTCCTTTTTCTTTCATTTAAATGATAAGATATTTTTTACAGGATTCAGTCTGGATCGGCCCTGATACTGCTAGGAGAGATTTGCCACTGATCTAGTAGATGATAGACTCTGGTGTCTAAGGGACAGTAAAGCAAGAGGTGGGGAGTGAAGGCTAGTTTTATTGTTCCAAGTGCATGTAATAGGCAAAAAGCAAACCAAGAAAAACCAAGGGTAGAAAAACAGGCAGGCTCCATCTTCAAACTGCTTTCTGCTGCAGTCGTTTCAGTGGGCTTTGAAGCAAGCCTGTAATGTGTTAGGAGTGCAAGGGGGTATGCTAAAAGTGGATTTTACAGGGAATGTTGCTTTAGATACTAGTTCCAGGCATATATTTAATTAAATCCAGGTGGGTCCTTCTCTGGCTGATACAAATAGGCCTTTTGGGGGCTGCTGCAGTCTCAGGATCTGACCTCAGTTACAAAACTATCACTTTGTAACAAACCAGCCTGAGAGCTGCCTATGCAGTGTGTAGCACAGAGCATTATTACTATTACTATGTGCTATTATTTATCCATTTGTTACTTCTATATGATCTGTATTTTTTTCATACTGTGCACTGAACATAGTGATTCACTTGTCCTCAATCTCTCCATCCGCTTGTTGTATCCACTCCTCGGGGCTCACTGAATGCTCAGGTTGAAAGCTTTTAGGAGCAAAGAATGGCATTTTTGTTACAAGTATATATCAAGCACTGTGAGGTCCTGCTATCGGCTTGCAAGACAAACACATCTTGCTCATTTAGGGCCTGATTCTGTGACATGAGCTTTGTTTGACTGAATCGGGAGATGGAAGTGCAAACTGTTTATGAGCTTATGCTCAGCCCTTCAGACCCGTTAAAGAGGTTCTTTTGAAATGTGAACGAGGAAAAAATCTACCTGAAGCTAGCAGTTTGGCTGGGGTTGTTTTTTTTGGTTTAATTTTGGATGTGTTTATATCAGCCTCTTTCCTTTCAGCTTGTTATTACTGTATTCTAGCCTTTCAGAAGAGATCTGCAGTAGCCAGATCATGGCAAAGGTTTTCAAAAGTGATGAATGATTTAGGAGCTGTGTTTCCTCTCAGCCAGTTAGGGCCAGATCTTTTCCCACCTATTAAGTAAGAGCCTATTTCACCCTGTTTGAGTCCTGAAAAACTGTTAATGCCAAAGGCAGATGGGTCTACTGCCTCCTCACTGATTTTGTGTTGTAGTCTTAAGGCTAAGTACAGTGCATCCTAAAAGGAGAAGTGTTTAGTTTTGTTTTTTCCAGGCCTCAAGCAGGGGAGAACAAAGTTGCATGCAGGTACGTAGGTCCACTTTGGCACTGTTAATTAGGAAAGGGTTGGGCCCTGAGCCATATGTAAAAATCCCAGCCATACTATTATTTTAAAGAAGAACACAATCTATAAAGTATGTGCATCTGTCTAATCTCTCTTTATATCTATTCATTATCAAGGTGGGGAGGTAGAATATGAAAGCCCCCTAGCAGAGTTGTAATTGCCAAGATTTCTTGTTGTGCAAAGGTATTGGGGAAACAATGTTCCCATAATCGCAACCCAGAAGCAATGATCTAAAATTGCCTGGTGCATGAAATAAAAAAGTAAAAGGGTAATGTCAGAGGGAAAGGGACAATGCCGGCAGAGCTGGGGCTCTGCAGCAGCAATTTGTCCTCCAGAAGCACACCCTCACACACAACCACTGGGCAGGAGGACAAAAGCAATACAAATACAGGCTGCTTGTTTTGGATGCAAACTTTCTCTGCTTGCATCTGCCTGAGCTGGACAGTGCACATTGGAGAGACAGCTGGAATTTTCCACTCTGCAGAGGCAACGTGTCTTCCCATGCAGGCAGCAAAAGGGGGAGTTGGGGGATAAGAGATCTCAGTGCAATGAGAATACATGCACAAGATGTTGCTTTTTCTTTCCCCCTCCTGATGCCCAAAGTTGAGGCCTATGAGAAGCTGTGAGGTAGGACATGTCCGTCCCCACCCTTAGACATAACACTGGCTTCTTTGTGTCCATGGCAGGGCTGAACTAGCACTTGTGGCTGCTGCTGCTCTCTAAATTCAGCTGCCTATGTTCAATGTTAAGCCTATACAGTACTGCAGGGGCAGATAGACTGACCCTTGCCTGTAGTCTCTTAGCTAGGTGGGAAAGGAGCCCTCATTTGGGAGGGAAATCCATTAGGATCCCTTGTGTGAATGAGACTTTTGCAGGGTCAGACCCTTTGTTTTTCAAGCGAGATATGATGGATATCATCATGGCTTTGCAGTGGAGCTGGGCAGGAAGCCTTATGACCACTCCGCAGATTAAAAGCAGTGCTTTGGAGAATTGAGGGCTGGTGGCAAGCAATGAAGGCCTCTTGCTATGGTTCCAGATGGGTTCAAGCTCTGCTCTGGCCTTGTGTTGGAAGCTGTCTCCAAGTGACCTAGCTGCCAATGGGGACCTGGTCATTGGGACTAAGGAGTCAAAGGCGACCAGATGGGATGCTCCAGGCACATCGCTGCCTTGTGCGTCCTTGATGACAGGAACAAGCGTTCTTAACCAGGCCTGTAGTTGTTAGACTTGCTCAAATCTGTTGACTTTTTCATGGATCTGCATGATCTTTTGCTTTCTAGTCTCCATGGCTGAGCTGACTGGCTGTCAGTGGAGGCCAAGACTTGCAGCTTTCCTATGTCTGCTCAGAATTTCTTGCAAAAAGACTTGTGTGTGGAGACCGCAACCTAGTTTCAAGAAGGACCCAGATCAAATCAGGTTGCCCCTATTTAACAGTCTCCCTTAATTGTTCCGTGTTGAAACAGTACAAAATGGACAGGCTGGCTGCCTATTCATGGCCCCAAGCACACCCTGGGTATCAGGAAGTGAAATTGCACAAGATGGGGACCCAAGTCAATTCCTAATTTTCAACTAATGATGTGAATTACTGCAGGCAGCAAGAGCATCCCTGTGGCATCTTCTGTGCATACTCCACCAGGATTGTATACAGATTTTCAAAAAGATGACAGGAGGAAGGAGGTATGTGTTATGTCTTCTACAATGCCAAGCTTGACTCATTCAAACAGGGAGCAAACCAAGCTGGTCAGCTAAACAGATGTCAGATTAGAAAGAATAACCAATGCACACCCCGAGGTCCACCCCTGTGATGCCCAGCTGTGAAACTGCTCGCTGTAGTTTACCCAAATCCTTGTAAGGTGATTGTCTTTCCTCCCAGGTGCTTTAATCTGCACTACCGCTGTTAATAGGGCTGACACCTGAAAGAGCATCCTCAGGGATTGGTGTCTACACTATCAAGATGAATGAGAAAAACATCAGCTGCCCCAGACACCAATGCACCACTGCATAAGTTCACATCCAGTCTGACTTCATGTCCTGGCTCAGGTTGTACAGTGCAAGTTGGAACCTGAGGGGAAAGCTTTGGCTTGTTCAGTGGCCCTAAGACAGCCCAACTCACCTCCAGTGGGGGCATGACAGGAGACTGGATCCTACTGTTTACGGCAAGCCTCAGCAAACACGCGTCTTATGTCTGGCCAGGCTCAGACAAATTCCTGGCAAGAGACAGCTTCTCACACAACTCCAAGTTTTACTCTATGGACCAAATAGCCCAAGCCTGTAGTCTTAGGAGGGACTAGGGGGGAGGACAACACCCCACACAGGAGCTCCAGTTTCTGAGATTGTTGGGGATCAAGGCATTTTAGGGGTGTGATAGTCAACGTGCTTGTGCCTCTAGAATATACCTGGCAGCGAGTGCAGAGACAGATGGGGAGGTAGAATGAGCATCTTGCAGAGTCCTGTTACTGTAATTCTGGACTGCAAAATCCCAGAAAACTGAGGGACAGCAGGAAGAGGCAGTGAATGCACATCCAGAGAGCTGTGTTCTAGTGCCCCCTGCTTCTGGCCTGAGCCATGGCAGGCATGTGGCTGCATCCCCTGCATCAAAGGCAAATGTCTGTTCACTTCTGTTTTGATTTAATCTCAGAGACAGTGCAGAGTTGTAATGTGCCCTTCCTGGGCTGCTCCCCCTAAAGTGCCTTCCATGAACTTTAATTTCTACCCAGGAAAACTTTTGCAATCTTTTTTCCAATGCCTGATGAAGGGTGTTTGTGCCCAAAAGCTTGAATTAAAGAATTTTTTTTTGCAAAAATCTTGTTGGTCTAATAAAAGAGATCACCTTTATTGCAAGTCCTGATTGCCTTTTCCCAATTGTGAGGTGCAAAAGGCCTGGGGGATAATGGTGAGACATGCAGCCGAGAAGAGAGGGTGGCTTGGGCAATGAGAACAGATCATGAGCACACTTCTTGAATCTGGCATTGAACCCAGCTGGAATGGTTTTCACAGCCTGGCCAGCATGATGTCTTGGCCTGGTTCAAGGGCAGGACATTGTTTTCAAGCATGGTTTATTTTCTCTAGCAAGCAAGGCAGCAGGAGAGAGGAGGGCTAGACTGGACATCAGGTGTTTGAAACTTTTTTGTGTCTCATTTTGTGTCTGTCTTTCCTTCTTTTTCTGTTGTCCCTACTTTCCCCAGCTCATCTGTATCCTTTTTCACTGCGAACAATTGGAGGAAGCAACTCGCGTCCTGACACTGCTTCCTTCATCTGGGTTGTGGGATGCATTTGAGCTGAAAGGGGGAAGAATCACCACAGCAGTGGCTGTGCTGGCTACAGCACCAGATGGGGCGCTCAGAGAAGAGCTAAAGCATTGGATCCTCACGTACCCCACACCAGGACAACTTTCAAGACAAGGTAAGGAGAGGAGGTGAAGGTCCAGTGAGAGGTGGCCCTTCTGATGTCAGTGCAGGTGTGGGAAAGCTCAGTAAAGGCAGGACAGGTAGAAAGGCGAATTACTGCACAACTGGAGCTGCCTGCTGGAAATGGGTTTTGCTTTGGTCAGTGATTGAAGGAAATGGTGAAAATGAACTGCAGATATTTCAAGTGAGTGAAGTTGTTATCAGTTGAAGTAAGGCAGGAACATGAATCCCCAGGTCCCACTGCTGCTGTCAGTAAGCCACACATGAGCCTGAAGCTTCATAGGAGAAAATACCTTCTCTGCTTCAAAGAGCTTGCAGTAACAAGAGAGGAAAGCTGCGAGGAACCAGTGAGCAGGACCCACCTACACCTACAATCTGGGCCTAGTCTTGCAGGTCATGGAGAGTTTCCCATGAAGAGGAGCTGTAGGTTAAGACTTTTCTGCATTGGAGACAAAATAGGAGCACATCAGGTCCACAAGGGAGGGAGACTTGGTGGGAGAGAGCCATGCTCAACAGAGGTGGAGGCAAGGGAAAGAGGGAGATGCCCAGGAAATGGAGAGGGAGACGCCCAGGGTAGAGAGTGCAGAGATTTGTATCTAGATGGGTGAGACCCTAGAGCCGGGGGACACAGAGAGCTGGAGGTTTACAACTGGCTGGAAGCAGGAGGACACCTGAGGGCAGCAAATTGACTGGTGAGTGGATGCTTCTCTACCTTGCAGCTGCCTTTTCCAGCTCTCTGGCTGCATGCCCCAGATGGCCTCCTCTTCCAGGGGAGCATCAAGAAGGATCAAGGAGGGAAACATCAGGCTGTGTTTCTTTTCCCCTACTCCCTTACCCATGCCCCAAAGTCTGAACCAATGTAGCCCCAGCTCGTTACACACGGACCAGCTCCATGGCTGAGCAGAAAAACCTAACCAGCTGCCTCCTGCCCTGGTGCACACACTTGTTTGCTTGCTTTGAGCCTGGCTGAACAGGGACCTCTTCATTAGCACCACCTCTGCCCACCTTCTGTTACTAAGACATCTCCATGTGGCAGAAGGAGCACAGCAGCCAAGTCCTTGGGAGAGAGTGGAGTTACACAGAGGCTATGCAGACTGCAGCAAGAAGGGGACATGCCCCTGCATCAGCTGAGGAGAAGAGCTGTGGCTTCCCCTCTGATACAGCAAAGGGTGGGGGATCGGGTCTCCCCCTGTCCTCCTCTTTACCCAAGGCACCCAAGTGCCCCAACCTCCCTCTGGGATGCAGGAGGGGCAGCTGCAGTGGTCGTTTCCACTGTTACAGATCACTGCAGTCATAGCTCTGGAGGCCGAGTGCATTGAGTGTTGTGGGTTGGGTCCAACTCCCAGTGGTGTTGACAGGGTCCAGAGCGACTCTTCAGCATCTGTAGAGTGGCTCCAGATTTCTCTGGAAGCAGGATCTGGCATGGGGGCATTATCAGCCAAATGGAGGAACCTATTTGTGTTATCTGTGCTGGGGCCCTACTGCACCTATGTCTAGTCAGCTCATGAAGCAAAGTCCATACATGGAATAAAGTGATGCTGCCCCCTAGGCAGCAGGGAGGAGAGCATTTCAGAGGGGATGAAGTCTGCAGACATTTGGTTATTTTTTGTTGATTCATCAAAGCCTGTAAGGTGCAGATAGTCAGGTTTTATCAGGGCCTTCACCTTGGCATTTCCTGTGTATTCCCTCTTATAGCGGCCCCTAGATCCCATCCACATGAGTCACAGCTCTTGCGATGATGACTGTCCTACCTGACCGTCCTACCTGCCAGCCCAGCAGACAGTCCACTGGGCTCCGAGAGCTGCTCTGCTACCAGTCATGCCTGCCAGAGAGCAATTCAGGTAGGCGTGAGCCAGCTGGCAGTGTGGGGAGTCACCCCCTGCCAGAGGGGCACTGGTTTCATGAGGTCCTTGGGAGCGGCGTGGGGGCTCTGTTAGCAAACTGACCAGAGGGTCCCTGGAGAAGTTATGCTGAAGTAAGATGGAGCCACTTTACAACAGTCACTTTCCTGACCACAGCCATCCATTAAACAAGAGAAGATTGTATTGGGAGGGGAGAGCAGGACACCAGATCTTCATTTCCTGCTAGCCAGATTGCCAAGTCAGTGTTTTCCAAGGGGCCCATTTTGTCACAAGTGAACAAAAGGAGGAAGCCCAGGCCCTCAGCCGTTCCTGTCCCCTCCATCTGCTTCAGGCTAAACAACTCAGCCTCCGTTCAGGAGCTTATGGAGGAGAGTGACCTGTTGGCAGAAGGAGATGAGGGTACGAGAGACTGCGACAACGGGTCAGGAATGCAACAGGAAGGAAGGAAACTGGAGTAGGCAGGGAGATGGCCCAGACTGGGTCTGCATAAAGTCATGAAGAACAGTTGATTTATAGCAGCTGGGGGGGATCCAGCGCAGGAGATGAGGGGATTCAAGAAACAGAGGCAGAGGGCTAGGAGAGGCAGGCTGAATTGGGCAGAGGAAGAAAATAAAATAAGGGAGGAAAGTGAAGGAAAAGCTACCCCACCCACTGGCCAGTCTGGTTTACTGCAAACCTTTTTCTCCTAGTTATATCACGTTGCACTACCAGGATGGAGTGTATTGGTCTGAACTGTTATGAATCAATTGCTCAAGGTTTGGTGGATATTCAAGCCTCTTTTAAACCTCAGAAGCCTTTCCATATTAGCAATTAAAAGACTTTTGCTTTAGCAGAGATGTGGAGCACTCAATATAGGCCCCTGGCTGGCCTCAGCAGTGCTCTAAGCCTGTGAGAGCAGCATGAAACTTCAGTCTCCTTCCTGATGAGGCTGCATCTTGCTGGAGGGTTCAGGGAGACTGACTGGATCTTCCTTATGCTGGGGTAGTAATTAATTCAGGTACCAGCTCTGCTCTGGAAAAAGAATAGCAATCAAGCTTACACCTGCCACATGCCAGAGAGGCTAAGGGACCAGATGTCATCCAATATGTTTAAGACCAAGCTTCGGCAGCTCTGGACATGGAGCAATATGGGTGTCATTAGCCTGTGGCATTTGAGACATCTGGTACTGGCTACTGTTGGGAGCAGGCTATTGGACTGGACAGGCCGATATGATCTGCTTATTGCAATTCCTTCCACGTGCACCTTGTACAAGCCAACCTTCATCTGGTCTGGGGACTTTGTCCTCTTCTAGCTCTCAATGAGCTAAACTAGTTGATGATGGGAGGGGAAGCCAGGGCAGGCCAGTGACATATGCTGAAGGCAGCTCCAGGATTGGACAAGGGGAAAATACAAAATTACAATAATGTTCCTGTAATGCAGCCAAAACAACAACCCAAAGGGTGGAAGATGACAAACCTGGACATGTGTTGCAAGGTTGCGAATGCAAAAGGGTGAAAATTGATCAGGCAGCTCCCAAGACTGACTTAGTTTGGAGGCCAGAGAGCAGGGTGTCAACTACTCTAATTTCCAAGGAGGTGTGCTGAGCAGTAGACCCCAGAGCAAGCTCCTTGGGCTGCTACAATTCTCATTTTAGCAAAGGGAACGTGACCATCCCTGAGCCTACCCCTTCCACTGGGAAACTCCCCACATCCAGAACCTAGCTGGGGGAGCCCCAAGATCCACCCTGCCTAGCACAAGCCTGGAAACGCTACCTACCTGTGCCATCAATTTAGCTCAAGGAACCCTATGAGGTCCAACCATAAATGCAGCCTGAGACTTTCGCATTCTCTAACACTGACCTGAGCCCTATCCTGAAACCCAACTCAGGCCAGGGGGCTTCAGCTGCTCCAAACCTAGCCATAGGCAGGAGATCCCTAGCAGTCTGACCACAAGAACCAGTTTGGAGAGACCCCCAAACCTAGCTGGAAGATCCCTAGCAGCTGCAACGCCTTCACTGTAGAAAGGAGAATCTAACCAGTGCTAAGCTTTAGCAATGGGCGATACAGACGTGTTCTGGGCAGAGTCCTGAACAATATAATGAGGCTGGGATGGGGAGACAATCATGGTGGGCCTTTGCTATTCACAAGTCTTTCTGCAACATGCATCCTGCTATTTCACTGCCTGCTTTATACAACAGGCAAGGGCACCATGTCGGGGCTCTGGATCACAGTCTTCACTCTGCCACTGCTGTGGACTCCAATCACAGCCATCGCACCCTCCCCAGATGACACTCTGTGCCCTGTGAATTGCTCCTGCTCCTGGTTGCAGCGGTTGGTCCGGTGTGCCAATGCCAGCCTCTCAGCTTCCCCCATTGGCGTTGCCAATACCACCGTGGAGCTTGACCTGCAGCACAACAGTTTCAGTATCTTGTCAGCAAGCTTCTTCCCAGATCTTCCTGAAATCACCAGCCTTTACCTGGGCAGCAGTCACATCCTCCAGGTGGCATCGGGGGCTTTTAAGGGTGTCAGGAACCTGTACCACCTTCACCTGGACAACAACCTCCTTGAGCAGCTCCCACAGGATGTCTTTGTGAACATGACAAACCTGAGCTTCCTCCACCTGCAGCACAACCAGATCACCTACCTCCCACCAGGTATCTCCAGATGGAGCAGTCACCAGCATCAGTAAGGGTTGGCTATAGGAAGAATGAGAGTGGCTATCCCTGCATCTCTTACCCTCTCATCCCTGGTCCAAACATTGGGTCTCCAAGAGCCCCAATGCTTCTGAATAGATAGGGCTGCCACCAGGCCTCCTGTACATACATGATACAGGGCATCCTAACCAGGAAAAATGAGACAGGGGAACTCAGGGCTGAGGGAGACCAAGGGGCATCCTGATCACAGATTGTTTGAACACAGAATAGTTTGGGATAGGATTTCAGATGGAGCAGCACCCCCACCCCACTCCTCTTTTTCTCACCATCTCTCTCTCTCTCTCTCTCAGGAGTGTTCTCCTCCTTGAAGCAGCTCAGTGTCCTGGACCTGAGCAACAACCTACTAGTAGAGCTCTCTGACCAAGTCCTTGGTGGTCTCTCACAGCTCCGTCGGCTCTACCTAACTGCTAACCATATCTCCAATGTGTCAGTCCGCACCCTCCCACGCAGCCTGCGGACACTCAGCCTTGACCAGAATCAGCTGGAGAGTGTGCCCACAGTCATCCGCACCTCTGTCACACTTTCCACGCTGCAGCTGAGCAGGAACCCCATCCGAAAGCTGACATCACTCTCCTTTGGGAAGCGGCTCCGCTCGCTGAACCAGCTGTTCCTAGACAGCCTCTCCCTGGAGAAGATCACTGCGCTGGCCTTCGCCAGGCTGCACAGGCTGGAGGTCCTGAGCCTGAGAAACAACAGCCTGGAGTCGCTCCCGTCTCTGGCCTCCATGAGGTCTCTCTCCACTCTGTATCTGACTGAGAACAAGTGGCGCTGTGACTGTAGCTTGATCTGGCTTCGGACCTGGCAGAAGAAGGTGACCCAACAGGATCGCAGCCCTGTCGAATGCAGCTCTCCAAGGGCGCTGCAGGGACAGCTCCTCGTGGATATAGAAGTAAGTACTTGGTGTTCACAGGCTGGCCAGTCTTTGGCCTTCAAGCCAAGTTTTTCCTCTCTTTCACTTCAAGAGCTGGTGTCGGTGGGAAGAGGGCTATTTTTCAAGGCAACAATACTTTAAATTGGAGGAGACAGATGTAACAAATATTTTGCAGGTTGGACAGCATACGGTGGGGATCCTATGGGCTGATAGCTTCCACTTCCTGAATATTGACCCTCTACCATCTATGCCCCAGCCCCTGAAAAGCTTTAATTTGGCCTTTTGGTTTCTACCAGCCCATTCCTCAGGAGTGAAGAATATCTTTCCAGGTTTGAGCTGTATTCTTTGCGAGTCAGCTGCTAGGGGGACAGTCTACCCCACAGTCTGCATAAATGTAAAGCTTTTAGAGAATATAATGCACATTAACCTTTGTACAAAGCATAGGGAGGGAGCAGTAAGAAAAGAAGGGCCATGGGGTATCAAGAATGGTTGGGCGTAATCTTTCAGAGTTTGGAGGCAGTAAGTGTATTGCAGGTCAGGAGGATGCCTTCCTGGCAGGTTTGTCAGCTGGTGAGGAGGAATGAAAGAGGTAGTGGCTTACTATTTTCTGTGTTTCTGGCTCAGTTTCCTTCCTTTCTCCTGCTCTTTTCCACTTCGCTTCCTAACTCTTGTAAGGAACAGCTCTTTGTTGGGTTGGGGTGCAGGTGAAGAGGTCAAAGGTCATTCTCCATTTTGGAAGGTCCCGGATTCCAGGGCCCTGGTCAGAGAATGGCAGGCTGTGGTTTATGGCAGGCTCGATACTGTGAAGTTTTGAAGGTGCTACCACATAGGCTCAGGGCATGAACAGGTAATGTTCTGTGCCCAGTGCAGCTGTGCTACCAAACTCCCCCATGTTGATGTAGCTACCTGAGCTCAGAGGTCTAGCAAGCTCATTGAGCACCCTGGGCATGGGGGAGGCCTGGGGGTATGCCCACTTCTGTAGATGGATGGGAGGCTAGGAGGGGCAGGAGTGGGTAAAGGAAGGACTTATCTTCCCAGGCTACTGCTGCTGCCCAAACCCCACCCCTGGGGAAGGGTGTGGGGGGACCAAATCTGGCACCCCCTCCTAGTTGGGGCCTGAAGTTCATGGCCTGCTTGCCCTGCCCTAATTATGCCACTGACTGAACTCGTGTCTATTCAGAGGTGTGGGGTAAGTTCACCATCCCCAAACCCTCTTCTTCCATATGACACGTCTCCACTAGGGGCTTCTGCAATACAGCTAAGCCAGTAGAGAGCCCTGGTGCTGTTGTTAAATAAAAGCTCATGTGGGCAGTCTCCAAGATGGCCCAGATCTTCCCCTTCTGTTGCCCACTTCCCACATCTTCCACCTCCATACCTTCTCTTGCATTCACTCTAGGCATCTTTTCTCCCCTTCCTTTAGCTCCCTCTAAGGTCTGTTCGGTCTCTCATTTGCAGTGCAAAGGAGATGGGCTCTGGGCAGCATTGCAGTCTGTCCACGTGGGCCAGGAGCCAGCTACGTATGGAAGGGGTAGGACTCAGCTGCATGTAGCTGGGCCAGCAGCGAGCCTGTGCCTGAGCAGAGATGGGTGGGAAGGCTCAGAGAGAGGCCTCAAGCTCAGTGGGAAGAGCAGACCTCTGGTGTATGACCAGTTCAGTGGGAAGCTGAGCCAGATACATTCAGCCATGATCCAGCAGAGCTAGTCAGACTGCCCCTGCCAGTTTGACCAGCTCAGCTAGCAGGTTGTTCCCTCAGGGGAGCAGTGGATGCAGAAGGGATAGTTTATAAAAATAGGGCACAAAACACTTGATTTTCTAAAGCAGGTTAGAGCTCAACCCTGGAGATGGAGTCATTCTTAAATAAGGGCCATATAGTCACCCTAATGTTCTTGCAAACAACAGAGCTAAAGCCAGTTTTCATAAGAGGAACTGGCATAATAGCCAGAGATGAAGCCAACTGGAGTATATTCAATCTCACCAGCACCACTCTCCCCCTCCATTTTAATTGGATCAGATATTCTTCACTTCCTGTCCTAAACGCCTACCCACCCCCAAAGTCACCTCCCACTTGTCTGCTGCTGTGACCCAGAGCAACTGGGCTGTTCTATGCTTGTCAGTAAAGGATCTCTCTCTGCACATACTGTCAAGATAGTGCTGCTTGAAGGCAGCATTGATCTAGGACAGGAAATGATTTTTCATCTGGGTTTCTTTTCTTCCCTTTCTAGCTACAGAAACTGACTTGCCCGCCTTTTGGCACAGACTCCACCACTGTGAACCCAGCCAAGAAGAATAATACACCTGTAGCCACTGTACCATCTCTTCCACAGGCTGCCACCATACTTAGCATCACCACCTCTACAGCCCTTCTTACCACCAGGGCCCCCCCGCCCACTACAACACACTTAGCTACCTCCCCGAACCACCCGCTGGTGAAATGGGACCCATGCCTAGCCAGTGTCATCACCAGTGTCAGCATCAGGCCAAAGAGCAATACTTCTCTAGTAGTCGCTTGGTCCTTTGTTGGTGACCATGACCAGTTTGAGGTGCGATACAAGGAGGGCAGGGACGAGCAGGTGCTATGGGTGATAGGTGACCTGCCCGAGGTGGAGCTCCATGGTCTCCTTGCAGGGACTGAGTACAGAGTTTGTGTCATCCCCCAGAATGAGCATCTCTTGGAGTGCTTGGTCCCTGCTCCCCAGCAGTGTGCAGCAGGGCACACCACAGGCCATCTGCAACCCATCCATGCCCCACTTGGACACAGCCACTCTGCAGTGGGCATTGGGGTCGCCGTCACTCTTCTAGTAGTGGCAGTGCTAGCAGCGGCCATTATTTACAGACTACGGGCCCGGTCAATCCAATTCCAGCGCCACTATGATGAAGATGAGTCATTCCCGCATCGCAACAGCAACATTGGCCAAGCCAAGGCGACCATGAGCCCAGTTTATGAGAACATGGAGGATGATGACCAGCATGTTTACATGACAGCTACCAGCCAGTGGCCAGAGGAGAAAGTAGACTGCACCCTGGTGACCCCACCCTGGCTCACCCCCACCCCCACGTACGTGACTCTCTGACTCCAAAGCTGCTCTGTGAGATGCAATGGATGAGCAGGAATAAAACCATCAGGCCATCCAGCCACCCCAAGTACAAACCCCTGTTGGAACCCAAGGCACGAATTTAACTGTTTGCAGCCAACCCTTACAACTGATGCAATAAAGTCAGGCAGATCCTTAGACATTGATATAAAATAAGCCCAATACTATAGTCTTGTCTTCTCTCTTGTGCAGAATTGTGCCCTACAGCATAGGTGCCTTACAGTGCAGTTTCTACCACCCTGCTGTAGAAAGGCTTGTGCAGAACTTCATGCCCCACCTGCTTTTTGGAAACTGGTGAAAAGGTATCCCAATCTCTGTTTAGGTATCTAGGTCACTCACAAAGCAACGTATTTTCCTGCAACCAGATTTCACAGCTAGTGATAATCAATAACCACGGTGCTCAACCTTTTAGCCCTGCAGGCCAGATGAGGATCATGGGGCTGATCCACAGCTGGATCTTGCAGTTGGGGTCAGTATAGCAGCTGGATCCAGCAAGGGGGCTCTGTCTACAGGTACAGTCTAGTATGCTGGCCTGACTCCATACAGCACAACCAGATGTGGTGTGTGATCTGGCCCATAGCACTTCCTCAGGTCTGGAAATTTGGCAGCATGGGAGTGCCAGCAAAAAGTACAATAATTGCTGTGGCTCTGGAAGCTGCAGCAATGAAGTTACCATTGCTCCCCTGCCACCAAATTCCCAGGCCTGTAGAGAACCCCAGGGACTGGATAATACAGCCCTGCAGAGTGGATATGACCTGCAGGGCAGAGGTTGAACACCGCTGGTTTAGAATCCCATCCCAGATCGATTTATAGCCGTAGCCAGACTGAAAAATCTTATGAGCATGATGAGATTCTCTCTTTCTAATTTGGCACTTCCTTAGTGGGGTGAAAAAGGTGCAAATGAGGAAAAAGCAAAAAAAGCCTGCAGAGGTAAAAAAAAAGTTAACGAACCAAAAGGGACAGAAATTCTCTTGGTAAAGATCAAGTCTAATTTGACTCAAGCCAGAGCTGCTGATCCTAAGTCATATCAAAGTATGTTGGTGCCTCAGAATGCAGACATCACTCTCCTTTTTGCCACCTTCAATGCAGCAGTTCAGTGCCTACATTTTTCTGGGATGTGGAAGACCCTGGATCAATGCTTTCATCTTCCCTCTTCTGCCAAAATTCTTGTGAACAGCTGCAATAAATTTGTGATAAAATTACTATTGCTGGATAGCCTGGAACACAAACACAATAAAGCAGCAATGGGAAAATGTTGTCTTATGAATCCATTAAAGCATTACACCTACTGGTTGAAAACAACAAAGAAGGTAAAAACCCCCAGCTTTGCCACTGAAGTTTCAGTAAATGTAGCGAGTAGGAACACTTTTCTGGCAATAAAAGCAGAGAAGAGATTTGCTGAATAATGACTAAAAGGGGTAGGGCTAAACAATGAAGAAAGCAAACATCACCTTTGTTTACAGTAGCCATACCCTTCCCTTTTTACTGCAAAATTAAATAATCATTTGTGCACTGATCTACAAAGATTGTTGTGTATCATGCTACCCACTCCCACTCCCAGCTGGACCAATAAAGCTTTTAAAAAAAATCAGTTAACTAAAAATGCATTCTTCCTTGTTGGCACCAGGTGAATTGGTTTAATGGAGTAAGGAAGTTAACCCAATGGGTTGCATCCAGACAAGCATGAAAGTGCAGTATGTGGTGCTGTAGACCCATCTGTGGCGCTACACACCACACATGAAGGCATTTCCAGTGCTGCTACCTTGCAGCACAGTAGGGGGATTTGATCTCAGAAGATCCCAGGATCAAAAGAACAAGCAAAAAAATAAATAAATAAAATGGCAAGGTGGCACATGCAGGGGCAGCACACACCACACAAAACTAGAGCCTGGCTGGCTGGAACCACACTCCAACTACCAGCCAGGCTCCTAGCTGCAGAAGTGCCATGGCTGCAGCTCCCCAATGTCCCCTAGTATCACTGTTGGAGCAGCACAGTTGTAGCAGAAAGCCCCTTTTTCCTCTTGCCTGCATTTGCTCTCCCCTCTTTGGATATGTTTCTCTTTTTCTGCCTTTTCTTCCTTCCTCTCTCTTTCACTTAAAGATAAGGAATTGTGTTTTAAAATTTGTGTGTGTGCATTTTGTATCTCCCCTTGTAGTTTGGTATTTTTATCTATGTGTGCGCCATGGCATTTGTAGCTTATATTTTATACTCCTCACCTTTCAACTAAATGTGTTTTAGTATGTTTTACATTGTAACAATGTTAAACAAGGGCAGGAAGCAAACTGTCCTTCTCTGTATTGGGCTGGCCCCCCGAAAGAGAGTGAGTGAATCAGTGATTGAATATGTAACATGACTGAATGTATAACAGTAGCAGCAGACAGCAATTAACACCTGGGACATTGCAGATCAACCAACGGAAGAACTCAGTAGAAGACAATGCAACAACTGGGAAATCTCCACACCTCACTGATCAAGGGCTAGAAGCCCTGGCCTAAGTTAATCAATGCCAGAGACCAACTTTTGGGCTGAATATCTCCAGATTAACCACTCCTAGATTCCTATTCTAAATTCATCAGACTCCCAAAACTGCACGCACATGCAGACAACCTCTGGGGCTGACAGATACCGTCCAGTAGCCACGGGGTGGGGGTGGGTGGGGAGGGAGGTCCCACAAGGGTCAACAACCCCTGGATTGGGCAAACCTGAAAACTGGGGAGTCACCAAAGTCTGCCAAGGACAGATAAAAGGCAGTGAGAAAAGTGACCCTCAGTGGCACCCTCTGGATCTCCAACTCGACCAGACCTGTCCAGCCAGAAGGACTAGCTTGGCAACCCACGCTGAAAGAAGCCTCAATGACAGACTCCAGTGCTTGTAGGATAGGTATACCTGACTCTGTAGTGTGTGTGGACCAGCCCCAAGGTTTATGATTACAGTGTTTCAATCTGCCTAATAAACCAGAATTTTATGGATCTCAAGTTGGACATTTGTAGCCACCATTGCTGGCCCGTCTCCCCTACCCCCTCCAGGATAACCTGCCATGTCCCAGAGCACATGTGGCACAGGCATTGCTCAGGGACAAGCCGCAGTGGCACAAGGTGTGCTACTTGGCCCCAGGGAAACAAATGCCTACGTTCATCTAGATGCAGCTATGATGGGTAAAGACAACTACTCCAGGACACCAGTTTGACTCCACACACAGTAGGCATCTGTAAGACTGGCATAGCATGCAGGGACATCAGCATACATTATGAAAATATCAACTGCGAGAAATCCACACACAGCCTGCATGGTTTATTTTGAGCTGTTGTGCTCCAGCTGCTTACTTACAGAATTGATGACATTGCACACAAATGTGATGGCCCACCCTGGGTTTCTGTCACATACTTGATGAGAGGATCTGTTCCCTTGTGTGCTAAGGTATAACTGTAGTACTTCCTACATCCATAGCTAGATAAAAAGAATATCTGTACCCAAGGCAACTAGCAAGGACATGCAGATTCAGGGACAAAAGACACTCTCCTTTCTTCTGAGCAACAGCCCCTGTCCTCCAGCTCGAGTCCCAAGGTAAAGGCCAACTGGGAGTGATGGTATGTGTAGACACCACCTCCTCAAGCTTGGTGGTTAGGGTTTAACTATGAAACTTTGACCTTTCAGTAGGTGGGAAGCTCCCAAAGAAGTTGGAGTACAAGGACAAAGTTAGCACGGGTACAGTCATCCTCTGTGAATGGGGCAGTTTAAGCTTCACGATACATAAAAATTGACTTAAGCAAAGGAGCAGGATACTAGACAGCAGCAAGGTGGTCAGCACTTTTTTGTGGGTCAGCTACCCACAGCACTGTACAGCTTGGAGAAGGGGATCAGGAAAGCTGCACTTAAGGGAACACATAGCCACTAGTACTAACCCTTTGTCCTTACAAAGCCACCCAAGAGAAGGAAGGGGAGTTGCTTACCAGCAACCAGAATTCAGGCTGTGGTTGATGCAGTCTCACTGCAAGGCACATGCACCTCAAAAAAGGAAAGTAGCCAGAACACTTGCTTAAAGCAGTAGTTATGTTAATGCAGCCCACACATCCTCATGTGCCATGCGGAGAGCAGAAAGGTTCTTAAAACCCCTGCCAAGATGAGGATTTGTTAAGAATCCAGCAGCAGAGAGAGTCATAAACTGCTGCTCTTTGCTGCAGCTTTTCTTGCAAAGCTTCCCCAAACAGCTGCATGGGACAGCTGCTGTGCTCTAGTTGAACAGAGAAGCAATGCCCTTTGCATGGGTCATTTTTTTAGTTCAAGAACCTGCTGCTGAGATATAAATGGCCTGGGCTCTACTATACTCCTTTGGGAAGCCACTGAAGTCATTGAGTCTCTGCAGGAATGAGCTCTGACTGCCACCAGTTAATGACCACACTTAGCCATCACAGGGAACACTTCAAACACAGTATACCCCCAACTGAACAGCTTCTGAACTAGTGTTACTATGCCTTTGGAAGAACAAAACAGCCAGCTAGAGAGATTCTGGAAGGCTGAATCCTACATAGGTAAAAAGGACAAAGATATTTTCATGTCAATCATGTGAAAGCATGTCTCTGCTTGGAAGGAATGAGGCTTGGGGGCCAAAGCCATAAGATGATTTGGTGGCTGATGTCTGGTTGAAGGTAAGGAAGGCACTGAGGCAAGTACTCAAGGATACCTTATCCAGCTAGATGATGGCAAATCTTTCCTATATTATTAATGCTTGAATCTCAACCACTTCCTGCCAAGGTGACAACAGAGCTTGGTTGGAAGCTGAGGGCAATGAATAAGAATGTCTCCAACTTGGGAGAAACAGGACTGCCCCACTACTAAAAGCCATCCAATATTCATGCTGCAGTGGGTCCGTCTTGGTGAATGTCACAGGGTACAAGAAAACATTATTTATACATAACAAGATATTCCTCCCCAAAATTGGATCCAACATCACGTGTGGTCTTTATCAACTGCTGAGAACAAGCTATGTTCATCTGGGTCACTTATAAAAACACAAGCGACCATAAGTACCCAATATCAGACTGCTTTATATTTTAGAATCTGCATACTTAACAAGGCATAAGTTGGTTCATAGACCAGCATAACTAGTCTGATTAGTCAACAACCAGTTCCTGTATCTTGCCTCCAGTGTAAGAAGGCTGGCCGAGTGGCTTTGAGAGGGTCTACTCATATATAATAGCCAATTGCATTTCAAAGGATAAATCCATTAATAGGCACATCAGTGTAGACACCCATGTTTACAACACAGGTCTGAAGTGAGGAGGAAATGCAGAGTGATGTCTGTCGTTATCTACTCATCTAATCAGGGAGGGCAAAGGATTTAAAAGAAGCCTCCAAGGGAGAAGGTGTCCAGGGAACCTGGTGTCTAGTGGAAGATGTAGACACCAGCTGGAAAGGTTTGGAATACTAGGGCACCCATGGAGCTTGTCACAGTGAAGTATCCTCTCTTGATTCTGAGCAAGAAATTGTGGGAGCTGCCAGTGCCCCAGTGCTCTTCCCTGCTATCCAGAAGTTTTAGAGCAGGTTGCCTTGATCAGTTACTCATGTAACTTAGTCAGGCTAAAGCTAGTAAGACTGGCAGGTAGGATCTTGTCTTTATCTGCAAAGCATTTACACAATAAAAAAAGGCATGGACAGGGAGGCAAAAAGGAGCTTGTGACCATGGGATAAGAAAAACCATCAGACAGGGAGTGAGGATTGACTGTCACCCTCCTTCAAAACAGAATGAAGGGTACTTCTTGTTAAAGGACAAAACGAAAACAGGGCATCTAGAATTCAACCTCAATCTATAAAAATGGCATAAAGGACAGAGCTCTGTTTTCCATTTGTGGTGCAGGGATGCCAAGATCATCCACTTTGGTATTCTCGAGTCTCTGGAAGATGCACCACCAAGACACCCATCTGATAGTGGGCATACTCAATCCAGAGGCTGACTGCTCCCCAGCCTTCTCATTCAATGTAGAATACAAACAATAGTACTGTATGTCATGGTCTGGACTGCAATATTTCCAGGTTATATAGAAACTCCTACTGTGCACTTTGTACTGACCCAAGCTGCAGAACATTGACATGAAGTTTCTCTTTGGAAGACCAGAATTCTTGCATTTATAAGTCACCTCCCTGTTGAACAACGTCAGAAGAGTTGTTACTCGCATGATATTCCCGAGGCTGCAATCTCTAGGTGAAAGTTCTATCCTGAAAGTCAATGCAGTTTTTGCTCAGGATGCTCCACCACTGATGTGATATTTTTAGTCAAGTGACTGCAAGAGAAGCGTAGAGAAAAAACAAATACCACTGTACATAGCCTTCAATCTGATGCAGGCCTTCAGTACAGTCAAGTAGGACCTTTTTATGGTTCTGAAGAAATTGGGTCATCCCCCCCTAAACTGTTGAACATCATTTGCTCACTACATCAACGTATGAAGGTAACTAGTGTATGAAAACAAGAAATCAAATGCCTTTGATATCAACAATAGGGTGAAACAGGGGTGTGTCTTAGTCCCTGTGCTCTTTAACATCTACCGTTCATTCTTACTTCTTCATACATTCAAAGACAGCAATGATGGCATTTATCTTCAAACGAGACTAGATGGAGGCTTGTTTAACATTGCAAGGTTTAGGGTGAAAACCAAGGTGAAAGATTTCTGAGAGATTTCCTGTTTACCAATGACATGGCTTTGGTTACCCACAGTGAGTCTTCCCTGCAAAATCTCTTGGACAGATTTTCTGCATCATGCAAGAGCTTTGGGTTAACAATTAGCCTCAGGAAGACTGTGATCATGTTCCAAGGAGTGGAATAACCAGGGCCTGACATCACTCCGGAGGGTAAATCTCTTGGCATCCTTGACAGCTATTGCTACTTGGGTTCTATGATCAGCAGGAATCCTGCCCTTCAGACTGAACTAACAGAATCAAAAAAAAAAAAAAAAAAAAAAAAAAAAAAAAAAAAAAAAGCGCAGCTAAGAATTTTTGGGCTACTATAGAACGTGCATGGAATAACAAAAGCAAAGATGCAAATCTACAAGACTTGTGTGTCGTCACCTCTGCTTTATGGTTCATGTAGTCCATTTATGCATTAGAAATATCAGGGGACTGACCAATTTCTACATGAGATGCCTGCGCAAGATCCTGAAAATAAAGTAGGAAGACAAAATGGCACACACAGAGGTGCTGGAGAGCACAGGACTGACACTTAGAAACTACCATCAACAAGAGGAGGTTGCAATGGCTCAGCCACATCAAGAGTGGAAGAAGGCCATATCCCAAAGAATATTTTGTACAGCGAGATTGAGATGGCTCTAGAAAGTGGGGTTGCCCTTTATGGCAGTACCACATGTGCAAAAATGACACAAAGGTGTTCAACAGTAGTGTAGAAAGCTGGGAGAAGTGTGCAGAATCCCATCCAATCTGGATGCAACATCTGGCACTGGTGCAGCTCAACATGAAGTGGCTTTGATTCATAGCAGGGGTTCCCAAACATCAGACCACACAGGGTTGGCTGTCAGGTCATGGCACAAGCCCCCACCAAAAACTCAGACCCCTGTCTGTCTGCCCGGGCAAGCAGCTTCCACCACTGGCAGTCATGTGCGGGGTTAAAGCTAGGCAGCAGGGCAGCCCAGAGAGGGAGGCAGCCAGCTCTGTGCATCCCATCCCACTTCTATGCTGGTCTGAAGTATATAAAAGATTGGGAACCACTGATTCAGGGAATGGAAGCAAAGTGAGAAATAAGGAAGCAGCATGTTGTAAACTTGGGCTCCAACTCAGACAATACATAGCCCCATGAAACTTGTAACAAGCTGTGTCACTCTTGAACTGAGCTCATCAGCCACAAGTAGATTCATCAAGCATCTGACTAGACCTCTTACATATACACCCTGATCCAGAGGATCAACGGTTGCCTGTAAAGAGGATGCAATACTTCCAGGATGTTATTTAGAAACTCCTATTGTGAACTTAGTACTGACCCAAGCTTCAGGACATTGACATGAAGCTTCTCCTTGAAAGACCAAAGTTCCTGCACTTTTAAGTCATCCATCTAAGCCTCATAACACTGGTAGAAAAATATCTGTTATGTGGTGGGAAGTCCCCCGTTACCAGTGATCATTGTAAGTGAGAATAAGACGAAAAATGAATTGTTCTTTCTTGGAGGAGTTTCCCTGGGGAAATGCAGAGGGACAGGTATGCATGCATTTGAGGTAAAGTTTAGCATGAAGGTACAAGAGGCTGCATGACCTAGGATGGACAGACAAGTCCTCACCAACATCTTGAAGGTTGAGACCACCCTGGCAAAAGTTCCAGTCATTACTGAGCCTCATCTTACGAGATGTAGCCTGCTCCTGACAGAGTCCAGGGTAGACACTAGAAATGGCCTGGTCTTCAAAAAAGGTGACAGCTTTTGAATGCTCCAACTCTGTGCTTGGAACAGCCGCATAGTGAAAAGCAGCAGAGGGTCTTCATGCTTGGAGTTGACTGGTAAAGGGAAATCTAGGTAATACACCAACATGTTCTCTCTCCTGATACAGGCCACCAGCACTGCAAAGCATTTGGAGACAGATTTTCATTCTTCCATTCAACCTCCCAAGAGCTCCTTGTACTGATAATAGATCTGACCCAATGAAAATTGCAGTTCTTTCTTGTGGGAGGGCCCAATGGCAATATGAAACTGCCCTGAAGGTTGAAAGATCTGACCAGTCTGTCTTACTGTGGAGAGGGCAAGACTCCAAAGTGGAAACAAATTACACCACTCTCAGGGAGTTCAGAGAAAGAAAGAATTAAAGTTAGGGAAAACAGACTTCAAAAAGGTGAGGGCAGACTGCAAGCTACAGGGAAAAGGACTATCTAGAAGCAAAGCAGTTGAGAAGAATAGGAAATATACCATCTTTTGCACTGACAACATAAGAAAAGGCAAAGTGAGGCAACATGTGGTATGAGGCTTGCTAAGGCAGAAAAATCACCAAGCTTGACATGGATATGGGTGACCTCCTGGAGAAGGAAAAAGCTTTTCTTATTCTCACCAGCTACCACACCCAAGACTTTGTGGATAAGCTCCACATTTCCCAACCTTTACCCTCTTTAGCTCCTGCCACTTGGGGAATGTGTTACTCAACTAATCCCTACCTTGCAGGCAGTAGACCATTAAAAACCAACCTGGAACTTATGGTCCTTTCCAGCTGTGCCAAGGAACTGGAGGGGGCTTTTATCTCTGCTTTCATAGTAAAAGATAAAAATTCCAAGAGCAGCTGCTTTATGCTGGTGACCAGAAACCATTCCAGGAGAATTAAATGAGGAATATATTAATGGAAGACATTTCCTCCTCTTGTCCCTTTCCACCCCAAGGGAAACACTATAATGAGCAGAAACATATCATGCAGTTAGTTCCCAGTGACCTGAATATCTATGGAGGGGACACAAGTTAGTGCAAAGACAAAATTTGACCCTGAACTATCATTTGCAGGTAAATAATCCCCCGTATTTTAATAGAATTAAGACCCTTCAGTATTTCTTGTTACTAAACAGAACTTTTTTCATCTCCAAGACTGAGGGCAAAGTATCCTCAACTATAAAACCTCTATTTTGTCCCATTTAAGCTGTTCCCCATTCACATATAAGAGACAACATGGGACTGGGGCAGCAAGGAAAAGAAACATTTACTCCATGTGCATTCAACTGATTCTACTCATTTCCAAACCAAGCCTATTTTAATTAGAAATAGGGGAAAATGCAGGTAATGGCAATATCACAACAAAACAGGTTTGCTTCCATAAGCAAAGACCACCAGGGTCAGCTCCACTGGAAGGGGACTCAATATTCAGTCGGAGGGGGCATACGTTAAAATTCAGATGGGCCACACAGCACCCGCCAATGGTTAGACTAAGAACAAAAAGGAACATGCCTCAGTCCGGGAAGAGTAGCAGGGAGCTGGTTAATCTGGTAAGCCTGGAGAAGCAGCAGCAAACACTGCTATTATCTTCTGTAATAGTAGAGGGTAGCATGATATAGGAGCCATGGTTACCCCCTCGCCAAAAAAATCTTAGGGTTCAGACTCTGCTGCAACTCCAAAGAAACTTCAAGTATGGTACCTCTTGTAAGATGGTGGTATGGGCACAACTGGACAGAAATATTGAGCTTGAGTCAAATAGGGATTCTTTCTGATCCACGTGGAGCAAGGAGCCATAGGACTCATTCTAGCAGAGCTCATTGTTCTGCAGACCAGGGAGTCTGCTTTGGAAGTGGGGAATTTAATTTAAAATAATAAAGTCAGCAGGATTCCTCCAAGTTTGTTGAAGCAGAAAAAAAGTAAAAGACATCCCAGTGAGACAGAGAGAATGTTTCCACAGAAGCCGAAACTTCCTCCTGCCATCCAGTTATGAACTCTCTGCTGATGAAGTCTATGAAGAGGAAAAGGACACCTTTACGCTTCTGTTACAGCTGATGAAGTGTTTGCAAGAGAATGTGGCGGGCAAAAGAGCAGGAATCCAGAGCACGGTTAGGCCTGTAGAGACAGGAGAGAAAAAAAAGTTTGTTTGAAGACTATTCTGCACCTGGGTCTTGGGGAAAAAAAAGCACCACCACAAACAAACAAACAAAAAACAAGCAAACACAGATTACTACTTTCTTTAAGCAGCTCTGAAAAAGACAGAAGGGTCTCAGGAAAGAGTAGTACCAGGAAATCAAGTCAGCATATACCGAATTCTTATGGACACAAAACACTCCTCTTTACTCGGACAGTATCTCAGATGCATACAAAACATCAAAAACAAGTCTACCTGTTGATATACCGAGTCCTGTATCCCATCCAGGTTGTAACCCAGGGGTGGGCAAAGTTTGGCTCCCAGCAGACTTCATTTCCCAGCAGCCCCGCCTGTGTCGCTGCAGCCAGTTTCTATGGAGAGCTAGGGGGTGCCGCAACAGCGCAGTACCAGGGTTTCCATGGAAGGCGGCTCAAGCAGCACTGGCAGGGCAGGGAGCTGCTCCGGGGCTGGGGCCAGGATTTTGTGATGGTGACATCAGGGTCTGAAGCCAGGGTAGAGCTGTGATCTCCTGCCACACCCCCCAGGTAGGGGCACGCAGACAGTAGAGCCATGGTTTGTTCTCATAGGGCGTGCAGGAAATGGATCGCAGCTCTGTCCCAGCTCCAGACTATGCTGTCACCACCATTAAATCCCAGCCCCAGCCCTGAAGCAGATCCCTGCCCAGCACTGCCAGTGCTGCTTGGGTTGGTCTCTGTAGAAACCCAGGCCCTAAACCGTCATGGCCCTGCCCCTCCTGGGGTCTCCATGGCAACTGGCTGCAGCAACACAGGCAGAGGCTCATGGCAAATGGAGTCTGGCTGCTGGCCAAACCTGCCATTTTGCCCACCCATTTTAACCTACGCTAGAATCATTGGAGGAAACTCACACGGGCCAAAATTGTGTTACAGCTGATCAGCTCATGCCATGAAGCCTTGTGAACAAGAGGCTCTGGACTCAATTATTCTAGTAAAACTATAGCAATTCATTTTTCATCCTTCCCTGAAACTCAAGTCATTTTACCACCTATTACTACTACTATTCTGCTCACATATACAGAGGTTGCTTAACTTAGTCTTCAATGTACATAAGTTCCCCAGCTAACCCCTGTAAAACAAATCCCTTTCCAAGCTCAGTATCTCAGAGGTGAATTTTCTCTAAACAATATGAATTCATTGCCTCCAAAATGATTGGAGTTGTGCGCGCACGCGCCGGGGGGGGGGGGGGAGAGAAGGAAGAGAACAGCATGCTGGTCTGACTAACCACTACCTATCCATCTCATCCCAAAAATGTATGTTCGGTAAAATTCAAAAGAGGTGACAAAGTTCTGCTTGAGTTGGTGTGCCCAGGGAGAAGGGAGATATGTTTGCACCCACATTTTTGGGTTCCCAGGGGCTGGAGGGGGAAAGGTGGAACATGATAAGAAGCTACAGTCAAGCAGGGAATGAAGACACAGCTGCTTATTAGAAAAACTACTTTTATTGAACAAGTAGTGCAAGGGAGCTCACTGATAAAAGCACCAATAAAAGAGGGGGAGGAAAAAAACAAGTGGGCAGTAGAGGTCTGATGGAGTACCAGAGCAGTTAGCTATAACAGCAGGGGTAGAAAAGGGGCATGAGGAGCAATGCAGTATAGTATTTCTGGAGGACTGACTTTGCATGTGTCACAAAAGGCTATATGTCCACACACAACACTGAACTAGTTCACAACAAATGAATTCAGCACCCATCTGCTTCACATTTGGATCAGTTTAAAATTATGTTTAAGTGTTGTGTGCATTTAAAAATGTTCTCCAACAACCAGGCCTTTGGCAGAAAAATGCTGTTCAGGCAGTCTGACTCGAAGTCTCCTTCCTGTGCTGTGTTTGGCAAGCCAAGGAGAGTTTGAACTGCTGAAGGTATAGGTTGGCTCTGCAGACCTCTACTTAATGTACTTGTCACAACAAAACAATTATCTGTTGCAAACATCTGGTTCAAATATGCATGCCTCAGTTTCCCCCATGTACAAAGCTAGACAGGGAGAGGTTAATTAGGCAAGTATGCCCAGCTCTGGGTCCCAGAGATGCTCTATTAGTGTGTAATGAGTCAGCAAGCAAAGAGGAAGTTACCTACATTGACAAAGCAATGTTCTCTAGACAAGCACATAGAGGCTTCCTGGTATTTCTGGTGCCAGGGAGTCACTTGAGAGGGTCCTGAAGAGGGAGATGCCCAGAGCCAAAAGGAGAGAGAAACTGGACAAAGTAGCCTCACAGACAGAGAGAACAGCTCAACTTCAACACTTCCAGTGATGGAGATTCTGCAGTTCCCTAGGAAGACTATTCTATTGTCCCACTGTTAGAAGAACAAAGAGGCTTTTCATGATAGCCAGTCTAAATCTACTTTACTGCAACTTCAAGCCATTGGTGCAATTCTAGTTCTGTGCAGCAGGAGGAAAAGGTGATTTTCCTCCTTTTTATGGCAGCCTTTCAGATGATATTTAAGAGACTGTCACCTTGTCCCCTCTTAAGCAGCTTTTCCACAAGTTGAATATGCCTATTTCCTTCAGGCTACCTTCATATGATAAAGGGTTTGGATTACAAGTCATTTTTTGTCACCTGCCTCTGGATTCTCTTTGTGCCCAGAGCCTGATCTAGAAAGGGGTGCAGTGGCAAGACTGACTCTCACCTTCTAACCATGTGGCAGGAGCAGCAGCCAGGGGACTTTAAATCCTGAATATAAGAATTCCCTTTCTACTTTCCCCTGTGCAGTCAGAGGCATGTCCCCTCTCTTGTCACTGCCAGTGTCCTTTCTGTCCTGGGAGTGAGGGGAGCTCCTGTCCCACTCCAGCCAGGCTGTGCAGGGCTGGGTTCAGCCTGCAATGGTGGCAGTAAGCAGACCAGTTCCTCTTCCCTATGCTGGCTCCCAGACTAGGGGGTGGGGAGAAAATACCTGAAGGGAGCAGCAATAGGGAAAAAAAGTCTGCCCACCCACCACCAGTATCCCAGGTTGAGTCTAGCCCTCATACAGCCCACCTGGAGTGGAACAAGAGCTCCCCACCTCCCTTAAGGACAGGGTGGACAGGAGCAGCAGGCAGGGGAAAGAAGAGGTGCCTCTGAGCATGGAGGAAAAGCAGGATAGGGAAGAGAATGTTTATTTTCTTCAGGACTTGAGTCTTCAGCTGCTGCTCTCAGGTCACGGTCTGCCCACCCAGATGGGCAGCAGGGGAGGGAAGAGGCAGGGAGTTGCAGATGCAAACACCTCTGCAGCACTGGTTACTACTCCCATACCCACCTCTTTATAAAAACAGGATCTGCTTCTTAAGATGTGAAGCCCAAAAACCACACACAACACTCTAGATGAGGTCTGTCCAATGCTGTGTAAAGAGAGACACTATCACCTCCTGCATCTGTGATCCACCAAGACTCCTAGACCCTTCCTGGTAGTTGCCACCTAGCCAAGTGTCACCTATCTTATATTTGGATGTTTTGATTATTCTTCTTGAGATGAGTGCTGACAAATGCCAGGTACTACAACTTCATCCTGTTAGCACCTGCCCAGATTTCCAATCTATCAAGATCTTGACAAACTGCATAGGCTTTGGAGGAGAACCCATCTGCTGTATACCAATAAAGGGTGGTTTTAAGGGCCAAGTGCCTTACTGATTTTGACTTCAGATGCACTCCATTCTCTTCAAAAGAGGTAAAGTCCCTCTCTAAGACTAGCCAGAAAAAGTCCCTCTCTAGCCAGAAAGTAGATCTCTGAGGAAGGACTGCACATAAAGCAATGTGTATGTGTGTGTGTGTGGGGGGGGGGGAAGGGGAAGGTTGGGGGAGGCAAGGAAGAGACATCATGGAGCAAATGGCCAGGTCTTAAGAGTCCAAGCAGCCAGTGCTTCACCCACTCTAGAAGCTATACCTGGGCTGGCCTCAGAAAGTTCCCAAAGACTATACAAGGCTGGAATCCCAAACAAGTGCTCCCCTGGGGGAAAAAAAAAAAAAAAAAAAAAAATCTGTGGGACTGCTGAACTTAACTGCAGACTGGACTGGAGCTTCGACTCCGTTCTACTTGGTTCTAGAAGAACAGTGAAGGAAACGTGTTATATTCTATTCCACTTCTTTTAAGGAAAGGAGTCAAGAAAGGAAGTTGCAAGCATAACCCAGCAAGGCATAGAGACAAATAAAATGCTGTGCACCCAGCAGCAAAAACAAAGTTCTTGAAAGGAAATGTTTCTAGAGTTCAGCATCTCAAACTCCACAGCTGAACTGCAGTGCGTACATGGAACTAAACAAGTTGATCAAGGCACTTCACATCTCGCTACAGTCAGATGGGCGTGAATTCCATTCCATACATATCTGATATTATCTTTATAACCACATGGCTACATAAGGCCAGAACCATAGTACACAAGGGGTTGTGATGGAAGGAAATGCACATATCTATTAATCTATGTGCAGCCTTCTAAACATTGATGCTTACTAGCTAGATGAAATACTCACTTTGTCACAAAGGCCAGGAGAACTGGCGCCAGGGATTTGGGAAAATAGTCCTGTTGGACCATGTGGTTCAGAGTCATAAGTGGGCCATATAGGCTTGGAACAGTCTTGATCTTCTCTTCACTCTGTGGAGGCAGAGGTAAAGATGAACAAAAAGTCAGTCATGCAGAACTGTCCTACTACGTGCCTTTGAGTCCCTGCTTTTTCTCATTCTCCATCCTGGCTGGTCAGACAACAGAAGATACCTCAAAAGGAAAAGTCAAGTCACCTCCTTTGCTACCAGACAAACACTAAACAAAAGCAAGAAATTTTACTCTGGTTGATGTAAACAGAAGACTTCCAAGATGCAGAAGCTGATGCCCATGACAGACACCATAATTGTTTCCATATATGTTGAACTGAAGTTTCCATCTGCTGTAAAAGGGAAAGCTGCCTACTGCAGTATGCACACCATGTTCTTTAGGACAAGTCAGTCCCCCATGCCCTCCCCTCCTTTTCTCCCAAAGTCTGCATGTCAAACATGCAAGCATCAAGACTCCCGTCTGTCCTAATTCAAGCTGTCTTATGAGCTTGGGTGTGGGGAAGAGTAATATGTGTACACATACATTTCCTCCAGGATTTTCTTTCCCAGAGATCCCATGCCAAGATACTCACTCCAGCTGAGTAGGAAAGCAACAGCTCCTGAGGGTCCGTCAGAAGATGCAGTTAATCCCTTCTGCACCCTCTCCACCCACAGTATACTGTTTTTAGATCCCCCACATAACTATTTCTTGGAGCTTAGAAGAGGCCATCTGATCATCCAGTTCAGCCACTTGTATCTCACAGGTCAGCCCTACACTGAATCTGGTGGCTTGTGTTTGGAAGAGGAGCTTTAAAAATCAAGGACTCCAGATTTCAGTTGGCAATGAAATACAGAGAATCTGCCTCTCCCTCAGGGAAAAAATAAATAAATAAAAATCAAATCAAAATCACCCTCTCCTTGTTAGTTAGAAATAAAGCATTTGTTTTTAATTTGGGCCTGTCTGGCTTCCAGCCACTGTTTCTTGTTACACCTTTCTATGCTGGATTAAAGAGCCCTTTAGTGCTCCATGTACCCTTTCACAAAGAGAGCTTGCATGCCAGTGAAGAACCCTCAAATCTTTGGTAAGATAACCAGACTGAACTCCTTAAATCTTTCACTGAAAAGTCTTTCCTCCATCCCTTCAAAAAACATTGTGGCCCTTTTCTGTGCCATCTCCAGTTCCTATGAATCCCTTTGAGTGTGAACAGAAAAGAAAACAGCATCCCAGTACTAGTCTCAGCATTTAGAAGCAAAAAGTAAGTCTTTACCTCCATTACTTAATTATTTTGTTAACTTCTTTTCCCTCCTAGCATGAGGCCAAGTTATTTGTTCTGAGGACCCTAAACCATTTTTAGTCGCTACTTTCCAGGCTACAACTCCTCCTGCCACAACCTGTATTGTTTGTTGTTAGATGTATGACTTTGCCCTTGACTGCATTAAAAACAAATTGCATTTGAACAGGTCCAGTTATTGCCTCATGTATAAAGTGCGAGAAAGATACTCAAAAACAGACACAAATTCCCTATTAATGGATAGGCACACCACCCTAAATAGGTCACATGCCCACAAGCTAGAAAAGGGTTTGGCCAACAGTGAATGACAGTCTTGCCAGTTCTGCTCCTCTAGCAAGTTGGTCTAGGATTCTAAAGAAAGTCAAATGAGATAGGAGGCAGAACATCTTCAAGTTGTTCAACATCTGTAGTAATTAGGGACAGGGGGCAGAAAACAAGAAGACTAGAACAAGATGTCCCACAAAGCAAAGGACTACAAAACTAGATAGGGCTCTGCAGCTGCCAGTCAGCAGTTATGGACAGGGATTAGTTAACACTGTACTCCCATGTGGGAGTGCCAGAGAAATACATTTTTAA
>JAGPOW010001296.1:52023662-52062294 GCA_030014935.1 Caiman crocodilus
AAGATGCTTCTCAACACTGTTCCTCTAAGCAACAGGAAAACTCCAGGAAGGCATGCAGATAGAAACATGCTGTGAAAGGTTTATCGATTGTGGTATTTCATGAATTTGTTGACTTTTTCCCCACCCCTAGACTCTAGGAAAAAAAAATGTCCCTCATTAAGCTTCCTAGTTCCAGGAGCTAGAAGCTTTAGGTCTGTAGATGGCATTGAAGAGTACCACTTTTAACTTACAAGCGGAAAGCCCTACCCATCCTAAATTCACCTTAGTGAATCCTCTGTGCTCATCCTAATGTTGTTAAACATCTTGTTGTAGATTATTACATAGCAACCTTGCCAAGAGGTTCTCTCCTGTGTAGCCATGCACTAGACACTCCAGTCCTTTGCAAACATTGAGGAGACTGTTAAATGTTTCAATTCAATTGGTCAGATTTTTATTATGTTTGATACTGTCCTTTATAAGATTTTTTTTAAGAGCAGTCTTTATAGATACAAGATGAAGAAGAGATTCATAAGCATAAGTTGTCAAACTACTTGTGTATCATTTTACGGGTTTCTATGAAAGCTTTGGTATGGCAGCAGATCTGTTTGCATGATCCTCCTTGCCTTAGAGAGGTGATCTTGAAAAAGACAAGCCAGGCCAAATAGAACGTAAGTTAGGCATAACTAATCCACCTCCTGCACTCTAGCAGAATCCTGCTCTTTGGAATCCCTGTTATCTCTGTAAAGTGCTATTGTCCCTAGGCACCAGGCAGGCACAGGAGCTTTAATGTTCCTGTCTCCAAGGCAACATGATTACCCACAATCCAACCAGAAAACTAAACACAGCTCCTGTCATTGCTTTTAACCCCTTCCTGCCCTCTCACCTTGAGCAGACCCATGTGGATTAGCAGGCTGGTGATGAATGCGTCAGAATTAAAGGTGGCAGAAGTGAAGGCTTTTCTCATTAAGGCATCTAGGAAGAAATACATGTATTGAGTTAGAAAACACAGAATATTGCGGTGTTTCATATGAATATTCTTCATCACAAAAATCAGGCCCAGCTACATTCAGTTTATTGAAGTTGCTTCAATTCCTAATTTACAGCACTGGAATGCCACAGAAATGGGACCTAGCTACAGGTTTTAGGTCAAGTTCGCTATTGACTACAAAAGACCTTGATTAGTTAGAAGGCTTTGATGACCACTGTATTAAGGTATTGCATCAACCAGTCGATTGTGATTGACTGGTTGATCGGGGAGCCTCTGACAGTTGATCGTAGCCTGCTCAGGGTGCAAAGCCCAGTGTGCAGTGGCAGTCGCCTTGCCCCATGCACAGATTTGGTGGGGAGGGGGAATGCGGCTTCGCCCTCCCAAATGCAGGACAGCAGTAGGGCCACAAGGCAACCCAGCCATGGGCTTCTGGTAGCTGCAGCAGGGGTGTAAAGGGAGTGGGAGTGGGCTGAAGTGCAGGACAGAGCTGTGAGTGGTTTTCCTAGGGGTGTCTGGCACAGGGACGAGGGGCAGCTCCTGCCACTGCATGTACCCTCACGAGGGCATGGGGGGTGGGGTATGTGCCCCTGGATCTATGCAAGGGGAGACAGGCTTCAGCTATGGGCTGGGGCTGGGGCCAGGGCTAAGCCAGACTTTCTGGCAGGGGGGCTGCAGTCACCCCAAAATTTGCTGTAGCCTACCCGAGTGCAGCCCGGCCCAGCACCGAGTGCAAACCCCTCCAGTGCCACTACCACCTGCCCTGAGCACAGCCCGGCCCAGCACCCCCAATCCCCACTGGGAAGACCCCAGCTCATCTCCCCCAAAGCAGATCCAGGGGCACACAGCCACCCGTGCCCTCCTGGGGTGCATGCAGTAGTGGGAGCCACCCCCCCATAAGTTATTTGTGGCTTAGTCCTGCAACTCATCTGGGGGGCTCAGCCCCAAATCATTTTTTCTTCCTCCACTTATGCCCCCAGACCTTTGCCAGGATGTGTGCAGTAGCAAAAGCTGCCTCCTCCCCTCCCAAGTGAGTTGCCCAGGCTCTGACCCTCCCTGGCCTGGCCAGGGCCCCACTACATCTCTCACCATGAAGGCCTTGATCTGCACCCTGCCCCAGACTGACCTGTAAAGGGGTGGGGGGGGGGGGGGGGGGAGAAAGTGGTAGATCTCGTGTTGACCTTTACTTCAAAAAGTGATCTTCGCCTTAAAAGTGTTGGAGACCACTGCCTTAATACATATATACAAATAAGTCTCTGCTCTTTCAAGTGGTCTCCATGCAGGTTCTCAGAGTTCAAAACAGATGGGAGAGACTGCTAAGTTACATGGATTCTAGTCCTCAGGACTGAGGCTTTATGAGGCCTATGGAAAGTCCGTGACTGAAGCCATAGATACAACAAGAACCTTAACTTGATGAGCTTGGAGGGTACACAACTCAGTGAAGGAAGGGATTTTGCCCTTAAATACAAGAAATGGACTTCTACTACACTGAAATCAAATCCATCAACAGATGGTATTTTCAGGGAATAGGTTTATGGTCTTGAGAACAAAGAACTAGTCACTTTTGGCACTGATCTTTGTCCATCTTGGGGGTTTTTTATGAAGCAGGACAGCTGTGGGGCCAATGTCAGGTATCTTCAGAGGAAAGCAGTTAATAAGACAGATGCCTCATCCTCAAGAAACTATTATATCAACCAGTCACCATCTCAGCTTCCAAGGAGAAGCTATGGATAAGAGAATAGCTACGAAGCATCACTGGACAACCAGGACATTTTCTACTGGTTTTTCTTAGCTTCTGTGGGAACTGAAGTCTAAAGACAGAGCTCAGAATCATGTATGGATCTCCTTTTTATTCCAGAACAAGGCTAGCTGACCATTTTGGTTATGTCACTGAGGCAAAGTGGCTTCAGCAGCTAAGGGCATTTAAAAGTACACACAAAAGACACCGTACATGTAAGCTAGGAGTCCATTGTTATTAATGCACAATTAACGAGAGTTTGAAGTAGCATTTCTTTAAACTCTTGTTTAAAGAAATGCTACTTCAAAGGGTAATCTTCTGTACCTTTTGCATAGGAATGAATACTGCTGGTGATTTTTAGGGATGAAAAGAACAGATAATTTTCCTCCCCAGCCCAAGAGCAGAAGCACCTCTGCATTCCAGTGGAGCCCCAAGGATTTCCTGGAAACCTCAGTCAATTGATTCATACAGTCTACAAACTGTGCCAGAAGAAGTGTGTGGATGAGGTATACAGGGCCAGTGCTCTTCTAAGGCCTGCAAAGAACAGTATCCCTATGCATACCTTCAGCACCCTGTCCCATGCTTTTTGGGGGAAGTTTTCCAATTCCATTTGTCAAGGAAGAGAGATATCAAAGTTACTAGTATAAGGAACATCAAATGCCTCAAGTGGAAGGGATACTTGTTATTTAATCCATTTTAAATCTCTTTATACATGAAGTGCAACTCAACTATGGGATTCATTGCCACTGGCTGTTAGGAGAAACTTCAATGGAGTCCACCAAGAGTCAAATGGAGAAACACCGATTAAAAGGAGAGCTCAAATAGATTTTGTTCCTCATACTTTGAGGAATAAGCCGAGGTCAGGCAGAAGTTTTGCACCTTTACACTTCTCAGAACACGGTGTCAGTCTTTCTTTCAAATATCTAGCTGCCATAAAATCACCTCTCTAATCACCTAGCTGCCATAAAATGGTAGTCCAGGATGGCTACCATTGTGCCATTTATTTGATTTATAAAATCCAAGCCCTTCCCAAAAAAGGCTCAGGGCAACTTACATTAAGGAGGACAGAACAGACTTAGAAAAAACAGGAGGATGAACAAGGGGAAGATAAAAAATAAAAACTTAAAAGGGAAACTAGAGCAATTTAGAAGTTGCAGCTACTGGTTGGACTCTCCACAGTAACCCTCATCAGATGGAGAGAGACCGAGTTACCTGTTGTCTCATGAACAGCTGTTTTCACTGGGGCTTCATCCTTAAAAACAGAAGAGATCTTAAGGAAAGCTGTAGCCACCTTCTCTGTATCAGTTGCATCTGTCTGAAAGACATGAAAATCAGGAGCCATTGAGTCTATTACAGGTGCTGTCACTTCAGAAGCAATGAACATTGCAACAGCAGCCTCCAAATGACTGGACACCAAGGGAGTCTCAGCTGTATCATGATGCATAAGCCATGCCAAAAAGTGGACCTGCTCTGTTGGTACTATAGCTTCTCCAGAGGTGCCACTTCGAGTGAAGAATTTCTCCACCATGTCCTTTTGGACAACAGGACTTAAAGCTTATGGAAGAGACCACTTGCCAAGATTAAGCAGAACAGCCACCACCTATGATACCAGCCACATTGAAGACACTGGCCTACTTACCTGCTGAGCTATCAAAACAGAACACTTGGGCCCTAGCCGCACCAGCTTCTCTGGAGATGGGAAAGCAAGGAATGTGGCAACATCTATTGGAGGAGAAGACACTGGGGAGCCCTGAAACAGAGGATCAGATCTCAGTTCATTCTGTGGAATAATGTCCAGCTACATGCATGTATGACTTTGTAGGGAAGGATGCCGCTAGACCAGGCAAGAGTGTTACAGGTTAGAACTTGAACACTAGGGACAAAAACACAAAACAACCAACCCACACAACTGGAAAATAATGGAGATGGGTGGCTGCACTGTCAGAATTGTAGGAAACTTGTGCAGTAAATACTATGATTAGCCAGTTCCAGGACATTGTTCATGGGTCTGTGGGGTGTAAAATATGGAAGGGTAGAAAATTGTTAATCAGAAGGGGGGGAAAAAAAAGCAAGAAAACAGAGAGCTGCTAGGTCCTTAAAAGGCGTAAGGACTCCAGCCAGGTTCTCAGATTCCAAACATCCTCCCCATTCTGAACCTTGTCTCCTCCCTTCCCCTATATGAAGAAGTGAAAGTTAAGCCTCAGTTAGTTTACATGCGAATCAAGGATCTTCTTAGAAGGCAGCAATTCTTGCTCTCCCTGCCCTCTCTCCTGCAACTGTTGCAGCTGCTCTTCTTCCTCCTCCTCCTCCTCCTCTTCTTCCTCCTCCTCGTCTTCCTCTTCCTCGTCTTCCTCTTCCTCGTCTTCCTCATCATCATCATCGTCTCCTTCATCATCACTATGGATTAAAGTGAAGAGCTTACATGAAGATAAGGTCTCTAAAAAATATTTCTGTTTCAGGAGGTCTCTTATAAAGGAAATTAGAAAGTAGCTAAGGGTGTTCCCAAGCATTAGCAGGAACACCGGGGTGGGGGAGTGACATGCCCTCACTGCTGAGACACAGCCCACCTCCAGCCTTGCTGAAGCCCCTCACTCCCAAACAGTATTACCCTGCCCCCCACCCCTTGCTGGTACCCCTCATTCCACCCCCCCCCCCATCCCCAGCTGCTCAGGCCAAGCAGCTCCTACATTGCGCATGCGCCCGATCTCTCTCTTGCACTCTCTCTCTCGCGCTCTCCTGCCAAAGCTGGCATGGGGAGCATGTGATGCCCAACAGCCAAATCAGCTTGCCTGTTGCTCCCAGCCTGGACCAGCCATACCTGGGCATTTCCTCTTATTTTAAAAACCTGCCCAGATACAGCAAAGGGGTCAAAAAAAGAGGACATGTTTGGGAAAACCCTAGGTAAGAGAGCCTGGCAAGCTTAGGTCATCTCTTCCAGTTGGCCTTGGACTCATAGGGAGGGGGCTGTTTCATCCAACAGTCTTTTGTAAGCAGCTTAAAAAAAAAAAAAAAAAGAGTTGGTGCCTCTCCTTAGGTTTGTTATGAAAAGGTGCCATTTGTGGGCAGATGGGGATGAGTTGAACAGGCCAAGCTATTCTCATCCAAATCTTACAAAATTACCTTCAGATAAAGCTAGGGGAATAAGCAGGAGCACAAGTTCCTCCTGTTTAAAACACAAGTAATTATGACATCATAGGGATAATGGAGACCTGGTGGGACTCCACCCATGACTGGGCCACAGGTATAGACGGCTATACTCTGTATAGGAGAGATCGAGTGGACAAAAGGGGCGGGGGTGTAGCTCTCTATATCAAAGGAAGTTTCCTGTAAGCTGACATTGGTGTCCAGGGTGGACAACTGGAGACCCTCTGGGTTAAAATCCATAGGGAACACGGCACAGGAGACACACTGGTGGGAGTCTACTATAGACCTCCCATCGAAAATCAAGAGCTTGACCAGGAGTTCACCAGGGAACTGGCTGAGGCTGCATGCTGCTGGTCCATGGTTGTCATGGGAGACTTCAACTACCCAGGCATCTCATGGGAAGAGTGCTCGGCGGCCAAATCTGAGCAGTCACAAAGCTTGTTCTTGTCAGTGGATGACCTGTATCTGATGCAAGAAATCTAAGGGACAATGAGAAAAAGTGCTGCTTTACCTGGTACTGGCAATGGGGGACAACATAATCAGTGACCTAATGATTGATGGGAAGCTGGGTCACAGCAGCCATGAGCTGATCACCTTGACTTGTCAGCTTTACAGCAGATAGTAAGTCAGCAAAACAGAAGGAAGTCGATTTCAGGAAAGCTGACTTTGTCAAACTCAGAAAGTTTGTCGGTGAGGCCCTAAGGGACCATGACTCCAAGGACAGGGAAGTTCAGGAAGAGTGGTTGCTCTTCAAGGAAGCAATCCTAGATGTACACGCTAAGGCCAGTTCGTCTCAGAGGAAAGGCAGCAAAGGGCACAGCAGCCTCCTTGGCTCAGCAAGGAACTAGCAGACCTCCCGCGTCTAAAAAGAAAGACCTACAAAGGAGAGAGGACAGGATCCACCACCAAGGAGGAATATTCTGCACTGGTCCAGACCTGCAGGAAGTGAACCAGGAAAGCCAAGACTGCAATGGAACTCCAACTGGCCACTAGTATCAAGAACAATAAAAAGTCCTTTATTAGATGTGTGTGGAGCCAGAGGAAAAGCAAGGGCAACATTGGACCTCTGCTAAACCAGATGGGACAAATGACAGCTGATGCCCAGGAAAAAGCCAACCTACTAAATGGGTACTTTGTGTCAGTCTTTCACCAGTCCCATGGGACACTCCTGCCCATTATGGGACAGGGAGGCCCAGGTAAGGGAGATTCCTTGCCCTCCCCCATCAATGCTGACCTCATGAAGTAACACCTTGAGAGGTTGGACACCTTCAAGTCAGCTGGCCCTGACAGCTTACACCCCAAGGTACTCAAGTTTCTGGCAACAATCATAGCTCAGCCCCAGACACAGATCTTCGAGAACTCCTGGTGCTCTGGTGAAGTGCCCGAAGACTGGAAGAAGGACAATGTGGTGCCTATCTTCAAGAAAAGGGAGAAAAGTGGATCTGGCAAACTACAGGCCCATCAGCCCAACCTCTACCCTGGGGAAGGTCTTCAAAAAGATTACAAAAAAGAGGCCATTCTTAACAGACTGCCCTATGGCAACATCCTGAGGTATAGCCAGCACAGGTTTGTTGCGAGAAGGTCTTGCTTGACCAATCTTATTTCCTTTTATGACCAGGTGACCCATCACCTGGACAAGGGAGAGGAGATTGATGTCGTATATCTTGACTTTAAAAAAAAAAAAAAAGCCTTCGATCTGGTATCCCATGATTACCTCTTGGCAAAACTGGCCAACTGTGGCCTTGGGTCCACCACAATCCGCTGGCTGTGGATTGGCTCCGTGGTCGGACCCAGAGGGTGGTGGCTGATGGAAGTCAATTGTTGTGGTGTCCTGTGACCAGTGGGGTCCCTTCAAGGCTCTGTCCTTGGATCTATTTTGTTCAACATCTTTGTTAACAATGTAGACATTGGTATCAGAAGCAGACTGGTCAAGTTCACCAACAATACCAAACTTTGGGGTAAAGCATCCACACCTGAGGACAGGAGGGCAATCCAAGCCGATTGTGACAGACTCAGGAAGTGGGTGGACAAGAACCTGATTGTGTTTAACACCAAAAAATCCAAGGTTCTCCACCTTGGGAGGAAAAACTTGCAGCATTCTTATAGGCTCAGTAGCGCTACGCTGACCAGCAAGGAAGAAAGGGACTTGGGGGTCATGACTGACCACAAGATGAACATGACCCTTCAATGTGATGTTGCCGCTAGTAAAGCAAGCAGAATGCTGGTTTGTGTCCATAGATGCTTTGCAAGCAAATCCCAGGATGTCATTCTCCCATTGTACTCAGTCTTGGTGAGGCCGCAGCTGGAGTACTGCATCCAGTTTTGGGCTCCACAATTCAAAAAGGATGTAGAGAAGCCTGAGAGAGTCCAGAGAAGAGCCACGCACATGATCAGAGGTCAGGAAAACAGACCATATGACAAGAGGCTGAGAGCTATGGGACTCTTCAGCCTGGAAAAGCACTGGCTGAGAGGTGATCTGATGGCCACTTAAGTTTCTTAGGGGTGTTCACCAGGATCTGGGGGAATGTGTTCACTAGAGCACCCCAAGGGATGACGAGGTTGAACAGTTATAAACTCCTTCAAGACCGTTTCAGGCTGGACATGAGGAAGAATTTCTTTACTGTCCAAACCCCCTAGGTCTGGAATAGCCTGCCAGCAGAGGTGGTTCAAGCACCTATACTGAGTGTCTTCAAGAGGATTTTGGATGCTGATCTTGCAGGGATCCTATTACCCCAGCTGACTTCCTGCCCATGGGGCAGGGAACTGGACTCAATTTTGAGGTCCCTTCCAGCCCCAATGTCAATGAAATCTATGAAAGTTGTGGGGTACATGGATAACAATTGCAGCGTTCCTGCTCGTGTAGCGAGCACAGGAGAGAACAGTCCAAGACAGACCTCTGACAGTACTGGGAGTGGCTAATTTCTAAAGAATTTGCAAGGAAGGTGCAAGAAATCAGAGCTCTGCTATTTAATTGTAAGCAGACCTCTACCATAACCTTTCCTTGGGTCCTACCTCAAGGATCCCAGCACATCTGCCATGTTGAAACCTTCAAGGATCTCCTGAAGCTGCTCACAGCCCTCTTCTCCCAGACAGTTACCTAGGATAAGAGAAAGAGGAAAGACAATTTAAAATGCACACACAAAAAAAAAAAAAAAAAAAATAATATCACCAGCATTCAATGAGGTTCCCACATGTGATCCATTTCTCTAATTAAGATAACAGCTGCTTGGTTTCTATAACACCTTCATAATGAAACACCTTATAGACAGCCCTTAAGGCAGACTTGTCTGCAACAGGTGTTTATGCATTGGTGTGAGATGGGAAGAATACTTCTGAATCCAAGTTGCAAGGAGAATTTGAAAGATAAGGATTTAAATTGGCCAGACCAGATTTGGGTAATGAAAACTGGATTCCTCTATAATAGTTTTCACAGCGGATGATGCTGGACCAATTAAACTATGTTGCACAATACCGCAGAAATGCAGCTGCAGACAGTAGCCCAGCACTGCACAATGAGCAGGAAGCTTTGGCCATGAAAGTGAAAGCAAACCTCTAAGCATTACAAGTAGTGTATATGAACATCAAAACAGCCTATAAAAGCAGACAGGACTGTACCTTACAGTCTCGTCCTTAAAACTTGCGTGATACTCAAATTTAGTCCCAACACATTCTGAGCTGGATAAGCGGACTAACAGGTACTGAAGCTGTGACACAAGAGGTTTAAGCTCATTAAAGCCCTGACTCAAGAAAGAACTATTTGCTTAGTCAGATGAGTAACTCCATGAGGTTTTTTAGCTACAGAGGCACTGGTATTTTAGATCAGGACTCTCTTTTAGAAAGGCTGGAGGGGTGGGTCACAGCTCTATGCCACACTGCACCCTCAAAATGCTGTGGATAGGACCCTCCTCCCTCACTGTATTTGAATCATGTGCCTGCATGCCACACACTCCCAACACGTACAAAGGGAACTGCTTCCACTATACTGTGCCACACCCCTGCCCTGCATCATGCAAGGTCCATGGGTCATCTTGAACCACGCAAATGCAGGCTCCCTTGACCCCACCCCCAAGGGGGTAAGGAAAGGCAGTTGGAACCAGAGAATGGAGGGGGAAGCCCAGAGACACCAGGAGTGACATCTAGAACAGTGAGAGAAGCAGCACCCGGACTGGGATGGGAGCCTGGGAGTTCAAATGTTAACTCTTCAGGAGACTTATGCAGCCTATGAGTTGGACAGCCCAGTTTTAGTAGTAGTTTGCACCCCAGGAAGTGATGTTTTGCAAGTCTGAATGGGTTGACATAAGGGAATCACTTCTCATCACTTCAAATCCTTTGGTAGTACCACGAATTTGAACAAACATCTAGGGCAACATTTTTCCCCCTACCCTTCCACCATTAAACATGGGGAGAGCCCATTATCTTGGATTCAAATAATAATAAAAAAAGTTGAGAGAGAGAGAGAGACAGCTCTAGCAATGGCCCCAACCCATGGTTGGGGTTGGAACCAGAGCCATGGTCACCCCATAAAGGTAATCCCAGGACCAGGTTGGAGCAGGAGCTGCTGCTGCCATTGCTGTAACCACAGCTGCCTGGCCTGGCAGGGCCCAGCGCCAACATGTGTTCTGTGCTCTGGGTTGGACCCATGACTGGGGTAAGTGGTAATGGGCAGATGGGTGGAAGAAGCAGCAAATGGCATGGGGACACAGACACCCAACACAAGGATGGAGGGAGGCAGCAAAGAGCAAGGGTCAGGCCACTTGACTCACCTGACACCTTTCCTCCTCTCACCCCTGCCACAATCCACTACAGTGGCTGGGGATGAGAAAGAGGAAGACAAATAAAAAGAGAGACGCCCCTCTAATAGTTACAATCTATATGTGGAAGATAATAACAAAAACATTATAAATTCTCCATGGATGGGTTCTAATTATTAGGGGAATGATCTTAGAGTCATTTTGATTCAGGCAAATAGTGTCTCAGTCCTGTAGGATTCTTCTCAACTTCACTACTTGCATACCATTAAGATCCAGTTTCTCCAACTCTGACTTGTCTTCAGTAGCCTCTGCAATAGCTAGGGCAGCATCTCGTTTGATTTCACAGAAGGACAAGTTCAGTTCCTGAGAAGCAAGAGACACCTTAGAGATTCTGTAAGCAACAAACTTGCCCAATAATAGAGCATGCTGGAAACAGATTAGATCCTAATGGGATGTTCTCAGGACTAAGACCACTTAATTTAAAATGACCTTGAAATTTCATATGCAGGAATCAGAGAAACTTCTCACCAGTACAGGAACAAATGGATTTTTGCTTTTATGTCTTTGCTTGCTGACTTTAAAGGCTTATCATTTTCACAAGCATTGGGTCTTTCTGGAGACTGGCTCTTTCATTCTTTACAAATTAGTAAAGATCCAAATATTACAAAGATTCATTCATATTTAAGGCCAGAAGGGAACATTTTGCTCATCTAGTCAGATATTTGGCAACAAGCCTTTGCTGTCCATATAACCTACAATGCCTGCACCATACCCATATTTTTGGAAAATTTCTTCTCTCTCTGGAGTGATAATTTTTATTGATGGTGGAAGCTATTTGACTGATGCCTCAGTTTTCACTGTGGCTATCTATAGTCAGAAGATGCAAAGTAATAGACAATTTTCTTTGTGAGTACATAGAGTAATTTCTACTAGGGAACATGGTCAACAGAAAGGAACAAGTAATACTCACTGGCCAAGAAATTACTTAACTGACAGCTGTCATCCCCCAACAATGAGCTACAATCAGTCAACAGATCCCCAAGAACATTCCCAATAAATGGTTCACAGTTGTAGGGAGACAGAAAAGTGGACCAAAATGGATTGATTGTTTCTTCCAGCATTACTGAAGAACTTCAGTTCTGTCCAATAGTTTGTGGAATAATGCTAAGAGGAAGACACATGGTCTGGGGAAGAGAACTTAAGGTGGAGTAACAGAAGATGGTACCTTTAATTTATGGAGCCCTTCTTTGACAGCTTCAGCAATAGCAATGGCACCCTTCGAGCGCACCAGGCAGTCTCCAAAGTTGATCACTTCTACCTGCCGGAGAGTCTTCAGAGTCTAAAAAGTAGACCATGCACATGTATATCAGAGTGGAGTGTGTGATGGGTAAAAGCAAGCATCCGCTCGCACTACTCAAACAGGAAACAGCATCTTCTCTCACTGTACTTCACCATGACGTCGGACCCCAGGCCACTAAGAAGTGGCTGTCATTGTTTACATACAGGAAGGTAGGAAGTCAGAAGCAAAAGACACCCAAGACAAAGATTTATTTAGGAGTAACTCACTTCTGCCATGGCCAAAGCTCCCTTCTCCGTGAAGGTGTTGTCATTTAAGTTGATAATCTTCAGCAATGGATTTATAGCAAAGGCTTGAGCCAACGCAGTGATGCCAGGATGGTTGATTCCATTCTGTGGCATATGAACCTCTTCCAGGGTCCCAATTATCTGGAACAAATGTGAAGATGAGAGAAGATAACTTCAGCTTCAGTAGAAATCACTACCACCCTCCCAGGATTAGCCCACAAGTTGCCTTCCTGTCACACAAGTCAGCTCTCTCATATCAGAACCCCCCTCCCCCTCAAGAACCCATTCAGACTAGCAAAACATCACTTGCTCCCTGCAATCCTGCAAGTGCATCTCTTTACACTTCTAATGGCAGTTCAAGACTAATTAACATATTAATGTGCATAGTCAGACGTGGCTTCCTCTTTAGGGTGTCACCATCTTTCTGATCTAGATATCGGAGAACAATAATTCTCACCCTTGATCATGTCACTCAATTCACTTCTGGGCTGTTACATCATCAGGTGCAAGTTAATTTCCTCTTAAGTTCTGCTTCTTGCTCTGATGGCTTCACAGGAAATTCTCAGAAGTGGGACTGACTGGCTACAATTTGGTTTGTGTGCAGAGCACATTAAAAGCACTCCTTTAAAGAGCCTATGTACTATAGCATGAAAGTCAGAAGAATCTTGTATATACAAATCCTACTCTTACTATGTGAAAAGAACACATTAATTTTAGAGATTGCAGGCCACATTTTAAACTTCTATACCTGTGCCAAGTTGTTCTGCATTCTTGGAACACTCAAATATTGCATGGTATATAGACTACCAATTCTCAACCAAGATACTGTGGCATCCTGAGGTTCCTTGAGATCCTTTCAAGAGTGCTCTGGGGTGCCACACAAACACAGGCACTGCTAGGGCTGCAAACATGATTCATAAGATAAGCCCGAAGATTTCAAACAGGAATCTAATACATTAAAAACATTCTGACCTGTTGTAGTCCAAGTTCAAATAACTCTCTCATTAGCAAACATATAACATGAAAACAAGTTATGCTCTCACTTTATAAACTCATTATTCCTAGTTATGTCTCCTTCTATGAAGAAGTTACTCCTATCAGCACCAACATCCTTAAAATTGACTGCTTTAGGAACATACATACTTGTGTAGCCAACAAGAACCAAAGGCCAGCATTGTCTGTGGTGTGACCTATGCACAAGTTTCTTTGACATTAGATTTTAATAAATTCTGCATCCCTGCTAAAAAGACATGCATTTAACATACCCACCCACCTGCGAAGGATGCTCCAAGACTCACGAGGTCCTGTTAATCAGAGCTTTGTCTTAAATACACGTTCCAGGCAGACAGTTGTAAGTGAAAGCCATACCCCTAGAATGCCTTTCACATATGCTAAGTTGGTACTGCTATTTCAGCTTACCTTTGCCTTTAATGTGATAGTCAAGGGATGGCTAATATTCAAAACAAGTACTTTGTACTTGGGAGTAATTAGCACTAACAAGCTATTTGTTTGGTGCATTTGGGATAACTTTTGTTTTGATCAAAGTGTAAGAAGTTAATAAAAAACAATGTAGGAAGGACACAGAAACTTCCAATACTCTATTTGCTGAAAACAGATAGAATATAAATGGGTACATTTGAGCACCACTTTTTGGGCAGGTCTCAGATGAGAGATAACTAATGTGTGACCTTTCTGTCCAAAATGACATTCAGTAATTGATCACCTGGACTTATGGAGTACTTTCACCATCAAAGCCCAACACATTTTCACTTTAGGTCAGGTCTGCTCTGTTCTGGCACTTACCCCAAAAGCCTCAGCTACTGCAGTGGCTCCATCGTTCTCCAAACGATTCCTTCCAGCCACAAATATTTTCAAAGCCAGGGGTTTGCCCTGTGCACTTGATTTCCTGTGACATTCTTTCAGGGCAGCAGCCAAGATCTAAGATAGTGTCAACAGCTTTACATTACTCTAGCATCTCATCTCCTGGAGGATACCAGAAGTGTTTCAGGAACAAGAAACATTTAGATCACCAGTGAAAGGCATCTGCTTCTGACATGCGATACAGAAACATTACACAATATTAGCATTAGTTAAATTGAACTAAGAGGGAATTATGTCACCTGAGTGCAATAATCTCGTTGTGCTGTTTAAGCATAAGCCTCAGTAAACAGCCATGGGTTTCACAATGATCTTATGCATAGGACATTTAGCAACCATGACAGATCATTCTTTCAATGAAGCGCAAAACAAACAATAGCCTCCTCTAATACCATGTTGGGGGTTTCAGTTTCAAGAGAACTAAGTCACCAACATTACTAGTTCTTTTGCTCAGAGGCAGGGGGGGTCAGGGTGAGAATCAACCACCAAATATTGGAATAGCCAAACTCTGCTCACTTTGGATCATCACCTGAAGTCTACTGGCAATTAAGGTAAGACATGGGAAAAGCTACAAGCTAACCCAAACCCCTACAACCTGCCCCAATCTTTATGGCATGCTCTGTAAGCAAGTTTAGGGTTTACCTTGCCACCTCCAATGCCCATGCCACAGTTATTCAACTTTAGTTCCTGCAAGGTGAAACAGGCAGGACTTTTCAGCAGTGTCTCAAAGCCACGCACACCATCTGGCCCAAAAGCATTGTCACTCAGGTCCAGCTCCACCAGCTGGGTACCAGCAGAAATAAGTGCATCCCCTAAGGAGATCTTGGCGGGGGGGGGGGGGGAAGAGTGGGAAGAAAGATTCAATTGTTAGTAACAGCTCCAGAGATCCACCAAATCCACCCCTCCAAAACATCCGGTAGAATGTCTATTATGCAATTGGTATGCAATACTACATGGGGGAAAAAGGGAACACTTTCTGATCACTACAAGCAGTTGACTTATTCCCCCATCTATGAAAGCTTGAGTTTACCACCTTTGGCTCATTTTATACAGCTTTAAGAATTAGTTACCATAAAGTTATCCAGCCCTCTTAAGTCAAAACAGACAGACATGTACCAGGTGACCTTAACCTCAATACTGCTGAGAGCAGCAGCTATTTTCTTCTAGTCTTAAAAATACAGAAGCCCCCTGATGAACCTTCTGAGCAGTGACCCAGGATGTTCCTGCTCACAAATGCAACCTTTTATTTTCAAAGTCTTGTTCTAACTCCCACCCTACTCCTCAGGTGGCCATGTTGCTGTTCCTGTTTTGAGAAGCTGTATCAGTGATTAAATCAGATGGAAATACACATACTAGTTCTTCTCCATCTCATCATCTGGGAGGGAGAGAAACCCACCAGCCATGAGATGCTCAAGCTCTATCATCATTTTTAGGTCTTTATTTGGGTCGAAAGCATCTGGGTCCAAGGAAAGGGCACAGAATACAAACATGAAAGGAAAGAGGAAGTAATAAGAAAAGGATTAAGGCCAAGATACCCAGTTCCTCCACTTACCAGAGCAGGAGGGATCTCAGATCTTAGTCTCCCTGTGAACATGTCACTCCAATGACACTTCTGTAAGAAAGCAACATACAGATAGAAATATAATCCTTAAAGAGAGTCAGAAGAGAGCAATAATACACAGGTCCCCAAATCACCAGTTGCAACAAGCTCCAGGTGACATAATACACTCTTTCCTTGCATTTGCTATTCAGTTATGACAAGGAACTACACAGCCTGTGCATCTACCACTTCACTTGCAAAGAATATGTATCCATTCCTAGAGGGGAATTCATCAGCTGCTTAATAGTACAGTGACAAAACAGAAGACTTTAGAATATGTAAACATTACCATACCCAATGGAAGCCAGTGTGGAAAATGCATGGTTGTAGCATGGGAGTTTAATCATGGGTGGAGGGACTCAACATGCTACACTTATAAAAAGGGCCATTATATACTGTGGCGATTGCAGATGATCGAGACCTCATATTGGCTGCATCCAGAAGATGGCATCTATAGTGATGCAGCACAGCCACCATCCACCTGAACACCAGAGTACTGGTAAAAGAGAACCTCTTGGAGAATCTCCCAGTTTCATGCAGCATTCTGGACTTTGTTTCAGGATTCCTACCCAGACAAGATCCAAGGCAACTTATGCTACAAGTCCTACATCCTTAAAGTAGCCACAGAGGCACCCCTTTGTGATAGTCTCCTCCCATGGCTTTCTTCTCTCAAGGCTGAGGCACTGTTTAATGGCAAGGATCAGATATTGGAATGTATAAAAGTGCTAACAAAGTTACACAGGAAATGCAAGGTAGCATATTGCACAAATCTATTCTGCCTATTGGTATACAAGGAATCCAAAGTTCATTTCTGAGGACTGACCCTTAACAGGTCACTGAAGCAGTATAGACAGACAAGCCTCAATTATCTCAGCAATACATCTTACCCTTGTTTCTGGAACTCACCTTGAGTTCTGACTTCTTCTCCAGGGCTTTGGCAATGACCTTTGCTGCCTCTACACCCACTGTGTTGCCTTCCAGACGCAGTGCTTCCAAGCCATCAAATTCCTCAATTTGCTTGATCACCTCTTCAGCTGTATGGAGCACACAGAGCCTCACTCACCCACTTCCATGCTAAGCCACATTAGATTCCATATAAGGACAGGCTGGAGAAGCTTTTCTCCCATTGTTAGTCATTGTTTTCATCTTCTGAATCCTTTGTCCATGGTTTTGCACTACCAAGGAGGGGTTAAAAAGCAAGCATTGCCATGGCAATGAAGAATCAGACAGAGGTTTAAGAGCACCTTCTTTTCAGATATGTACCACAGATCAAAAATCCAGGAAGCACACAGTAATTATCTTACCACTCATTGCTGCTTCCACATGCATCACAAAACACTGCTTTGCCTTAACAGAGAGAGGGAAGGAAAGAGGCAGATAAGGCAACTTAGCAGGGTTAGGACTTGAGTTAGGAACCAAGTCTCTCTTTAGGGAAAAAGAAAGGGTTATGAAAACAGAAGCAGCCATAGCCCTTCCTCCTGTCTCAAGACCAAAAGATTTAAAGCACACCAAGTTGTTACACTTCTTAAAGTTTTTTAAAGGAATGTTTCCTGTAGCAACTTAAGGTGACATAATGCATTAGGAAAAGCATTAAAAAGCCAATTTTCAAGACAGAAGACAAGTAGTATGTACTAGGGGTATACCGATAAACATTTTCTGGGTAGATGCCAATGGCTGATTATTGACCAGCTGTATTGGTTGATACCCATCCAACAGGACTGCTTCAGCCTCTTCCCTCAGGCTAGGCAGCAGCTACACTGGGGGGATGGGGGACTATGGCAAATTTTGGGGTGGCTCTAGCCCTCCTGTAGTCCCCCTTCCCAGCACCTCCACCACCTACCCTGCCCAGCCCAGCCCAGCCCAGCCCAGCCCAGCCCAAGCACAGCCACTGGGAAGAGGCTAGAGCAGCCCCGGCCCCAACTGCACAGCAGCAGCTTACCTTCACACCCTACACAGATCTAGGTGGTATGTACCTCCCGTGCCCCGCCCAGGAGTGCACGCAGTAGCGGGAAACCCCCCCCTCCCATGCCCTTCAGACAAGCCACCAGCTGTCCCATGCCCTGTGCTGCCTCAGCTGGGCAGCACCTGCCTATTCCCACTCCCTCCTTCACCAAAAGGTCCTCAATCTGCCCCCCCCACACCCCAGCGCCCCTTCCCTCCCCCATGCCTCTTGCCCCCCAGACTTGCTGGTCAGATACTGCCCTCCACACTGCTGGGCTGCACTCCCAGCTGCATGCATGCTGCAGCTATGCACATGCATGTGACATTTATCAGCAGCATTATCAGCCACATCAGCCAAAAAAGCCAGTTGCCAATAATGTAAATTTTCCTTTTATCAGTGTGACTACAATATGGACCTACATATCAGAGCACCTCTAGTATCTATAGACTAGAGAGTCAAAGACAGTGTCCTTTAACTGAAACACCAATACCAAAACTGGAGGCAGTTTGCAGGAAAAAAAAAAAAGGGGGAGGGAATTGCTTATTGTTTCCCAGGTGGCTGACCCTGTGCTCTGTTATGCAGGGTTTGCTGGAAGGAGGTGCACTATGAAGCACAGATTTGGGATAACAGTAGTGCAGGAGCCCAAAGAAACACTTCCACAGCACATTTCCTCTTACCATCTTCTGCAGTGTTGAGTTTCAGAGATTGGCCCTTGAAGCTCAGCTGCCCTCCGCCCACCTTAGTTTTTGCAAGCGACTCTGCTAACTTAGTGATGTCTTCAGATGCCATTTTTCTGTGCTTCACCCACCTTCAAGAACTGCCAATTTTAAAAAGGAATCACTGAAAAAAAACCAAACAAACCAAAACCAACATACATCTAAACCTGTAAGAAATAGCTTACCCTATATTACAAATATCAGCTCAAAATAGCATTGCCCCTACCCCTCTACTTTTTTGGCATGAAACACTAATCTAAATCTTGCTGTCAGGTTTTGAGAGACACTTGTCAGATGCTGTTGAAAATTCAACTCTGTAGAAAAACGTTTAGACTGTAATGGAGTCATCAAGTTCCATAAATAAGACTGAACTGGGACTGATCTTAATAAGATCCCATTAAGACACCACTCTATTCTTGAGAGCACTCTTTCAGAATGAGAAAAGGATTACTGCTTTCTCCCTATAGCCATATCCTTTAATATTTATTAGTAACCATGATCCAGTCCATCATGTTTCTTTTCTCTTTAAAAAACTCTAGAACAAACATGGATATGTTTTCTTTCCAGTTACATCCCTGCTAGTACTCACATCAGCACCTTTCTGGAATCAGACTGTTACTCAACTGCTACTAAAAAGGCAACAGTGAAGCTGGGTACAAAGGCACCTCAGAATTTTTGTAGGACCCCTCCATAAGTGGCAGAATTTTCTTTACCACCAGTGATGTCTGAAGGGGTGGGGGAGGGGTATAGCCCTCTGGAGGAGCCTAGTAAGGAAATAAGAAAACTTGTTTCTATGTCACCTGTTTTAAACTAGTAAAGAGTGATACTGACATAACATCCTTACTATCTGGGGGTTGTACAACTCTTATGTAATGGAAAGGCTCAGCCCAATCTGCACGATAACAAGGCTACCACCTTAAGCAGCAGTTATGCTGGCATTTTCAGTCAGTAATCTGGAGACTAGATATGGTGCAGAGATGAATAAATTACACTTAAGTCAGGTTTCAAACATGCTGACGGATAAAAGCTTACTCTAACAACTGGAAAAGTTAACATCTCCAGTCAGTTCCTGCCCAGCCTAAATTTTCATATGCACACAAGTTTTTGTCTCCTTCAAACCTCTTCCCCAACACAGACTTCCAAAATTTGGCCAAGCTCCCCAACTTGAGTTTGACACATCATCTTCCTCTCCCCCCACCGACCTTCCACGGTGCTACGAAAAAGTGTTCACCCCCAACACTGAAGCCAGTACCTTTCACCAGCATTCATGTATTTTAATACTCCCTCTGGACCTAGAGATGGGAAAAAGGAAGCTGGTGCCATGGGATTTGTTCAGTTTCCATCCCCATGTTTTATCAACACCAAAAAAACTAGGACATGGATCCTTCTGACTCATGCCACTCATGCCAGTGAGGTGCTGCAGGCATAGAGATGGCCCAAAACACTTCACTCCTACACCAAGCCACCCAGACACTCTGCCACCAAATTCTTCCAACCTCTGCCAGTCCAGAAGCAGATCCTGTGGTCTGAATCTCTCCTGGGTCCAGGAGGACCTGGACACCCCTGCTCTAACAAATAATCAGTTGTAGAAAAGGATCACTTACTCACCCATCTAGAAGCAGCAGTTTTCACCCAGGGTGCTGTGAGATCCTTGTAAGGAGGTGGTACAACATTAGCATTGTTAGGTATGCAAACAACAGCGTGTGATTAGCAAGAAAAAATAGGAGATTTTAACTAGGAACGCATAGTGTCAAAACCACTCTGACCTGCTGGGGTCTTTCAGAAGAACTGCTTTATTATTTTGCCACAGGGGCAAGAAACGAGCGAAGGCAAACAGCTGATGTTTTTCTAGGGATGCCATGAGGATAGCTCTTCGCCTTCACTCATTGCTTGAGGCACCCCTAGCTAGACATGGGGATTCTCTTGGGAAGGGCCAGATCCTCATTTTTGCTTTTCTGAGGCCAGAAGAAGAAACAGGAGCAGCAGTTGGGCTTCAGAGAATGCAGAAAGGCCACAATGCCAGGCTTTATATTACAGATCACCCTGCAGCACCCAGTGCTACGTGCCACCCTGCTGTCTTCTCGGAAAGACCTCAAGGCACCTGGGGGTGCAGGGGGCAGGCTGTGCCCACCCCTAGGGTCAGAAGTGCTGCTCTAGAGCCTTGCACCCCACAGCCTGGGCTCCCTGCTCCTTCCCCTCACTGGGGCAGGGCCCCTCCTCCCCTCCCACACCCCGCTTTGGAGATGTATGCCCCAAGGATCACCCCCACCCTCAGGCTCTTCCACCCCCAAAGGGCTCCCAAGAGCTGTGGCTGCTCCAGAGCCCTACAGGGGGGGTCCCACACTGCTGCCCTCCCCCAACTCGGGGGGGGGGGCTGTGACGCAACAGCCCCAGCGCACGGCTAGCATGACTCACGGCGGGGGCGGAGCACTGCAGGTGACGCGCGGGGTGGGGGGGGAAGAAGAACCCCCCCCCCACCACACACACACACACTGGGGCGGGGGGAAGGGGATCGGGCCGTCGGCAAGGGGCAGCCCCCCCGCGGGGGACCCCCGAATAGGCGCACCGGGGCTCACCTCCGGCACGCGTGGGGGTCACCCGCCTCCGACCCGTCACGCCGCCGCCACCGCCACAGATGATGGCGAAAAGGGAGGCGGAGGATTTGAAACCCGGCAGTTTTGTTTCCCGCTCTCTGATTGGCTCCCGGGGCTCCTCGTGGCGCAGGCGCGCCGCGCTCCACACCCTGTTCTCCCCCACCTCGCTGCGGCATGCTGGGAGTTGTCGTTTAGCTGGGGCGGACTACGAATCCCGTGAGGTAGCGCTTCGGACGCCCTGTAGCGAGGCAAGCGCGGAAGGGTAGTTCTAGCGCCCTGGTAGGGCTCAGCTTCTTTGGCTTGGAGAGTGAGGAGTGAACAGGCCAAGAATCCCGCCATGCCTTGCGCACGGCTAACGCTTCTTGGCCGAATCTGGAGCACGTGGTCTTGGGCTGACTGCGTGCGCACTGGGGGTGGTGCCTCGAGATTCCAGAACCTTTCCTCCCTTTTGCTCCCTCGCGCAGGCGCAGTGGCGCAAGCTCTTGAGTGTTGTGCTGTAGAGCCTTCAGCCCTGTTGGCTACCTGGGGCGGGCTTGTATGTGCGAGGGCCTGTTGCTGGAGGGGATAACCCTTGTTCCCCCATAATGGGTTATGCTAAGGGTGGCTGACCTTTTGTTAGGCTCTGGGAGAGCAAGGGCTGGATGCAAATTTAGGGGTGTAACAGCAAGGTTGTAAACCCAATGGGAGTTTCCCTAGCACTGCACATTTTAAAGAGAACCTTAACCAGAATCAAAGCACTTCCCATCTGCATCCAATAAAGAAGCCTCCAAAAGCACATGCCTCTTGGAATAAGTCTGTAAGAGACAACATAGTCACTAGCAAACAAACTCAAGGGAGCTACCACCAGTCATCCTCCCCCAGGAGCTCTACCACTATACCAGCCAGCTTAGCAATAAGGAGGTGCACCCTGGAGGCCCTGCTGTAGATTTTGGGCTGCAGGACAGGTGATGTGATGTGTCATCATCACATGCAATGCAATGCACATGTTTCTCCTTAACTGGAGAAAATAGAAGTTTGACTACTATGCTGGGGGGGGTGGGAGGGAGAGAGAGAGACAGCACTTTATTTTTCAGTTTAAGCTCAAAGAAGAAACAACTACTAATTTGCTGGAGTTTATATCAAGTTTTTAAAAACACAAGAAACTAGGCAAGTAGGAGTCTAAAGATACTGTCATTAGTATTGCAGCCATCACAGTTGAATCTGCACAAGCAATGTGGATTTATAAACTAAAACTAGCTTCTCTGAGTGGCTTGCCAGTGTCTTCACTATCAATCATTTCTACACCTGAGTTAATATTACCATACCTGAGTTAAGGTTTTTACCTAGATTTTGGGTGCAGCAGGAGTCAAAGAGGGTACAACTGTACCTGCCCTGGATCTGCCTCTGGTCCTGCTATTCCTTGCTGCCAGGGCTTGCTAATCTGGTTTTTGGGGCTCTGCCACCTATGCTGGCCAAAGCAGGAAGTGCTGCGTAAGAAAGAGCTCATCAGAGTTGCTGCCTGGGATCACTGTTCTGGCCCAGGCAAGTGCTTCTAGGGCAGGGGTAGGCAATTATTTCAGATGGAGGGCAACTTACTGAGTTTTGGTAAGCCATCGAGGGCTGCATGATAAGCAGCCAGGGACAGATAAATATTAAATTTCTACATTTTTAGGTGCCCTGCGGGCCAGACAGAATGGCCTGGAGAGCCACATTTTGCCCACCTCTGTTCTAGGGATTACTACTCTGGTTGCTGTCTCCAGGAGATGCCCCCACTCCATTGTTACCACCAAGAGATGGCTTTTATTGCCAGGAATCACCACTTCTTTGCTGGTGCTCTTTGGGTCATCTATGCAAACCTCAGCTTTTTCAGACCCTGCTGTACTGCTACAGAAGGCTCAGGGATTTTCAGCGGTTACAGCTAAGGAGTATAAGGTTTTTGCTTGAACCTGCTATAAGAACTTGTGTTTAGAAGCCCTTTCCCTTAAAGACTTGATGAACCACAACATCAGCCAGGGAGTAACACCAATCTGGAATCTCATTCACTTTTCACACACAAATATACACACTCATTACTCAAACTGAGAACCGGCCCACTGCAGAGCTTTGCAGAAGTCCCAGTGAGTGCTGCCCCTTCAGTGGCCTTTGTGTAACTTTACATTAGCAACGTGTGTGCCTACAAACTTCACACTTGTAGAAGAGAAGGCCCGTGGACACAAAATCTGATCCACCTGCCCCTGACAATTGCCCCACCAACAGGTGCAAATAGCCCTCAGAAGTCCACACATGCATACTAATGAGGGTATGCAATTAAAGAATACACAAACTTACTGTTATAGACCATAGCCATAGCCAAACATGCAGAACATAAGATAGGTTATATATACATGGAACAAGACCATCCAACACAGACGGTTGGAGTGGAACAGCTTGTACGCTTTAAAATTAAACCTGAGTTTATTTCTAAAGAAGGTGGGGCAGGGCAGCACTTTAGAGACTAACTGGATCAAAGAGGCATGAGCTTTCATAGACAACAGCCTACTTAATCTGCATCTGATGTAGGAGGATGTTGCCTATTAAGGCTTGTGCCTCTCAGAACAAGTTTGTTTCTAAGGTGTTGCACTCCCCTGTCTTCTGCCTATATCCAGACTAATACAACTCTCTTATTTCATGCTGCCTTTCCCCCATAGGCAAGCCATAGGAGTCAGTGCAATGATTTATATAAACTGTTGAAGAAGAGATGGGAATGTTGATGCCTGATCTAATTTGTTCGTGCAGGAAGTTGGAGACAATAACAGGAGCGGAATTGCAAACCTGATCCATACAACCCTAGTGACTGCACAGTTGCCACTTTTTTGTTATTTCTTAGTTTCATTTCAATTTTCTTAATTTGGGCTTGGCAACATTCAACCTGCAGGCCAGATTTGGCATGCAAAGAGACTGGATCTGGCCTGTAGTGGTATGTGGTAGCAGGAGCACCTATCTCACTCTGTCATGAATTTTTCTGCTATGTGGCACTGATCCCCTCTTCAATGCCCTACCTGATGCCATCTCAGCCTTCGCTGGTTTGTACTGATGGCTGCTTTGTGCCTACTGCATCTTCCATTTACTCTTGCTGCCAAATTTGACATTCCCCACTGCCACTGGTGACAGGAATCTGCAGCACTCAGGAGGGTAAGCAGAAGCTGCAGTAAGTGAGCCTGAGAACAGCCTTCATTATACAGCAGGGAGGGCTGGGGCACTGGAGAGGATAGGCAGCTGGCAGGGGTGGCTGTGTCACAAGCAGTAGGGCTAGCAAGATATTAATTGGTCCCCAGGTCACATTCACAAATGTCATCATAATTCAAGTCAATAGTGATAATATTTTTTATATTAGGCAATGATCTTTCAAAATCATTACAATGTAATATACATAAATATCTCATGATGAATGAATATGGCAGAGTAGACAAGCTCCTCTGGTATGTAGTGTTCCTTGAAGAAAGTGATCCATTACTCAACATTTTTTCAGTAAATTGTAAATCAGATCTCTCTACAGATCTCTGTATTTAGAAAAAAATAATTAATTTAATCTTTTGCTATCATGCTTGCATGACAGGAAAAATGGGCATCCAGAGAACTGGTAGAATTTCTGTCGCATTTAAACTTTGTTTTCCATCGCTGACTTTTGTATATCTGTGTTATTTTTTTTACAATAGAAAAGCAGTGTCTGCTACACGACTATAAACTATGCAGCAGTGTAGTTCCTGGTAAAATACACTTGGCACAGCTCTCCTCAACTTGTTCCAGTAGGGATGATCTTTTTTGGCTGCTGCCCACAGACACTGACATGGGTTTTATTTCAAATGACAACTGCAGCAAACTGTACAATGAACCCAGTTGTTAGGCACAGAGATTGCTAATGGGTTGGTTGGATTTGTTCTGCTCTTTAACCCTAACATATAATGGAAACATTCCTCACATTTACTCTTGAATAACTCCACAAATAGAGGCTTTAAGAACAAAATTTTTTTTACATGACTCAAGATAATAACAGCAAGATTAAACAATGCTGTGACAATTTACCATGCTCCTGAAAGCTACACATATTATGCCTGAGCAGGGCAACATAAGATCAGGCTTTTACTGGTTTACTTATTTGGGTTTAAAGGTATGATTTTTGTTACCAGTTATATCAGCAATGATATGCTGGAAAGCACTGGTGGCTAGCAGCAAGCATGTCTTCAATCTATGAACAATAACAGAGTCCCTGTTATAGATAAGTATGTCAGACACCCTTAATTCTGGCTAAATAGAAGAAACAATTAAGCCTTTTTAATGAATAAGATATCCAGAATAAAACAAGCACTGTCCACATGGAAAGTCTGAATAAGAACTAACTTGAGGTGAATAAGAGGGGTTTCCTTGATAGGTGATGGAAAACTCAGGGGTACCAACTGGATTGCAGCTACTTTTAAAAATCACGAAACAGATAGAAAAAAAAAGCTTTTCTCTATCAGCTATAACCCTTTAAAACACCTTTGCATCACATGACTGAGTCCACACTAGATAAATCAACTGACAGTCCCAGAATTTCCAGGACAGTCCCAAATTCTAGGGCTGTCCCATTCCTGGAATGGGACTCTTACCCTGTATTTGAAATATCAGTTTCCAGATGAGAACCCATCCAGGCAATGATCATGAACCGTTCAATTGCATGGTCCCAAACCAGACCAGCTGCCATCAGGTCCAGACAGGCATGGGTAAACTGGGTAGCCACCTGGGTCCTAGACAGAAAGGGGGCCCGAAAATGGTTGTTGTTCTTGTTGTTATTGTTATTATCATCATCATCATCATCATCTCTGGCAAAGGCAGGGTCTGATACTAAGAGTTTGCCTGGGGCTTCCAGGAGTCTAGGTACGGTGCTGGCTGCAGTCCATTTCAAGGCTACTAGCCTTTGGGGCATCCATTAATGTGCCCCAGATCTTACTCTCCAAAGATGTTCACTTTAACATGAGGGGTGTGCACCCCTTTAACTGTACTGTTCCCTGGGTACCTTTTGTGAGCAGGAAATACCTGACTAGCTTTCTATACTGACTGCTGGTGGCACAATCTTGGTATTAAGCAGTGGGGAAGGACATTAGTTGATCAAGATGGAGCACTACACCCTGGGACAGTTCTGTAGAATACATCTAATTATTACAAGAAAGGGTGCTTTGGGGAGGGGAGGGCAAGTTAGGACCTTGGAGACTGCACTTGGGATATTTCTACTGTGAAACTTAATATTTTTGTATGAAAAATGTAGTCCTCATCCCAACTTAATTCCTGTAAAAAACAGAGGATGAGTTTAAAGTGGGCAAATAATAGCTGGGCAGGCGGTGAACTGAGATTACTGCTGCCTGGCTAATAATTGAGTACTGTAGCCTCCATCTCTTCAGTCCCCACCCTTATCCTCTCATTCACCTTAACCAATTTACATCTTGCCTTTTAGATTGCAAGCTGGGGGGAATATAATTTATAATGCATATGATCAATGCCTTACATGGTGTGGGCCCAACCTGACTGCCTTCTAGGCCAGTGGTTTCAATCTGTGGTCCATGGTCCCGTGGGGCCTTTCAGACTATGTCGAAGGGGGTCTGTGAAAGATGGTTATGAGCAATCAAAAACATGTGAATACCCACACTTACAATTCAAAAGGGCCCACACCTCCATTCAAAATTTCCAAAGGGGTCGGCACTTCCATTCAAAATGTTTAGGGGTCCGCAAATGTTAAAAGGTTAAAACCACTGTTTTAGGCACTACCACAACATGACTGTTAAAGTATAAAAAGAATCTTTTAGCACCAAGTAATTAATTAATTAATTAATTCTGACCACACATGACAGGTGTTCTGGTAGAGTTCCTCAGAACATTATGGACAGCAGAAAAATAAAACAGGTGATGGCTAAGTCTTGCTGAATATATAAGACACCATGCTCTAACACTGCAAAGATTATGTATTTGACAATATGTAGTATAAATTAAGTGTATGATTGTATTGCATTGACAGAGTTCCTAGAAGGCAATCCCAACCCACATTACCAGAACTTGACATTAGCATGATGGTATGTATTTTAAGTAATGCTCTCTAGCCCATATGAACATTGTCTGAGTTGACTGAAGACACAGCAAAAAAGCCCCATTATTTCGGGTTACTGTAAACTGGCAAACACAATGTGACATCTACAGTAATGACATGTCTAATTTTATTAGAGTGACAGTGATGATGGAAAGCAGTCAGTATGAAAATGGATCTGCCACTTACTGATGTCATTAAAAAAATACAAAATGTCTGGTGGGGTTAGACTGGTCCCTAATCCTGGAACTGAATCCAAGTTCCTTTGCTATAATTGGGGCTCCACACAGATGCACAGTTTTACCTGTACAGTACTGTATGACTGTATAGACCCACAGCTGGAAATATTTAGTTAAAAAAAAAAATAACACAAATTTATTGACAGCTGCTATTTCCTACCTACCAGAGACCATCTAGGAGCTTGTAATGAACAACCAGAAGCAAATCTGTTGTTTATGTCTTGCATTAAAATAAAGAGTTTTAAAGAGTCTTGTATAAAAGGGAGTCCTTCAGAAGTCTGAAAGGACTAGATAATGTCCATATCCAATTTCTACAGCCTCTTTTTTGCAAATTTACATCCCTGTATAGCAACTTAACTTTATACATGTGACAATCCCATCATGTGTTGGGACTTTTTTGTGAGTGTAATATTTCCTAAAGAGATCGGTAAAAACAAATGAAATTAGATTGCAGACATATGGACCATAACTAAAGCTGTGGCATTGTGGTAGCAAAATTCTGGTGCTATTGAAATAAAAACAGGCTTTCAAGCCCAACCAGGTTTACGTTTCCTTTGAACCTATTTCAAGCAAAATTAAAAAAAAAAGAAACGCAGCAAAGGAAGGATCAGCCGCTCTATGTAGCGGAAACCAGTTCTTTCTAGGACCCAGCAGTAGACGCGCAGGGAAGTATTTTCTCTTGCTGGTGCTGCTGAGAGAGAGAGACCTGGAAATGAAAGTGAAGAGATCAGGAGGCACATGGAGGGAGCTGCAGGGGCAGCCGGCCCAGAAGCAGAATGCTTCCTTCTGTAATTAAATAGCATTTACTATGATTATTACTTATAGTAATAATATCTAATAATATCTCTAGTAATATCATACAATTTATCAAGGAAAGTTATACATAGTGTGGGGGGGAAACTCAAGCAGAGGTGAGTCCTTTATTATTTGTTTGGATTTGTTGTTTGTCCCCCCCCCGCGCCCTTTGCTGACATATACGAGAGGGGCTAGGTTTGAGAAACAGGAAGAAAAGGTGATAATATGAACACAAGGGAGAAACATCATCCGTATTAGCAGCTGCTGGGAAGAACTGGTTTGTGATCGCGAAAGGAGCGAGCAGGAGAAAGACGGTTGTGCTGCGGGTGCAGTTTGGGGGCCGCTTTCCTCCACAAACGGAGCACAGGGCTTTGCGAGAAAAGGAGCCTCCCCTCAGCCCCTGCTAGAGCAAATGCGGCAGGAGTTTAAAAGTTAAGAGCCAGCTGACAACGCCGCTGGGAAAACTCGGCGTGAATCGTTTTGTGTCGGACCGAGGATTCCCCCTCGGCCCAGTTTTTGCTCCTTGGTGTGAACCGCGTGAACCTGTAGCAAAATCCTTCTTAAAACCCACAAACGCTTTTCCGACCAGGCCACGGCCTTCAGCGGCTGGGAAAGTTTACCAGCTAGGAGAGATGGTTTTGATGCCGTGGTGCTGAGGGTAGTTTCAAGGAGTGGTGGTGGGGGAGTTATTATGATGCTTGTTTGTTCCCAAAACGCCTCCTAAACTCCTGGAATTGGGATCCAAATCTCTCGGGAGAGGCTCCCGGTGGTGGGGAGAGCCGCCCAGCGGCACAGGCCGGTGCTCGGCCCCTCGTGGTTCCGTGAGGAAGGCGGCGCTGGCTGCTCTCCCGCGCTCGCCCGAGGTGCCGCCGCCGCCTCCGCCAGGCGAGCCCGGGGATCGGGGGCCTGGGGCTGGGAGCGGGGCGGGAGGGGTCGTGCCCACGTGACCTCGGACAGGGGCCGGGGAGAAAGCGCCTCCTGCTCCTGTGGTGGATGGAGATGCCCTCCAGCCCAGCAAGAGCCCTGCAGGCTGCCTGGGCAGGGGGAAGTGTGGCCTGGAGCGACGGGACCCAGGCCAAGCAGGAGGGTGCAGGCATTGAGGTCTGGGCGAGAGCGATTCCCCGCCCCTCCTCCCGCGGGTTTCGGCCCAGTCCTTCTCGCCCTGACATCGGCAGGCGGCAGCCCTGCTCGTTTTCGGAAGGATGGAGGACGGCGGGGTGGGGAGTGAGGAAGGGGACCGGCAGGATGTTGGGGAGGGGCAGGCACGGCAGAGGGGTGGCAGCGATGGAGGCTGCAGCACAGGGTGAGAGGTAGCTTTGGCTTGTAGGGAGCATGAATTGTGGCATGGGTTGCTGGGCATGACCCACAACCAGGTGTGGGGGGTGTTTTGAGCACAGGAGCAGAGCATTGTGGAGGGCGATGCTGATCAGACTGGCTCATCCTGCACACGTGCTGACCTGGGCTGTTTGTTGTACCATCAGGCCAGGAAGCGTCCGGCAGGCACACCTGCCAAACACTCCAGCCTCTACAGATGGGCACGCAGAGCTGGGAGCCAGGGACCTGGAGTTCTGGCCTCACCTCCACTTATTGCCATTGACATTTTTTCATATTTTATAGCCTTTATGACTGCTCAGAGTGTCCTGTCCAAACCCTAGACCAATGGTTTTCAACCTTTTTGCATTTACAGCCCCCCCTAAAAAATTTCAAATGGAGGTGCGGACCCCTTTGAATGATAAGGGTGGGTATTCACATACTTTTCATTGATCATAGTCATATTTTGTGGACCCCTTAGACATAGTCTGTGGACTGCCAGGGATCCACAAACAGCAAGCTGAAAACCGCTGCCCAAGAAGGAGGTCAGATGGGAGCCTTCTTCTGTCCCAAGTGAAATAATTTTTGTCCAATGTCAATACAGGCAAAGTTGACCATAAACACTAGGTATGTGATGTGGGAGACTCCAGGTTGTTTTTGTTTTTTTCATTTGGGCATATGGCTTTTTTGGTTTATTTGGGTCATCTCTACTCCCCTTTTTGTGGCTATCCTAGCTGACCACTGGGCCACACTGTCTTCTCAGAGGAAGGGATGGAGCTTAAGTTTTCTAGTGGTCAGCCTGACTGAGTGGGCATAAGTGGCAGTGGCAGTCTCTGTAGGTGGCATGCAGCAGATCAGGGAGGGGACAGGCAGCAGAGCAGCAGATCAGGCAGGGAATATGGGGCAAGAAATAGAAGAGCAGCAGAATGGGTAAGTGAAGGGGATCGGAGTGATATTTGGGGAGAGTGTCAGGCTAATTTGTGGCATGCCTACCAACAAGGGTGTCCCCCACTGGTCTAAGTTATTGCTTTTAGGGATCTAATCTTTTAAGGATCTAGTCTTTGGAGAGAAATAGGTTTGAGTCCCATTTTTGATAATGAGGAGAGACTTTCTTAACATTGTTCTCAGAGGGAAGTTATTCCTATCCATTCCAGCAAAACTAACATTTTAATGCAGTGTCATGTTTTCTGCTTTAAGTAGCTTGATATGTAGCAACTCATGCTTGTAGCTCTAAAGGTCCCTGCTGCAGTTTTCCATGTGTTGGATCAAGCGGTGATTGTTATCCCTAGCTGGCCCAGTGGTGTATAGGGCCCAGGTTTTGGATTTTTGTTAAAACTAACTGAGAATTCAAATCCCCAAGTGTCTATGGGGCATGGAATGAAAATATCTGTAAAATTAGTGTTCCATTGGCACAGTCACTTAGTGTATGATGCATATAGAGCATTCAAAGGTAGTGATGTTGAGGCTGTGAATTCAAGTTTCACTTGATGTTCTAGGTTTTTATTAACCAACCAATGTCTTCATTATTTGATTACTCTCTTACAAAGAGTTTAAATCTTCCTCTAGTGACTGGTTCGCATAAAGGACCAACAGTCAACTCTAACTCTGGGGATAGTTTTGTCCTGTGGATCTAACTTCCAAGGGTTATAGTCAATGGATGACTTGCACAGGAAGGAGGACTGATATAATCTTGTTGCATGTGATATATTGTTTCTGTTATTGTGTTTCAAAAGTTAGATAATTTAAGATGTTGAGAAAACATAAATTAAACATAAGTTTGTAAGGCAAAGGAGATGTGGTGGAAGGATGCCCGGGTTTGCAAATAATAATGGCAGAGGGAGACAGAAGCATGTGGTGCCTTAGAAAGTGCTAGTTAGGGGTGCACTGATAAAGATTTTCTTGGCCAATACTGATAGCCAATTATTAACTAACCATATCAGTTGATGCTGAATCCAATAACCAATATTTAGTAATAATGCAAGGCATTTTAAAGTACTAACATAAATTAAACCTCTTTTTTTGTGTGCTCCAGCAGCCTCCTAAGTCACATGTAACAACATACTAGCCATTATAAATGGCAGTGGGGGCACTTGAACTAAAGCTTATCAACCAAGCTTTAGTTTAAGTGCTGCCACCACCATTTTTATGCATGGAGAGCAGAGCCAAGTGGAGCAGGGATGGATGTGGGCTGCCCACTGTGGGCTTGGGGCTCTCTGCCCTGCTGCTTTTGCCCTGGGAGCCCCACATCAGCTGCACATCATGTCAACTCACTGCCCCCACTGCTGCGGGGCAGGTAGGGGGCATGTGGCCAGCCAGGGCTCCCAAGGGAAAAGCAGCAGAGCAGAGACCCCTGATCCCATAGAGGGCAGCCCACCCCTGCCCTGCACACACATATGGTGGTCCACATGCCCTCTGGGGGTGCGCACAGTGGCAGGGAGCTGCACCCCAACCCTTCTGGATGATCCATTCATGGCTCCATCCCACTCCCCACGCCGGCCCCAGGTTCCATGCACCACCCTGGCTGGGCAGTGCCCCCAGCCCTTGCCCCACTCCCTCCTGCACTGTAGGGGCATCAATCTGCACACTCCTTCCCTCAGCCACACTTGTTTCCCTCCACAGACTTACCTGCAGGGAGCTGCTCTCCATGCTGCTTGGCTGTACACTGCTGGCCACGTGCATGCACGTGGCCACACACATGCACACGGCTCCTCCTGCATCTCATTCCCAGCAGCCCCAAGCAGGACCCCTTGCAGGCTAGAATGCTGTCCACCTGCAAGGAGAAACCCGCTGTTTTCTGAGGGAAGCCAGGCATCTGGTGGCCCTGGCCCCATAGGGGAGGGGTATCCAGGGCCCTGACCAGAAGCCATAATTATTGGTAAATGTTATCGGCTACAATGGCCAAAAAAGGCTGATAGCTGATGGTGTCATTTCCATTTTATTGGTATTGATCTGATAGGCAACCGATGTATTGGTGCACCTCTAGCTGGGAGGTGATCAAATGTAGGGCATGACAGAGGAACGTAGGGAGTATTCATGTGGGTAGGCTGTGGTGGTGGTAAAGGAAGAAGGGGTGTATGGTCAGGCCTATGGAACAGAGCACAGTGGAGGGTGATGCTATGGCACATGGTGGAGGGAGATGGCACACCTCAGAGTTCTGAGGATGTAAGTGTTGTGGAATGGGACTGACTGTTTCAAGGCAGTAGGACAAGGAGGACTGGTCTTGTCTGTCGGTTTGTGACACAGGGTTGACAGAGTGACAAGGTGTGGGTGGGCTTAGCATCAGAAAACAGAAGAAGGTGGCCATCTATATGGATGTTCAGTCAGATGGGCAGTGGAGGAACGTGGTTAGCCATGCAGCAGGGTGGAAAGTGGGTGGTAAGACAGATGGTTCACTCAAGGGCTTGGGTTAGGTCTGGGATGGAGAGAGGCAAGAGAAGCTCTTGGCATTGCCTGATACCAGAGTATCAGAAGACAGAGAGCATGCTGGGATAGTAATTGTTTATGCGGATGCTGCAGTAGGATTCAAAGTACTGGTGGGGAAAGCAGGGTGTTGGTGGTGTGGAGTAGGGTGGTTAGTCATCTGAGTAGAGCAGGGCAAGAGGAGAGCATGCTGCGTGGAAGGAGAAACATCTGAAACAGTATTCCAAGGGGAGATGGATGACTAGGAGCTCAGGACAGAAGTATGGAGCTTTTCCCCACTAGGTCACTGCCTCTGTTTTGGCCTCTGCGCAGTAATGAGCGAATGAAAGCCATTCTCAGCAGTTAAACTGATTTCAGGTAGCACTGAAAAACTAGTGGTCCTAATCTAGCTCTTGTTGTAACCCATGCTCGCATCTCACTTGGCCACTTTGGGTGCCTTGGCAGAAAGGTTGAGGATGTAATGCAGGAGTGGGGAAAATATGGCCCATGTGTTTGATCTGGTTTGCCAAAGGATTTTATTTGGCCCCTGCCTGGCATGCTGTGTGTGCAGTGGGACTGGGGCAGCATGGTAGCTGGACTCCAATTCCCTGCAGCTCCAGCAGTGGCTTCTTCTGGCCTCTGCCAGTGTCTCTGCTACAGCTGGACCCAGCCCTGCTCCTGGGGGATGCCAGCTCATTTGCCCTGCACCCACCACCAGGAGTGCCAGACAGAGTGAATGAGTGGGGTTTCCATAAAGACTGCCCCAGGATCCCTGCAGGCAGAGCGTGCTCTGCTGGGTAGATGGGATGGGAGCACAGGCAGGCAGGGAGTGACATCCAGGGGTGGGACAGGCAGGGGGAGGGTTGGGATCATGGGGCCATGCTGAGAGCAGATTGCAGCTGTGCCCTGGGTCCCAGCCCCACACTGTCACTGCCCTGTGATCCCAGCCCTGCCTGCCTGGCTGTCCTGCTCCCGGACGCTGCTCCCTGCCTGCCTACGGTGCCATCCCCTCTGCCTGGCTGAGCGCATCCTGTCTGCAGGGATCCTACATCGTTCTCCGTGGAGACCCTGCCTGCCCACTCTGTTGGGTGATCCCAGACTGGTTTAGTAATCTACCACTTAGGGAGGTTTGTTGAGCTGTTGTGGCCTGAGGGGCACGGGGCGGGTGTGGGGGCAGCCATGGGGCTGCTGATCCTGCCTGCAGCAGCTCACCAAAACTCCCTAACTGGCTCTCCAGCCCAAAAAATTGCTCTCCCTGATGTAATGGGTCTGGAGACGGAGCTCTCTTTTGCTCTTTGAAGTGGTCCCATGAAAATAGAGCTCAAGCCCACGAGGGTAGAAGCAGGGTGTACACAGTAAGCTTTGGTAGCTTCTGTTTTGTTGTACTTGTTACGTGGATAAACAGAATGTTAAAATATTTTTTTGGCTTGTTGCCATGTGGCTTTGCGATGACCCTGCCTGTTTGATTATTCATGACCATGATGAAAGCAGCCTCCTGTCTTGCCAAGTCCATGGGCCATTGTTTTCTTTTTGTGCCCTTTGATCAGATTCGGCCTGCAACTCCCTCTTGCTCCATATGGTTCCCACTTTGAATTTTGAGGACTTCTGTTTTTGCTTTTTTATACCTCACATTGCTTCATTAGCCTTTCCTGTGCTGGCCCCTCCACCTCATCTGTTTGCACTCCAGTGTCCCTCCAAGTTCTGTCCTTGGGTGACTTCTGTAGCTTTAACTAGTTTCTCTATATTAGATTCTCAACCAGGATGCCTTGACAGCCTTTCAAAGGTGCCCTGGGGTATTACACGATATAGCACTGTTAGGTTTGTAAATATGATTCACAAGATAAGCCCAGTAATTTCAAATAGGCATCCATAGTGTTAAAAAAGATTCTGACCTGTTGTGATCTTTCTGAGTTCTTTGTAACAGAAAAACTGGTCTATTATTTTTGTGTAGTCTAAAATGAATGCAAACTAAAAGCTGGCATTTTCCAACGGGTGCTTCAAGTATAACTTAGGTGTACCTCCAGGTTGAGAACCACTGTTCTGTATGAAAGGTTCCCAAAACTTCTGCCCACCCCTCTTGTCTGTGCTGCAGGCATTCATCCTAGATGTTCTGATACTAAATCAAACTCAAAGATGTTTGATTCCATTCCCTGCAGCTGTTGATCATGGTTCTCTCTCACATCCATAGGTACACTTTCCCCTTATCTCTCTCCTTGCCCTATATCCAGGTTATTAATACAGCCTACCAAGTTCTTCTTTTACGGCAATGTTATAATCCAGCTGTTCTTCTCCATCCCTTCTGTTAAAAGCCTTTGTACCTTGATCATCTCTTGCCTCACTTATTGTAGCATCCTTTTCCCTGGCCTTCCTTGCTTCTCTTGTCCAGTCCTTACAAATCTTGCCAAATCTTTTCTACCTAGTATGCGGGCCATGTCACTCCTTTATTAGAGTCTGTCCACTGACTTTCCATCCCTCGTGCCATGTACAGGCTTTATAGGCATGCCTTCAAAGGCCTGGTGTGCCTCAGTCCATGCCAGCATCTCTTCCTGCACTCCCACTGGTTCCATTTGCTCCCTGCAAACTTTCTTCCTAACTGAGGGACCACGATGGCCTTGGTATTCTCTACAGGACAGAGCATGCTGAGGTTCAGGCTCTAGTGCCATTTCCTGCTTAGACACTCAGGGCTTAATACTCCTTTATTATAAGACTCCATTACCCTTTTGTGACTGCAGTATTGAGAGGTCTGAAAATGCATGGCAGTGGCTGTCCTGTAAAGTAGATTAGACTGTATTCATCTCAGATGTTTTGGAATGGAGTCAGAGGCAATTTATTTTTCATAACCCTTTCAAGGTCAGTGAGTGCATGAGTGTTAACAGTGTCTTGGAGAATATGGTGGCTTGAGTTCCACTTCACTGTCTCATGTGTTTGTCTTTCATCCCTAAATGCCCCTCAGAGGGTTGAATGCCCTTGCTGGCTGTGGCAATCTGGTTATGTAGGCTCAGGAGTTCTGCATGGTAACATGGTTCTGTGGACTTTCTCATCTTCCCTGATCCATAGAATGGTCTCAGGGGATCACAAGGTGCCTCACTTCTTTCTGTTCTGTCCTTTTACTCTTATTAAGGCAACAGTGCAAACCTGTATGGTGGGTTGTTCCAGAGTTTGATCTAAATCTGCAGCAGAAGAGCCTTACACATTTAACTGTTTAAATCAACCAATTTTAGATGAGGATAGGGTCCCACACACCTCACTACCCATAAATCTAAGGTAGGAGAAAATTATATGTTTAACTTGTTTGTATTCCTAGACTTCTGAAAATCAGAGATGGAAAAATCCAGACAGGTCACCCAGGCTGTTTCCCTTTCCAGCCAGTGCATGGTTGTTAGAGGCTTCCCCAGGGTGCTGCCCAGTCCAGTTTAAATGACTCTCAAGTGATGAATCTGTCACTGCTTTTCTTGGGAGAATTTTCCCTAGGCGAATAGCTCTCACCATTAGGAAACTTTTTGAGGTATTCATCCTGCATATTCTTTTTGCACAGGTTTCACCCTTGTCCTTTAACTTGCACCACAACCATTTGTTCTCTTCCTTGGTGCTTACTTATTTCAAATGCTTGCATACAGTTTACCTGTCTCCCCTTGTAAACTGATAACCCCTACTCTACTCAAGTTGAAATCTGGCTCTGGTAAGTAATGATCAAAGCTGCTGACCATGCAATGGCTGCTTGGAGGATTGTATGAAATCAGTTTTGGGGGAGGGGAAGATTGTTGGGACATTTCTAGTGGGGAGCCACCATCTCAGCTCATTTTAACTGGTTTCCCTGCTGGTAATCTAAGCAGAGAGCTCAGACTGATCTGAGCAGAGCTGATAGATAGATTTTTCTTTGCCCTGTGGGATGGTGCCTGAAGGTAAAGATGATGCAATTAAGGAGGAGAAGATGCATGTGGCAAGCTTTCAAGGCTCCTGCAATCCACAGTGTGCTTTTATGGGTTAAAAAAAGGGATCTTGGTATTTAGGGCGGTTGGTCTGAAGTATTTTGCTGGTGCTAAGTTCAGAAAGAAAAAAAAAGTGAACTGCAAAATTGCCAGCAGGATCTATAATGAGTGGTTTTGTGTTTTTTCTCTTTGCAGAGACTATAATGGAGAGGCAGAAAAGAAAAGAAGAAATAGAAAAAGGACTTCAATTCATTCAGTAAGTGATCTGTGTCCCTATTCTTTGATTTCGGAGATGGTGATTTCTCTTTCTGCTGTGGGTTGCAAGGTCTGACATTGTCATTCACTGGCCTGTTGGTTAGAAGAGATGACCTGGTCATGGTAGTGTAAAGTCCTGATCCTTCAGAGCATTTCTAGTAAATTTAATTGGGTCACTCTGATTGCTGTCGTGTTTGTGCCCTCCACTTCAGTTCCATTTGAGCTTAATAGCCAGTGTAGCGCTAATTATAATCTTCTGCACATCTTCACTGCCTTCCGACTAAGGAACTTAACAACCATTGATAAGTTAAACCTTGAACTACCTCTCTGAGGTAGGTAAGTAGTTTTAATTCCATTTTGAAGATGTGGAAAGTAAGGCACAGAGGACATAAACGAGAGCTTGGACCAGTATAAGTTTAATGTACTAGCTTGATTTGAGAAGGGCTATTCAAATGTATCAGTGGCCTGAGGATCTTTCAACTTTAGTAATTAAGGCACAGAAATTCTGGCTGACTGTAAAGAGCAACCCCCCAAGGGTTCAGTGCTCTTCTAGACCTAGAGACATAGGAAGGATGAATTGTGTCCACAGTGTGGCTTTTCAAAACTGAGCAAAGGCTGGGCTCTTGTGAGGAGGACCAGAGAGCAGACAGTGGTTTGTCCAGGACACATCTGCTCTACCTGTGTGACATTCTTTCCCCTGAAGAAAAAAGTGTAAAGCAGGGGTGTCAAATTCATCTAGGACCTCAGGCTGGATCTGGACTGCGGGACTTCTCATTGTTTGGATCTAGTGTGGGGCAAAGGGACAGCTCCAGGGATGAGGGTCCAAGTGCATGGTGGTGGTCCAGAGCAGTGACTCTGTTTATGGCCACAAGCTTAGCTCACTACCATCAGTTAAGGCCAGTGGGATCAAAGGGCCCCACATTCCATGGCAGGCCACAGCCCCCAACTTTTGGTGGTCCATTGAGCCCAGATAGAGATGCAGTGGGTTGGAGCTTGCCCATGATCTGTATGTTTACAACGCTGGTATAAATACTGTGGGACAGGATTTGTGGTATTGATTAAATGGAAGGACAATAGTGATGTGAAATATATTTTTATGGAGTCTGGTGGCATGTCTAGACTAGCGTAAGGAGCACTGCAGTGATGCAGAGTATACATGCTCTGTTTACACTAAGCTCCCAAATCATTATAATGTGAGCTCTGTGTCCTGGGCATGCTTATTGGCATGTGTCCAGCTCTACCCTAAGATGACAATGTTAAGTCCATTTGGGGGTTTGGGCACGCTGAGCAGGCATGCTGTGCCTTGTTACTGTAGTTTGGAGATGTTGCAGACATGCCCTGGAGAACCTATGAGATTGAGTTTAGAATATGAATGATTTCAGTTCTAGTTCACTTGTTCTAGTCAGGCTCCTGTTAAGAGTCTGATGAGAAGTCCTCTTCATTAAACTTCTGCTTGGTAGTCTGTTTGAAATGAAGTGATCTCTTTGTGTGTTATGGGACATGTGAGTGTTCTCACCACAATAACCACAAGCACTACTGGCCATGCAGCTGGCAATCTCGGGAGAAAAATCTAGGATTACATAGCTTCTGCAGCCTGAATACCGCCCTTTCCAGAGGTACCCCTAAGGTACAGGACCTCCATCTAACCCAGGAGGTGCACAGCCCCACCAGGGGAGATGCCTTGTTGGACCTGGTGCTGGCCACGGGTGACGACCTGGTGAGG
>JAGPOW010001296.1:52062394-52072969 GCA_030014935.1 Caiman crocodilus
CCCCGGTGCTCTTTCCTGCCAAGGCAGGGGGTCGGACTAGATGATCTGCCCAGGTCCCTTCCGACTCTAGATACTATGATACTATGATACTATGATACTGGATTTATTTAGTCTGGAGAAGAGAAGACTGAGAGGTGATTTAATAGCAGCCTTCAGCTGCCTGAAGGGTGGTTCCAAAGAGGATGGAGCTGGACTGTTCCCAGTGGTGGCAGACGACAGAACAAAAAGCAGTGGTCTCAAATTGCAGTTGTAGGTTAAATATTAGGAAAACCATTCTCACTAAGAGGATAGCAAAGCACTGGAACAGGCTACTCAGAGGTGGTGGAATTTCCATCCTTGATGTTTTTTTAAGACCTTGGTAGACAAAGCCTTGGCTGGGATGAAATAATTGTGGGCAGTCCTTTTTTGAGCAGGGGTCTGTTCTAGATGATTTCCTGAGGTCCCTTCCAGCCCTAATTATCTATGATTCTATGAGTCTGTCTCTTTAGTGTAAGAGTGAGGTGCCTTTGTCAAGGGACAATGTGGAGAAGCCTGCTGCATTCATAACATGCTTGTTCCATAACTGCACAGAGGACTTCAGCATCCTGGGACTACCATTTCATATTTTTTCACTGTAACTGAATTCATTTAAATTGATGTTGTTTTCAAAGACCCTGTGACTGTGACAATGGTCACACAAAATCTTTTGTGTAAATTGTGTGTTTGTGTGACTGTTTGAATGCCCCCCTGAGAGCAGGGGTGTCAGATATCCACTATGGTCCTGGCTGGATCTGGGCTGTGGGGATTCTTGCAGGCCAGATGCAGCACGGGGTAGTTCCAGCCTGGAGTACACAATGGTGGCAGTTCTGGCATGGGACATGAGATGGCTGTGCCAGGTCTGGCTCTTGTTTCATGCATCATGCTGGAGCCAGAGCTGGAGCCTTCACATGCCTTGTGCTGGAGCTGGAATTGCCACATGTTCCTGTGCCAGAACCAGAGCTACTGCTGCAAGCCTCATGCTGGAGTTAGAGCTGCCACTGCCGCATACATGTGGCAGTGGTGGCTACAGCATGGGTCAGTAGCAGGGCCAGCAACTGATGACATAGGTCTATGGAGATAATGATGGACCAAGTGTCTGGAGGGCAACCTGGGCTGTATTAGCCTTTGCTTGCCCTCCTGCCACCAGTTGCTGTGTTCACCAGGGCCCTGATCTCTACTTAGTACTGTTGGCTCTAAGTATCATAAAAAATCAGCTATCAAATATGCAGAACATTATGAACTGAAATTCTTTGGCACTGAACCAGAACAGCTGCCTGTTTGTCGAGAGATGTTTTTGCTTCTACTGATCCATGTTTCCTGAAAGCTTCCTCCTCTCTTTGCAGGTCTACATTACCCCTAAGCCAAGAAGATTATGAGGTAATTTAAGATTTATTTTCTGAAGGTGTTTGAAGCTGCATAAAGGCAATGTCTGGTCAGTTGCCCTTCTTCACTGGTATTTTATGCCATTATCCTTGTGGTTGGAAGCTGAGAGGAGCAAGTTGTGGGGGAAATTTGGTCTAGTGTCATTTGTCTACGGTAGGACAGCCTTAAGGGAAGGAAAAGTAGGAGAGTTTACCTCGAGGAGAGGAAACGTTAAGGGAGAGGCATTTAACCTTGGGAGGGAAGAAGAATGGGCTAACTTAGTCCTCTAGTAGGATGTTAAAGGCATTTATACACGTACCTTTTTTCCCATGACGCACCAGAGATCTGCTGGTTCAGAGCAGACTGAATGAATCGAGTCTACTCTTCATGCAAGCCAAGGTGACATACACTGCACCATGTGCAGTTGTATAAGTGGTGAAATGCATGTCAGCCTGCAGAAAACAGTAGCAGTGCACTTTTGAGCTAAAGCATCTCCAAAGTGTTTTCCTTCAAAAGCGCACTGCTGCCATTTTGTCAGCACTGATGTACATTTAGCCACTTATACAACTGCACGCATCACAGCACCGGGCACTTTTCAAAGCTGCATGTGTAAAAATGCCCCATAGCTTTACTGAAACAAGGAGTTAATATCTCATCAAGAGGAAGGGATTTGAGAGTGCACATAGGAGTGAATGGGAGTTGGAGAAAACCCCTCACAGTTTCTGGCTATCTCCACGTCAGTCCATTTGTTTCTCCTTATTCTCTGCCCCACTTTCTCCGCAGGCCTTTTTGCAGAAGCTGGTGCGGAACCTGTTTGTGGAAGGCAATGACCTGTTCCGAGAGAGAGACTTCAAGTTGGCACTGGTACAGTATGTGGAAGGGCTGAACGTGGCAGACTATGCCGCCTCAGATGAGGTCACCATCCCCGTAGAGCTCCTGTGCAAGTTGCATGTCAACCGGGCTGCCTGCTACTTCGCCATGGTGAGAGCCTACCAGAGCCATTTCTGAGAACTGGGCTCAGAAATCACAGGGAAGGAAGGGAAATGGGATGGGGTGATCTTGTCCAGCAAAGGAGGCAGAGAAATGCAAGAATCTTTGATTTGTCCCTGTTGCATTGTGCCTTGTGTGACTAGACAGAAGATACAAGAAGTGGAGGAGTTGTCCTTAGGCATCTAAATGTTAGGTACTCCAGGGCCTAACCTTGAAACCCCTGGCCCCAGAAAGGAATCTAGAACCTGGAGTTAGGTGTCTGCGCTCCTTGGACTCCATGGAGAGATCTGGGTGCCTCAGAAGGGTGATCCAAAAATCCTGCATGCTGAGCAGGATGGTACCTGGAACCAGCAAGCAACTAGGAAATGCTGAGCACTGTTTTATATGCCACTCTTCTTCTGCACCCAGCCTCTGACTCAGGGCTGCAAGCAGTTGTCTTCACATGCTTATAATCCTGAGCCCAGAGTTCAGTCCTGAAGGGAGGAGCGTCCATCTATTCTTTTTAAAGAGCAGGGCGCACTTTTTGATTTTAAAGTGGAAGTGAAGGAAGTCATGGTGTGTTTATAGCCTCATGGTGTTGGATTAAGGTTGCACAGGCAGCCTTCATACTTAGGTTTCCTAACTGAATGCTTGACCTTGCAACCTTAATAATACGGTTTTGTGGTATATGTGCATAATATAATATAATAGGTGCATCTCCCAATGCCTTTATAGGCATGTGTTCTTATTCTGTGATGTGTTCTGGGTGAATTGAGGTCAGTGGACTGAAGGAAGGCGGTAGATCCCAGTGGGTCATGGATGCCATTGACTCTTTGGGCTGGTCTCTTTCTTCTTATGTAGGGCTTGTATGAGAAAGCTCTGGAAGACAGTGAGAAGGCTCTAGCTCTTGACAAGGAGAACATCCGAGCACTTTTCCGGAAAGCTCGCTCCTTGAATGAGCTGGGGAGGCACAAGGAAGCATATGAGTGTAACAGTCGCTGTCTGCTCTCTCTCCCACATGTAAGTATTACAAATACATGCCCACCCACCTCCTTTGAGGCATTTTCTCTTTGTCCATCCCTTGTTATGTGGTGTTGGTGATAATGAAAGTTTTACAACAAATAGTTCTGTCATAAGAAATGCTTGTGCTTACTAGTGTTGCCTCGAGGTGAGAGAGGAAGTTCAGGTCTCTTGTCTTTTTGGTACAAATCTTCTTTGCTGAGACTTACCACAAAAGGAACAGGTAGTTTTGGTAGATTTGATGGCTTTCAGGATGTGGAAATGCCCCAGGAAGAACTTGGCTGATGTTGTCAACTCATTGCATGCAGATACTGGAACAGGCATCTGGGGGAATGGCTGTCTGGAGCGATCAGCCTGGGATGGGTGGGAATGGAGACATGGAAGGAAAGGTCTCATTTGTCCTATTCCAAATGCCCCAATAGCCTATCCTGATATGTTTTAAATAGAAATGGTTCTTGTTTTACTTATTGAGAGCTGATGCACGCCTTTGAGGTCCTGTGTCTTCTGGAAGAGTGAATGAAGAGGGCTCCAATGTTGCTTTGATTAGGTAGTTTTAAATTTAAAGGGGATCGTTCCAGTCATTGTCTAATCTTGCCTCCTATGTGATACAGGCCTTAAGATCTTGCTGAGAAATTCCTTGCACATCCTATAATTTATGTTTGAACCAGAGCAAATCTAGATACCTCAGATGATAAAGAACTTAATGCTAGATTGCTTCATTGCTTGACTGAGTTAATTTAACACAGCTAGCGTGGGGAGCTAACATGATACTCATCTGATGGTGATGATGATATTTGTGGTGACACACAGGACCACAATCTTGGATCATGACCCTGTTGTGCTAGGATCAAGTGCACACATTTGATCCCTGCCCTGATGAGCTTCCAGTCTAAGTTGGGTAGGCAACCTCCTGGCACATGCTAGAGTGTGGCACACATACCTCGGGGTGGATGGTGGGGAAGTGGCTGGGGCTGTGCTGCCACAAGGATTGGGCCCCTCGCAACTTCCCCACCACCCACCCCTGGCATGCTGACATCTTACAAGTTTAGGTTGCAGGTGTTTTTGGCACTCTGCTCAAAAACATTGCCAACCCCTGGTCTAAGTAGTAGCATTTACTCTTCATAGTGTTTAGTCTCATTGCTGTTCCTGTGATGTAAGTAAATTGTTAGTGCATCCATAGTTTTTTTTGGCAAGGGCACCTGTGACAGAATGGTGCCCAAGGGCTATGGTGATGTCCCCCAGTGGCCCCCTCTGTCCTGTCTGGCCCCACTCAAATCTTCCCAAGTTGCAACCCATTCACTTGTCTGCCATGCCTTGATGGTAATGAAAAATGATGAGAGGCTGCCCTCCTTGGGTTGGTAAGTCTTTTGGGGCTCATTCTCTCTTTTTGCCCTCAGTGCCTGTTTCTTCAGGCTCTGCAGCTTTTAGGGTTAAATTAGTGGCTTGTTTCTGCCCCTACAGCCACTCCCATGCCTTGCAGCTGGTACAAGTTATCGTTGCTAGGCCCTCTGACCACATAAGCTCTGTTGGGCCTTCAGCATGCCCAGCTTTGGCCTCTTTCCTCTAGCTATATCCCCTAGCCCAAGGTCTACTGTTCTGGACCCCAGCTTCTGGGCCCCAGCCCAGGTCTTGCCCTTCCTGGGCTCTGGATGGCCTTCTTGGCTTCAGAGTGCCTCTGTTCTGCTCCCTAGTCTAGGCTTTAGCTCTCGTGGCTGCAGCCTGCCTAGGTTCACTCTTCCTGAACTGTAGGGTCTGGCCTTCCTGGTCTTAGTCCCTTCTCTGACCTCTCTCTGTGGTTTGAGCTATTGGCCCTCTATGTCTCATATGTCTGCCCTGGCAGGCCTCACTGCTGTGCCTCCCTGGCACCCCATGGCCTCCTCATTGCCCCTTGTAGCCTTACCAGGTCCACTGTACAGACCAGAAGGTAAAAGGGAACTAATTAATTAACAAAGGCCTGCCCTGCTCTGGATAAATGCACATAAAGGGCGGAGGGAAGTACTCTGACACTTTAACAAAACCCTCCTCTTAGCTTAAATAAACCGGCCTCAGCTCAACCCTGATCCCCTGGGGCTCTTACTGCTCCCTGTTTCAGGCGTTGGTCAGGGTCTTCCAGGTGCGTCCGTCCTCTTGAGAGTCCAGTTCCTTCTGAAGTCCCCTCTGACCCTCAGAGAGCTGGGGTTTTTAACCACTTCGGCATGACCCCTTCTGATCAGCCGACCCTCCTTCAATACAGCTGCATCTGGTTAATTCTAACATGCAGCTTGCCCTGTTGCCTGGCTGCTGCCAGGCTTTGCCACGGGGTAATCTCCTTTTTAGTAGCAGGAGTCTTTGGGCTGTTACACATTGTGCCCTTGTATTTTGGGGTGGTAATGGCAGAGGCAGATGACCATGAACTCACACCCTCAGAAATGGTCAGGCGGCTGGTAGATGACCCCAGAAATACTTATATTCAAGCTCTTTTTAGTAATAGCTACACCAGGCCCCCTGGAAGCAAACAAGGGCTTGGTGTGTTGCTACTGTATGCAGTTCTTACCACCCATAATGACAGGGTGGGATATAGGGAAGGACATGGGCATCTTCTGCCCTTCATCCTCTTACTCTTTTTTCTAGTTGCGTGCATCTTCACTTCTGGCACTTCCTTGACTTTGCCTTCCCTTTTATTGATTTATGTAGTCTTGGGCTCCTTCCTCAGAAGACAGCCGACCTTCACTCTTCTCCTAATTGGCCAGTTTTTACTTCCTTTGTTTTTTGAGCTCTGGGGAGCTAGCTCAAACCGGTTTTCCAGTGGTCCTTGAAATGTATCAATTAAACAAGATTTATCACTCCGTGGAAATGTAGTTCCTGTGCAAGTGTTTCTTATCTCCTTCACCACCTGGTCTGGCATCTCCTTGCCGATACTTAACTTCTCTTACCCCGCATACTTCATGGTCAGGCTAGTAGAGTTTAAAAGTCCAATCGTGCATTAGCTCCTTTGGGTCTGTACTTGTCTCAGAGGCTTCTGGGAAACTTAGCACCAATGTAAAAATGTAGGCGTACATAAACCACAGAATGGTACATAGTTCACTAATTATTACCAAAATGCTTCTAACAAAAGCTGCCCCATGCATTTCTTTTGAAGTTCTGATAATCTGTAAGGAATGTTACCAGTCTGGTTAGGACTCAAGCTTAGGCTGAGAGCAAACAAGTAAGGCCTGCTAGCAGCTCTTCTCAGCAGCTGGTAGCCTCGAAAGACAGGATCTCTAAATCCAGGGGAAAATAGGGCATGCTAGCATTGGGAGGGGGAAGCCAATGAGATGTGATGAGGGAGGCAGGGAGGGAACCTAGGGCAATGGAAGTAAAGGTTGAAATTGCCTGGGCAGGTGGAGAGAAGGTTGCAGTCCAAAGTTGGAGATAAACAATGGGGGTTGTGGTCATGGGAATTTGTTTAGCCAGGAAGATGGCAAAACTGAAGTAGGAGAAAGTGCAGCTGTGGTGGGGGGATGTTGCATTATCACAGGATAGGAGCAGGAGGGTCTGAGCTGTGGCTGAAAGTTCATAGGATGGACTCTGGTGGGAGAATGGGGCATGAGAGATGGTGGGGGGACAGTGGCAGGCAGTACTGGCTGAGTTCATAGATTGTATACCAAAAGTAAGAGACCACCTATGTATTGGAAACATGTTTTCTTTTTAAAGAACAGCTAAGAATAGTGAGCATGGACTGAACTTTTTTCGGCTAAATCATTACCTGAGCTCAGTGAGGCTGAGGTTAGGGAAAGGCTGTAGTGGCTCTGAGCTGCCCTCTAATCTCCAGGTACTGGGAGTATTGTGGATTGAATCTGCCACTATGCCAGCCAAGTCTGGTTCTCTAAGAGCCATTATGTTGAGGGACTCTCAAGCCATTGTTTGGAAATTTAGTACTTAGACTGCTCAGTCAGACTGACCACTTTGAAATGATGAAGGAAGGGAGAGACCCTGAAGCCAGATTTCATACTTCTGCAGGGCTGAATGACTAACAGCTCCAGCCTGCAAGATCTCTTCTAGAACTGATGAGGGCAACTGGCTTACCCCTCTTTTACACCCCAGTAGGAAATCCAGGCTTTTCATGGCCACCATTGTCACAGAGTTTCAGCTAAGGGTCTTATTGTTTCTGATGGCTTCACTTTCTGTTCAAGAACATTAGAAATACGTGCTTTATGAATGGAAATGTTTTTCAAAGCTGCTTTTTCTCTAGGATGAAAGTGTCACACAGCTTGGTCAGGAGCTTGCGCAGAAACTGGGATTAAGGGTTCGGAAAGCCTATAAGAGGCCTCAGGTATGACTCTTTGTAGACTGACTGACCTCAGGTATGACTCTTTGTAGACTGACTGACGTGTCCAGAAAGGCTACCAGCCCAGCCCTGAAGCATTCCCATATTCATGGCCTTCTGCTTCAGGCAGTCCCACTCTCACCAGTCCATCTCCATCCTGATATGTAACACCCCCACAGGGATTGGATTTTGTGGCGATTGCAGACAACACTGTTTTTCATGGCTTCTACAAAACTGCCGCTTAGGTCCCTGGTAATGGCCTGCAGACAGAATAATAGTGGTTTGGTGTATAATCTTAATATATTTTGCAAGCTAAGCAGCATGAAGTCCAGTCAGTGTTTGAATGGATACCTTGAAGGCAGTGGTGTCAAACATATAGCCCATGGGCCAGATCCAGCCTGAAGAGCTGAATCATCCAGCCTACAGCCTTGATGGGGTACCTTCCCCTAGTGGCAGTCAATGTCTGACTGAGACCTGCAGCACTGGAGCCCCAGCAGCACCACAATTTGTTCCCATGGTGGTAGCCAAGCACCTGTGATACTGGGTTTGTTCCTGTGGTGCTGCTGGCACTCCAGCACTGTAGCTCTTGCCCAGGGGCTGGGCTGCCACCATGCCAAGAGCATCCAAGTGAAAGCGCCAGCACCTGCACTGTGGCTTGTCCCTGCAGCTGCAGCCAAGCACCCAGAATGCTGGGGCTCTTCCTGCTGGACCAGCTAGAACAGATACTGCATGCACTGGAGCCAGCATGGGGGGGTCAGCCCTGCACCATTCTTCCAGCCTGCAAACCAGGCTTGCATCACACAGGCAGATGAGTTTGACACTCCTGCTCTAAGGTAAACACTGGAGCTGCAGTAAATGGATTTCATGATTCAGCGGGGAGAATCATTCTGCCAGTGTTAAACATGTGCCCAAGTATTGTGGTAGGGGGCGCTAAGCTACTGCTGGCATTGCCTTAGTTAAAATCATTGTTCATTAGAGCTCCTATGACTTGTTTACTCAAGAACAGGAATGTTAGCCCCACAGTCCTGGCTGAATGCCAGCTTGTGGGATTGATGTTCTGTGTTCCTGAAATTCCTCTCTGCAGTTTTATTTCGATCTTAGATCATATTCTCTACCTCTGCTGTAGTGGTGGTGTGTGGTATTAAACAACCACTCCTTTCCAGCTCCAGTTCTGCACACATGCACATTCACATGACATTCACACACTCACACCCCATCTTTGAGCAGTATGTTCTTGTGGGTGTGCAGTATAGAGCACACATAAGTGTTATTGGTTTAGAAGAAAATTTTTCATGTAATTGAAACTACGTATTTCAAAATCATTGAATCTCTCAGAAGGAGGAAAGTTTTCCCTGATATATTTTTCACACTTTCTGTGGGCCCTCTGCACTTTTCCATCTCATGCTACTTTGCAGAGATGATTCTAAACTCTGTTTATGAAAGAAATATGTAATATTTTGGGTTTTATTAGTCGTACTTTGTTGCAGCTTGTGTCAGCATTTATATTTCATTTCAGTGCTTTACCAATGTTGTAGCACCTTCCTAGATGTTTTTTTCTTTTTAATGAAAAAGTGAAATCTGCCTATTATGGGGAACATTTTCATATCCTTATTTTGTACTGATAAGGGATTTTATGCAGCAGGATAGCTGGAATGAATCTAGGATGCTCATTGTGTTGCAAGCACCAAAATTGAATTTTGGAGTGGCTGACTTGCAATAAAGAAATGGAGTGGTTCTGATTCCTTTTCTTATATCTGTATCATAAGGAAGTGTATTTGTGTCAGTAAATAACAGTCATTCAGGGCATCACTGTTCCTAAGGTCTTTGTTTTTCTTGCAGCAGGAATTGGAAACGTTCTCTCTACTCAGTAATGGCACATCAGTCAACTTATCCAATCAGGTAGATGCTATGCCTGTTTTCTTTGTATTAGGTAATGGGAGAATCTCTGTGTTTTGGTTGCATGCAAGTTTATTACCTTTTTGGAGGAATAAAAATATCAGTGTTTTTATATTTTCCTGTTTTCAGGGAACAGTATTAAGATGATAGCTGTCAAAGGCTGCATTTGGCCTCATACTGGTAGCACATAGCTCATGAAAGCTGAAAATATTCTGAAAATCTGATTTGCTTTTGATTGTCAGTTTTGTTTGTTTTACTTCCTTTAGACTGGATGATTTCACTTCCTGTTTATTTCAAGTTAGTTTCACTTCTGGTTCTGATGTTATTAGTTCAGTGCTAATAAGCAAGGACAAGCAAATGAAATTAATGATGAAACTTATAAAGTACAGACAGTCAAAAAGCCTGAGGCTGAATTGATTAAATCTGCAAGTTAGTCTAAGCTGCATAGATTGAACCAGTAAGCAAGTGAATGGACACTCACTTTTGATTCCAGAAATGCAGCCACATGCTTGTACTGGCCTCCCTTTATTGGGAGAGGGAAGGTGTGGGGGGTGCAGCTCGAGGTCCCCATGGTGAGAGAGGGAGTGGGACGGGCTGGGGCGAATGGGGCCCTGGGCCCAGGGTAGGTTGTAGGATGGAGCCACAGGAGGCTTATCCAGGGGCATGGGTGAGGGAGTATGGCTCCCTGCCACTGCATGCAGGCCTGGGAGGGCATGTGCCCCCTGGATTTATGCATGGGCAGAGGCGGGTTGCCTGCTGTGGGCAGGGGCTCTGCACCATGTTGCCTTTGCCCTGGAAGCTGTGTGACGCCATGTTGTGCCTCCTTTCGCTGGGTGGGCAGGGGATATGGCACGGCCAGTGTGTGGCTCCTGGGGCAAAGGTAGCAGGGTCATAGCCCTGGCCCTCAGCAGGCAGTCCACCTCTGCCCCGCACACGAATCTGGGGGGGCACATGCCCCCCCATGCCTTCCCCAGGAAGGCACTCAGTGGCGGAGATCCACGGTCCTGGACAAGCCTCCTGAAACT
>JAGPOW010001296.1:52073069-52123139 GCA_030014935.1 Caiman crocodilus
CTGTTCCATGACCTGCCCCTGCCCCATTCCCTCCCTCACCATGGGGGCCTTGATCTGCACCCCTTTTCCCTCTCCCCAATACCTTTTGCTCCACAGACTTACCTGTTGGGCACTGCTCTACGCACTGCCAGGGTGCATTCTGGTAGGGTTACCATATTTCTAGTTTCAAAAGAGGGTGCATGCATGTGGCGGGGGCGGGTTTTGTAATATGATTGTGGAGGGCAGTGTTATGCCTGTGCCCTGCTGCTGCCTCTCCTGACCCACAGTACCCCACATGCTGACAGGATGTGCGGGGACCCACACACACCCACAGCCCCCACACCTTCACAAATTCTCCCGCCCACAGCACACCCCCTACATCCACCCCCCCAACCATACAAAGTACCAGCATAATTTTGAGTTTTTAGCTATGCAATTAATATCATGATTAATTGCACCTAATTTTTTTTATCACGCCACTAATCACAATCACATTTTTTAATCGCTTGACAGCCCTATTTTATTTGTATTGTAGTGATTCCTAAAAGACCTGCTTGTAGATGAGGGCTCCATTGTCCTAGGCACTGTACAAATATTAAGCCAAAATGATGAAGTTTGTATGCAGCTTCATGAAAAAATTTCATTTTAGAGTTTTTTAAAATGATTTGCCACTTTGCATTTTCCTTAAGTAAACCATAACAGATGTTTAAAAAAATGTTATAGGTTTTGTGCATAAAATAGGATGCTAGAGGATCATAGTTTGATGTTAACATTAATATGTGACTTGCCTTGATATCTTTCTAGCTATGAGATTCAACCTTGAAGATGTTTTCGTAATTGCACCTAATATTTTTAAATTAAAAATGCTCATTTTTTTGAAAAAAAGAAACCACTGCACAAACACTAAATTTACCTTATTTATCTGCAAATGCAATGTCTCCAACTTATGTTTCACTGCTGTCTCAGTCATTCTAAGCTGAAAGCAGGAAAAGAAAATCTTTGAACTTTTCCTATTTAGTGAAATCACAACATTTTATTTCTTGCCTCCAGCTCACAGTCAGCAGTTGTTTTGGTAGAAATCTTTTCCTGTTTTTAGTTTGCTATATAAGTTTTTTGTGGTTAATAACTTGAAAAATAATGTGTGCTAAGAAAAGGGTAGTTGTGTAAGATAGTGGCAATCAGATTACATGCTTCATGGAGCTAATTGATTTGGCTATGGAATTTGGGAAAGAATATTTGTGAGCACACAAAACACACAGTCCTATTTCCAGAATTGCTCAGATGGCCAAGTATTATGGAGCGAGAGGGCTTAGAGTCCTCTGAAGCAACAGGTTTGGGTCATTGCTGGAGGTGAAGATCCCCAAGTTAGTTGGATTGGTTTACAAAACAGTACCTTAGTTCTATGATTTTTAACTGAAAGAAACAGTTAAAAAAAAAAAAGAAAAAGGAAAAATGACAGTAATTCATAACCATTGGGGAGCAGAAGGAGAATTGAATTGTGAAGCACTTTTAAAGATGAATAAATACATTTGTGGTGGTGTTTCCTCCCTTTTCCCTCACCCCACTTCACTCCACCTTTGCAGACAACTTCCAATGGATTGGGTTCTGTAGACGACATTGAAACAGGTAAGATTTCTCCTTTCTGTTTGTTTGTATGTTTTTTACAGTGGCTATAAAACACCTGACCAGGTTGGCAAATCTAAGAGGCCTTTTGTCTTCATTTGTGTCTCTTTGGTATCTCTTGCCTTTAGAGACTAGGAGAGACCTTACTGGCAGAGTGAGGGCTTTGTAGCAGGCATATATGGAAACTAGTTTGTCTTTGTTGCTTCATTGTGACTGAGGGGAAAATCAGGCAAAGGCAGCTCTTACTAGAACCTTTTGCAGTTGAATCCTTCTGGAGTTTAACTTTTTGCAGTTACAGTTATGGAGCAGAACAAGGGACACACAGTATTTGTGGGTAAATAGGGAAGCCAGGGGACATAACCCTCTTTGGCTGTGCTTTCTGAGGCCAGCATGGATAAGTGATAAGTGAGATTCTGGTACATGGTCCTAGACAGAACAGTTTAGCTGACATGAGGTTAAAGTTGGAGGAACATATCAGAGCTTTGAATGCATATTATTCTAATGGGTTTAGATGTTAGTAACCCAAAAAATTCAGTGTGACAGTGTCATGGTTTTACTCCTCGCATCAGGATATGAACAGCCTTAACTCTTCCCCTTTTTGAAGTGCTAGCCCAGAGCCTTGTCTTCCTTCCACAGTAGAGTATTGGAGACATGGCATATTGGTTTTCCAGTTGTCCTTGCTTGAATATGCCTGATATTAAGCATGAAGATTCATCACTAAATTAATTACTCCTCTCTTACATGTGAAGGCCTGAATTTAATGATTCAGGCTTTTGTCGTCTCAGTTAAAATACAGAATAAATGTGTTTTAATGGTACTTAAATAATTGCCTGTCACATAGACTCATAAGACCCAGTCCTGTGAAGTGATGAGTATCTTAGGATCCCCAGTACCAAGATGATGAATTGGATACTTAATGCAGAGTAAGGAATGATTACCTTCAGTAAGCTGCTCCTGCACTCAGCAGTTGGCATAAAAGCTCAGTGTCAGCTCTGCTAAGGCTGAATTTGTCTCATAAAAGGTCAGATCTAAGGATCCTATGAGTCACCTGTTTACTCAGACTGCCCTGAAAATGGGAGTGGCTCATGGAGAGGGGAGGGTGAAAGGTGGATTTATTTTTCCAAATTTGGGAACATTTGAGTAATGGGGTTCTACCTCGCCCTGACCCTTTTCCATCACCTTTTCTTAAGGTTGATAGATTCTACCAATAATTTTCTGTGGAGATATGAGAATTATGGATGTGATCATAATGATCTTGATAGTTTGACACAGCCCTAAGTTAGGGTATGGCATCCAGCTTTGAGGAAGCAAAACTGAAAATGGTTTTCCTAAAAAGAGTGAATCAGATACTGTCTAGTTAGGCACTTGTAAGCCCATATCGCTTACCTATGCACGCATGGTCTGAGTAGCCAGTCATTTTTCTGATAAGCTGAGTAGCTGTAGGGCAGTAATTCTCAACTGGGGTGACATAGCATCTTTGTTGCTATGAGATCTTTTTAAGGGTGATGCTTGGTATTAGCACTCTTGGGTGTGCAAATATCTACACATGATTCAGAGGATAAACCTAGAGATTTTTAAAAGGAATCCATCGTGTCAAAACCATTTTGACCTGTTGTGGTCTTTCTGAGTTCTTTGCAGCAGAAGAATTGGTCTATTATTTTTTTGAAACTCAAAACCTGAGTGAAAACTAAAAGAGGGCATTTCCCACTTCTGAGTGTAGGCAGTAGGATAAGCAATTTGCTAATACATCTTCAGACAACCTTTTGGGACTGGTTGGCCATGCTCTGCTTTCTCGTGCAGCTTGATGTCATGTCACCATTTTATATTAGTCACTGCCAAGCATCCACTCATGTGGGCTGTGTTGTCTGTTGTCATTGATGGTTAACTTATTAATTAATATAATACTGCTGATGTAATGGATAAGTTTGCTATAAAAAGAGAAAAGTTGATGAGGCATGTAATCAAATTATAATGAAGAGTGAATGTTTGCATTTAGAAACAAATTAACTTGAAGAAAGCAGGTTCAAGTAGCAGTTCTAAAGCAATACTGGAAATAGGTTAAGTTGAGAGAGCTCTCATTGTACTATCTAACTACAAGGTACAGAGATGAGCACTATCCCAAACTTGAATGTGTTGTCTTCAGTGGAAATTTATCTGACCAGGCTATGGTCCCAAGTAAGTTGAAATACCATTTCTTTATGAAGAATGGACATTGGGATAAATTTGAGTTATTTTTAAAATATATGAAATGGTGTGCTGCTAAATTCAGAAAAGTTATGGAGAGGGGCCTCATGTCTTAAAGAGTGGTGAGCCCTGGGGGATATACAGAAGCTGTTGAATGTGGTCTTCACAGAGCCAGCATCAGGCAGACCCTCAGCAAATATCGGGAGAAGAGAAGGAAAGAAAGACATGTCACTACAATCTTTTTCTGTCAAAGCATTTTGTTTTCTTTATTTGGGAAAATATAATCTGAGGATAGCAGGAAAGTTTCATTTCAATTGCATCTCCTGAGTCTCTAAAGTGTGAAACGTTCATAGGCATTTTGGAAGGATTAAATGCACTCCAATGATGAATATTTGATTGCAGCCTTCGCTACCCAAGAGGCTTATTTTGTTTATGGGAATTTCTTAGTTTCATAGCAGGTAGGGCCAGAAGGGACCTGAGCAGATCATCAAGTCCAACCTCCTGCCGTGGCAGGAAAGCGTACTGGGGTCAAACGACCCCAGCGAGGTGTTCATCTAACCTCCTCTTAAAGACCCCCAGGGTAGGAGCCAGCACCATTTCTCTTGGAAGTTGGTTCCAGATCCTAGCCACCCTGACAGTGAAGTAGCGCCTCCCGATGTCTAGTCTGAATCTACCCTCTGCCAGCTTGTGACCATTATTCCTTGTTACTCCTGGTAGTGCTCTGGGGAACAGGGACTCCCTCAATGCCTGTTGGCCCCCTCTGACTGGTTTGTAAATGGCCACTAGGTCCCCCCTCAGCCTTCTCTTGTGAAGGCTGAACGGGTTCAGATCTCGTAGCCTCTCTTCATAGGGCTTGCCCTGCTGCCCCCGATCATGCAGGTGGCCCTCCTCTGGACCCTCTCCATGTTGTCCACATTCTTCCTGAAGTGCAGTGCCCAGAACTGGATGCAGTACTCTAACTTAGTGTTTACTTCACTTTAATCTTTATCTTCACATTTTACAAGAAGACATAAGAAGCTTAGAGAAAAAGATACTTCTTTCCACCCCCTAAACTCCCACCCACTAGTTATGGAGAGGAGAGTCAATTGTGCAGTAGAGTACTTAGAAGGGAAGCCCATCTCTGGCAGGTCAGGGGCTCAGGAGCAGGCTGTACCCAGTTAGAGATGCCTGGTGAGTCTTAGGAAGTTATTGGGGAACTCATACTCTGTACCAGTATTGGGAGACTTGTCAGGGCCTCGTAATCCCTGGTCCTTTCCCCAGCGAGGTTTTCTGCTTGTCTCTTGAACCTGAAGAGTGGATGTGGGAAGTGGGGTCTTAGTTGAGGCCTAGTGGCTATAAGGAGCAGAGGGTGTAAGGAAAGCAACTGAGTTCTGCAGAAGGTGGTAGAAGAGGTTCACTGTAAACTGCTAGCTGTAGTAGGTGGGATATAGAGTACTTGCGCTGTAGACCCAGTGTCTCTAATCCTGATCCCATTGCATTCAGTAGTTGAATTGTAATTTATTTCAGTCACACTAAGACCTGCCTTGCAATTGCTGAGCAAGGTCACCAGGCCTTTCAATGATCCATATAGTGCTTTTTTGCTCCAACTGAGCCATTTTGTGAAAGCCTTTGTGAGGTCAGGGGCAAAAATCAAAGGTCAAGAATCTTTGAACCTGAAGTGACCAGCCCCTGATGGTGGTTTCACATGCTCAGTGCTTGTGGCTTGACTCACTTGTGCTTGTTTTTGTTGGTTGAGTTATGCTCTGATTCCCCCTGTGCAAGGGGCTGTCCTGTGTGACTGGCTCTCTCTCACCCTGGCAGAGGGCTCCATGGACCTGCAGTGCATTCCTGCTCCCGTTGCCACTTCCATCCCTGTGAGTGAGGGGTTGGCCCTTTCGCCCTCTGACTTGGATGTAAAGGGCCTACCCACCTCTCTTCCTGCTGCCAGCCTGCTCCCTTCTCCAGACTGTGTCTCCCTGCCAGTGCCTGAGAGTGTGGAGGACTTCACAGACGGGGAGATCATTGGGGAAGAACTGGACTCTCTCCTGGATTCCATTGCTGATGGGTCACAGTATCCTCTAGTAAGAACTCGGATCACATGAATCCCTCCTTTCTTATTTTGAATCAGTCCTTTATAGCTTTCTCTCCCCTCTACCATACTGCCGCCCATTCTTTGAAAGGAGTGCACTTGATGCCTTTCTCTGCCCACAACTGGCTCTTATGCCTTTAAGGAGCCTATTAGAAGTTTTGGCTCACCATACTGCCTGTTATGAGACTGGGGACCAGCAGCTCCATCCAGAGCTACCAAACACACAATGATAGCGTCTTACCTCCTTTTCAGTGCCTGGACACTGAAGCGGACATAAGGTGGGTTGTCCCTTTGCCCTAAAGGGCTATATTCTCTGGGGTGGCATCTTATTGCTGTAGCATTTGCAGTCCATCAGCTTATCTCCTTAATGCAGGGGCAGGCAATTATTTTGGGTGGAAGACTGCTTATTGAGTTTTGGCAAGCCATTGAGGGCCACATGACAGGCAGCCTAGGGCAGATAAAAAAAAAATTTAGAAAATTAATATTTAGGGGCCCTGCGGGTTGGATAAAAAGGCCTAGCAGGCCGCATCCGGCCTGTGGGCCGCATTTTGCCCACTCCTGCCTTAATGTATACCCTGTTCTCTCTTCCCCTAATATGCTATTTATTTTCTTTCTTTTCTTGACTTGCAAAGTCTCTGGTCCAAGGAACCATCCCCACCAACCTGCCTACTGAGATGCCACAGCTGATCCCTGTGTTTCCAGGTGGAACGCCACTGCTGCCCCCTGTAGTGACAGGAAATATACCTGTCTCCACACCACTGCCACCTGCCTCCTTTGGCCTGGTGATGGATCCTACCAAGCAGCTCTCCTCCTCCTCTGTCCTGGATGCCTTTGAACCACCACCACCAGGGGGAAGTGGTGGCTCCACTCTGGATTCTCTGGATTCGCTAGATCTGCTTCCATACCCTGAGTCACAACTCGATGCACTGGATACCTTTGGGACTAGCAGGGGTTCATTGGACGCCTTGGATTCCTTTGCCATTGGTAGGTACAGAGCACAAGGGTATAGAGCCGGCAGGTTTTTTGTGCCATGAAAGATGTGAAAGGGCTCCTGGAATACTGCTCTTGATGCCTCTCTGATGAAGATAAGTCTATGTCCAGAGAAGAACATTGGAAATAAGTAAACTAGAGAAATGTTATGGATAGAGGAAAGACTCAAGGAACTTAATACACAGAGCTTGGGTAACTGGTGAAGAATTTCAGTGGGACGATTTGATGACTGATCATATGTCAGTGGGGTACATTTACCTATGTGGAAAAGTGGTTGTCCAAGATCCAAGTGGTGGTATAACCAGAACTAGGTATTTAGGAAACTGAGTTAGATCTTCAAGGGTAGGTATTAATCTACAAAGTGGAGTGGTAGAAGTCCTTTCATTCAGAGTCCTTTACAAGAGAGTCATGACCCATCTATTGGGTGGCAAGATCTTCATTGACAGTGTCATAGATGGTTTGATGAGTCTTTGCCATCTCTAATTTCCGTGGGCAATATATATCATATCTCAAAGAGGACTTCAAGTGTTCTAACGTTTTATGGAGTTGGATTATGGACTGAGACTAGGTAAGGAGCTCCAGAGGAGCTGAGCAATCGATGTGTGTCACTGGATGGTGAATCATCACATTCAGGATGTGATGAAGCTGTGATTAGTGGATCAGAGATTGGCTGGGCAGAATTTTGGAGCATCTAGCCTCTTCTGTGCTGAATTCCTTTTGTCTCTGGCTGTTTTGGTGGATAGCACCAGACGGGCAGCCTGGAGTTGAGTTCTGTTGCCTTAGGGACTTTCAGAAAAGGGAAGGTTTTGTGGAGGTTTTCAAGACCAAACAGGAGGCTTGAAATCCCTGGAAGGCTGAAAAAAGTAAACCTGTGCAACAAGTATTAATGTGTGTCTCTGGAGAGGACAGCTCCTGAAAGTAAAGTGTGTGTTTGGGTGTTGTTTTTCTTTCTCTCTCCAGAAGAAACTGGCACTCAGGAACTGCGACACCCTGCTGGCAACCAGACGCCATCTCCTGTGGTGAGTGAGCTGCTGTCCCAGGATGATGTACCAAAGTGCCCAGGAGCCAAGGTAGTGGTGGTGGGGCAAGACTACTTCTGAAATTGGGGTCCTGTCTTAATCTGTCCAAAAACATGGTTCCCTTAGTTTCTAGGCATGGAGCTCCTTGCCATTATGCAAAACCTCTTTCCAACTCTCCCAGTGTACGGCAGGGTTGGGCAGAGGATTCTCTCCACTGGTGAATTCTTCTCCCCCTCTTTGTTCCCTACCTAATATAAATGGAATAAGTGGAATGACACAGAGCTGGAAGGAACCTCCTGTGTCAGGTAGTCCAGTTCTCAGCTATCATGCGTCCCTCATATAATCCTGTTAATAAACTTACCAAGTTCCTAATTAAAATTAGTCACTGGTTTGCCCCCACTGCTCCTATTGGAGGTCTGTTGTGGAGCCTCTACCAAACTGTGTCACATGTCTCAGTCGCACATTGAGTCACCAAGCTGGGGATGAGCACTTATGTCCTATTTGTGGGGTAATGTGCCTTTCCATAGACTGGGTTACTGAGCAGAGCCTCTATCCTCCTCATTTTCACCTGTTTTTTTTATTGCTTCTGATGCATGGGTCAGTTTTTCCTCAGCTTGTGGCAAGGTGAAGCTTTTGGTTGAGATGCCTTCAAAAGCAAAACTCATTGTGAAGGAAGGCAAGGGGCAAAGAGAAACACTTTTATCGTTGCATAGGAAAGAAGACATCCTTTTTTGAGGGTGATACATTTCCTGTTGGGTGTACCTTGAACATCAAGAATGTAAAGTTAATTCTGCTACTTCTCTGGTGTATCTGCTGCTTGTGACAGCCCTCTTGTGACCTTGATCCTGAATGTCTTTGGGGTGCAAATCAATGACAGAGCCAAGAATTAAAGACTGGGGAGCCAACTACCCACTGCCAGTGAGGCTTAGAAGATAGAAATGTGTATTATTGTCTTTCAGGTCAACCTCAGTGGGGTAAGTCACCCTGCCATACCCAAGGTGCCTGGGCTCCTGCTGTCTCAGGCAGAGTCAGCAATGCCTAATACAGCCCTGCTCGTGAAGAACCCACTTGCATCCACTCACCTCTTCAAACAAGCCTGCCACATCTGCTACCCCAAAACAGGTGAGGTGCCCTTTGTGACACCCCAAGCAGTTAACATGGTTGGGGATCACCCTCTGGCTGATCTGGTTGTGATTTCGCATAGGCCCCAAAGCTGGAGATTACACGTACCGGGAAGGTCTGGAGCACAAGTGCAAGCGAGATATGCTGCTGGGGAGACTGCGAAATTCTGAAGACAAGACATGGAAGAGGATCCGACCTCGCCCCACCAAAACCAACTTTGTAGGATCCTATTACCTGTGCAAAGGTGATCTGCAGGGGATGGGTCTGCTGCAGGCAGGTACAGGGTGATGAAGCATGTGCTGGCAGAAGTGGGGACAGGCTTTTAGTGGGCTTTGCTCTCCCTAGAGCCTTCATCAAGCAGTCATTAGGTTTTAGGGTTTGGCTGGTGGGATGCAAACAAGAAAAAAGACTGAGAAGTCCATGACGCTGTAGGAAATGGGAGTCTTGAGAAGTAGAGCAGCGGGTAGTGTTCACATTGTGAGTATAGGACTGCTTGGAAAAATGATGCAGTTTTTCAATAAGGAGGTGATTGATGGTAAGCCAACAGCAGGATGCTTCCTAGGATACATTCTTGGTCAAATGCAATGTTGCAGGCTGAGGTGCATGTATGTGCCCCCAGAGGCTGGGGGGCACAGCAGGCAATGGTGTCGGTGGTGACAGTGAGTGCGGAGCTCCTGCAGGCAGCTGCAGCAGTAGGAGCAGGCTGAGCAGGGAGTTCCCGCAGGCAGCCACAACAGTGTCAGCAGTGGGGAGGAGGTGTGGGGGGCGGTGAGTGCTGACCAGTGGTCAGTGACCATCTATAGATGCTGCTGGTGGTGTGTGTGGGGAGGGGTGGCAAGCAGTAACTGCTTGCAGGTGCTGCCAGCAGTGTTGATGGCGTTTTTTGCAGGGGGTATATTGCCAATCTTGGGGTGCACATGTACCTGTGTACACCCCCTATGTGTCGCCAATGGTGTGGTGGAGAGACTGATGTTTCTCCTGCCTGTTCAGTAACCCCAGTGCCACACTGGTGCTTTGGTTTTATACTGCCTCAGGGAACAGCCCACCCTGTTGTAACTAACACTGCTTCGTAGGGCACCAGGACCTTCCCTAAAAGTCCCTCATCCTCGTACTAAACAGGCCAGGCCTGTTCAGTACGCTTAGTATTAGTATTTGGGATATGACAAGATTGCTCTCAGGTGGTGTAACTGACAAGGTGGAAAGGGCCCAAAAGCTATGACTTGGGGTTTGTCTACATGGGGTCGCTCATGAAAGTTAATTCAGATTAATTTCTAAAGTGGATTACCTAAACTATATTAAGGCATTTTGTGGACACTCTTATTTATGGCATGGACAAAGGGACAATTACCTCATTTTAAGGAAAGGGGAGGATGTACCAGTTTTGAGCACACATCAGCTGCTCCGCTATAACTGTTCCATTTGTCCACTCCTATTCTGTAGACTGTGAAGCTAAACCACAGTGATCTGCCTCTGAATAAAGCAGATAGTAAATGATGACAGTTTAGCTTCTCCTTACCACAGGCTAGAGCAGACAGACAAACCAGTGGATTCAACTGAGGTGGAGTAAGTTCTGCACCCTCCCCACCCCTCCAAAAAAAAACCGCCCCCAAAAAACAAAACTTTTTAAGAGGTTTAGTTGTTTAGTTATCTGCAGGGTTCAGTTTCTGACCTAGCTGCCCACCCTGTGTGGCATGTGCTCTTTATTGCTTTGTAGATATGCTTAACAAGCAGGACTGTAAGTACGGGGATAACTGCACCTTCGCGTACCACCAGGAGGAGATCGACGTGTGGACAGAGGAAAGGAAGGGTACCCTCAATCGCGACCTCCTCTTTGACCCACTAGGTGGCCTTAAGCGGGGCAGCCTAACCATTGCCAAACTCCTGAAGGAACACCAGGGCATCTTCACCTTCCTATGCGAGGTATCAGGAGCAGGGGCAGGAACAAGGGAGGGAGTAGTCATTTTCTCTGTGATTTATGCTATGTCCATTCTCATCTATGGCTGGGCTGTTGGTCCATCCTACCTTGGGCCCTGCCCTCAGAAGCAGCAGTGCCTCCAAGGATGGTGGGAAAACAAAATCACTCATGAGGCACCTGAACAATCATATGATCTTGTATGTAGGAGGGGGTTAATCTCTGCCCCTGCTCCCTGCAGGTGATCAGCCCACACTCTGAACTACAGAATGAATTATATCTGCAGATGTAATTAATAATCCAACTTTGCACCAACTGTAATAAATGGATTTGAAGTCGGTGGAGATGCTGACTAAATTAGCTGAGGATTGGCCCTATTGTGACCTGCAGCAGGTTTGCTGTATGTGTAAAAGAACATGCCTTCTTAATATATTCATCCTGTTTGTAAATTTCCTCATTGTTTTCCCCTTGTTTGTATTCTTTTGGGAAGAAGGGACTAACAAACTCTCTCCCAAATGCAATGGAAAATGTAGTTGAAAGGTCAGAAAGGGACAAAGATGCCCCAGAAGGCCAAGGTTCAAACCCCTTGAGTTAAGTGTCTGTGAAAAGCTCCCAGTCTGTGTGAAGACTGGCAGTGTTCCTTCCTTTTTTTACCAGTCCCTAAGATTTCTTATGATGCTGATTCTTCCCTCCCCAGATCTGCTTTGACAGCAAACCCCGCATCATCAGCAAAGGGACCAAGGACTCTCCAGCTGTCTGCTCCAATCTTGCTGCCAAACACACCTTCCATGACAACAAGTGAGTGAGCTGGCTCAGCCCTATCAGAGCCACCATTTGATTGCCCTGTGCATATCTACACATTCATTAACGTGTAGTAGTTACTATGCATTTAATTTAGTGCTTGCTTAATGAAGTACTAATTAAATGCGCAGTAACTAAAGTTACTGTGCAGTAGCACCAGCACACAGGTTTTTAGTGAGACTTACTACACAGTAGCTTAATACTACTGCAGGGTAGCATATTAGCAGGGCCATCCCTGTGGGGGGCAAATTAGGGGCAACTGCCCCTGGCCCTGTGCTTTGGGAGGCCCCACAATTCTGGATGGAGCAGCCATGGTGACTCCATGCCACCACTGCCACCAGCTTCGCATCCAACTGCTTGCTACCCGCCTCCACTGCCGATGCTGCTGATGGCGGCAGCATCTTCTTCAGGTCTGGGGCATGTGGGATCAGAGCTGGCGTGGGGCCCCACACCCTGCTCGGGTCGGATCTGCATATTAGCATAGGTTTTGCTTGGCACGCTACTGCACTTTTGTTATTAGGCTACTGTGCATTAAGCACCCCCTGCTAGTTACCTTGGGCACTTGTTTGTTTCTTTCTCGTACTCCAGGTTCCCATGACACGAAAGCCCATGGTGCGATGTGTTGTCTTGAGGGTTAGTCATCTACAGTCAGGGGATCTGAGGCTTGATCAAAGCCCAGTGGAATTCACTGAAGTCTTTCAGTTGACTTTAGTGTGCTTTAGATCTGGCCTTGGCTGCTGGTATTTACAGCATGTGAGGTCTGAACCCACAGTGGGGCATCATCAGAGGGATGAGGGAAATGTAAGGCAATTTTCCCTGCAATGTCCTATTGTTGCAGGAGGGTTTGGATTCACCAGCACATCTGACTATTCAGGGAACTGTTGGATATCATCTCTGTCAGGATCAGCTTTCTGTGTTAGTCATCACCACCCCACCCCCCACCCCCACTCAGTTCGCTGTCCTCACCCCTCTCCCCCCATGTCAGAGTGAATGGAAGATGGAGGAATGAAGAGTCGGTCCATTGATGTCTGGTGTTTCTGTGGCCTGGCCCTTTCCCTCTGCAGGTGTTTGGTTCACATTGTGCGTTCCACTTCCCTGAAATACTCTAAGATCCGCCAGTTCCAGGAGCACTTCCAGTTTGATGTGTGTCGGCATGAGGTGCGTTACGGCTGCTTGCGTGAAGATAGTTGCCACTTTGCTCACAGCTTCATTGAGCTCAAGGTCTGGCTGCTGCAGCAGTATTCAGGTAAGTGTAATGCTGAACAAAGCTTGTTGGTTTAGGGGGATATAGGGAGGGCTTGCATGTCCAGGCCTTCTTAACACATCTGCTCTGCCTCTGGTGTTGGCTAGGAGGATTGGCGGGATACAAGCAGGTATTTGAACTCCCTCTCCATGAGGAGGCAGAAGAAAGACCAGGAGATGATTTGACTGGCATATTGGCCCTTTCAACATGATTGCTAGGATTGCCTGTGCAGAGATGAACCTGGGAATTGCAGCTTCCATGAGTCTTTTCCTCATGACTGTCCATATTGGTTGAAATATTCATTAGGAAGAGAATTCTAAAACATTGAAGTGATTTATATCACAATGGGAACTTGAGTCTTACAAAAAATATGTAGAACCTTTGACAAAGTTACTTCTCAGAGGCTGTAAACCAGGGGTGGCAATTATTTTGGGCAGAGGGCTGCTTGCTGAGTTTTGACAAGCCATTGAGGGCTGCATGACAGGCAGCCCAGGGAAGATAAATATTTATTTTCTAAATTTTTGAGGGGCCCCGCAGGCTGAATAGAATGTCCTGGTGGGCTGCATCCGGCCCCCAGGCTACATTTTGCCCACCTCTGCTATAAAAGAAACAAAATACTCCAAAAAAATACAATCTACCATCCTCTTAAGGACAACGTTCAATTTGATCCCTTACATCAGTGATTACATCTTTTTAGAGCCAAGGCACCCCTTGTTAGATCCAAGGCAGGCCTCAAAATGCCAACTCTTGGTTTTCACTTGTTTTTTTGACTACAGAAAAATAGTAGAGCAGTTCTTCTGTTGCAGAGAACTGGGAGAGACCACAGCAGGTCAAAATTTTGTAATACTATGGATTCCTATGTGAAATGTCTTTAATTTATCTTGTAAATCATGTTTGTAGACCTAACAGTGCTAAAATTACCTGGCTTCTCACTACATCTTTGAAAGGATCTCAAGGCACCACAGGGTGTCGCAACCCCCTGCTGAGAATTACTGGCTTACATAATGGGAGTCCCATATCTGCTGTGCTGTTTTTTGTCTTCTCTATGTGGGAGTCTGACCATTTTTCTGATTGCCATGGCCAACCAAGCAAATTTTTTTCACAGACCTGCCCATGGTAAGGCCTGTCAGTGTAAATTCATTAATGTGAAACCCAGCACTATGTCTGGAGTAGTTCAGGGAAGAGACGCTTTGAAAGGCTCCTAAAGCTGTGGCAGTTCCACTTGGTCCATTGTACAGTGTGGGGAAGCGGATAAATGTTTGCCTCCCTCCTAAATACTTGTATTTTGACTTGTACAGAAGTACTCTCAACCTCTGTAATATTCAAGCAATTCTCAGGTCTTAAAATCAAAATAACCAATACAAAATCTTTCCCTCTCCCACACACATACACACTTCCCAGATGGTCAGAGAGAGCGTTGGATGCATTTCTGGGATTTTTGTATGTCTGCTGCTTCCTTTGTTTGAATAACTGATGGAGTGATGAGAAAAGGAAATGAGTTTATTACTGTAATTGTGAAGGTGGTAAACTTTGTGCTCATCTCTGTTTCTTGAAAATGTAAGTGCTGTTATCTAGCTGTTTTCCCATTGACCACTGGTGATCTGTTAGGCAATAGTAGTGGTCTGTAGATTGCGCTGACTGAGTCTATTTCTCATGAAGGAAAGGTATACTTGGGTGGTGAAGAATAAAGAACATCTATCAAATCGTAAAACTAAGGTTTTACTTGCCAGTCCCCACTCATTCAATCGCAAACAGATATTCATGTAAGTACAGCAATGCCCATACAGAGAAGCAAGTCACCCAGCCTTCCCTGGGAAGTCTAGCAGCATGTTAGGCTTTCCTTTTATCTAGCTGATCTTTTCCAAAAAATGAACTTGAAGCCTACCACTTCGTCTAAAGCAGCTAAACAGCTACTTAAAACACTGCCTTCTACATCTAACTTTATTCCAAAAATTGTCTTTGTTTCTTTTTCTGGATCCAGACAATTAGAACAGGACAGGATGCCTCTCTACCCCCCTGACCCCCATTCTGAGAGCAGAGAGGTCTACTCAGGTATAACTTGTTTTTTCTTTAGTCGTGCAACAGTGACTGAGGGTAGGGCCCTTACTAAAGGTGAGACCCATCAGCCTGTTAGTCATTTAAGGGTGGGCCCATCAGAACCCCCTGCTTTTCCATTGCAAGTTTGATTATAAGGGTGCATAGTGGTTTCAGAAGAAATGTTGAGGGTTGATAGTGATCCACTCACCCAAGCAGTTTGTGACTCACTGGCTTAGAGGCAATCTATGAAAGGTTTGGTTCCTGCTCACTCCTGATCATCCCCTCATCTCCTGTCCTACTGAAGCATAGGTGCCATGGAAGGTGATGGTAGCAGAAGTAGAAATGATCTCTCAAGCTGATAGGATCATTCTTATGGTGGATTTTGCCTAGTAATTTGCTCACTGGAAAGATTGGTAGGAGTCACTAAGGACACCTGTTTCTATACAGATTGGCCATTGCATTTTATAGGCATGTGGGCTTTCATGGGGCCTGTGGCTTTGTTCCTAGAGATGATAGAGCTCAATAGTCAAGCCTGGAGAACACACCATAGCCAGGTGGGATGTAGTCTGTTATACTCTCCCAGGTGAAAAGGAGTGTTTTCTGCCACCATGTATAAACAATGAGGAGTCCAAAAAGACTTCAAGGGAGTTGTCTTCACTAGTGGAAGATGTTACAGAAGAAATACTGGCCATCTTTAGGTTTCAGAGTTAAGAATTTACTGAGATGCTTGGAACAGTTCACACCTCTTGAAGCCCTTGTTTGAAGCTGTCTGCACACTTTCAAGGAAGTGTCACAAGGAAGTCTCAGTTTATATTAGGGAGTTTTCTTTCCCAGCCCTAAGGCCTAAAAATGTCTGTTGCCTGTTTTTTAATAAGGCTTAGATTATATTACTTTGATCCTTTTGGTAGGAGCTGAATTGTTCAATAATTTCTGCACCTTATTGAAGACTGTGTGGAACTTTTGGATGTGTGGACTCTATATGGTACCTCCTGAAACCCATAGCATGTAGGATCAAGCAAAGAGATTGCCAGAAAAACAGTTCTGTTTTGGGAGCCTTGCAGTGTTAAACAGATGGCAGTCTTCATTTCAAAGGCATCTGTGGATACCCTTGATGAGTAGTAACATTTAATGTAGTGCCGGGCATTTTTTTTCTCAAACCATTGCACCAGTTTTAATGCTCACAACCTGCCAGGAAGGTAGTCAGCAAGTGTTTTTTGTTTTGCAGAAAGGGAAACAGGTTTGGAACATTATGACTTGTCCAAGACTACTTGGCAAGTCAGTGCTAGAGCCTGGATAAGAGCTGTGGAGTTTCCCAGCTCGCAGTCCTGGTCTAGCAGGACTTACACCACAACATCTTAGATCAGAGATAGCATCCATGTGGTATTCCATGGTAATAGAGCTTACATAATAAAAGCTTTCAGTCATGGTAATATATACAGCTTTGCTGCCTCTCTGCATCAGTGGTGCTTTATTACAGCAATCATCCATGGCATACTTGTTTTTAGTCAGTTGGAAGTTGGTTGGACATTTTAAATCGCCTTAAAATGCTCTACCACTAAACTGCGCAGCCATAGCCCAACTAGTCCTCATCACAGACAACTCCAGTTTCTGCATAGCTGTATGTTAGAAAACTGCTAGTCTCTCACTCTCTGCTACTCTGACAGTGTATCTGTGCCCATAGAGCTGATATTCATATAGGTATTCAGGTACTTGTGCCAATCAATGCAAAATTCTTGAGAGAGAGTCTGACCAAGGTAGCATTTTTTGTCATTTTTCCTTTTTTTTTTTTTTTTTTTTTCCCCCCCCAGCTTCAGCAAAACTGAAATGGGAATCTTCTAAAATAAGAGTTGCAACACAACAACTTGCAGCCAAATATTGAAGGGTGTGAAGTACACCCAGGTTAGTTATTCTGGTGACAGCTTGTGTGTAGATCAGTCCTTATATCTTGTCTGAACACACAAGATGTTCCACATTAACTCTATTAGCTTAATTAAAGCAAGTGGGCGCAGTTGTAGCGGCAAAGGTATGCTATCTTCCTGTAGGGAAGGTAAATACGCTTGACTAGGATAATGCTCCCTTTATAGCTCTGTAACTGTTTACATGAGAAGTTGGTCTGGTTTAACTAGACTGGTACAGAACCTGCATGTAGACAAGGCCTTATAGTTTTCTTCAGCCACCTCTGTGCTTTGTTAGTAGGAGACGCAGGCCAGTCTGAGCTATGATGTTTTGCCAGCAGGACTTTGAGTGCATCTGTGGCTAACACTGCTCTCTGGTCTCAAAACCTTCCTCTCTGCTCTGCTGGCAGAGTCACTCCTCTTCTGAGCAGAAAAATGCTTCTGCTGTCTTCTGACAGTTGGTTAAAGGAAGGTACAGGTGCTCCCAAGCCTCCTGCCAGCTGCCACAGTGCCTTCATCAGGTGATGCCTTCTTAGGATGTACTTTGTGCTGTGGCGGGACAGCTTGCCAATGCAGAGCCACACTGAGCCACCAGAAATGCATGGATGTGCAAGCCAGAGGTTCTGGAAGCAGAGGCTGGCCAGCCTAGGCAAGGCCATTGTTAGTATTCATTGACACTAGTTGTATTCCAACTGGTGTCTTTTATTCAAGTGAACTTGATAGCATCTTGGAAGTGTAGGGCTGGAAGTGACCCCTTGAGGCTGTCTAGTCCAGTAGGGGTCAAACTTTTTGGCAGGCATGCCATGAGTCAAGCTTCTTCCCATCCTAAGGGCTGCTCTTATGGACCCTTTCTTCCCTGTCCCCACCCTCCCTCCCTGAAGCATACCTGATAAAGTTTATATCCTGGGGTGGCAGAATAGAGGCAGGAAGGCTCTGGCCATATGGAACAGTGCAAGGACAGGACCCTCCTGCAAGAGCCAAGTTAACTCTGCCCTGGCCCCACAACTGTCATAGTTGCATATGTTTTATATACTATTATATTATATTATATATTATTATATGGCCAGTGAAAATTCAAAGCTCTGAATTTAGTGGCAGCTGCAGGGCTAGGGAAGGCTTAACCTTGGCTTGGATCTTGGCTGTGAATTTGATTCCATCTCTTGCAGCAGCATCCTATCCCAGCTCTACTCCACAGAGCACTCTGCTCCCTGCCTCCATTGTGGCACCTCCCTTTTCTGAGCTTGTGAGGCTTGAGAGTCGCACACAGCAGCTGTACAGGCCATTTGTTGCACATGTACAACAGGTTGTCTACCTCTGGTCTGGTCTGTTCCCTAACCAGATCAAATATACTGAAATCAGCCATGCAGTTTATCTAACTTGGATATGTAATGTTTTTGGCCAGAGTGCCAAAAACACCTATATCCTCTATTTGTAAGATGTTGGTATGGCAGGGGAGCTGCGAGGAGCCTTATCCTTGTTGTAGCAGTGCAGCCCTAGCCCTTTCCCCAGAGTGTGAGTGCCAAGCAAAATGCCTTTGCACGCCACGCTCTGGCACACATGCCAGAGGTTGCCTTCCCCTGGTCTACTTGTTCTTAAAGCCTCCAGTAAAGGAGATTTTCCCAGGCTCCATAATAAAGGCTACTTAAGCACTAGAATAGTCCAAGTTAGAGAAAGATCTTTGCTACTCTCTAAACTAGATCTCTCTGCTCCAGATTAAGTAGATTACTTCTTGTCCCACCCTGAGTGGACATGGAGAAAGATGTATCACCTCCTCGCTGATCACAATTTGCATATCATAAAGCTGTTAGCAGCCTTTAGTCCTTTCACGACCAATCCAACCCTTCTTTGAGGTGCTTGGAGTCCCTTGTGGTTCAGGTGTAGAATCCTTGTCTCTTACACAGGAGGCCTGTGTTTTAATTCCCGGACACTTATACAACTACAGCTATGGAGGCACCAAACATTTGGACATTCTGGCCTTTGGGTTCTGCCTCAATGGCCTAAAGGGCAATGAAAGGTCTTCGCAGCCTGCACTCTTCCATACTCCTGCCTGGGCATATGTGTTGAAGGTCTGGGTGACCTCTCACTCATATACCATGATCCAAAAAAATTGATGGCTGCCATGGATTGTAGGTGCCTGCATGGAACTTGTGTGCTTCAGTCACGAAAAGTGATTCAGATTGATCCTGCTTCAGCAGCTGTGAAACCACTTAGGTGCCAGGATTCATGAGGTGTCTCAGTTTTCATGTGAAATGGTCCCTAGGCTCCTAGACCTGGTCTTGTGCAGCAGTCTTTACACCTGCTTAGGTTCCGTTGTACTCCATATTGGTGCTAGAAGGCACCTAAACTCTGCCTCAATCTCTAATCTGAAAGGAGACTTAGGACAGCATGTCTAATGCCTGATTGGCACTGGCAGCATAATCATGGCAGCCTAAGTTCAATCATAAGCATGACTGCTACCCCTTGTCCTCCCAGCATGCAGGAGGGTAGTTGGGGCAGTGTACTTTGCACCAACCCTGGTGCTGCTCTCATTGTGTCTTAGGTGCTCTTTCAGGAGGGCATCTCCACCCCAGGCACTCTGGATTCTGGGATGACAAAGACCTCCAAGGAGGAACAAAAATTTAGGCACATGCTGTGCCTAACTTTTCCTATGGCTAGCCCAACTCAGCACACAGGTACTCTGGATCACTCTTTGAAGGCACCTAACACTTCTCCATTAACTGCTTAGGAATCCTAGGCACCTAACCCTAGTGATTTGGATTGTTTCCCCCATCCCTTTTCTCATGGCAAAAATACCTCCTTTCTAGCTGTTGTAGTGCTTGAATGGTGGCATCTCTAAGAACAGTTTGAGTCTGAACTTTAGCCTCTTTTCTGGAGTAAACAAACCCAGTTCCTTCAGTCTTTCCTTGTTTTTTCTGAGTTTCCCATAATTTCTGTTGCTTTCCTCTGGGAGTGAATGGATGGCCCCAAACCAGTGCTGAGTAGAGAAAAATCATTAATAGCCTCCCACATCTTGCATATGATGCTGCTTTTAGTAGATCCCAGAGAGATTTTTCTCTCTTTTGCAACAGTGTCACCTTTGTCAATTTGTATTTGTTTTTTTTTTTTTCCTTCAGCACTGGAGCAGTTTATAATAACCATCTTGTATCTCACCATGTTGATTTCAAACCTGTTCTGCAGTTTATCAGGATGGAATTGGGTGACTTTCCACAGACTCACTGAGTCTGGGAAGCAGGGATTGAGTTAGATTTTCAGAGTCTAAAAGAAACCTGGGTGACACCAGGTAGTGTGATCTATCAGCCTCTCATCTCAAAATCATCAGCTCCAACACAAACTGAGGTTGGTCATAATGAAACTGTTGTGCTCTGCTGTCAGTTAGTTGCTTTACATGGGTTCTGTGTGCGGGTCTGGGTCAGGTTTTTGCAAGATAAATGTTCACATCTCATCATTAGCCATTGGCTCCTTTACTGCCTATTTTAGGACTGAAGGAGCCACAGAAGATGAATTCTGCTTTGCTCTCAGGGGTATTGACTTGCACTGAGAAAGGGGAGTGAGTAGAGGGAACTTGGTCTTCCTTGACCATCCCTGTGCTTTCAGTAAGTAAATGTCTTGAGTCCCGAACAGGTACTCGGCAACTTGGCACCTATTGCGAGTGCCATGTTAATGTAACTCTCATACTGAAGACAGTGGTGATAACAGTGTGAACTCCCTCTTCACATGTATAGGAATGGAGACCCCAAACTCTCCCCTACCCCCTGCCCTTACCTCTCAGTTGCCATGGTTAGTTGATTGGTGGGGGGAGATGCTGAGTCATGCCTCTGCTTTGTCTTTCCTAGGAATGACCCACGAAGATATTGTGCAAGAATCCAAAAAGTACTGGCAGCAGATGGAGGCACATGCCAGCAAACCAGCAAACAGCATGGTAAGAAGCCTCAGGCCCTGGGACTGATCTGTGTCCCCTGGATTCTTGTTGCCTACTGCTGTAGCACTTCTGTCCCTTCCCGTCCCCCTGCTACTTTTCACCAGATAGAAAGCATATGACACCACTCCCTTCCCAGGAGCAGTGGCACTGGGTGCCTCCTTTGTGCTGTAGTAAGCAGGACAGTAGCATGTGTGCAGTGCTGGACATGGGATAGACTTGAGGTGCCTTTCAGGGAAGAGCTGAAGCCCTGCTGTTTCCACATGGCAGCCTGGACAGCTCCCTGCATGGCCACTGTGGAGATGAGGCTGCTCAGAGGTGCCTCTCCACAGCACAAACCAGGTACTTTATGGAGCAGTCACTGATTCTCCAGGTGCAGGGATCAAATGACATGTGCTGCCCTTTGGACAAGGGGCAACACACCTTTATTGTGGGGGAACCCGTTTTAAAGCAAGTTGGTAGGGGGAGCTTATCCCATGAGGGGCTGGCACATGAAGCTCAGGTACTGGTGGGGACAGTCAACAGGCCTAGTAGCTCCAGCCAGCTGTGGAGAGATGAGGGTGCACAGCAGATGCAACACTGTTGGTCCCCAGTTGTGATGGAAGCCATTGCCTGCATCTCTTTTCAGACCTTCCTACTAGTAGTGCAGCTGAGGGGGCAGTAGCAGGGTCAGTAGCCCTGGTGCTTGCTTTGTTGGGGGTGGAGGGAGAGGGTACAAAAGTAGCCATTGCCACAGCAGGAGCTGATACTGCCCCAGGTGCCACATGGCTGTCCTGGGTGCAGAGCTGTACAGCTAAGCCTCTGCTTCCTGAAGCCAAGCACTCGGGGCAGGGCTGACCTTGGAGAAGTGTGCATATTTAAACTGAAGGAATCTCTCTGCTTCTGCGTTCTTTCAAGTGGTAGTGCATGGATACTGCCTCATTCTCTTTCTGCCTGGTTGGGGCATTCTTAGTTTTGGAGCAGAGCCTAGCCAATGAGTAACCAGGGGAGTCCAGCCCAGCCCTGGGGTTAGATTAAAGCTGCTTTTACATTAGAACACAGCATTCCTGGTTCTTTAATTCCTGCCTGAAGATTCAGCTGACAAAGTGGGATACGTAGGAGTCTAAGGATCAGATATAGCACAAAATCACCCCAAGAAGGTAGGTGAGTATTTGTCCCATTTCACAGAATGTGAAACAGAGATGAAGGGTTGCTGTCTCAACTGCTGCAGGGCACAGTGGTTTTCTGAGGCAGGTAGAGGTACTGTAAAAATGACTGAGTGCAGATGCCAAAAACACAAGGTGTGATGGACACTGGTAGATGCATTAGGAGGTGTGCACACCTGCATTGAGCCCTTGCACCCTTCTAAGGGCTATGGTATGTGGGTTACCCATAGCCAGCTCATTCTTGGGGTCATGCTTGCACAATTCTGCAGTCTCCTTTGCCATGGTATTCTCAGCTATCCACAGGCAGTAGAAAACAGTGTGAGCTCAGCATTGCAGTTGAAATCAACCTGTCTCTCCTGCAGAGTGGCTGTCTTTCTAAGCAATACAGTATAGCACCACCAGAACTGCTGATGCTGAAGTGACTGTGAGGCCCTCTGGCTTGTGTTTTGCAGGAAGACAGACTAGATAATTAGAATGGTCCCTTAGCTTCATCCATGTTCAGGCAGGGTATCTGCAACAGCAGATATGTTCACCTGGTATGGAGGGCACCAGACACATAGGATGATACTCGGCAGTAGTAAAGGGAAGTGTGGGCCTTGGCAGGGGTTTCATTTGTGCTTTCAGGCATAGCTCCAGTGTCCGGCAACTTTTTTCGACCTTCCTGTGGATCTGTCCAAGCAACCTGAGGAGCTGGACCCATCCACTTGTCTAGAAGAGCAGGAGGATAGACACAAGCTGCTCTGTAGAGGCCAGCAGCCCAGAATCTATGATGCTGAGTACTTCCTTCTGGGAGCTCTGGTTGTTCACAGAGATTTGCATGTTGCTGTTGCAGCTCTGAGGACCTGCAGAACTTTGCTGAATGCTACAGATTCTTCCCTCCGCCCCCGGCTTAATCCCTTTCTGGTTCCGTATAGGGCACAGAGAGGAATCTGCGAGGGGTAGGAGGTAGGCAGCTATTGGAGAATTTCATCTTTCTTGACCGATGTCCTCAGTTCTCCCTTGGAATTCATGGCAATGGTCCCTCTGGGGCCTTTCCAAGCATACCAGAAGGACAGAAGGCAGGTACTTGGCAAGTGGCAATTTAACATTTACTGGTAGCATGAGGGTAGCTGCTACGTTGTTGTTTTACTTCCCTACCTTCTCTGTTCTCATCAGGTTGCCTAATCCTATATTATAAAGCCAGCAGGGACCATTCTGATAATCTAATCTGACCTCCAGCCTAGTGTAGGCCATCAAGTTTCATCCAGCATTAAACCCATAATGTCTGATGCAGCTGGAACACGTCTTGTATTGATTTGCAGACTTAAGAAATGGAGAATCCAGCACACAAGCTTTTCTTCTTCCGGCCTCACTTTTCATATTTACTTCAGGCTGCTGTCAGTGATTCTGAACATTGCTTCTCTTATCGGTTACAGGACAGTAGGAAAACTGCAGTGAGGGAAGAAAGCCAAAATTTTAAAACTGTGCCAAATGTTGAAGTAAACAATAAAATTGGTGATTAGACAGTTTAATGGAGATGGGAAATTAATGCAGGAAAAAAATTGAACTTGGTATTTTTTTAAAAACAGCATTTTAATTTTCACAGTATGATTTTTAGTTAGAAATTGTTGGGTGAAAACATTTGTACTCATTCAAACCCTAGCAGGACTCGGCGCTCTCTGTGATTATGATTGTCTTATTAGTTAGCTCTTTTGGGTCTGATTCAGCAAAACCCTTTGAGCATGTGCTTACGTGCCTTCTGATTCAGCAAACATTTGCGTGCATACAGGATTATTTAAAGAAACTTCCTTAAGTGCTGTCAAAATCAATGGGATTTCACGCAGCTTCTGTGAAGTCGAGCACATGCTCAGTTGCTTTGCTGAATCAAGTCCTGAACAAGGGGTACAAGATTGGAGTCTTTGTCTATAAACTTTATACTCTGCTAGCTGCATTGAAGTCAGTGAAAGTCTGTACCTACGTGTTAGCATGGCAGAAATCTTAAGAGAACATTAACACCCTGCAGAGCTTTAAAAAACCTAGGTTCCAGTCTTGTGGCACGCTACGTGCTTTTAATTCTCTCCTCCTTTCTCCCCTCACACCCACACCCCAACTCACTAAGAATTGAGGGATCTCAGCTCATGAGGAGATCAGACCCTAAATGTACAGATAAAGCAGCAGCCAGAGACTCTGGAGAGGAAGTAACAGTGAACAGGGAGACAGGGATGAAGCCAAGGCATGTGTGCTATCATTGTAAAGATGTGAAGCAGTGGAATCAGGAATGCATCTGTGGCTGTTATCACAGCCTGTGGGAGGTGAGGATAGGGTTGATAGTTGAAACAGGACTGATACAATGACCAAGCCTCTCAACAAGCTCTAGGACTGTTTTGCATGTAGCTGCTTTGGAGCTGAGCTGTGGGGCCAGTGTCTCCGGAGATCTCTGTGAGATGTGGCACAGGGACATGGTGCAGGTGCAGCTAGGAAGTGCTGGCTGGCTGGTCACACCACCTCTTGGCATCCAAGCCTGGTGCTGACACATATGTTTAGAGAGAGAAAGAGAATCTGATGTGGCCAGTTAAAGTCAAATGTATTCACAGCAACCCCAGTGAGCTCCCAGGCACTGAAATGTATTCATTGCTCCAACCCCAGTGAGCTCCCAGGCAGTCGCTTCTCAGAACAATTGTTAAGTCATTGCAGAAAACCTGGGGGCAATGCAAAGCCCCCAGGAAAGAAAAGTTTATTTTTGTCTGTATTTTCCCTGTTCGAAGCATGCTCATCCAGAATAATGTTCATTCATCCATTCTTCCAGCTGTGTAACTCAGTTGCCTAGTAAAAACAACTTCTCAGGAGTACAGTAATAACAAACCCATCATCTGCCATTCTGTGTGATTACCAGGAGTGTTAAGTTAAAATGCTTTACAGCCAGCTTCTCAAGGTGCCCTTTAGTCCTCAAGAACAAAACCTCTCCAGTAGGTTTAAAAACCACTATGGTCACCAAAACTGGTTTTTGGACTCAGCTGCTAAGTGTCTTTGGTTACTGAGAGAAAAGAACAATATAAGGACAACATGCTGGGCTTGACAGTGCTACTGACTTGCTGTGCATGCTAGGACTGATGCTTGGATCAGTCTCAGATGATAGGGAGTTCTCTGGCCAAATACCAGAGCTCATCTAAGGAGTTTCTGATCAGAGACTGCCACACTGTAAAGGCAAACTGCTGATGAATTTAACTGTAGGCTTAACAGAACATCTTACAACCATCATTTGCCAGGAGCCACTGGAGGTTACCAGCTGCAGAACTGCTGACCCTCAGAACTGGTGCTTAAGCAGTGAGGAGGAGAGAGGGAAGGAGGTATTTTTTTTCTTCTCATAGTGCATCTTTTGCTTCAAAAGTCGAAGAGTAGCCTGCCAAAACCTCTATTTATTTGGTTGCTACTACTTGGTAGCTATGTTTTTGCTGTGGCAGTGCTCTAGACTGGCTTTGTAACAATGGGTGGTGCTATAACCAGAGGCACTTCTGACTGACTTAATGTGCTGTAACACCACAAGGCACTGATTTCCAGGCCATTAATTTATCATCAGTCTGCCAGGCATACATCATGTTTTTACCAATATGGTCATGTTGCAGCAGCTGCTTTGACTTCTGCTTTTCTCCCAGTCTCCAGTGAGGCTGCTTGCTTGCTGGATCCATTGCTAGTGGTAAGCATGCTATGCTTTGCATGACATGCCTCAGAGAACGTGCTTAGCTGTTTTCTGCCAGAACTTCATGGAATAGCTGCCCATGACTATCAATTTTAGCTAGAAAGTGCCTCTGGCAGCTATGACTAGTGTCATCCTTTGAATTTGATGTAGTAATCTGGGACCTTTAAGGTAGATCTAACTAATACATCATGGTTATGTTGTGAAATATACAATGTGGCTGGATAATAGAACAGGCATAACAGGGCTGGTAGGATGGAGTGGGTTAGCAGAATTACCTTGACACCTGATATCACCAGCTCTTGGATCTTGGAGGCATGATAAATAATTTCTTGAATGATGTGTGGGGGTTTAAAACAGGGCCTGTAAGCCATGCCTTTAGGAAAAAACCATGGTTTCTTGCAGCATCTACATGAGTTTCTAGTGGGGGAGTCAGCCTCCTGTGAGGTCCCAGCTATTAAAATTGTGACTCTACTTACCCATCTGGCAGCCATCCTGACTTGTTCTTGGTGCCATCCACTTTGGTGAAAATGGATATGAGAATTAGCCTCCTGACCATTACACTGACAGAGGTCTCTGTGCAAATGAACAGGACCAACTTGCTGATGTTGCAAGACCCAGTGTTCTCTGAAAGGATCTTGCTAGGAAACCCAGAGCAGTATGAACTTGAGCCAATGCAGGTGAAGCCCAGCTCCTCACGTTTTCTGTTTAGCCTTTCACAATGGTTCAGCACAGTCTTCTCTGTCAAATATGCACCTTTTGAAAGATTCAGTCAGAGACAGGTCACTATAGGTGACCTATAGATCTCTTTCTGGAATACGATTGGGTGCTGTACCATACACTAGGCCTGTGGCATGTTGTCTCCACCTTCTGGGTGTTATGCATTGGATCTGCATGGCTGCTGAACACACCACTCATCAAGAAGAGTCTCTCTCCCCCTCTCCCTCCTCTCTGTGAAGTGCCCAGGATGAAGAGTCCTAGAGGACAGCTGGTTATGAGTTGGTTACCTGGTAATAGGTATTTAGTTGTGTTACGAGGTACCAAACCTTTGTGCTCGACAGCCCATTTGTACCTTGGCGCGCTCCTGTGAAAATGTCATCTTGCATGCCCTGGCTGCATGCCCAGTGCCCTTCTGTGCCTGGGTACAACCACTCAATGCCCAAACTGAGCTGTAGGCACAAATGGCACTTGTTTCCTCTCACCCTTCTTGGGCTCTAAGTTTTAGGATGCAGACAAAAAAGTGTAGCTTTGCTGTGCATAGATTTCATAGATGTTAGGGCTGGAAGGGACCTCAGAAGATCATCGAGTCCAGCTCCCTGCCCTGGGGGCAGGAAGTCAGCTGGGGTCAAAGGATCCCAGCAAGATAAATGTCCAAATGTCTCTTAAAGGAGTCCAAAGTAGGTGCTTGCACCACCTCTGGCAGCAGTCTGTTCCAGGCCTTGGGGGCTCAGACAGTAAAGAAGTTCTTCCTTATGTCTAGCCTGAAACAGTCTTGCAGGAGTTTGTGACCGTCTGACCTTGTCATCCCTTGGGGTACTCTGCTGAACAGGCCTTCCCCCAGATCCTGATATACACCCCTTATATACTTATAGGCAGCCACCAGGTCCCCCCTGAGCCTGTGCTTTTCCAGGCTGAAGTGTCCCACAGCTCTCAGCTTCTCATCATAAGGCCTGTTCTCCTATCCTCTGATCATACATGTGGCTCTCCTCTGGACTCTCTCAAGCTTCTCCACATCCTTTTTAAATTGTGGAGCCCAGAACTGGATGCAGTACTCCAGCTGCGGCCTCACCAAGGCCCGAGTATAGTGGGAGGATGACATCCTGGGATTTGTTTGAGAAGCATCTATGGAGGCAAGCCAGAATTTTGCTCACCAGCTGTGACATCACATTGGTGGCTCATATTCATCTTATGGTCAATCATGACCACCATGGTCGAAAGGAACTCGGGGCTAGCAAGCTGCCAAGCCTATAAGCGTGCTGCGGGTTTTTCTTCCAAAGGTGGAGTACCTTGCATTTTTCGGTGTTGGAAGCCATCAGGTTTTTGTCCATCTATTTTCTGAGCCTGTCTAGGTTGAACTGGATCACCATCCTGTCCTCAGGTGTGGACTCTTTACCCCTAAGTTTGGTGTAATCAATGAACTTGGCCAATCTGCTTCTGATACCAATGTCCATATCTTTAATAAAGATGTTAAAGAGTTATAGGCCTAAGGATGGAGCCTTGAGGGACACCGCTGGTCACGGTGCATCGTGATGATTTACTTCAGTCTATTACCACTCCTCTGGCTCTGACCTCAGAGCCAATTCCTCAGCCATTGGACTGCAATGTAGCCGAGGCTTCAGTTGGCCAATTTTTCCATGAGATGATCATGGGACACCAGATCAAAGGCTTTTTAAAAACCAGGATGTATGACGTCAATCTCTTCTCCCTTGTCCAGGTGATAGGTCACCTGGTCATAGAAGGAGATGAGATGGGTCAGGCAAGACCTACCCGCAACAAACCCATGCTGGTTATCCCTCAGGATGTTGCCATCAGCCAGTTTGTCAAGAATGGTCTCTGATATTTTTTTCCAAGATCTTCCCCAGGATAGAGGTCAGGCCGATAGGCCTGTAGTTCCACGACTACATGCAGCACTGGCTAGGGGCAGGGTGTTAAGGTTCACTTGCTTGACCTGTTCTTCTTGTGACCCTTCACAGGCTTCCAGTCGGTCTCCAACATCAAGTACCTTTGACCTCCAGATGAAATTTGTTTGTGGCCAATGCTGGAGGAACGGACAGGTGGTGGAGCCAGATAAAGACCTCAAATACTGCAATGCCAAAGCACGTCACTGGTGAGTGTTCTTGCCTTTTCCTCCCTCTCGTCTTTGTCTTAAAAGTCAGTCTCCCCACCGCTGTGTGCTGTCCAGTGCTTTGTGTAGCCAGTTTGAAAAGGCTGTGAGTGCTTCCCTTAGCCTGTTCCCTTTTGAGAGATTATTCCACTGTTTATCAAATGTTGCTCTTAGCAAATGTTTTCCAACTTCAAGTTCTTGTATTTTCCATTTGCATGTAGTGCCACCTATGTGCTTGGTACTTTACAAAGAAATAACCTTAGGAGTCATCTATCTCACTTAAAGAAAGTCTGTTTTCCCAGTTTCCATCTCTTCCTAGCTCTGTTACATTCACCCAAAACAGTTCTTCTCTGACCTTGTTTGCACTCTCCCATTTTTGTAAGTGGTTATTGTATTACTGTTAGTGGTATTTTAGCCAAGGAATGCACATTACACCTTGCAGCCCTTTATAATAATTTTTGTTACTGCTCTCCAGAACACTTCCAACCTCCCTGCCTTTTTCTGATGCTGATGTTCCAGGAATTGAATACAGCATTACAGGGGAGGCTGACCTGGTGACACAGTGAAAGCCTATCACCTTCACTTCCCATAGCATATTATTTATTTTTGGGCAGGTGTTGCATCAAGCTGGGCTTTTTACCACTGTATTCCATTCAGATCCTTTCCTAGTGCAGTGTGGAACAGCAACCAGTCTAATGATAGTCTGCTGTTCATGATGCTGTATCTGTAATGACTTACATTTCTACAGCAGCCTTTGTCCTGAAGGCTCACTTACTGTTTTTGACAGACTGGCGCATAAAGGTCAACTGCTTTGGGTAGAACACTGCAGCTGCTTAAGAGCCCAACACCAACACTGCACAGGACCTGGGGGAGGGGTTTGCTTATGGCTTGCTTGATAGAGTTCCAGATCCTGTGAAAAATCCCTTCTTCCAGCCACTCTGCTGCAATTTTGACAGTACATATGCTCACATAGCTATGAATCCAACTGGCCAATTTGTGGAGAAGGCAAACTGTGCTCAGGAGCTCATCTCTTTGGAAGGTTCTGGCACGAGGTTGGGGGTATCTTGGACCCCCATGCCCTTCTCCACTGTCCATCCCTGATTTCATGTATTTGTTGGTCTTTTTTGATTCCCGTTTTGTAGTTGGACAAAGGAGCGTCGCGTCCTGCTGGTGATGTCCAAAGCAAAGAAGAAGTGGGTGTCTGTCCGACCACTGCCTTCCATCCGTAACTTCCCACAGCAATATGATGTAAGTGCTGTACCCCCCAGCACAGCTTTTTAGTCCTTTTCCTTCCTTCAGGAGCACTGTATGCACAAAGCAGCACATAGGTGCTGAGGTGAGAGGTGTTTTGTGAATGCTGACAGTAGATTGACAGGTAGGTGGATGTCCTCTGAGGTGGAAAGCAGAGACCTGTGGGCCATGAAGGGAGATCAGTTTCACCTCAACCAGGCAGCACTGTGACCTGGTACAGAAAGAAATAATGCAGCAACCACCATGCAGGTTTTTGATAGTGCAGTTAATGCTGTCGCCTCCTCCGGGAGTGGGATCATAGAATCATAGAGAAGCAGGGCTGGAAGGGACCTCTGTAGGTCATCTAGTTCATCCCCCTGCCTGAGGTAGGATCTTCTCTATCCAAACCATCCCATGCAGATTCATTGTCTAACCTCTTAGCAGAACTACACAGTCAACTCCGACACAACCGAAACCATAACACCCTAACCTGGCACAATAAAGCAAGGGGGCAATGGCAGTCAATGTCCTGCTGCTGCAAAGGTTATTAAAAATACACTCAGGAGATCTCAGGGAGAGGGCTGTGCTCCCCCACTACAGAGTAAGGCAAAACCCCCCACAGTCCATACCATCATGGGATAAAATTCCTTCCTGACCACAATTAGGAGACAGGGGCAAGATTATCTACGAGACCAGACATAAGGCAGCAGTCCTAGGAGAAGCTTGTACCCTCCAACCTTTTCTGCACCTGTCTGCTGATAAGTGGTGGGCCTTGGTCTCAGAGGCATCCAACCCAGAAGATTCTATTAGCGATAAAGCCCATTTAATGAGTTTTAAACAGATTTTAATATAAACTTCTTCGATGCAAAGGCCCAAGCTGCAAGAAAATGTATGAAGTCCACTCCAACTCCAGTTCAGTGTATGATGGCAGGCAGTTTCTCTACTCTTTTTTTTTTTTTTTTCCTCCTGATGAAAATGAAGGCTATTGGAATAAGCTCTAGCTACAGTTAATGTAGAGCTTTCCTCCCTTTTATCTCAGTGTTGGTTCTCTCTTATTCTATAGCCAAGACAGTCCAAGTGAAAGTGTCTGGGGCCCCCTCCTCTCTCTCTGTCTCGCACAGGGAAGTTATGTCTCTCCAAATCCTCTGGCTCCTTAGGCAGTGTGATTGGTCAGTTGCTGAACATGCAGCGCCTTTTAATAAGAGATTTTTTTCCCTGCACTTTCCAGGAAGCAAAAGGCTGTTCTGTCATCACTGTCAATTTTCAGTATCCAAAGACTTCTTTTTTTTAGAGATATTGCTGATTCCTAGGAAACTGTCTTAAGTTTGGGGAGATTTTAAAGACTGTTTCTAATCAGATTTTGTTTGTTTCCTCTCTGTCCAAAGCCAGAATCTTATGCATTTTTGTGTGTGTGTGTGTGTGTATTTGTGTAAGAGAAATAGGTCACAACCCATTGTTAGGTTGACTGTCACGCAGGGAAATCCAGCCACAGGGTTGAGGAGAGGCGTGTGGACTCAGCCAGCATAAGAGACTCTTTGTGGAATGTCCCCTTAGCACAGAGCAAAGCATGGGAACTACAGGAAATGGGATCCAGCTTCTGACACAGAAGAAGTCACTCTTTGTTTTCTCTACTGTCCCTTGGCTAATCAGCCCCAAATGTTGGCACCCATGTTCCTGGAGTGTTCATGAGGCCTTTCTTTGATTTATTGGTGCACATGTATGTGTTAGTGTTTGTGGAAAAGATACCAGGCTAAATGTTGCTGGAGAGTGAACCCTCCCCTTTGTTCCCAGAAGAGATGCTCTGTGGGCAGTCATAGTGCAATCTTTCGGCTGGTCTTCATGGTGACCCTTGCCTACCCGCTCTGTCTGGTACCCCTTGTAATGGGTGCAGGGTGGACAGTCTGGGGTGCCTGGCCAGTAGGGCTGGGTTCTTGGCAGTGGAGAAACTAGCAGCAGAGTCAGAAGGAGCCACTGCCTCACCTAGGGATGGTGGGACCAGCCACACATGCCATGGCCCAGGCTGCTCCCCACACCTGAGCCAGGCAGGGCTGAGGGATTCATTGCAGGCCAGATAAAGTTCCAGGGCAGACCATATTTTGCCTACTCCTGGTTTAGAGAATAGAAATGTTCAGAGTGTGTATAACTTGCAAAAATTGTAGTGGAAATGCACTGAGGAAGTTCACTGTAGTTTCTAGCAATATTTCCTCATTGGGAATTTTGAAGCTTAGCTCATCTTGGATATCTCTGTACTTCCTTTAGAAATTCCCACCATCTCCTAAAGGCCAACGCTTGTCAGGCTGGAAAGGAGTTGGGTGAAAGTTCCCTGAGCTATGTGGCAAGCCAAGATTACTTTTGGGTTACCCCAGCTTGCTTTCCACTGTCTTACGTGAGGCCAGGAGAGATCTTACCTGCATCTAGGATCAGTGTGTAGGCAGTGAGAGGATGGACACAACCCAACCTACCTGTTGATTTATGGAAAAATCACCTATCCCACATCTTAACGGTTCTCAGGAAAGAGAGTCCCTCATTCCCTCCCATGTTTGACTCAGCATCTTGGTTGATTGCCCAGCCCCTTTCATTTGTGTGTCTAACAAAAAAGGTTTCATTTTTCATTTCTTGACAGCTGTGTATCCATGCACAAAATGGCAGGAAGTGCCAGTATGTTGGGAACTGCTCTTTTGCCCATAGCCCTGAGGAGAGAGACATGTGGACCTTCATGAAAGAAAATAAAAGTGAGTGATGAAATGTGGGTGTGTGGGTGGAGGCTGGAGAAGGGAAGCTGAAGAACACAGGATCCTTTGTAGAAAGTTGTGGAGGGCAGAATCAAAGTTGGAAAAGACACCCCCCCCACCCCCCGTTCCCCAGCCTGTGGGCTGAGAAGGTGAAATTGTTTGGTGGGTCTTGTTCTTATGTCTGTAGGCTGGAGCTATGAATATCTGCCAGGCTGTACACAACTATGCTGTACCCTCTTCTGTCAAGGTTACCTCAGTTCTGCACCCAGTCTAGCTATCCTATTTCTAGCCTTTCTCACCATAGCTTTGTTAATACAGCTCAGTCCTAACCTGCAGCTTCTACTGTTCCAGTCCTGGCTCCATACAGAGCTCTGTCAAAACACCAGTCCTGACCTGCAGCCTTTTTGCTATGCCAGCCTTGAACTTCTTGAACAGTTCTGCTTCTATCCCCCACTCCTAGGCTGTAGCATTCCCTACTAGACATTGGGACATGTCTTTTTGTACAGTTTGAATTCAGGTTCTGAATGAAGCTTCTGCAGAACAGCACCCTTTACCAACAATTTCATCCTGAATTAATAATACAGTTATGTCCCACTTTCTGAGTTAAATGCACCTTTGAGCCCCCTCTGGGTGTCTTTGAGGGCACCCGACTTGGGCCTTGGTCTTTCAGCCATTGTCCTTCTTGGGGCACAACCCCATGACATGCTTTTTATGGACCAGGGCCTGAGCCTGCAGAGCAATGCTGGTCACTAAGCACCTTGGCCAGTCTGGCTTCAATCCAGCACCTGCACTCCTTTTCTCACAGGGGCGCTGTCCAGAGACTGGCCAGCTCTCCTTAAGCAATGTCCTACTTACTCAAAACCATTTCAGAGATCATGTCTTGAAAACAGCAACCAGTTTGCATGCATTACCTAGCTTACCAGCTGGTCACATATATCTGCATGAAGACCCCAAGAGGTCTGGAGTACTCTGGGTCCTACCTTGGGGCTGACTATTTTGGTAATAGTCTCATGCTTGTCAGTTTTTTATGAAGAGTTTCTCAGGTGAGAGAGAAGCTTTTATTTGGTGCATTTTGAGCCCTTTGTTTACTGAGAGTTTTGCAGATGCAGCCAGTCTGGATGTGCTTGCTTGGGTGGAAGGATGAAGCCTCAAAAGACTTAGACCCTTCTTTCAGTTTTGGGAATTTGCCTTCACTATGTTTCATTTAGTTCCTTATGTTACCAGTATAACCAGGACCATGATCATTAGCAAGCCTGCAAAGACATATACAACATTTGTAGCCCTGGTAGATAAGCCATTGGATAGTCCTTGCATCCATAGCATGTCACCAGTTTTCCTTGGGAGTGAGCCACTGATTGTCGAGAGGATATTGAGTTTGACAGACCCATGTTCAGACTCCTGCTTTGTTCAGGCAGGCAGTGGAATACCCAGGGATATGGACCAGTGGTCAGGTACCTGCTTGGCAGTATTGAGTCCACAGAAATTGGATCACCTGTCTGTCCTTCCTTCATGGATGTCTTGTGTAAGCTGGCCTTGTGGCTCCTCCCTTCCCTAGGCCAGATGGAGTTAGTTTCCTCCCTCAGGTGCTCTCACTTTGAGGGATGACACAGTGCCATCCAAATGCAGTACCTTAGTGCAGAAGTGTCTGTACTTCAAATGAAGGGAAAAGGGCTGCACACTCAAGATACCAGCTCTGTCAAGCCATGTCTTTTCCTTAGCTTGTGTATTTGGATGAGTTGTCTTGGCTAACCTGGCTGATTCCCTCTGTGCAGTCTTGGATATGCAGCAGACTTATGACATGTGGCTAAAGAAACACAACCCCGGGAAGCCAGGAGAGGGGACTCCGCTCACATCACGGGAAGGGGAGAAGCAGATCCAGATGCCCACAGACTACGCTGACATCATGGTAATAGGATCTCTCTCTTCCATCCCCTTGCACCTAATTTTGACAAATCCCCTCCTTTTCTCATGCTTCCTTCCAGGAGGCCTTTTATGAGGTGGGGCTGCTTGGAAACCTTATTTTGGGAAAGAATTTAGTGAGCCTCTGATGATGCAGCTGAAACTCTAGGAAAGGCACAACCAGGACAATCATGATGAAGTAGAAGGGGACTGCTGCACCTCAGCAAGGCTGCTTCAGGACCTTTCTGTCAATCAAACACATTTTATTCAAGACGCAGATGGAAACATACCTTAGGCGGGAGGTCCTACTTCCTTAGACCGCAGGTGGCTGCTTGGGCTCCTGCCCATCCTTGGAGTCCCAGAAGAGCAAAGCCATTGCTGACCATTTTGAAAATAGCAAGGGATGAGAGATGTGTAGGAGTCAGGTGCAGGGGCCCTCTGGTGCTGGGTGGAGAGAGATAAGGAGGGGGTCGTAGGCAGCCCTACACCATGTAGTAGCAGTAAGATTTTGGGAAGGGGTGCAGGTTAGCCAGCACAGTGTGGGGAAACCTTAGTTAATTGTTCAGCAACTCTCCTCTGACCAGCCATAAGGAGTATGGTCCATTGGCTCAAACCAGAGTATTTAGTTTGGTCCCCTTTGACCAGCGGCTGCTGTTCCTAGCACTGTTGCACAAGAATGGTGGGGATGACAGGAGAGTGGTGATGGGGAAAAGACTAGAGGTGTACCAGTATATTGGTCCATATTGTATTGGCACCAATAAAAAGAAAAATGGCATTATTGGCAGTCAGCTTTTTTTGGCTGATGTGGCTGATAATGTCACTGATAAATGCTGCGTGCATGCACGCAGGCATAACACATATACAGCCAGGAATGTAACCCAGCAGCTTGAAAAACAGTGTCTGGCCAGTAAGTCTGGGGGGAAGTGGTATGGGAGGTGTGATTGAGGCCCCTGTGGCGAGGGAGGGAATGGGGCTGGGGCTGGAGCAGGGGCAGATGCTGTCCAGGTGGGGCGTAGCATAGGATGGGGCAGTAGGTGGTGCATCCAGGAGGTACGGGGGGCAGTGCAGCTCCTGCTGCTGTTGCGCATACCCCCAGGGGAGGCATGGGGGGCTTTTGCCCCCTGGATTTGTGCGTGGGGCAAGGGCAGGCTGCTCACTGCAGGCTGAGGCTGGCAGGGGCAGGACAGGCAGCAACAGTGCTGGGAGGTAGGGCTACAGCAAATTTGGGGGTTGCTGTAACCCACCCTGTAACTCCCCTTCCCAGTGCCATCCCCAGTCTGCAGTGGGCAGCCTGTCCTTGCCCTGCACACGCATCTTGGAGGCACATGCCTCCCATGTCTTCCCCAGGGCTGCGTGCAGTGGTGGAAGCTGCCCCACTGAGATGAGCTGCCCACTCTGTCTTGTGCCCCGCCACACCCTGGCTGGGTAGCATCTGCCCCAGCCCCACTCCCTCCCTTGCTGTGGGGGCCTCAGTCTGCCCCCCACACCCCTTCCACCAACACAGCCAAATGCTGCTCTTCAAGCTGTGGGGCTGCATATCAGCAGTCAGATCAGTATCAGTCCATATGGCTGGTTAATAATCGACTGTTGATATCAACTGAAAAAAATCTTTATTGGTGCACCCTTAGAGGAGGCATCCTTTTCTTTACATTTCCCAGTTCAGGGATGGTCAGGGTGTGTGGTGCTAATGGGCCACTCCACCTTTCTGTGCTGTTTAGATGGGTTACCACTGCTGGCTGTGCGGAAAGAACAGTAACAGCAAGAAGCAATGGCAACAGCACATCCAGTCAGAGAAGCACAAGGAAAAGGTTTTCACCTCTGATAATGACTCCAGCTGCTGGAACTACCGCTTCCCCATGGGTGAATTCCGGCTCTGTGAAAGGTATGGAGCATGCAACACTTCCCCTGGGGAGGGGAGGAGGAGAGCAGACCTGGATGGGGCGCTCTGCTCTGAATAGGAAGCCCCAAAGGATGTCAGCACATGGGAATTGGGTGAGAACTTGATGGAAACATCCTTGGTAACAAGTCTTGTAGGAGTACCTTGGTATTGAGCTCATATCCCCCCCACGAGTGACGCACTGAAGAATTCAAAGGCAGAACTAATACGTCACCATGCTCACAATGGCAGCTTAGGCCATGGGAAAGGAAAAAAACCTTTAGCCCCACTGTTCTGCCATGCTGACTGCAGTGACGTTAGTTCTCACAAGCTAAGCAGACTCTGATTGGGTTGTTGCTGGGATGAGAGACACCTTCAGAAAAACCCAGGTTCCATATTAAATGGTTTTAGTCTCACTTATCTGCACTTCTCTCTGAATTAGTGTCTTAAAATGTTTGGAGGAGACAATATGGGTGTAACAACTGGGGCCTTGGCTACTTGGGCCTGTTTGAAGTTCCCACAGTACTTTTCTCAAGAGTGCCAGTGCTGGTTTATAAATGTGAGCCAAGTACTAATGTATATGATTTCCTTCTGCTGAACAGAATCCCCTCCTATGCTCCATTAAATATAGTTACTTAACTTCTTGTGCACCATTATACAATCTCCACTATCCCTCCAGAGGTGACAACATTTCTACTGTGAAAATGGATCTATTTAAGGAGATGGTTGCAAAGGCTTTCAGAGTATGGCAGTTTTTAAAGGTGCTACAGCAGTCGAGTAATCTGTTTAAGTCCTGCTCCTTTAAACGCATGAAATCCAGTGAGCTGCTGTTCTTCTCTTGGCAGGTTCCAGAAGACCAAGACCTGCCCTGACGGGGACAAGTGCCGCTACGCTCATGGCCAGGATGAGCTGAACGAGTGGCTGGATCGGAGGGAGGTACTGAAACAGAAACTGGCCAAAGCCCGCAAAGACATGCTGCTTTGCCCCAGGGATGACGACTTTGGCAAATACAACTTCCTATTGAGGGATGACGTATAGTGGAGGGCTGGGGAACCCATTGACTGGAGAAACACAGAGGCAGGTTTTCAAAGGGTGGCTGTGGCAAAGAGTTCAAGATACGTGTCTCATAAAGAGAACTTTTTTTTCATTTTGTTTTAAGATTACCAAGGTGATTTATTGGTGAATGAAATCACAGACTGATTCATCTTTGGCCAGCAAATGCCATGCTCATAACATTTGTTTTCTGTCTTTCTTATTTTAATTCTCTTTCCCCATCCTTTTTTTTTAATTTTTATTTAAAGGAACAAATGCTGTCCCCAGTGGGGCATGAGAGAGAGAGAGAGAGAGAGAATCATGTTGTTAAGATTCCCATGTCCCCGGATTCCAAACTTGGCAGCCTTGTTTTATGGGACATCACAACATAATGAATACAAATATGGAGGAAAAGCCAAGCAAGGGGTCAGGGTTCTTGGAACAAGCATGCCTGTAAAGTTACATATGCCCCTTATTCTCAGTGTCATGAATTAGCTTCCAACCATCTCCTTTGACTGGCATGCAAATGTGGAAGAACTGTACCAAAACAGCTGTAGTAGAGACTCAGATAAGAATTGCCTTAAAGTCCATTTGACTTAAAACATCTGGACTGAGCTCTTACTCCTGGGTGATGGTGAAGGAACAAAATTAGATCCCTAGTCTTCCCCAGAGACACGCCTGACAGCTGAAGAGCATAATGGGTGTCTCACTCCCTAGTTGACTTGTGTCTGGGAAGTACTTTTGGCAGTTTGAAGGCAGTCATAGGTGATTGTTTCCCATTGTGATTGATTGTACCCAGGGAGAGAATGGGTAATGAATTGTTTGATGTCTTTTTCATGAACCGAAAAAATATCAGATGTTTCTTAAAATGGTATGACTGCACACACAAGATCAGCCAAAGAAGGGAAAGTAACTGTTTTTTTGCCCTTTGGCTATGGAAAGTCAGTCAGCTTCTCCCCTCAGGGGGGTTTACCTCTTTAAATGGTGTAACCTAATTAATTGCTTGGGTACTAGTCCTGTCTGTAAAGACTGCAGGCTCTGTCAAAAGAAGCAGGCCAAAAGTCAATTAAGTGGACATTATTAAGTAGTACAGGCCCAAAGTTTAGGGTGTTACTTAGTGTTTTAGTGAAACAATATGATTAGAAGTGATTTCATGGGTTCTGTGACATTTGGAGCTAGCACTATTCTCTGATATATATTGTGGCTACCGGGAGGGTATCCGTGAATGGGGCTCTAAAGCATGCTGTACTTCTCCAAGGAAGGACATGGCCTCATGTCTTTCATACAGGGATGCATTAAGGAAAAGGCTGCAAGGGGCTGTAGTGTCTGCTGTGTCACTTGTATGCTGGCCTCTTTAGAATAGTGGTGAGTACTTGATTAAGTTCACATCTCTGACACTGGTATGATATAAATTATGTTAGAAAGTTAATCAAGCTCAAATGGAGAAACCTAGTTCGCTGACATAAGCATGAACTGTAGTGTAGAGTAATCCCTCCTATGTAACTCCCTTGGGTCAGGATCTCAGTATTTATAATGGCAGTGGTGAGCTTCAGACAGAATGGGGATATGCCAGTAGACTGATGCTTTGCTGGTGGCCAACTTGTTGCCCTGCCCTATTCCATCTGGACCTGGTGAGTGGGTGTATCAGTATCTGCATGGTTTGTACTGAGCTTCCCTGTCCATCACTTTCTTCAGTCTACACATGCATGTGATGCATCTAGACAGCAGCATTGGTTCCAGAGCACTCTGCCTCTACCTTCTTGAGAGAAATGTCTTGTTCTTTACAGTGTCTTACAGGATTATTATACCAGTGAGAAGTCAGAGCCCTGTCTGGTGTGGTATCTGTGCTGCATGGATAATAAGTAAAACATGGCTGTACATTGCATGGTGCTGGGTGCCATTTTCATTACACCTTCCTTCCCACTCTAGTAACACTTGTATCTGTGGCTGAGAGAGATCACATAGATGTAAATACATGGGAAATATTGAATTGGCAGCTGGCATCTTTATAAACTCTTGTAGAGACAGCTAGCTCAGCTCTTCTATAGTGGTTGCAGTACCAGAAATGGGAACAAGGAGACCTAGATTCTGGTCTTTCCATTCTCCCTATGCTACTCACTGGTCCTGGAGAAGCTGCTAGCCCTCATTTTTCTTACTGGTAAAACTGAGGTAATGCTTTACCAGGTATGAGACCTAATTTGCTAATGCCTGCACAACGCTGCGAGATCCTTGCATGCCAGGGCACTGGAAGTGCATAGCCTGTTTAGGATGAGTGCTTTATGATAGAGCTGGGAGAAGAGGGAATCCTTTCACCATTGCTGTCCACTCCTCCCCCCACCAGAGTGAAGGTAGCTGGGGAGCTCCTGCCTCTAGTGCTTGCTCACCCCTGCCCCATGGTCTCATGGGGCATTGCAGTTTTTTGGGTGGGTGGGCAGACACTGTATTTCTTCTGATCTTTTTCTAGCTGCCCTATCCTTGTCTTCCCAATGTGTGTTCAGTAGCCACACCACCCACAGGATTTACCAAAATCAGAGAAGTGGGCATCAGTCCGCAGGATTGTACCCTGTTTTAGGCAATGGGGAAATTAATTAGCATTGGGGAATGCTGGTAAGCATTTTTGTTAAAACCAAATCTACATTTATAGTGTAACTCTAGTGTTCGCTGTGCCATGATTTAAGATAAGATGATCATTTATTTAGATTATGGAGGGGAATGATAAACAACTCCCCATCTCTCTAATCAGAATATAACTGCTCTGCACACCCTCCTCTCCAAACTGATAGTGTTCCCGGGTCCTGTTGTTATGAAGGGGGCAAAGGGAGGAAGTGTGTTGGGGGGGACGTGGTCACAGGTGCTGCATTGAGTATCTATTTTTGTTTTCCCTGATACGATAACCTGATATGTGGTGTTGCAGTATTTTGTCACCAGACTTGTTTTAGTGTGTATATATGTGACCCACCCCCGTGAAAGCATATATACACAGGTATTAAATATATCGCTCTATATAATATTATATATGTGTGTGGTATCAAAGGAATCTTTTTAATGAGGGTAATGGAAAAGGACTCGGGCCAAGAAACGCAGCATCTCCTATTTAAGTGTAATTGCCTTTGTTTTGGAAGGGGGCACATAAAAAAGGAAGGGAGGGTTTAATATAAACAGGTATAAAGTTCTGGATAGAACAGGTTTCTCATACCTCTGAAAACCCTCTGGTGATATTCTGACAATCCCATCTCTCTGAAAGAGTATTAAAGTGCTTAACTAGTGAGTGAACTATCAAGGGCAAGAGGCTCCAGATTTGAACCCTCATTTTATTTTCCTTACAGCTCTTTTTAAAAGTTTATGGGATCTTTGGGCATGTAAATTCATCCTGCCAAAAATACTCGGCACTGGCAGCACAACAATTAACCTGTAGGCCTCCATGGTGTCATTGCATTGCTTTTGGAGCACACTCAACCAAGCACTCATGAAAGACCTTGCAATAACAGGCTAGCCTCTCCGCTTATGTGGTGTGGGAGCTAAGAGGAGAATTTTCGCCAAGGAAACCACTGTGAGGGGTGTTAACAAAAGAGATTTTTTTTTTAAATAAATAAAGAAAAAAGGATAAGGAAAAAAATATATCCCTTAAGCACACAAACACACAGTATTTGATTTAAATCAGTTTATTAAATACTAAAGGATTTAGTGAAAATCCTTTGGGTCAAGGGAGGGATTGATGTGAAGCTGGTGTCAGAGTCAACCAGGCCTTTAAAGAAAAATCATATATTTAGATCATACGAAATCATGCGTCAAAAATGTATGTGCCCTTAGCATGTAAAAGGGAAAGAAAGCAAGGGGATGCTTCAGTTCTAAGCTGGATAGTAATGAGTTAGAGTCCTTTAAATTGTCTTTGTATTAATATAATTCAAGAATACCACGCTTTACTATTAAAAAGAAAACCTTAGTATCTTTCAAAAGATCTAGTACCAGGATAATAATGTAGACGTTTTAACAACATTTTTGTTTTGTTCTTAATAAAAACAAACAAACTTGCTTCTTTTAGCCTTTGTAATAGAAAATAAAAGTGTGCACTTTAAACCCTCTCCTGATGGTTTGTTGGGACAGTGTTTTCCTACAAGGTGCAGAAAAGCATTATTTGGGCTTCAGGGCATCTTGGATGAAGTAATACTGTGGGGAGTATGGGGTGTGAAAGTCAAAGGGGGTGTTCCTGTGCCAAGGGACTGAAGGGCACCTTGTACCCTTTGGTATAATATGGAGCTTTCTCATTGCAACTGTGCATGTGTGTCATAAGACACATTACAGGTCTCTGCTGGATATGCCAATCTTTGATATGAAAGCAGTCTCTTCAGGAGATGCAATTTTAGTCCTCATTCTGAGTCTACACAAGGTTTGTGATCCCATTCTACATTGCTGTGTCTCATAATTATGCAGCAACTGGGATTTTAAGCTGCTGATTGCCAGCTGGTTGGTTCTGCTGTGCGTGCTGCTTTGTGCAATTAGGTTAAATGGTTCCCTCCCCACCCAAGTTTCTATGTAAAACAACCTCCCAAAATGCATTGCATCATGAAAAACTCCCCACAGGCCTCTGCAGCTAGGTACTGGAAGCTCAGGCAGTACCAAGTACTTGCCCAGATTTTCATCTAAGGAATACTATATCCACTGGAGCATCACAGGGAACTTAAAGGACATCTGATACTAGGACATCTATTTTCACTAATTGCCTAAATGCAAATCCATCTGAGATTCCCCTTGTTTATAATGCAAATATCAGAGATGTAGCAAAGAGAATCGTAGGGAGGCATTTGGCTTCTACTGTGATGGGGGCTCTATAAATACCCATATATTGACTGGAGCTGTGGGATCAACAGAATATGAGCTCTCCATGGGTTCAAGATTACAAAAAGGAGCCTGGTTACAAATTGCAGAACAACTTTGTAGAGGGCACAGGCAGAGGATGACCTACTGACAGGATGCCAGGCTAAATGAAGCTGGCAGTGCAAAACTGTAAAGAGAAAACAATCCAATACTGTTTTAAAATGTCTATCAAGATATTGCATGTAAAATTTGTGAGATGGTTGTGTTACAGCATGATCAAGGTTCCCTTTGGTAAGTTCTGTAAGCACCCTCTATGCAGGTAACATGCCTTTGCCTGGAACATCGAGTGTGTCTCCACCATTTGAGAAAAAGCTGTAAAAGTACAAAAGGAAACAGAGTAAGATGGAAGGATCAGAAGGCAGGACATGAGGAGAAAAACTGATGGGGCTAAGTATTTATGATCAAGAAAGGAGAATCATCTTCAGGGACATGCACCCCAACTGAAAACACCTTCAAGGTAAAATAACCACTGAAGTTCACTGAAGGAATGCTGAAGCTTGAAGACAAGGAGCAATGAATGGCTTGAACAAGTTAAAGTGAAAACACAAACATTTAACAACAAGAGAGAGTGAGCCATGAATTATTCTCACCACCAGTGAAGGAGGCTCCAGGGTTGCACAGCAAGCTAGATAACATGCTAATTTGGAGGAAGAACTGAGAAAAGCAGTGGAAGAGATTGTACTGGATGAACTGAACAGAATGTCAGAGAAGTGGGAGGTGCACCCTCAGTAGGCTAACCAGGAGCGGGTAATGTTTCAAGAAAAAGACCTTTAATGAAGTTGCATTGTAATCTCACAATCCGAGTATTCCGTGCCTGCCTAACATGGGTTTTCAAACTGATTCATTGATTGATCACATCAGTCTTTCCACATTTATAGCGTATCACTGTCAAACAATAATGCAACATGAAGAGGTAAATATCATTGTGGTGAATCATAGTTTTTATTGTGTCAGTGCCAAAAAGCGAACTCAGTATGGAGCTGCATTTTTGTGAGGTACTGTACAACCCCAGCAACAGATGGTCCCTGCCCCAAAGGGATTACAGCCTAAGCAGACAAGATAGACACAGGGCAGAGAGAAGAGCAGAGCACACAAGGAGAGTGAATGATGTGATGGCAGCACAAACGGTGGGACTACAGTTGTGGGGTTGGTGTAGTCAGGCGGGTATAGGAAAGTAATAGGAAGGAAGGGAATGACAGACACGAGGCAGGGGAGAAGACACTAAGAGGCAGGTGTGATATAGACTTAAAATGAAGAAGCTAGGCAGGGGAGGGTACCCATCAGCATGGGGCAGAGAAAGTTTTTGGGCAGCTCGAAAGTCATTTAAGGCTTTGCAGCTGATTCTACTAGCCAGTTTCTAGGCAGCACATATTCACATGGCACCCACTGCTTGGCACTCCTCGGTCTCCCGTCAGGAGCACCATGTCATTCTACATGCATCCAAAATGTGGATGCCTCTTCTGCACAGTTTGGGATCCAGTGAGGTGCTTAGATGACCATGGCTGAGCCCCATGGCTGGGGACAGACATTACACACAAACCAGTTTGAGTGATCAGAAACTGGTTTAAACCTATAACAGAACAGATATTCAGTAGACATAAATCGATTTGAAAATGACTGAAACTGGTTTGAGATGAACCTGGTTGAATATAGCATCAGACTTAACTGACTTGGGTCAAACCAGTTTATGCAATGTCTGTCCAAGACCCCTTGCTGGTTTAAGTTAAACCAGACTCCCCCAGCATCCCGGCATACTCTCTGGGCTGAGTGGGGCTCTCTGCTCCACAGCAGAGCTGGCCCCTCCCCTCCACTCCCTAGCTGCAGCTCCCACAGACTGCAGGCATCTGCCTGGCTTCCCCTGTGCTCCCTCTCCACCCCCCCCCCCCACTCCCTGCTAAGCAGGAGTGTCCTGCCAGGGCCTGGCCAAGTCTCCCCCACACTACAGTTCAGCACTGAAATGGAAGGGAGAGCTGTTCTAGTTCTCCCCAGATTTTAGCCTGAGCCACTGCAGGCATGTGCCTGCATTTCTGGGATGTCTGTGTGGTTACAAACCAGTTTGGACTAGCCAAGTGAGACTAACCTGCAAAGATTTAATCAATTCTGGCTCAGGCTTTTGGAATGTCTGTCCCTAGACCATCTAACCCTTCCTTGCCAGGGCAGCACTCATTACTATGACTGCCTCTGACTGATCCCTTGGGCTGGCACCTCTGCAATTCTGTATATGGGATGCTGCACTCCAAGCTTTAAGATTCTCTAATTGCCTTAAAAACTATGGGCACTAAAATGAGACCCAAGCCACAGACTTTTCATGCTCAGAGAAGAAGTGTTTATTCTTGCAGGAGACCTGGATAATCTCTCTTATTCCTAAAGCAATTCCCTTGGTCTACAGTGACAGTTCTGGTACCTAGAAGGAGGGGCAGGGTTGCTTGTTGCTGCAGCTGCATATCGACTAACACCCTGCCCTGGTACTCCTTTGGCAACAGGCCTAGAAAAGTAGAGATGGGTAGCACCAGCTGAATAGGGAGTGTGATAGCTTCAGTGTTCATAAACCAAACATGAATGGGAGAACCTGCAAGGGAACTCGAGGTGCTGTAGGAAGTGGTGTGAGTGACTCATGCCCACATGTTGCCTCTGAGTCTGTGCAGAATTGACATTTCAGAATGACAGCACAGGCTTCTGCCATCTCTCCTAAGAGACCTAAAAGAAGCAGAGGCCCTAACTGTTCTGGATCATCCAAAGATGTTTTTCATAACAATACGAGTGTCGGCCTCATCCAAGTTCCGGCCTGGGTAATTGTTTTCTTCTGACCTAAATTCCTCCTGGTAGCTTCAGTTGGACACAGTGTTCTTTGCTTCTTGTTCTGATCTGCTGTTCAGTTTTGCTGTGTGGTATATAATCCCACAGGCAGCTACATTTCAGTGATGGGTGAGTAGTACAGTCTGTACAGTGCTTTGGGATACAAGGGGTAAAAGAGGTGGCTGAGAGATGTCAGTATTAATTACAGAGCTGGTCTTAGCTATTTTTTAAAGAATCATAGAAAAATAGAGCTGGGAGGGATCTCGAGAGATCTGGTCTAGTCCAAACCTTGGATCAAGGTAGAATCAACCTGTCTCAGTCAGCTGAGGCAAATGTTCATCTAGCCCAGTGTTTGCCAAACTTTTGGCACCTGGTGCACTTCCTTCTGGATTAAAATTGGGAGCATGCTTTTTGAATTTCACAGCACCCCAGCTGAAAATCACTGAGATTAGATCCAATTCACAAAAGATACGGAGGGGGGTCTTCAGGCTAAAAAACAGTTGCGAATCACTGACCTAGCTGGTACCTCTTAAGGGCAGTAGGAGCAGGACCTCACCCTGCTGTGCCTTGCTCTTTCCAATGTCTGCCCCTGCTGACCTTTGGTTTGTACCTCAGGGGAAAAGAACAGTCCCTGCTACCGAGGCTCCTCCTGCAAGGTCTCACATAGCCATGATCACCCCCATGGCCCCTAGAGCATGGAAGGAGTGAAGTGAATGAGCCAGATTGCAAAGTTCAGCTCTGTCTGCTTTCACTTGCCCACTTGCAGTCAAGTGCACTGCTGGGAGCATGAGGGGGTCAGGCACAAGGGCTGGGGAATGAGTAAAGGAGGGAATCGATAGCAATGGTAGTCTCCAGAGGATCAGCTGCAGGCACTACTGGAGTAGCTGGGGCAGGCATAGGGTCCTGGATGGGAGACGAGCATTTACTCCTAATGGGATCTCACAGCACATGTCTATCCCTGTGCCATGGCACACTCTTTGGGAATCAGTAGTCTAACCCAGTGATTCTCAACCAGGGAACTTTTCAAGGGTGCTGTAGGATGTTATGCAATGTTAGCACTGTTAGGTGTGTGCACATAATTCACATGATAAACCCAGAGATTTCAAATAGGAATCCATAGTGTAGAAACTTTTTGAGTTGTCTTTCTGAGTTCTTTGCAACAGAAGATCACCTCTAATATTTTTTTTTTAGTATGACACCCTACCTTCTTGGTTACAATTACCTGATACAAAAGAGGCATGACAACCTACACAGAAGAGCTTCAGTTGCTTTAGTGGCCACCTCAGTCAGAAGTGCTGATCCTTCTGTGATTTCAACTACTTTCCTTTCTTCCATCACTCTCCTATATTAATTTGACTCCTAACAGGGATGCTGGAAGCAAGGGACTCTTTGTGAGACTATGCGTCTGGCATTTTCCAAATCTGGTTCTATTTTGGCTACCACATGTTTCATAACGAGAGAAAGGCACAGCTGCAGCTGTAGGTCTGCCTGCCTTTTCCTCCTGGGGAAAAGATGTTCCTGGTGATTCCAGGAATGATTCTCTTGTTAGGTCCTTGCCTACCATCTTAATTTTCCAGGGAGCAGCAGCCTGCAAAGGATAAGCTTGGGTAAGCAAAGCTATAGGGGACCCACCTGCAATGAGAGTTGTCCAAGGGGACACATTTTTACATAGGCAAGCTAATAAGCTTCTGGCATGACCTGTGTGAGGAATGTCTTCTGCCTCGGGCTAGAAATGCAAGTGATTCTGTTTGCTTAGCCCATTTCACTTGCTTGTTCAATACAGGGGCCTCAGTAACAGACCCTGCTTGTCATTGATATGTGGGGCAGAAGGAAGGAGCCAAAGCATTGCTGCTAGGACTCATTAACATTGTGAAAAAGAACTGAAGCACACACAAGCAATGGGGAATAAGATGGCAGAAAAAACCATGGGAATGTCAAATGGAGGGCTGTATGGTCACAGCCCACACTGATTCTCCATCTATGGGCTATACACAAGTGCCAGCTTGGAGTACTGATCACAGCAATGCCAATCTGAAGTCACAGAGATATTGGCCATGGAGATACCTAGCCAGAACAGCTGAAAAACCCTGCTCTGACCACTGCGCTTGGCTGTGGGCTGATGTCGGACAGTTGGGGAAGAATTTCTCAAGCTGGTGTTAAGTAGGGTTGAAGGAGCTGAAATTCTGTTCCTACAGGTGAGACCAAAACCCAATGCTTTCCCCACTTCAAGGAGGAGAGTGCTTTATCCTATCTCTATGGCTTCCACAACAAACAGCCTGCCCTCCCCTCCCTATCACCCTGCCTGGGGGAGCTGAGCTGAAACTGAACACCCTGCTGTGATGTGCCTAGTGATCAAAGAAAAGGATTAAGGAGAAATGTTCAGCCTGCTGTTGACATGAGGGGCACCTCCCTGGCTCCCACCAACAGCCTGTATCTGGGGATTAACTCTAATTCTTCCTCCCTCCCACCCCACCTTTCCTCTCCTGTAGGAGCTGTGACAGGAACACTCTGATAAATCAGGCTGACCTTTTCTGATTAAGCTGGGGGAAGGAGGCCTTTCAGCAACCAACTGGGTTAGATTTTTTAATTGTCCTGCTGCAAGGAGTCAGATGGATGTCCATAGCAATCAAATTCTCCACCCTTAAAACAGGATTTTCATGTGTAATTCCCTTATATACTACCTCCTTCCAACATACCAACCCAAGAAATAAGGAGGGAGTTTGGTGTAAGCCCTCGTTGAGCACTAACACTGAGTGGTAACAGTTTTGTAATGTAGGAATGTACCTGATTGTGATGGCCTCTTTAAAACTACTTCAACAGTGAAAAGAAATAAATAAGCAGTCCAGGAGTTGGTAGTTTAGAAGCCAGTTAGCTCCAGGACTAATAAAGAGCTGAAAGATTATGTCCCCTGGAGAAAAGAACAGCTGAAAAAACTGTGGGAGTCAGGAGCATAGCCTGGCAAAGAGAGTTTGTACTTGCAGGACTGCTACAATATGCCATTTGGTAAAGACTTTATAAACAGAGTGCCAAACAAGGCAAACCCAGTTCAGATACTTTAGTTCTGTCAAGAATTGTGGGAGAGGACTGAACCCTGATACAGTACTTCTATCAACTAGACTTAAATTGATCAACTCTTTTCACAGTCGCTGAATTGAGTCTCTAGCATTGTAACACTAGAAAATCTCCCTCTTACATTCTTGGCCCCCTGAGCCATCCAGTTGCTGCTTTGCTGCATAATTATTATTTTTTAATAATTGTGTCTCCATTTATTTGAATTACACACCCAACAGCCTAGCCTGCAGTGATACATTATAATTGTTCACAAAGGGCAAAAGATCCAAACAATTAATTTAAAGCAATGGATAGTCATTGGCTAAGGACTGGTTCAAAATGAGCAGAAAGATACTGGAAAGCAACTCAGGGAAGGCCACTGAACCTCAGTTCTGTTTGGCAGCTGCCCCGGTAGGTTTAGTACAATCCTTTGCAGTTCTACTGATGCAGTTGAATCCCAGACTTCCACTTGCTCTGGTATCACAGACCTGGGTTCCCAAGAGGTGGTGCAAATGCCTTTCACTTATAACAACCATCCCTGGAGGTGTGGATAATGCCCTTCTGGAATGGGAAAGCAGATATGCAGCAGATATTCCTTTTCAAAGGTGGTAGAGAAATGTAAGTCATTAGCAGAGAATGTGTGAAAATCTGGCTCCTGTCAAAAGATACAAAAGTTCCTCAAAATAAGTCCAAATTATTTATGGAATAAATAGGAAAATTTCCTGCTTGGTGACTGATTTCAGTTGGTTATTTAGTACAATAGGGGGTTTAAGACTAAATACCGAAAAATCTAAATGACTGACATAGAAAGGTTAATATCTAGTCACCAATAAATTGTTTCTTGGTATGATGGGAAATAAGTGCCAAGGAATGAAGTGCCAGATTTTTATAACCACAAGGGTTGGAGCCTTCCTAAAGTCCACTAGGAATCTAGGAATCCTTTTGCAACAGAAGTGACACTAAAGTCTTGTGAGACATGACTATGCCATTCAATAGAAGAGGGTTCTGCTGCCAAAATTAATTGTCTCAAATGTTGAAGGTTGAGCAAAATATAATTGAAATGGGTGAGTTTAGCCATCACCCTTTATTTAAGATAGCTGTAGGAAACAATTAACCTCCTCTATGACAAAATACTGATTTTCTGACCAAAACATAGGCCTCTGCCACTGCCCAAGGCCTCTCAAGAATTTGAATGATGTGTATAGAAGGGCTGTACTGGATATTGTTTTGAGTGGAAGCATATATATAAGAGGAGCAAGCGAATGGAAGGAGCAGAAAGCTCACTACAGCAGTGCTCCTAGTATGACCCTGAGAAAAAGATGAGAGCACTGTTTGGGCTAACAGCTTAGTAGCAGACAGGAACTTGGAGCTGTGCCCAAGGAAATCATCTCCTGTTATTTGACTCCTGTGTTGTGAGGAACAAGAACTCTACATGTTCTTTGTAGAGAGGTTTTCTTCAAAGATACCTGACTTCACCGTGTCCTCTCTTAACCAAAACAGCCCCTCCACTTCCCCAAACTTTGATTTACTGTTCAGATCAAGAAGGGTACTGATGATGTTAATGATAGTGGCATTGAGGGTGCTCAGTGATATGCTTTAAGCAATAACAATTTGTGATAAAACTCAATAGGAAAATACTCTCTCAATGTGAAATTATTTTAAAACAAACTACTAAATTGTTGGATCTGCTACTAGCAAGAGGATCGGTTCCATGAAGAGCTGGGGTTTGAAGGAAGGAATATGGGCCAACCATTAATTGTTATTAAAACACATAACCGGAGTGAAAAGAATGTGAAAAATGCAGAGAGCTGTACTGAAACAGATGTCAGGGGAACCATATTCTTAGGAACCCAGTGTAACAAAGCCACTATCCCATGCAGACCTAATGCAAGCATGAGAGTCTGACCAGCAAGCAGCAGGGTATTTGTGCAATCAGATATGCATATAGTAGGCCAACATTTAGCAAAATGGTTGTGAAGGTAGCCCAAACCTGCATCATGTAGGGCTTTAAGATCTAGGAGTGGTAATTCAATCTTTATTCACATAAAGAATGCAGGGCTGATATAATATGATCATGGTTGCTCAAACCTGTGAGCAAACATGCTGCTAGGAGATTAACAAATTGTGAATGCTGAAGTCTTACTGAGA
>JAGPOW010001296.1:52123239-52210410 GCA_030014935.1 Caiman crocodilus
CTACATTTAAATTTAATTACAACATAAATGTTTACACAAGCCTGTAAATCACTGCAAGATAAATAAGGGTATATATACCTAGTCCAAACTGGGCACCTTGGTGCCATGGCTAATACATGGCTGTTTCAGATGAGACAATGTTTATTTAAACTATCTTCACTAATCCCTATCACATCCCCTCACAAGTAAGGACCCAAAAGAAGAGACAAGCCCCTTGTTATTATGATGCTACCCCTGGAAAGATTTGTTTCCCAAGGTTTTGAAATCAAGTAAGCCCTGATACATCATTATGTATTATAGAAGCATGTTTCCAGGACAGAGACAACATTTTCTGGGTCTATGGGACAAGAGAAATGTATAATTTTAGCAAGACATCTCAGAGATATAGTGGACACAAGAAATTATCTATTTGATCTCAGTTGAATAGCACCCATAATTTCATCCATCACTACCAAATAGTAAAACACTTGTGCTGGCAATTTCACACCCTCATAAATTCCCTCATTTGCTGCAGCAAAAATCCACAGTCAGTATCTATAAATTACTGACAAGCAGATTATGCCACAGATAACTAGGGATGTTCAGTCAAAATGTCCCTGATCAGTGCAGTATCACCTTCTGAGAGGTCACAGCCTAGCTGGAATCAAGATGTCACAGGTGTCAGACTGCATGTGCAACTGAAATAGCACCCCCCATTACTATCTTCAAAAGGAGCTACCTGTGATTTGGTCATAACTGAACTGATAACCATCCTGGACTCAACAGGAGGAGAGTGAGAAGGACAGATCATTGCATATCGAGGCACAGTGGGTACCAGTCCACATTATGCAGACATGGACAGAGCCTCACAATAATGAATGGCTCTACAACCAATCCACCTACCTCAACCAACCAAGATGGATAAGGTTTGAAACTAGATGGTAGGTGTGAGAGAAGAACACCTTGAGAGAGTATGTCTCTTTTCTGCCCTATACTGCAGCATGAGTGGAGACTTAAGAGCTTTCTCACTCTACAAGGACCTGCTGACAGGTCAGTCTCCACCAGGGAGAACCGATTCTCCTCCCCTGGGATTAAAGTAGCAAGAATCTTTTGAGTGATAAGGAATCCTATGCGGCCTATCACTTTACCATAGCTTTTGGTAGGAGAGGTACACTGTAAAGACTTGTACTTGTAGGCAGTGGTGTACTTGCCAGCCTGTGTGTGAGTTGATTGTTATCACGGGTTGGCTATTGTTTTTTGATTTAAAGGAAAGTGCTGAGGGCTTAATGTTATTGAATCTAAACACAGTGCCAAAAACACCTAACTTGAGATCTTTTCAAAGCTTATTAGGGACTTCAGCCCTAATTAATTTGAAAATCTCAGCCATACAGCCCAGGATAGGCATGTTCCCCCATTCTTTCTAGTTTAAATATATCTAACCTGTTCATTGTGATACTGAAAAGAAACACAGTATTCTTGGAGGGGCAGAAAAAAGATTATCAGTTTTAAAACTCTGGACCCTGTCCCAGCAAAATACTTAAGCCAATGAAACCCAGAACCTGGCTCCAACACCAAATTGGCTTTTCTGCTTGTCACCTACAGCTTTCATGGGAAATGTTATGAGTTTTTTTGTTTGCTTGTTTTTTCTTTTTGCTGCATGCATTGGCTGCGTTCTCCATGCAACACCTACATAATCTCTCTCAAGCTGTACAAGTACGGTCCTGCTTCCTTTTGAACTGAAGCATGTTTATCACAGTTCACCTAAGGCTGTGAATGCTGTCATGGCTTTTTTGGTTAACACTTGACTGCTCATGCCATTCTTGAGCCAGTCCTGAATGCCAGGGGTTTTTGCACATGCATATATTTCAAGGTATGAGTGGTCCCACTCACTTCAGTAGAGCTACTTTTCTGTGCTTAAATTAAGTATGATGTAACTTGCTTTGCTAGCTTGGGTCCACTTTCTGGGAACCCCAAGTGACCAAAGCTGTTGATTTGCCCATGCTTATGAAATATTTAATTAGTACTCATTTAAATGCACACATTTGAAATGTGCAGGGGGATATATTTAAAAAGTGGTGAAAGTAAAGGCCGTTCTGTTTGCCCCATGCAGCTGCAGAAACACGATTCTGAAAGGTTCAGGAAAGAGACCACTTGAGGACAGCCAGATCTGTTCCCCCTCAGAGCCAGGTGACATCAGACGAAAGACTTTAGCCACTGAAGTGGGAAACATTTATGCTCATGCTGAACTTCCCACAGAGGAAGTCAACAAGCCCTTCACAACCCCTGAAGACCTCCACTCCCTTTATCACCCAGGATGGCATCTGCTCATTTTGTTGTTTCTGGATCAGCTTTTGCCGTGGCTTTGCAGACGAATACTCCTTATTTTATTATGTTCTATTTTTTAGGAAAAGATCGATAATAGTGAGATTTTTGAAGGGGAACCCCAGTGCCTTGCGCTGTTCCCAGTATTAACCGTGTCACCGCAGCGCGTCAGGGCTGCCGCTGTGTCCAGGGAGTATGCCTGAGAAGAGGTAATAAACAGGATGGAGAGATGTCCGAGAGAGGAGTCTTCCTTTGGGCCTGGCAGCCAGTGGGGCACGGTACACCCCCCACGTGGGACAGGCCCTGAGGCTCTGAGCGAGCATTGGCGGGAAAGGCGCGCAACACCTCAGGAATTGGAACGTTAGGTAACCAGCCCAGTTCTCTGCCCCCTGATTGGCCGCGGCGAGCCCTCGCAGCCCATCCTGGCGGGCAGCCCAGCCCGGGGCGCCCGCGGGGCAGCTCCGCCATTGGCTGGCGCGGGGCGGGGCGGGGCGGTGGCCGAGCTCCCCGCCCCCCCATTCCCCTCCCTCCCGCGATGCTCTCACACCTCCCATTAAAGCCATCGCAGCCGCTGGAGCCTGCTAATGTCGGGCTGCAGGAACGGCGGCGCCCCTACAGTCATGGACTTCCCCGAAGTCCTGAAGTCCCTGCTGGAGTACTCCTTGCCCGGCACCGGCAACCTGGCAGGTAGGACAGGGGGTGAACGCGCATGCACGTCGCTGGGATTGCATAGACAGGCGGGTGCCTGCTCCGGGGGGATCGAGGAGCGGGCAGGAGAGAGAAGAGCCAGTGTCCGAAGCGCCGAGCGGCCGATCCCGCGCCCGGGAGTTTCTCGGGCTTTGCACGTGGGCCAACGGGGCAGGGCAACGGCCAGGAGTAGCTCCCCGGTCGCTGACCCCAGGCTCCAGTCCTGCAGCGGAGACGATCGTCCCCCGCCGCGGGTCGCGTAGTGATGCGGGCATCTAGGCGTGTTGTGCTGTCGTGCCTGGACCAGGGGAAAGCTGGGGTGAGGCTGTGCAATGCACGTCCCGTCCCCCACCCGGCCCGGCTGGTCATTGATTGTGGCTAGAGTCGCCGGGCGCCGAGAGGGACCAGCCCAGGCTCCGGGGAGGGCTCGGACATCAGCGCTGGATGCGCGGGACGTGGGGGATAGCTCTCACCTGCAGAGGGGAGTCGGCTATCCCCCACGATCCTTCCTGCATGTAGTTGGATGGGGAGGAGGTGGAGGGTGATCCAGCCTCAGGGAGGGGGCTGAACTAGATCAGGGTTTCTCAACCCGTAGGTTGCAAGAATGTATGAAGGGGTGAGAGCCAACTTTAAAAAATGGATTAACAAACTTTAAAAATGGATTCTCCTTTAAAGGAGAAAAACGTGGGAAAAAAACCCAGTGGTTTTTCCCTTGCAGATTGGCAGAGATCCAGCCTGCAAGGGGCTGCTTGGGGGCCCCTGCTGCCCCCCAAGCTCCCCACCCCACATGCTGGGGCAGCAGGTGGGGAGTGAGGGGTGCTGGGTGGGGACTGGTCATCAATGTTTTTACAAATGGATCCTGGTTACAAAAAAGGTTGAGAACCACTGAATGAGATGACCTCTGGAGGGCCCTCCCAGGCCCTGCTTCATCTGCCCCCCTCCCTCTTCCCATCTGCAGGTGGGAGCCATCTGCCTCTTGCAGCTACTTTCTGCTTGCAGCTAACACTGTTGCTCAGTGTTGTGGGAGTGCTGTAGAAGCACCAAGGCATTCCTCAGTCATGTCCAAACTGAATAGCTCTAAATTGAAGATGCCTGAAGCAATGGGAGTACCTGTGATGACAAAGGGGTTAACTGGAACTAGTGCTACTTTATTTTGTCAGTTCCTCTTGCTGTGAACTCACTCCTTTGCCCCCTTGCTGGGACTTTAAGCAACAATCAGCCTCATAGGTCCTGAACATCCAGCTCCATAACATGTTTCTCAGCTGTCTTGTGCCATGATGAAAAGGTGCCTTGGAAGGGAGGGTGCAGTTGACAGGTACAAATGGTACAAAGGTCCTTGTAGTTGAAATAAAGCTTGGTTTGATAGATCCTTGTTTCCACACCCAAGGCAACCCAGTGCAGGTCATCCACTGGAGGAAGGCTGGGAAAAAGAATCTGTTTGCCAGAAGCTAGAGGGAAAAAAAATTAATTCTTAATTTGATAAGCATTTTTATTTGGTGGAGGGGGATACATTACATCTACCAACCTTGGTAAGCCCAGAGCCTCTCCCTTACCACATGCCTCTCCCAATCTGTTAGACCCCAGACACTCATTTTGCACATGCTGTACTCTGAGTGGTTCTCCTGGTAGTGGTGAGTGTACACACCCACTCTGCCAGAGTGGGTATTTTATTTGCACACCTGTTGCATTGGAACTGGGATTTTTCCTCTCCTCATTTGGAGCTGAATTCCCTATCACAGGCTTTTCAATATAAAAGCCAAATACAATCCCCTCCCTGCCTTTTCCCCATTCTTAATACCACAGTGCAAGAGAAACTGACATTAAAATTGAGTGCCACTTGTACTGTAGAATCTCTGAACCAGAAGGGTATGGCTGATGAACAGCAACTGCTGGTTTGTTACACCTAATCCATTTTTTCTGTTGGTGATTAGAATATCTAATCTCAGGAGAAGGCCAAGGAAAAAGTCACAAAACAGCTTCTCATCACTGTCTGAGACGGTACCAGATGTGACACCCAGACAGCATGCAGTGGAAGGGATCCCACAAGCAGCTTCCCACAAACTCCTACCTGCACAAGTGACTAGTATTATGTAAGCCAAACTGCCCATGTGCAAAAGTCACAAGGTTATGACTGTTCAAAATTAAACAAGCATGATGTTTAGCATCTTATGAGCTTGTATGGGAAAAAAAGCAGTGGGTGGTGTCAGTCTTAAATAAAAGTACTGCAAGTGGCTACTTTGGGACCTTAATGATGTTTGGTGAATGAGCCTAATCACCTCTCTTAGTGGTATTGGAAGAACATGTAAATTCACTGCCAGACTAGATTGCTTTTGGGGATCTGGAGTGAAGAAAGGCACTGATTCACTGTTTCAGCATTGGCATTTAGGCTCCTCACATTATTAAATCACTCCTCTTGCAAGGCAGGGGAAACGGTATCTTTAAAGTGAAATAATGGAAAGCAAAAATGAGGACTGGATCCCAGTTGCAAGGGCACAATGACACCCTTCAGCTGAATCCCCCTGGTATATTTCTCCTTCCAATTCTGTTCCTTCTGGTCTCCTCAGGTTGAGTTTTTTCCTTGTTACCTGAAAGAAGAACAAGCAGAAACTTTTCCTGCAGTCCAGTTTCCCCTTCTAGAGCTTCTAGATCTGAATATGGGGTAGGGGTGATGAAGGGTGGGGTTGTGGTTTATCTGGTGTGAATGGTCATTGCTTCATGCTTAATTGCATATGGCGCATCTGCTTTATGTATTCTCTTTACGCTTTATGTATGCATTTCTCTTTTTCTGCCAGATGAAGTAAAGGGGAGTTGCCATGTGTTCAATTCATTTACCAAACAGAACCTGTAGCAGGTGTTTATTAATCCATTTGACATGAGTCTGGTTCTGCTTAGTTTCTTGTATTGTGCATCATGCTATCTGGGTGCCTTTCAGTGATGTATTAAGTAACATAACTATCACCTATTACATTTGCCTTCTCTGTTCCTATCCCTGGGGTGGGGAAATTTTGTACTGGTTTGTCCTTTGTTCTGATATACTATGAAGGATTCATGTGACCACCAGCTCAAAGAAATCTGCCTTGCAATTGGGACAGGAAGGGGTTATATTTGAGGTAGGTCTTGGATCCTGTGGGAGGGAACTCTGTAGTCATAAGTAACCCAGGAAAATGCACAATTGAGCTTCCCTCTTTTAAAAGATAATCTACCATGCTGAAGGAGTGCAGTTTTGGCTGAGTTATGGAAGTACTTCCCATGGGTATGGGGTGGTTTGCTTTGAGTATAGATGCTACTGCTCTCCAATGCTTGGGATGTATTTTTATTTTTTTACATTACTATGGAAATGCCCAGCATTTCTGGAGCTACTCTTTCTGTCTAGGGAAGACTACATTTGAAATGTCACCCTTGTCTATGAATGTATTAGTTCTGCCAGTTGAGATTTTGAGGAGCATCTCCAGCACTTAGCTGCACTGAGGACTATGGTTTTGGAAACAGATTGCAAGTGCTATTCCCTTAACGTGTGGAGTAAGTGTGGTACATGTTTCCTGCATCAATTACATGCATTTTCAGGAATGCTGCATGAAATCACTAACACTAATAAAAACTAGAGCTCTTGATCACCATAAGCTACACTGTTGTGAGGAGCTTCCCCCATCTCCTCAGTATTGCTGTATTGAACCTATATCTCTGAATGTGGTACCATTTTCCCTTTGTTACTTTAAACTGTTTCCAGCCATGAAATACAGTCTCTTCCTTCTTCCAAGGGTTTAGCAACATTATATCTAGGATGCACAGCTATTGTTGTCATGCTGTAGAATTAGGAGACCAAATCCAGGCCCCTAGGTATGTGATCTCTTGATCCAGCTGACAATTGTTGAGTTAGGCATTATGGTTTACACTAGCTGACCTAGGCAGTAGCACTACAGTATCTCAAGGCTGGGTTTGCTTGGGTTTTCCCAGAGGCTTGTTCTTAGGAGAGGAATTCTCATGATGACAGCTTTTGATATTATAATTATTATTTATTTCAGTTCAAACAGCACGCTAGCACCTTGTGTTACTGTGCCTCCTTGCTCTGCCTTTTATCCAGGGTGTGTCTGACAGTAGTTCTCAACCCTTCTAGACTCAAGCCACCCCTTGGAAAAATGCCAGCTCTGTTTCACTATTTTTTTGGCTGTTGGGAAATAATAGAGCATTTTTTTTCTGTTGCAAAGAACTTGGGGAGATCACAACCAGTCAGAATCTTTTTAACACAGTGGATTCCTATTTGAAATCTCTGGGTTTGCCTTGTAAGTAGCTAAGAACTGCCTTGTACTTGGTCAGGGGACAGGTGGCAGGGAGCAGGTGCTGAAAGGGAAAGGTAACCTGGTGAGAACAGTTTCCCCCACTGCGCCTTTCGCACTTGCAGCCTGTAGCATTAGGCCAAGGAAGTTCTGATTCGGAAGCCGTGCTCCCAGCTCCCGCGCTCAACAGCTGCCATTGTTCTTTTCCTCCAAGAACTTGTCCAATCCCTTTTTGAACCTGGCTAAAGTCTTGGCCACTGTGACACCTGGACACAAGGAGATGCACACTGTAAGGATATGCTGTATGAGTAAGAACTTCCTTTTGCTCATTTTAAGCAGGGTGTCCACTAGCTTTAAGGCCAGACCCCTAGTTCTTCTGCCAGGGCAGGTGTGCAAACAGGAGTCCTGAGCAGCAGCACTGGCAGTGGAAGGGCCCTGCATTGAGAAGCCCAGTGCCCAAAGCACCCCACAACAACTGCTGCCCTAGGCTCCCTCTTGTGGGGGGGCACATCTACTCTTGCTGGCAGGGAGAAATCAACACAAGCTGAAGCCAGGGAACACCCCACTCCGCCACTGGCATTCACTTCATTGCAGAACGCTGCTGAGCCCAGGGTAAATCCCCGCCCTGCCCGACGACCGCACGTGTCTACCACGAGTAGCAGCGCCACGTACGCATGCGCGCAGGGTCGGAGGCTCCTCCCGTTAACGGGCTCGCACCGCCCCTATTGGCTACCCCCAACCCCCCGTGCGCGCGCCGCGCCGGCTGCCGTTACCGTCTACCCGCTCGGTCCCCCCCCTCCCCTCCGATCTGCGCCAGTGGAAGAAACTGCAGCGGGCGGTGACGTGGGAGGGGCTGCCATGCTAATGAGCCACTCACCCTTCCCTGCACGTGCCCGGCGGTGGGGAGCAAATGTCCCCGCCCGCCCCTTGACGCCAGCGTGAGGGGCCCGGCCGGCGTGGGCGCGCCCCTCAAGCAGCTCAGCCAATTACAGCACGGGGCCTGCGCGAGAGGGGCGGGGACAGAAAAAAACTCGCTCTGCTGAGTGCCAAGGGGAGGGGGGGAGCAACGGTTGCCTGCGCATGCGTGTTATACCGCCCGCCGCCGCCTCCGGTGTGTCGGTGAGTCCTCGGGAGCTGTCGCAGCCCGCCTCGCTCGCCCGCCCCGCGGGGAGCATGCCCGGCCGCGCTGCGCACCAGGAGGCAGCCGCGGGGAGCGCCGGGGCCGCCGCGCAGGCGGAGCGGGGCCTGGCCGGCGCTTTCCCACTGGTGTTGAAGAAACTGATGGAGAACCCGCCGCGGGACGCCCGGCTCGGTGCGTGAGCAGCAGCGGTGCCTCTCCTCGCGCCCCCTCCCCCGGGGTCACGTCGGGACGCGTCGCAGCGGGCGGGGGGCGGGGCCCTCGGGGCAGGGGCGGGACCTCGCTGGGGTCAGCCCAGGTGAGCGCGACGCTCGTAGGTGCCGCCCCTTCGGCGTCATGGGACGCCGGACCTGCTGCTCGTTCTGGGCCTGGGGCCACTCGCGGAGGGGGAATGGGAAGAGGGTTCTACGCGGCGCTAGTGCGCAGGCTCCTGACTAGTAGTAGCGGGGTGCGGGGTGCGCCTGCGCGGCGGTGGTGGTCCACGCGCACGCCCCCGCCTTGCCGCTCCCGCCTCCATGGCGGCTCCCGGGGCTGTGTGGGTCCTTGCTGCTGCTAGGCAGACAGGGCTTTGTGGGTAAATGTGATATCACTCTTATTAGACCAACCGAGTAGTTGGAAAAACTGTTCTCTGCAAGCTTTCCGGCACAAACACCTTCAGGCACGGGGAGCGTCTTAAAAGAGGTCACATTTTCCCGAGGCTTGTCTGCCTGTGTCCTTAGGCCAGCACGGCTGCAGCCAACACCCCTAAAGCTGCTGCAAGGTGGTGTGTGCCCCTCCTGCCCCCAGGCCCACAGCAGAAGTGTGGTGGGAGCAGGGGGAATGTCCCCTCTTGCCCCCTCAGAAAGGTGCAATATTGCAGTAGCTGAAGCCAATCCCGTAGATCAGCAGGAGACACCCGGGCCTTGCCCTGAGGAGGGACAGACAGCCTGTTGCCTGTATGGAGGCAGGGGTGGCTTTTGGAACTGGAACTTGAGGATTTGAGCACAACCATCCCTTCCTATGAGTTTTAAAATATCGGCTGCCTTCCTCCCCCCGACACATACCTCCTGCTCTTCAGGCTTTGATTCTGCTGCCTCCGGCCATTGGCTCCTGAGAATCTTTCCTGTTCATCTTGAGATTAAGTTTAAATACCTCTAGCTTTTAAAGTCCTCTACGGACTCGCCTTTGTCTGCGTTGCCTTGGTGACCTTCCAAGTTACATCAGGCTTTGGCAGCTCTTCCAGGCAGCAGAAGTTGTGCTTCTGTCCTTTTTGGTCTGTCCACATCCTATTAAAAATAAAGAAACTTTAAAGACTCTAAACCATTCTCATACAGCTGCTGCTGATGATGATGGTTAAAAGGTTTGGCAGTGCTGTTTTAGTTCCAGTATCTTGGAAGAAGACTTCTGCTCTCACTAGTTAAATGTAAACAGCACCACATAGCTGAGATGTTGACGTTGCTGCAGCTTCACCGTTTCTGGGCAAAAGTTGTTTTTGCTCCCTGTCTTGAACGTACTGAAGGGCCTGGGTCTGGGGCATCTGTTGTTTGTCTATAATGGCCTGTGGGCCTGTGTTCTTCTTGGGTAATATCATCTCTCTTGTCATCAGCAGCTACTTATTTGAGATGCACCACATGCTTTATGTAGGCTATGCACTAGTATGGAGACCAGCCTTCTGCAACTAAGCTGCCATGTAATTATGTAGCTAGCTGGCTCAAGGGAGACTTCCTAATCTTCCTGAGTGGTATGGGTAGTGATGGAATTCATCTTGGACTGGATCTCATCAACTGAAAAACATTTGCTGTATGCAAAGGCGTTCTAGCATCTAGGCAGTCTGTATGTCAGTTGCAGCCCTGACCAAGGCAAGGACAAAACTAAGAGCCTAACAACAAATTCAATAAGACAAAGAATAACGATTGAAAGCCATCCTGCCCCTTTTACAATGGGCTGCCACACTTTGGTGATGCCAGCAACACTTTCTGACCAGTGTAGCCTATAAAATGGTGGTGTGGGAGGTGGGGATAAGTTCATCAATGAGCATCACAGTGATAGGGATCAGGGAACCTGTGGAACTGCTGTTGGGAAATGGATTACACTGGTGGTAGTAAACATCAATGGGACACCCAGAATTCCCCTCCTCTACCTTGGGAAAAGCACAGCAGAACATCAGATCCTTTCTGGACTGTGACTTTTTCTGTAGAAATGCCATTGTTTTTTCCACTTTCAGTGATTGGGAACAGTCTTCTGCAGCCAGTCCCAGACATTCTTGTGACCAAAATTATGCCTGAGCTGCGGACCTCCTTGTAACCTACCTATGTATGTGTTGTGGCAGAAAGACTGGCTCTTGAAAAGAAGCACAAAAATGTCTGCTTACTTCCCACTGACTGCTAAATACAGTTGTGAATAGCATCCACAAAATCAAAAAGCTAAAAATGTAGAAACACTCAGCATATCAGTGGTATATGCTGAGTGGTTTAGGCTGGTGTTGTCTAATTTGTAAGCAGCTAGGGGTTGCACACCCATGGGTCATATCAAGCTAAGAAATGCCCCCCCGTACCCTTCCAGCTGCTGCAGTGTGTGCCTCTGTAGGTACCCCTCTGCTGCTTCACTCCTGTGGGTGCCACTCTACCCTCCCCCTGCACTGCATGCCTATGTGGCCCAGGGGTTGCCTGCTTCACCTTAACCCCTTGCAGGCTGCATGTGGATAGCCCTGGCATAGGCTTTTGGAATTGAACTGTATGTTAACCTCAAATTCATGAATCAGTCCACTTTCCCCTGGGGGCAGTAGGACTAGACTAAACCTGAAGTGGTATCTGGCTTGGTAAGGACCAATGGTTTCAGTTGTAGAGCCCAATTTATTAGGGTGACCTTGGATCTCTGAAAGCAGGGCACTGTAGGTTACTGCATGAGTGACTGGTGCCTCCTAAGTCTGAGGGGGCACCAGTGAGGCACAACCTGGGGGTGGGGAGGTCCTCCAGCAGCCAGCCAGTGAGAGGGGTCCCCCAGCAGCCAGTTGCCGATCTTGGCAGTGGCAGAAGTGCCAGCACTGCCGCTGCTGCCAGCAGAGCCAATTTCAGGAGGAGCACGAGTGTTCTGTGTGCCTCCTACCAGCCGGAACACTTGCTCTCGGGGTGGGGGGGCATGTGCCACCCCGCCGGTACCCCTCCTATGCATCACCTATGGGTTACTGTAGTGTCACCATCAGGTTACATTATAAATCTGTGAAGCAAATTAATTTAAAGGATCCCATGCTGCAAATCCCTTAATGGTCAAGGTGATAAAAAAAATCATTTTACTCTCCGTTATGTATTGTGCCTTCCATGAGACTGCTCAGTAGGAATCAAAGATCAAGTGAAGAGAGAGAAATCCAGGGGGGAAAATTCAGTGGCATAAATGTTACTGTTGCTGAAAACAGCTTATCTTCATACATGCCATGTCACATTTGACACACACAGAGGGAGTATTGCTGTTAGAAGGGATGATAGAGCATATCTAAAAGAAGGCATATTAGGTATCTAGTACATGTCTGTTTCACAGCTTATACCAAAGAAAAAGATTGAGAAGACCCTTTCCTTAGATGAAAGAAGGATGGGACCTGGTTTGGCCAAGGGAAAAGCAGCAGACTGGAAGCAGGTTGAGCTTGAAAACAGCAGGGTGACTTTGCAGACCTAACTGGTTGTGAAAGGCAGCAGAGACTGCAGAGAACCATAAATGGCAGCAGTGTGCTTTGCACGGAGACAGAATGTGACAGTTTGAAACGGAGCAATATTCCTTGGCCATGTCATCTTACAGATACCTTTGAGCACTGTGGTCTCTGACTTGGATACACTAAAAACTCATTTCAGCTTTCCTTTCTTCCTTGTGCTGTTTTGTGAGGCACGATATTAGTTAAATTATAACAAAAATGCTGTGTGTTTTGATAGCAGTGTTCCTTGTTCTGTGGTGGTGATGTTTTTAAGGCTAGATCTCAAATGTTTTTCAGTGTAATAATCAAGTTGATTTAAAATTTACAGTTTCTGTTTCTTACCTTGTCAGTCAGAATAAAGGGGATTTACAAAACTAAGCAATTATGATCATATTAATGCCCAGATCCCAATTTAGGATCTAGGTCCACTTGTGCTTATGCTTGTATGGTGCCTAACATGAAGAGTCCTTGAAAAGCTTGTGATTTAATACTGGGTCAGGACTGCTAGCTGCTAGTCTTGAAGCTTTGGATGGTAAACATTCTTAGCTTGGTTGGTTCATTCATGATGAAAACATTTTCTTCTTTACACGTATTTATTTATTTATTTTGGAAGCAAAGTACAGCTGGTTGAAATAATGCAGGAGGTGTTTTTTGCTTAGTAATGGTGTTTCTGTTCAGCAGAAACCTTCTGTTTGCTTTGAGCCTTAAAAAGGCACATACCATCTCTGTCCTTCCATTGTGAAGGCAATGGTTGACAAACTGTCAATATAATCAGAGTGGAATTTCCTTGAACAGGATCTCCAAAAGTCTCAGCAGGATTTAATGATTATTATGGTAAAGTGATTGTAGTAAGGTGATCTCCCTGCTGTATTCCATCCACTTTGGAACAGTCTAATGTTCTCAGCTATGGGCATCATACCCCTTAACCAGCCAGCCTGTCTGAACATCCAAGCTCCTATCTGATCTAGCACAGTTTACATCCCTGAAATATTATACATTGTTTATGTGGCAAAAAATCAGAACAGTAATTCTGTCCATCTTCACAGTACAAGCCAGTTTGCAATATTTGAGTGCTCTTGCAGAGGTATTTTTACACCTGAGATGACATTTTCTACATAAACCTGTACTGCTGTCTGTTCTTTCAGTATGGCGGGCCACTCTGCACATTCAGTCCTGAAATGTATATATCAAGCAATAATTGCCTGGGATTACTATTTTTCACTGAGCACGTTTGCTGACTGAGGAGCTCTTATGAGATGCTGTTGTTTTAGCAAGCTTCTCAGGAGAAGGAAGAAGAAGATATCTTTGGTCTAGTAGAAATTCTGTAGCCGTGACTCTTCATCCCAGGTCTCCATTGTGCCCCCGCTTCGCCAGTAATTGGGCATGCTTCTCACCCCAAAATTTTACTTGAACGGAGCATCAGTTAAACCATAGTGTTATGAACATAAGTCTTTAATTCAAGCAGTGTCATTAGTACAGCAGTCCGTGAGTCCATTTTTCTAGCTCTTTGCTGGGATTCTGCCCAAGGCCACCTGTGAGCCTCAGTACTAATATGAAGCATTCAGTTAGAAATGCACTTTTAGTACAGTGTATGCCTCATGGCATAGTAAATAAAGAAAATTGCATCTGTTGTTAGGGGGAAATTCCAAATACTCACACCTCACCATGTACTTTACAGGTTCGCATCAGACACTTCCTCAAAGGGGAGAGTGTATAGATTTTTGAGCAGTGTACAATTAACAATTCTACCAGTAGTTGGAAGTTGCACTGTGTGAGGACAAAGCAAATGCTTAAAAAAATTATTTTAAACTGTGATCATTCAGGTCTCTAATGTAGACAGGCCTCTTGTCTGTTTTCTAGTCTAATCTGAAAACCCCTTTTCTTCCTTGCTTGTACCTAATCTCTGTCTGCATCTTTTCAATGCCACAGTAAACTTTCTTACTACCTTCAAAGCTTTCTTAATGACCTCCATTGTAATCCTACCTCTGCACTTACTCTCCTTGTCTTCCAGAAAAAAAACCCAAACATCTTACCTTAAAGAATCATTGCAACAAAATCTAGACACTGGTGAGTCATGGTGTTGCGGATCAGGGTGCCATTCTTTTTGGCAGATATGCTACAAAATAGCCCTGCACCCCGCCCCCTGCCACCTCCAGTACCACTCTGATCCCCTCCCCCTGCCCAATCTGCTGCTCTGCTTTCTGTTCCCTGTCCAATCTGCTGCTCTGCTTTCTGCCTTACATGTTACTGTGCTGCCTGTCCCCTCTTTAGTCTACCATGTGTCCCACACAGAGGCTTTCCATGCCATTTGGGGCATGGGTACTGCAGGTTGGCCACCCTTGAGTTAAACAATGCTAAGGTAGATTGTCAGTAGGAGAGGTCTTTAATTCATTTTCTGACTCTAAAAGTTGAAGTTTCTATTGTCAGAGCTATAAAAGCTCTGTTATCTCCAAGACTTTAGTATACAGGGTGTTTATAAAGTGCTTGTGTAACTTTAAACTTTAATAACTTTGGATGTACACATGATAGAAGCAAACTGTAAACAGCAATTGAAAGCATAATTCATTAAGTTTTAACACAATACAGCTCAAATTTCTAGACTTCAATATAACTGCCATCTATCATAATACATTGTTCAATTAGATTTTTTCAACTCATTTTCCAATTGCTGCTGAGTGATTTCACGAATTGCATTTGTGATTCTTACCCTATGCATGCCTTACACTATGCTAAAAAAACTTAATGAAATATGCTTTCAATCAATATTTACAGTTTACTTCTGTTATACATATTCAAAGTTATTAAAGTTTAAAGTTTCACAAGGACTTTATAAACACCCTGTACTAGTAAATCTTTGTTGTCCAGCCATTACAGGAAAATAAAAGCATTCCATGTTAGGCGTGGGTTTCATGTAAATGTTTGTCTGAGCCGACCAATATCATGAGCATGTCATGGAGTGGGAACAATAGCTTACTGGTTTTCTTTCTCTGATGGAGTCCATTATATACTGCTACTGTTCCTTTAACCTTGCTTTAATTTTCTAAACTGCAAAGTGTACGTTGACTGTAACTTGTATCTTTCAGATAAAGAGAAAAAGGAAAAACTCGAGGAGGATGAAGCAGCAGCTGCCAGCACTATGGCAGTCTCTGCCTCCCTTATGCCTCCCATTTGGGACAAAACTATCCCTTATGATGGGGAGTCTTTCCACCTGGAGTACATGGATCTCGATGAGTTTCTCCTGGAGAATGGTATTCCTTCCAGCCCTAACCATCTGGATTTGAACCAGAACCCCCTCTTGCCTGTGGCTGAGCTGGAGGGAAAAGAGGGTGCCAGTGCATCTGCTGCCTCACCATCATCCTCTTCTTCCACTGCAATTTTCCAACAGTCAGAAGCAGCCTCTAGTACAGGTGGGTGAAATGACTTGGGGCCATGTGAGGGGTTTCTGTTGCGATGTGGAAAGAGAGATCACCTCAAACTGGGGAGAAGCATCACTGCCATGCCAGAGTTAGCTAAAGCAGCTTAAATGATGTATATAATTGTGTCCCTTTGACAGTGTTTCGTCCACTGGGACAGTTCATGACAGTCTTGGTGAAGATACTTTTTCTCATTTCCAAAATGTCTAAATGCTCCTGTCCATTGCCATTTAACTATTTTACATTCAATATAGCAGTTCACAGATTTTGTCTCTTGATACAAGAGCTTGAGGAACCAGCCTAGCTAAAATATGTATTGATGTAGCACAAACCTCCCAGAACTCAAACTGAATTGTCCTCCACTCCTTCTCCCTCCCCTGCACCCCTTCCACCTCAAACTTTCTTATTCCTTTTCATAACAGAAGAGCTGAAATATGAACAGAAAATGGCCTTCCTTTTTCAGTTCTGCCAGCTTTTTCTAGGTTAGTGCTGGAATTCTTGTAAAAGTACCTATTGTAACACTTGGAGATTTAATCGTTTCAAATAAGTACTTGTGAGCCATTAGTGATTCAGTCCATTTAGATGCATCTATATATACATTAACATTCATCCAGTGAACTGTGAGGGTTAGGCTTTCTTGTTAGATTTCCATAGATTATGAAATCTTAATTTTTAGAGAGAAGCTGTTTCTACTGGTACTTGGAAGTTCCAGGGACTATTTGGAAGTTTCTTGACCACTTGTGGTAGCAATGGAGAGACACAGGATGCAGCCAAATGATCCATTTACTATGTAGTAAAAGTGAAGTGGAAACATGATGTGTACCTCTACTACATAGTGCCTTGCTCAAATCCAATGTAAAGTTACTCTTTGAAAAATGTGCAGTAACTTTACTACAATATGTCCTGTGTCCACTGTTCTTGTCTGTTTCATCCCATAGAAGCCTCTTTTCTTTTCCAGTGTAAACCATTTCCTCTGCCACCTAATGGGCAGGTACAGTAACAGCAAGGCATGTAGTTTGGAACAGCTGTTTGTTCTTCTATTTCTATGGAATAAAACAGGGAGTCATTTATTCTGCAGTAATTGTGGTGTGTGTCCTTACCCAAAGAAAGAAACCCTGCATTAGTACTAGCAATCCAGCTACCTTCTGATTCCTGTTCTGGAAGGAGCCTAGAATCTCAGGTTAGTCCTACACTTGAATACCATATAGTAGCCAATAAGTCTGTACATTGCTATACTGGGAGTGGACTTTATAGAAGGGGCCTGTGCTCTGACACCGCCCACCCCATGGAAACCTGGCAGATAAGTATATAATATGAAGCAAAAGCTCTTACAACAGGAGCTGTAAGTTGGCTTCTTGTCTGATGCTCACTTGTAGCATCCATGTTTGATGTTTTATGTTAAACTTTAGTTATAAGAGAGGAGGTCCTATTTTTCTGAAATTCTTGCATGATATAGCCATAGCCTAGATGTGGCTGAATTTTATTGATGGGTGGAAAGGTTAATTTATCTGCCTACTTTATCAGCACTAGACTTTGCCATCCATTGCTATGAAATACACCATATAACCATAAGATTGCTATAATACACTGCTTATCTCAATGTCCTTAAAGGTCATACTATAACTCTATTTTTGTCACAGTACAAATCTCTTCTTTGCCAGGCCATCTGTTATGACATTGCCATATAGCAAAGAGGAAGAACACTATATAGATCTATAGTACACAGAGATTTTTCATGGGTTTTTTTTAAGTGATTTGTTTGTTGAAGACCAGACAGTGAGTGAGAGGAATATCTGAACAGGCTCATGTTTCCATGGGAATTTCCAAGGCAGAAAATGGCAGGCAACTAGAGTTATGTGAATTTCTCTCATTTCACTCTGCTGGGAGAAATGCATTTTTTATGTGTAGCAAAGTGCATAAGGCTTTTGTTTAGGAGAGTGGTTAATATTTTGTGCCATTTTCCTCCCATTGTATGTTACTCTGGCACGCGTTGCCACAGCTTCTGTTCTTCCACTCTTTGGCATCACTGCAGGGCTGTGACACTGCCTCTTTTAGGAGATGCACCATGTTGTGGGTGGCCCCCAGGATACTTAAGGCGTGTGCTAAATGATGGTAGTTAAATACTGCATACGGTAAGACAGTGAACAGAGATGTGCATATGGGTGCATGGATTCATCACTCTTGTTCTCATATTGTGATGTTCTCCTGCCTTTGCCAGAGGCCCCTCCACAGAATGAAAGAGATACGCCCAGTCCCATTGATCCAGACTGTGTTGAGGTTGAGGTGAATTTTAACCCTGATCCTGCTGACTTAGTGCTTTCCAGTGTGCCTGGTGGTGAGCTCTTCAACCCCCGCAAGCACAAGTTTACTGAAGAGGACCTGAAACCACAGCCTATGATTAAAAAGGCCAAGAAGGTTTTTGTTCCAGATGAACAAAAGGTAACTATTTGTTATAACGCTGTGCTCAAAGTTTGGATTGCTCTTTTTTATCTATTAAATAATTGGAGCAAAGCTAATGTATTATACTTGCAGGATTGGGTGGGGAGCATTGTCTGAGGTAGGCTGATTGCTATTCTTGTGTGGATAGGAAGGCTACTGCAGTTTTGCTAGCTTGGTGCAGTGAAGTGAGTCGGTTACTGGGCAGGGGTGATCTCTAGCCCTGGACAGAGAAATTAGAGGGAGAAAGACTGTCATACTGTCTTCCCTTCTTCAGTGGTGCAAGGTGTTCCTCAGAATATATGTATTTTACAGTACATGAGTATTTGTCAGTGCTTTTGCCTAGTCCAGTTGTTAATGAGGCAACAGAACATCTATCGCTTTTAGTGGAAAACTATGTCCAAGCCTGATAGAATTAGTTGTTAAGAAGTTGTTCTTGATTACTAACTGAAATGTTCCCTTGTTTAATTTAACATCAGTTTGCACCCTTGATTTAACCGAAGCCTCTCAGGAGTCCAAAATCCTATGTTATGCTTTTGCCTAAATTTCAGTTAATATTTGAACCATGGCTGCGCAAGGTCCTGCAGTGATCTACGGGCAGTAATCAGGTTGTTATGGTGGGGCAGAAAGGTATCTATTTGAGAGCTCAGCATTCCAAAGCCAATTGGACTATCCCTAACCCTAACCCTTCTTTCCTTCAGGATGAAAAATATTGGACAAGGCGGAAGAAGAACAACGTGGCAGCAAAGCGATCTCGTGATGCTCGGCGGCTGAAAGAGAACCAGATCACAATCCGAGCAGCCTTTCTGGAGAAAGAGAATACAGCTTTGAGGACGGAGGTGGCAGAACTGCGCAAAGAAGTGGGGAGATGCAAGAACATTGTCTCTAAATATGAAATCAGATATGGACCCTTGTAAGCACACCCCCCCTTTTCATTGCTAGGGTTCCTGTTTTAGTCTCTTAGACCTCTCTGTCTCCTGTAGAGACTCCCAGAAATGGTGGATATGGAGGCTTTGTCATTTTGCATCTGTAACAAAGATCCACTTCTGGTGACACACCTGGATCAGGCCCTTTCCTAACAATTGTTGCCAGAACATAAGAAACGTCCATCTTTACAACTTTGTTTAAACACAACTAGAGTGCTTGGTGATGCTAATCCAAAAGAATGGATTCTTCCATTCAGGGGAATAAAAATGAAACCATCTAGATTGTTGGACAAGGCTTTTTCTTTCCGTTGTAATCTTCATTTTAAATGGAAAGATAGCCCAAGTGTCCTGTTTTTGCTTGTACTGTCACTTCAAGTTTAGTTTTATAATTGGTTGTACAATTGGGTGCTGCTGGACAGCATCATAAACTGATTCCTTTCCCACTCCCTCTGCCCCTACATGTTAAAACAATGCCAGTTGGGTAGGGCTCGTGACCTCACTGTGCTCTTCTTAGGCATCGGAATGGCCTGCCTTCTGCAGAAGTGGGGAGAACCCCCAGATTAATTACCACGTTATGTAAACCAGCGTGCAGCAAGTACATTGTTCTGAAACGTTACTTAAACATTGTGGCAGGTTCTTTCTCTGGGCAGTTTTCAGAAATGCAGGAATGAGGTGCAAGGAGAGAAATCCTGTACTTCTCCTTCTATTGTGGGCAAGCAGATTTTTGAACAGAGCAGTGGGTTCCATGAAACATATTGCTCTTCAGAGAATCACAGAAAATGAGGGTTAGAAGGGACCTCAGGAGGTCATCTAGTCCAAAGCAGGACCAGCCCCAACTAGATCATCCCAGCTAAGGCTTTATCTAGTTTGGTCTTAAAAACCTCCAAGGATGGAGGTTCCATAACCTTTCTGGGTAACCTGTTCCAGTGATTTACTACTCTCCTAGTGAGAGAGTTTTTTTTTTTTCCTGATATCTAACCTAAACTTCCCTTGCTGCAACTTACTTCCTCCTTTCCCCTAAGAGGGACTTCTGTCTTCCTGAACTACTGATTATGCAGTGCACCGCACTGAATTTGGAAGTGAGGGAGATAGGCACCACCCAATTGGACTTTTGCCAAAAAAGCATAGGTTCTGACTTATCGGATCAAACCTTAAGCCCACATGCTTGGGAACTGCCCCCACGTGCTTCAGAAGAAGGTTTGTAAACAACCTAGCACTGAGTTGGTTCTGATTCTTCTAGACCTCTGGAAGAGTTTTCTTTTTTTAGGGTCCCTTGTACAGTGAGCAAGCTGACAAGAAGCCACACCCGCTCTAAATGTGAATATTTTTTATACTTGGAGCTGAGGTTTGGGTTTTTTGTTTTGTTTGTCCCCCATCTGACCTGAGCTGACATTTTCATGCTGGGCAGGTCTGATTTCTTTTGAGAATCCTAACATTTTCCCTCTTAGTAGAGAGGTGTTTCTTTTTATGGTGTAGTGTGTGGTGGTATTGTGGGGAGTACATTCGAAATAAATTGTCACACTTAATGCTTTGCTTTGTTTAAAGTGACTTATCTGATTCCGAGTGATGCAACTCCTAAAGACTTCTAAAAACAAAGAAACTAAAAAGCACACATCAAATCGCCTGTCTTCAGAGTGAATGGTGAAATCTGTGAGGTATCCCTACAGAAACAACTGATGATGACCCTGCCTGCTTGCAAGTACCCCATCTGAACTACCAAGGGCTGGGCATGATGAAAAGTGCAAAGTCTCCTTAATACTGTGTATGGCTTTCTTATATCTGTTTTTCTTGCTGTAACCATAAATTACAGTAAGGTTGGTTACTGGGGATTTGTCAAGTACACTCAGTTCATGTTTTTGAGTTCAGTCTGTTGACAATTTGTGTAAATAGTAAACTTTTTTTGGCACTTGAATGGGAGAAAGTGGGCAGTTTTAACTTAATGGCTAAAATTATATCTTAAGCACTTCTTTTATTTCTTAAGAATTGAAATGTTTACTTACTTTTTTTTCCCTCTGCAGTTGAATAGGTTTTAGCTAATGCTGCAGTTGGAGTCTGGCAAAGTATAGCATCTTGCAAGGTACTGTAAGTGGAGAACCAGAGGCATTCACAGAAAAAGCACTCTAGGATGCATAGGTTTTGAACAAATGCAACAGACTTATTGATGTAAGTGACAAAGCACCACAAAGTGTGTTGGCCAAAGAGTAATGAAATAAACCCTGTCAGGTGCTCTATGCAGTTCCCAGAGCTCTTTAACTCCTTCTATGCCCTGATAAGCTATACTGTTGGGACCCCAATCCTCCCTTTGCATAACTTGTTAGGAGGTTCTCAACAAAATGAGATTTATTTTCTGACTGCTGAACTGCTGTAGGGAAGAGGTGTGCACATTTCCACTGCTGAGTCCCTTATCTTGCAGCATGCTCCCACCAGTAAGTCTGAATTGAAGTTCTAGCATAGCTACTAGCCAGTGTTTCTCATCATTGTCTCTTTTTTTTTTCCTCCTCCTGCCCCACTCTGTTATTTCCCAAGTGAATCCAAACTTGCCTGTGACTGCTTTGGGACATGAAGTAATTCTAAAACTTAAGACGTTCGGGCACAGAGTGGTAAATTCAGAGTATAGACAGTTTTCCAGGGAAGTTGGTCCTACATAGAAAAGAGAGGATGTGAATGGAAGGAAGTTCCTTTTATAAGAGTACCATTAATACAACAAAAGAATCTACCTGAACACCAGGCTGAAAACCATATCCATAGGGAAAATAAAAATGGAGTACTCTACATCCAGTGAATTATTGTAGGGCTACAACCTACCTTCAAGGTAATATCAATAACACAGAAGTGGGGGAAGGGTGTTGTCTGTGCCACATACCCTCTCAGCCAGGAGATCACAAATTGCAGACACCTTGATTTAAAAAAAAAAAAAGCTTTGAAAAGCCTTCAGCAGGAAAAGTGCCTAATTGTGGGGCTCAGTTAGTTGTAAACAAACTTGTGAAAAGTGTTTTAATGCTGAATAAATATTCTCTTTGCCTTCATCAGAGAGATTCTTGCCCTTTAGAACTTTCTTGTAGAAAGATAGAGAAGAAAGGGAGCAGTAGGGTGGAAGCAGATGGTATGCAAACTTTAACCCTCTCCTCTGCCCCACCACAAAAAACCCCCCAACAATGTGGTAATCAGCTTTTCACAGCCTAATGCTTATAAAATTGAATCTGCTTTTATCCATCAAATGTACTGCTTAACCTATTCTCAGAAATGGACTGTGTTCTTAGTTTTTAAGAACTTGTTTTAACTTTTCACCCTAACCAGTAGGAAATTTTAATAATATGTATATAGCCTTATAAGTTAGGACCCTTAAGATTCCATAGGATCGTCCATGAAAGTTTTAAACTTCAGAAAGGTTAATATTCCAACACCAAATTCCTAGAATATCAGGGATCTGTTACTGCAGAACTGGACTGACATTTTTGGTGTGTGTGTATAGATAGGGGAAGGATATTTTTTTGTTAAATGGCCTTGCCATATATTTTATAGATACTGTATGCATGTAAGATATATGTTAACAGCTTTCTGCATTTATCTTAACTTTCCAGTTAATTGGCTCTGATTTTTATTATTTTTAACAGCTGTGATTATTGTTTCAAGATAAGTGGGCTTTATTTTTTTTAGTTATTAACTTAAAGGGTATGGCAGTTGAACAATTATGTTTTATTGTGCTCCTTCATCATTATGCTTTAGGAACAATTCTGAAATCCTTCAGCAGTTTCAGTTGATGTTTAATTAGATGACAGCAAGATACTCTGATAAACTTTAAATGTATGTACTTCACTGCAGAACTGTATACAAGATTGCACATCACGTGTGCTGTGGTATATAAGTGTGTTGTAAGATTATCTCACTCAAGTATAGTTTTCTAAACTGTGGCTTAATTTCTATAGTTGGAGAATCTTCTTATTGTGAAGCAAAATCTCTGAGACAATTGTGGTGACTTTTTATCCCCTTATGAATTCAATTCCCACCCATCATCTCCTTCATCTGTCAAACAACACCTATTTCTATAATGTTCTGGGTTTCTGTTGCATGATTATGGCACCTTTTTGCTGCCCTCCATCCTCCCTTGCCTTTTTTTGCAGTCTTTTGGAAGTTAAGCATGCAGCTGCAGAGCTTTCCATTCTTTTCAGAATTTATAACCTTGAACTCTTCATCCTAGATGACTGTTGTAGGTCAGAACATAACTATATGTCCATCTTACTTGTGTAGCTTCTTCATGTTTAACAAAGTGGACACAACAAGACTGACGCATTGTTTTACTGAATTTCAGCATTAAAATGAGAAGTTCCATAACAACAGAACAAGTTCAATATTGGGAAGTATCTCTGAAACCTTCTTGCATATGTTGTTTCATGCCATGTGCTCCATTCCTCATGTAAAGGGACCATCTCTATGGCAGGAAAAAGGGAGTTTAGTCTTCAGCCTCACTAGGGCTGCCATTTGCAGTAGGTTGTGATATGGTAACCTGTTCACTGGTAACATACTGAAACCACTAGTCATTTCACAAAGTCACTAAACAGTCATTGATAGTTATTTTCAAGATGTATGTATTGTTAATAGTGTTTGGGGAAAGTCTGCTTTGAAAGCTGATATCTAATTCTACATATCAGAAAAAGATTTTAATAGAGCATTATTTTCATGTACAGTCTCCCACACAATTTAACAGTAAGAATTAAATCTTCATCTAATAGCAATGCATTAAATATTCCCTATAAATTCAGTTTTCAACTTAATACTGAGTCTTACTGCCTCTGAAGTAGATGGCCAACCAGCTATTAACTCCCATAGGAAGCGACCTTTTGCTCTTTGCTATGGTGGTTGTAAGGTTTTATTTGATATTGAAGTGGTGAGCGCTCTTGCACACTTAGTTGGGGTCATGTGAACATATCTGTGATTGCAAATGCAACGTGGGTGAACTGACTTCCTTCCAATCACTTGGTTTAATTTAGACGCTAGTGAAATATTTTTAATATTTAGACAATCTGATGAATTATATCTTCACTGCTTGGTATGGGTGAAGGAATATGTAATAAAGTTTTGTTGGCAGAAGAAATGTTATAAATTCCATGTGACTTTTTATAGTTCTTTCCTGTTTGTGTTTTTGTCTTTACAGCTGATAAATTTCTATTTAATTTCTCTGCTGTTCTGTTTGGAAGTCTCAGGTATTTTAGCCATAGTAATTCTTTTCAGCTTTATCTGCTAGGCTGCTACTAACTGCACAGATTCATTGTAAGTTATGAAACATAATGAAGGTCCAGCAGCTAAAGAGATTAGGAATACTGTAAACCTACTAGTCATTATTGCAAAAATATTTTGTCTTCTGGAGAAAGCCATTATTTCTGCTGACTACAGCATTGCCACTGTCAAGTTTCACTTACGTCTTACAAAGTGCCATAGGACTGAACCTTTTGATCAGAAGCCCTGATTTTTAAGAAGGGTTTAGATATCGCAAAGTGTTATAAAATCAGGGTATGCCTATGTTATGTTTTTGTGGCTTTGCATTCCTCCTTTGCCTTGGACTTCTCAACCAAACATGAATTAACTTAATTTAAATAATTTATTTTTTTCCAGTAAACTAAAGAGAAATCTTCAGGGAGGAATGAACATTTATTTTTCATAGTCATGTTCTTCCTTTGCAGAAATAAAAAATTTTGGCTAGTTTTTCTGGTCTTCAGTAATCCCACTTACCATCTACCAGTATAAAAGTGGTAACTCAAACTCCACAACTAAATGTTGGAGAAGGGAATATAAGTCTAACCATACATTGTCAGAGATACTAAAAAAAAACACTATTTTGATTTTTGAGGGGGGGGGTATAATTTTAATTACTTGGTGATGCAGATGTGTCACAGGTATTTGTTTTCATATTCAATGGGATCCATTAGCTTGGTAGTAAGTTACTTATTACAATGCATCATTTTGGAATGCAAATTTTTTATAAAATTCAAGCAGTCACATTGTAGGAGGAGTCTGTAAGGAAAGTAGAAAAGCAGAGAAGAGAATAAAAAAAAAAAAGACTGGAAAAGAAGGGAGATGAGACTAGGACAGGATATGGGCCTGAACCAGAACGCTGCAACTGAAACTGAACTAACTGGTCCTTTGGTGTTGGGGACCTGAAGAAGGGCACATTGTGCCTGAATGCTTACCTACCATCTCTCCCAGATATATATAGTTGGTCCAATAAAAGATATCGCAAAAAACCCAAACAAACCCCTTGCATCTAACTTTGGGGTAATATAGATCCTCTCCATTTGGTCTTATGCTGAAGACATAGGCAACAATAACATCCTTTTCCTGGTTGTTTTCTTATGAGCTGTAGTTGAGAATGAAGGTGGAAAGAATTTGTGGGGGTAGGGTAGAGAGAATAGACAGTGCTTTAACTAGCATAATATTAATATATCTAGAAATGTAGGTCTCTAGGGACCTCAGCTCCCAGCAGGGAGGCAGGATCTGTTTACCTAAAGCAGAATGCAAATGAAAGAAAATGTCTTCGTCCTGAGACTCCTAGATTATTCAACCTGAGTGCAGTTGACTCTGCACTGGGTAAGCCCTGTATCCATATGGAATCCGACAGCCCTCACTGAAGCTTGCGTGGGTATAAGAGTCAGTCAGCACAGTTGTGGAACTGCATTCTTGTGAGAATTCATGGTTGCTGTTGTTCACATGTCTCTCTTAAGTAGCCAAATTCACTACTACCTTGTTTTGCCAGCTGAGCATGAGCAAAAGCTATCTTGACTGGAAAAAAAAGTACAAAAAGGTACTCCTGGCCATTAAACTAAGGCAGGTAGGTCCTGGTAATGCTGAGCTCTATTTGTATAGTTGCCTGAATTTCTTGGTAAAGATGAACCATGTGTCACTTGAGGGTGAGGTGGGGTTAATATATTCAAGTAAATGAAATAGCAGCTCTCACTTGTTCTAACACAGCAGCCAGGTGTCTTTTTGCTAGTAGTCCAGGGATAGTGGAAGGATTTGTCTTCTACGCAGTTATGTGAAGTTTTCTGCTGTTTGGCAATGAATGTGGTTGTTGGCATACTGAATTTTGTATAACTTCAAACTTGTAAATACACTTTTCAAATCAATCGCAGTCTTATGAAGTGAGAAATAAGTGCTTCCATTGCAACATCTGAAAATTGTTAATGCTTCATGCAGCTTGATTTAGGATTTTTTTTTTTTTTTGTAGAGAACTGCAAAAATCAAACCAAGTGAGATTTGTTGCTGTGAAGTTCTAGCTTAGGTGTGATGCTTTCTGTTGATGAAATGTGTAATAAACCATTCAAGCAGAGACCCTGAGAATTTGGAGGAGTTGATTCCCCTCAGGTAGAACTGTCTCTCTTTTTTTTGCAAACATCAGCTCAGTGACTATTCTCACTGTACTTGGCCAATCCCAGTTGCCGGACAGTTGGCTTGATAATAGTGACTAACACTTGGAAAGGACTCCTGTTGGTTAGTTGGTTGGAAAAGTACAGTATGTTCAGAAAAACAGTAACCGAAGTTTTAGACTTCTGTCTTTTACGCTTTAAACAGACCTGGCTGTGCCCTTCAACCAGACTGCACCATGTCACTAACCACACAGCGAATTTACTGACCGTTACTGCACCTCATCTGTGACCTAAGTAGGTAAAGTTGTCATCAGTCATTTTGTGTGCCTACACAAATATGTGATTAGTTCATTTACTCACAGTTCCTGGTGTATATAGAGAGAAATTTATTGGACTTAAGTTTTAACTGAGTATATTTTCACTAGATACTGCACAGCTGGAACCTTCAGCAGCTAGTCAAATTATTATTTTGGGTTTTTTGGTCTAATCTAAATGGACGTGAAGCAAATAGATGGGAATTTTGGGCAAGCATTGGGAAATGGATGTGAGTGGATTGTTGGGTGAGTGGTTTTTGTCCCTGAGTAGCGCTGGGGACCATTGTCATGGGATAACACCTTCCTTGCACTGTAGTGACTTCCAGTTCAGTATCTGCTGCAGCTGCAGCGTTCCATTAAAATAACAAAGTTAAAACCTGTCTTATGGAGTGAAGAAGTTATGTTCCCAGCCTGTGAAGTACATAACTATAAAGCAGCTATGTATTATGTAAAAGTCATTTATGGGAATTCTGTTCTTGTCCGGCTCTTTCAGAGACGAAGTCTTGTTCTGAGAGCTGGAAAGAGTTCAATCTTATAATTGATGTATTTCACATTCTCTTGTTTTGGGGATAAAAGCTATGAATTATCTAGTTGGCAAGTGACACTGCTGTGTCCCATTCACTATAAAGATGACTTTGATGGCAGAATATTTTATGCATTACAAAATATTCCCCATTTTAATATGTAGTTTTGTACATTAAGCAACTGATGTCTAATCTCTGAGCTGCCTACATTTTGGAGGTGGTCTAACTAATTCCTGTATATGGTTTTGTAATCCGTCTGCGAAGTGCTTTGGGGATCCTTTTGAATGAAGGGTCCTACAGAAATGAAAGATTGTTACTATTTGCCAGCAGTAATGATTTGTAGAAAAGTTGGGCAAATTGTGTGCTGCTATAAATCATGTAGTGTCCCCTCTTAATCCCCTAACCCAGTCTGCTCATTTTGTACTCTCACCCTGTCAGCAGCTGATTGGTGAAAATAAAGGTGCTTGAATGGCAGTCTGAGGAAAGGGCATTTCACTGTTGCAGAGCTGGTATTCTTTTATATTTTCATTTGTTATGCTTTTTTAAATGAACAAACCATGAAATCTACAAGTCTTGAAAAACAGCTTGGATTATGTGGGCAATTTAAATCCTCTCACCCTTCTGCTCTTACCTGTTTTTAAAAAAATGCTTTAGTTTAAAATGGAAAGTTTTGACTGTATTAAATTCTGTTAGTATTTTTTCCTTTATAAAAAAAATAATAAAATGTATATTCCACTATATAAATATCTAGCTTTTTTTGTGTCTAAACGATTTACATGCGTGCACTTGTAACATTATGCTTGATGTGTAAAGGCTGCAGTTCTCCTCAGTCAGTGGAAGTTGAAAGGACTGAGCCTCTTCCAGAATCAGAGCTTCTATCCTGCATTTCATATGTATTTACTTCTGGTGGTCCCTTTGTGCAAGAAGGCCCAAAGAAAATTTGTCACTGGGAAAGTTTGATCTGAAATCCCTGAAGGACACTAAATACAAAATCTTTCAGTATTTCTGGTATCTATATAATCACATTTTAAGACAAGGAACATATAGAATGAGAAGCTTTGTGTATAGCATATGTATTTGTAATCTCAACTTGTCTGGTCTTCCTGCTACTTACCAGAGTGCCAATAAAGTCATCTATCTTGTGTATGAAGCAGAACTTACTTAGGTCTCCAAAGAGCAAATGCACTGACATTGATGATAGCTTTTCCCTGGTGTTTAACTACACTAAGCTTTTAAAGAAATGGTCCTGGTGAAAAGTTCCAAATTGTTTATCTCCACGTCTGGTAAAAGTCAAGGCAGTGGGGTTGTACACTTCTTACCATTTCCTTGCTGTACCACAGCTCTGACAGGAAAGGCCATTCCTAGCTGAAATTATGTACAATCTCTCTGGTGCCACTTGTACTCTTAGAGACCACTTAAAAGCATCTTAACAATGAGATTGCATTACAAGACAGGTTCCATGCCCTAAAAATGTTCCAAGAGTGAAATCTAAATTCACTGCTAATCATAGCCCTATGAAGGGGAAGAGACTCTTGGTTTCTTCTTTTAGTAGTAGTCTGCATACTCAGCCCCTGAGCCTTTGATTGGAAATTTCTTGCCTTAGTAGTATCCATATCCACACGCCAAGGGAATAAAGAGTAGTGCAAACTTGGTTCTTAACTACCTTGCTAGGGCATAGTGCTCCATTAGTTTGAGTCTGAAGCTTTAGCTTATAGTTACTCTTCTTTTAATGGCCTTACCCCATTTTTGTTTCATTTTCCTTCCCCATTTTGTATTTAGGGATTTGGTGCTACTCTGCATCCCCTTCCCTACACCACCGCTTTTGTCCATTAATGTGTACTGTGGTCACTGTTGATTTTGTGTGTGTGTGCGCGCACGCGGGTGTCTCAACCTCTCTTCTGGGACTTTGTTCTTTGGACTTTGTTTTATTTTCTTGTCACTTTTTTTACTACCTGGGAGTTTTCAAATTCCATCTCCAAAATCTCCTGGTTTTCTGTATTGTCCCTTTTGTGAGTGAGTTCTCCAGTATCAAATAGCCACCCCAGATGTGTCTTATCTGACATATGAGACTTTTGCAGGTAAGTGTAACATCTGTCATTCTTTCAAACTACCAACTTGGAAGGAGAAGGTTCATCTCAACCCATCATTTTATTCTAGTTCAAACTCTGACTCACCTTGTGGAAAACAGCATTGGCACATCAGTCCAGGTTCTGTTTTAGGGATGAATCTCCAACTAAATGAATGTGAAGAAAACCTATTCCTTCCTCACATTACAATGTTCCAAGTACCTCTGGGATTGGACAGTCAAACTCAGAGAGTGAGGCACAAGATTTATCAAGTGCTGGGTCCTTCTGGCCTATTAGTCTATGGAGGCTGGAGTTAGCATAGACATAACTGGTGCTTTAGATCAGAGTCCTCATGTCCTGGTAGGCATTCCGTGAAGGTTTGCAGATCAAGCCTCTGGTACCACCTTTTAGTTATAACTGAACTTAAGAAGGATAAATTCTGGATCTCTTACATGGAGCAGTCTAATTCCTCAAGTTCTATGCTTACACTAGTGCTTGGACTGACCTCAATGACTGGTCTGTGTTTGAATTTCACACTGTACTAGTTTCTGTACTGGATACTCTTACTCCCCCTGTTGAGCTAACACTTTGAGCAAGAGTCAGTCCCTTGACACCAAGTTGGTTTGATACAGCACTGATCCTGGTGCCATACTTCGAATCAAACGTCTTCCCAGCCCGGGGCCATTATCCTTTGACAGTCCCTTTAGATTCTGTGTCTAGCACCAGTTATGGCCAGACCTTTGTGCCTCTAACACTAGTAATGCTTACTCTCCTAGGAGACCCCTTTGTTTAGTACAATGGCAGACATTTCTGTACCTTCTTCAAATGCAATGGTTCCCCTACTTCCATTTCCCTCTATTCTCTTTTGGGGTTTAGTCATCTGTGGTTCTAGGCAAGTTACCTTCTAAGAATAAATACTGTACTGAGGCACACACAAAGTGTAGTTGAAGCACATTTGACCAGCAATAAATTAATTTGCTTTGGCATTGGAAGGAATTACTGAGGGCACAAATAGGACCTCCTGCTTCCTATCACTAGAGGTACTAAAGGATGAGTCTAGATGTCAGTAAGCTATACAGGGTGACAGAGGGAATAAACAAAGTGATCCACTAGAATGACCTCCAGCTGCAAATTATTTTAGTCATTTCTCTCCAATTAGTATCTTCCTGAAAAATATCATGATAAGCAATGACCAGAGCAACATGACTTGAGCTGTATGAAAAGATGGTTCTGCTATACTTAGAGAAAGCAACATATCAGAAACTTGGGACTATTCCCTATGGCCTTGGTAGGGGAGAGCAACCAAAACTGGCTGCTGTGAGGACTGTTTATGTGGATCTAATTCTAAAAACAGCACAGGCATTTTCTATTTGTTGCTAGCAAGAAGGCTGCTGTCAGGACTAGACATGTATTTGAAGGTTCCTTCTTCCTATTCAGTGATACTTTTTCTCCTTCCCTACTACCTTAAAAAAAACAAAAAAAACCCCAAAATGAGTTTATAAATTTGCTAAATAACTATATTTAGCTAGTTCCTTTCAAGAAAGAACACATTTTTCCTATGCTTGTCGTCCATTTAAAGCGCAGCGATGATCAAATTACTCCACCCTAAAAATGGCCCATTTTTACTGGAACAATCTGCTTCCTGCATGTATCAAGGTCAGATCTGCTGACTTCCAAAATAAATTCTTACCCTTTTTTGCCAGGCTGTTGGTTGTAGCTGTGTTGATCTAAGGACATACGGTGGCAAGGTTCTTTGGGTAGATACGGTATCTTTTATTAGACCAACTAAGTACAGCTAGACCAACTTTTTGCCTGAAGAAAGGTGTTTGTGCCCGAAAGCTTGCAAGTAACTTTCAAAGGTTTTTCCAACTATCTAGTTGGTCTAATAAAAGATATCTCATCTACCCAAAGAACCCTGCCTGCCTGCACCTTTTCTGCTCTGCACAGCCAGCGCTGTTAGGAGAGAGTAGAAGCCATTCTGGCTTGTACTGGTTCTGTAGTACCAGTTGCTTACTTTTTGCCCCAAGAAAACCACATCGGAATTAAATGTACAGAGAATTTCTGTGAATGAACAAACCATGATAAAGTATTATTCCTTAGTCGTTTTTTTTCCCCCCTTTTACTACTCTTGATTATCTGTTCTTATTAGCTAGTCACGCCTCTTGACAAACATTATGAGCACTGTGCATGGACTGCAGGGAGTGCACGGCATTTTAAAGTACTGATTGACAGTGAGAGATTTGTTCCTCAGTAGCTGCCTAGTTTGCATATGCAATGATAACTTTCACTTGTTGCTGAATTCACCTTAGAAACCATGAAGATTTCCTGATTAACCGACCAAGAATGAGGTAAAATGTAGGTGTGGGGGTGTTCAGAACTCAGAAAAAGGAAAGAAGAAATGGTAGCATGTAGGGAAAAGTATGTGGGCTTTAATTGGTTCTTAAGGAAAAGGCAAGGTTTAACATTTAATTGGAAAAGACATGGCCACAGGGGACGGGTTTGGAGAGAAGGCCCTTAGGAGGTAGTGCACAAGTAGAAGGGAAACATATGACTGGCTATTGACCTCTGGAGAAGGGAGGAGACAGAAGAAGCTGAATTGGGAAAGACTGAATAGGCAAGCAAGCAGCCAGGAAGAGTGGGGTAAAGGTCAAAAAGACTCTGATCATATTCCAGATATAGCAATAGGGGGGAGTTTGTGCACTTCCCAACCCCTCCCACCTTCATACCAGCTTGTAAGTTTAGGGTAAAGGTGATTCAAATTCCTTTAGTCCTGGACTTTGCTTTCAGAAAGGAAGAGAGTGGAGTCAGCACCCATCCCACTTGCTACAAAAAATGATTTTTCCTTGTGCACACTCCACAGTGGGGCTGCAGGCATCTCCCATGCTCTTGCTTGGTGGCTTCTAGCCAGCAGTATGTGTATGTTGCATATAAGCCCTGATGTTACTTGTGTGCCCTGCACCAGGGACCTCAAGGGCAGAGCATCTTTTGTGCTCCAACTACCCCTTGGCTTCAGCTGGAGTTTCTTGTAGTTGGCTCATGGACAACAGGAAAACCTTGCAAAGTGCCTTACCAAACTAACAAATAGTTTTACTAAGCATTAGTTACCCAACAAATAGTTTTAATTTTTTGCCCATTGACACTCTTAGCTTTTCTAGTGTTTTGGAAAGAGAGAAAGTGAGCTGCCTTAGACCCAGAGCAGGGTATATGAGGTCACCCAGATTCAAGTATTGCTTCTCATGCAGTGGGGCTGTACCAACTAAGGGTGGTCATTTGTCTACATCACATAATCTGGTGCTGTGTAGAGGCATCTGGACTGGGCTGTGACCTGGAATTAGAATAGCCACGTCTACATGGTGCTCCACCTGTGCTGGTATCTCTGCTTGGCACAACATGGTGCTGGGTAGATATATCCTAAATGCCTCTACCTCCCAGGAAAACCTTCCATCTTCAAATCCTTTACCTGCTGAGCCCACAGTGATAGCAGACCCAAAGCCTAGCCTAACTTCCCTTGCTGTGCAAATCCATGGAGCAAGCGCTGTGCCCAGGATTGCTTTAGACATCCATCTGAGGACCTCGGAGTTCTGTTGTGTGCTCTTTCTAGACCTCTCAGACCTTCAGTCCTGTCAAAATTAGACAAGAAAACACCTTATAACAAGGTGAGGAGCAAAGGGAGCATCAGTGACAGAGTCTCCACAAAAAGCTTCTCTTGGTCCCACCATACTGCTGAAATTGTTGTGTTTTGAGCAGTTCAGGGTGAAGTTTGAGTATGCCTTAGTACCAATGCCCCTGCTCAATGGCTTCTGTTACATGGGCTGCCCAGCAGACCTCCATGGCTTACCTGTCTCTAGGGCAGGAGGACGTGCCCAAGACCATGATCCAGCTTGTGGATATGGGAGCTCTTCCTCTAGCTTTTTGTTTCTCCTTCTCAGAGGCAGTGGTGGTTTTTTCGCACAGTGGAATGATTTTGAAGAGTTATAGGACCTTCTGAAATAGTGGTGGTTCTCTCCAGAGCCTATGGAGAAGGTAGATAAACCAATACAGACATTTTCTGCTCAACCTCAGCAGGAACAATGGCTCTGCTTACAATCAAAGCAATAATTGATCCCTCTACATGGTTCTAGTCACTTCAACCAGGGCAGCCTCCCCCCTCCCCCCCCCATCTCAGGTCAAGTCAACAAGAAATTGTAGGTTATACTTAAACCAACAAATCCATTTTCATAGATTTCATAGACATTAGGGCTGGAAGGGACCTTGCGAGATCATCAGGTCCATCCCATTGCCGAAGGGGCCAGAAGTCAGCAGGGGTCAAATCACCCCAGCAAGATAAGCATCCAAGCATTTCCTAAAGGCATTTTCTAAAGGTATCCAGAGTAGGTGCTTGCTTCTTGGGGTGGTCTATTCCAGACTCTGGAGACTTGGACGGTAAAGAAGTTTTTAATCTTGTCCAGTCTAAAATGGTCTTCCAGCAGTTTGTGACTCTTAGACCTTGTCTTCCCTTGGGGTGCCCTGATGAACAGGCGTACTCCCAGTTCCTGATGCACACCCCTTATATACGTTCTTATATACATTTTTCTACATTTTTCTCAGCTCTTTTCCAAGATGGAAGCATTGCTCCACAACCTGGATGCACCCTGCCATTTTGCTTATAAAGAATAAAACCACTTAGGTGGCCTCCTTGTGCTTTTATCTGGGAGGGCAAAGGGTATGCCAGTCTCCACCTAGGAGCTCCCCACACAGACTGTAAGAGTGTGCTATAAGGCGGCCAAAGTGAACTTACCTACAGTTGTCAGAGCATGGTCCACCAGAGCTTAGGTAACCCTGGACATCCCTGCTGAAAAATATAGCCTTAGGCATCTGCACAACAGCCATTGGCACTCTATTCATGTTATGTAGCCTCTGAAGCCTCCATATCTGATGCTGTCTTAGGCAAACAGAATTTTGGTCATTATTTTCCTGGGATTCTGAGAGTTAATTGGTTACTGTGTTAACATTATTTATGTGCACAATTGCTCAAAGGAGAAAGAAGTTATGAACTTGGCAGTAAGTGAAGTGCTCTGGGATGTACTGGCCACAGGCACCTTCTGTATCTATTCCAGCCATCTGTCTGCTCTTCGTAAGCATCCTGAATACCAGGAATTCCTCTCTTGAGAGGGAACTGAGGCCAGTAGGTGATCTTTCTTGCCCTTTAAGCTAGGGGTTCTCAAACTTTATGATACCTTGACCCTGTAAAATAATGTATTAATTTACGCCTCCTCCCCCCCCCCCGCAATGATTAAAGGTATTGATTTAAAGCCAGGGGTTTCAACCTTTTTTGGTCAGTGTACCCCCAGCGGTCGGTCAATGGAGGTCCCCCAGTGGCAGAAGCACAGCTGTGGAAGCGGTGCAAAGAGCTGGATGGTAGCAGTGGCCCTTCTGTGGAGGAGTTTGCAACCCTCTTTTAAGTTGCTTGTGACCTCTCCCTGTTTGAGAACCTTTGTCTCAAACCCACAGCTTGAGAAACCCAAGTTTAAGCCCTTGATATGAGGAAGGGCAGGGCACATGCACCTTGTATGAGTACTGCTAGCCAAAACATCTCTGAGCTTCAACACACCCATAATAATGTGTGAGCATGGAAAGCATGTGTCTAACAACTCCAGTTACTCGAAGGTAGTACGTAGCTTGTCTAGTCAGTCAAGTCAGAGCAAGATGATATTGCAGTGACTGTAGCTCATGTAGACATACCTGAACTAGCTTTAAGTTAGCTAGCTTGGGAACTGTTGACAACATAGGTACAGCACAACAGAGCTCAGTGAAAGCTGCAGAACCTGCCTGGGAATTTATCCAGCTTCCCCAACAGGTTTGCAGCCTATGCCATGTTCTGTGCAGCAGCAGCTGCCTTGCTAGCAGCTAAAGCTAGCTTGGGTATATCTATGGAAGTTACAATGACTGTAGTGTTGATAGATTGGAAGAGAGAAGCCAGTAGTGAATCTGTTCAGCTCTGACTGGAGTCATATGTCTAACCTATCACCAGGGTATCTAAGCCTCCACAGAAGTGGAAAATGAAGAAGGTGCCCCCATCAGCCAGATGGGCTTCTCCCCAGCAGGGAAAAGTTATGCAAGGGGCTATTGTCCTGTGTGTACCGTAATTAATTTTGAAGCCTGGTTGAATTAGTGAGTTTCACAAACGTGAGGTTTTCAAGGATGAGATGAGGTATATAAAGTGACACTTTTTCAAAAGTGGTGAAGTGATGTAGGAGCCTAAGTTCTATTGAAAATCATGAGGTTTAGACCTTAAGTCACTTGGATGCTTTTGGAAATGATACCTCCGAAGTGAACGAAGCAAAGTGTGTAATTCTCAGTTAGGAAGTCAGTAATGTAAGATTGCTACTGTAAGTAACACATATGACATACCAGGCATGTTGGGATCAAAGAACTTTAATATTAAAGTATGGAAATATATTAAAGTATGTCAAGAGCTAAATACATTTTGTTGTTAATACATTTGCTCAGAAGAATGTCCTGATGTGAACACCACCATTGAACAGTGTAATAACTACCTAGCCCCTAATACAGCTACTAAAGAGAAATCGTAGTTCAGTTATTAAGCCCTAAAAAGACCAAAAGAAAAATACTTTTTTCACATGTAATACACCACTTTATCTAGAAAAGTCCCTTAGCTTTTGATAAAACTTCCTGTATTCCTTCCAATAAGTGCCCCAATATACCTGCTACCTAACCCATGCTCAAGCCTTTGCCAAAAGCCTTTGCCAGGAGTATGTTGAACTCTCCCCATGGTGGGTGTGTGTATGTGGTGGGGGGGCGGTGTTTCCAGGAACTGATCACTAGATGGCTCTGTGGCAGCATAGTAAATGGGTGACCTTGTCTCTCTGAAAAACAAAACCCCACCAAGCTCGCCATTGCGCAAGGAGCCAAAGGTTCTCGATAGTGGATTAAAGGGAAAATGGTGGGGGTGGAGAGGGGTAGGAAAATAGATTCTTTGCTTAGAGATGTTAATCCAGTCTAAAGTCTGGCTGCCTTTAAAGGGCTCTCATTTAAAAGACCAAGCCACTCCTTGCAGAGACCTTTTTTTTCTTTCTGCTCCTCTACTGTTGTGAGCCTTTATCAGGCAGCAAGCCAAATACAAGCTGGTCCAGTTCTTTCCTAGATTAGTTTTATCCGGATGAACACGCCACCCAAAGGAACACTGTCAAATGAGAGCAATGACCCTTTTATGTCATGGGCAGAATGGACTGGAGAAGTAGGATTTGCTTTGCCGGCACAGATCAGAAAGCTACCAATAGCCTCACTCTGCTACTGGCCAGCACCAGCTGCATCAGGAGAAGGTGCAAGAAAACATACAGTGGATGTTTGTTGAATAAATATCTGCTGAGAAATTTCTTTCTAACCACTGTCACTTAAACACACATGCCCAGGAGCATGAAGAGTTCTGTTCCTTCCACATTTTTGTCCCATCTCATTTAGTAGTGTAGCATTGGGGAGAGACAGTGCCTTCCTCGGGTCTCAGGGCTGAAAGGTTGGGAGTGGCTCTGGTTTTGTGCAAAGTGCCATTTTTAAATGCTAGGCTGACACTTTTGGGTTTCTGCATCCAAGGTATTTAAACAGAGAGAGTAAGATGGGGGGCTGTGCTATCTATGGATTTCATAGCTATGCCAGGTCCCTCTGGGCAACTTCGAGTAAATCATGTAGATCAATATGTTCTATCCCTTGGTAGTCCCCAGATGGCCCCAGTTAATCTATTGTGCTTAGCTGACCTATCACTTCTGAGCACCTCCTTTTCTTTTCAGTGTATTCATCCTGTCAACAGCCCTGCAAAGTTGGGACGTGCTGTTTGTCCCTATTATGAAAATGAGGTGCTGAGACACAAAGAAGTGAAGTGACTTGCCAAAGGTCACATAGGAAATCTGTGTCAGAACAGAGAATTGACCTTGGCTCTCCCAAGTTTCAGACTGAGGCCTCAGGCGGGAATGAGGCATTTGGGGATGGGGTAGGGCAAGTTGTGTGAGAGCCCAGTGAGCTGGGGGCTCTGACAGGGAAGGGCAGGGCTGTGATCTGGGAGATGAACATTCAAAAATTGTTTCAGAGCCAGTACAGTCAGGAGGCATATGTTCAAATGCCCAAGCAACAGCCCCTCACTGGCTGCTCATCCATCTATGAACCCTGGAGATAAAGCAGATGCCCTCCTATACCCAAAAGACTTTATAGGATAAGATAAGAAAGGAAGGGTTGAAGGCAAGTGGAGGTAGAGAAGGCCAGGATATTTACATTTTTTTGTAAAAATATATTTATCGCTCTATATAAGGTTATATATATCTACTCTCTAACCTATTACATCCCAGAAAGGTTAAACTGATCCTGTTACAGAAAACTGCACCCGTGCACAGGCCCGCTGGCTACCCGTACCCATTACAATATCTGCAAACACCTGCAACACACGCAAACTACACACTCAGTCCTTTCTGGTCCCTTCTGGGGTCAGGTACTCAGCTCAAAGGGTCTCTCTGTCGTTGCTCCAGCTTCCACTGGAGGACCTGCTGCTGCTGCCATTGTCACTGTCGCTGTCCTCCGTTCCACTCGTCTGTTCCTCTTCTCCACTGCTTTCGCTCCCTTCCTCATTTGGCGGGGGTTGTATGATCTTGTGCCACATGTCCCTGTGCCTGGTGGCATTTGCTGTGTTCTCTCCATCCTTTGCTACCAATTTCTGGTAGTAGGTCTGGAGTTCACTCAGCACCATCTTCATGCAGCCCACTACTTCTGTGTCCATTTGTCTGTACAGGAGCAGGTTCCTGGCCTTCTGCAAAGCACTCCTGACAGGATGCAAACTGGTCTAACTGGAGCGATTGGCTCCCCTGGTGTTTGGCGAGGTGCCCATACAGTGCGGCCTCACTGGTTAGCTGGCTGACACTGGTCACCACTTTGCCCAGCTTCTGTACTCTCTTCTATACCTCCTTGGCACAGGTGCATAGCCACAGGAGGTGCTCTATTATCTTGTTGGGCCATGGGCAGCTGAGTTTCCCCAATTGCCCCTTTCTATGTCTCTGGGCCCTCAGCAGGGGAGCTTGGTGAGCTATGAGCCAATATAGCTCCCTGTGATCTTTGCACAGCTCCTTGTGGTGAATGCGCTCCCACACTGCTTGGCATGCGTTGCTCAGGAGCAAGTCCATGGGCGACATGGTGTCCATTTGTCTCACTGTCTCTTGGATCTTCCTGTGGGTTTTCATGGTCGCCAGACCCACATTCTGCAGGCTGTACACATCGCAGCACTGGTTCAAGGTCTCGTAGAACCAGGGCAGGTCCCTAATCCATGGCCTGTGGTTAGTCAGGATGAAGACCCTGCGGTGTATCAGGATGCGCCCTGCAAAGTACTTCACGAGACACACGGTTTTGGTGTCTGCCTCTGTCGTCAGCTCACAGATTGTGCTCATGTACTTGGCCCATAGGAACAGGAGGATCTCTGGCATGCCCCTTCTCCTGGCCTTCTTGACCATCTTCCAGGTGACCTTTTCCCATCTGGAGCCCCTTTTCCCCTCTGGATCCTCTGGGCGATGCGCTCAGAAGGAGGAAAGACTGGTGAGGTGTACAGAAGCACCGGTAACAACACTGCCTTCACGAGTGCAACGTGCCCCGCCATGGAGAGGGAGCGCAAGTGCCACAGCCCCAGTTTCTGTTTTGCCTTGGCCTCGGTCTTCTCCCATGCTGTTTTGCCGCTCAACTCCGGGTTGAAATCTATCCCCAGGATCCTGACCCCTCGCGGGGGACAGAGACCCCCAAGGATTTCAGGTCCCTGACCTCGCCCATAGCCAGGTAGGTATTCTTGCTTACATTCAACTTGGCCCCTGCTGCTGCCTTGTACACTTGCACGTGTGTCAGGGCTCTCTCGACCAAACCCCTGTTCCAGCACAGGATGTTCAGATCATCCATGTAGGCCAGGACCTTGGCCTCTCGGTTGCTGCTTCCCGGGATGTGGACTCCATGTATCTTTGGGTCTTGTCTCAGGCGCTGGGCCAGCGGCTTAATGGCGCAGATGAACAGGATCAGGGAGAATGGGCAGCCCTGACAAACTCCCAACTCCACTGCAATCCACATGCTCAGGAAAACGTTGATTTGTACTTTGCTGCTCGCTTCCATGTAGAGGGTCCAGAGAAGGCCAGGATATCCACCACAGCTTGGCAAAGTTTGTTAAGTTTTGAAGAACGTGGGCATGGTACTAGGGAGAGGTGCCAATGCAGCATTTGGCTCTGTAAGGGAGGGTAAGACAACACATGAGAAGGAAGTGGCAAGCACAGGAATTTGAGACTTGAGGAAGAGGTATCTTTATTTGCCCAAGAGAGTCATGGACCCTCTGAGAACCTTCCTTGGCCTCTACAATGAACTGAAAGAGGCACCAGTGAGTCAGATCTGAAGGAGTTGCTTTCTTTCTGTCCCATGTGGGGTGAATACATCCCTGCCCCTGTTCCTGTGGTATGGGATCCTCATTCCCCCATCCCAGTTACCTAGAGAGTTAGGAGCAAAGGAGCCCAGTTCATCACTGAGCTGGAACAGAGCTCAGCACAGGGTCTATGGGATGAGGATAAGGCAGCTTTATGCCACCTTTGGTACTTCCCCTACACTGTGCTTGGCCAAGCGTTTTCCCCTGCAGGGTAGATCAGCCTCAGAAGTTGCACTAACTTGTGCCCATCTACCTAGTCCTACAGAGCCATTAGAGCAGCCAGGAATAGCTGATGTGCAGCAGTACACTTGCCAGGGACACATTCCCTAAGGATCCCCCTGGTACACCCCTTTCATCAGGGTCTATTATGGGGTGGTGTTGCACTAGCACTGTGCCAGCTAGGGATTCCTCAGGGGCTGGATCTGGAGTTGCGCCTGCCCTGGGGGGCAGTAGGGCACTGCTCCATTTAGGCTTGTGGTGTTTGAAGAAAGGTCTGGTTGCATCTGGTACTCTTCTGAGCAGACACCAAGTGCGCTGTACCTGGGACCATCTGTCTCTCGACCTCAGTTTGACTGATGGGACAATACTGGAATATCATGTTCCCACATGAGAGTGCAGTTTTCTCACTGCTCTGTCCCCAGTGCTTGCAATAACCCAGTGGCTGGTTGGGCAGGGAATGACCTTTCTAAAGTTACAGGGAGGACGTGGAGTGCTGCCAATGAAGAGGAGAGTGGAGGGGAAGGGAAAAGAGGAATGATAAGGGAAGGAGAAGAGAAGCCAGAGGTGAGAGACAGTGGTGGGAAAGAGCAAATAGAGAAAGGTGAGGGGTTTTGGAAAAAGAGGAGAGGAAAAATATGAGAGAATAGACTTTCAATTAGTTTATCAGTGCCAGGAGCAGGTACAACTAACAGCCCTGTGGGATCTGCTCATGTAAGAAGTGCTGTGTGGAAGTGTGCCATGATCCTTATGATTTGAGTGTGGGCAAGGCCTGCGGTACCTTGTTTCTCCACTGAGAAAGGGGTTGTAAAGGGCATTGAGGCAGATGAGCACCAGGATAGAAGCAGCAGAGTAGGACTGGAGAAGAAAGAGGAGACAGGGGCTGGATTTAAAAATAGCCCCATCTCATTTTTGTGGCCATTGCTCACTGTGTGTAATTCACCCCGAGGCTTCCTGGCTCCCGTGTATGCTTCTGTTACATAATGGGAGGCATGCAGACATCACTGCAGCCTTGGAACAGGGAGAGAAGTCACATTTATGCAGCTTGTGTTTCCCAGTCTGTTCCTCCAGCCCTGACAAAAGACCTGCAAATGCTGAACAACTGCCTGACACCTGGAGGTTGGCCAAGGGGCTAGGAGGCAGGTTGTGTGAATATCAGGGAGAGTTCCCAGTTCCTGGGGTGTGGTATGATGGGGAATGGGGAAGAGGCAAAGGTTGGCTGCTTGGTGGCAGTGCCGGTGTAGGGAAAGGTGCAGTAGGAAGTTGAAGGTTGGGTGGAGGTGCTTTTGGTGGTGCCTTTCAGGAAGCTCCAAAGCATGAAGGAAAGGCACTGGATCATTTAGAAGAGAAGGGAGTGAGATGGATTTTGAGAGTCTAATGGAGTACAGGGCCATCAGCAGGTGAGGGAAAGGTCAGAAACACTGTTGGGGAAGCTGGGAGATCAGTAACCAGAAGATTTAGAAACTGAAGAGTGCTCAGAAAAGGGAAGATCAACATTTTTGCAGAGGGCTAGGTCCACTGTGAGGGGGTGCTGGGTGAGCCAGGTAGCTTGGGGCAGGTCAGCAGATTGCAGTGGTCATGCATGAGTACTTGCTTCCTCCATTTCTCCAGTCCAAAGGGCCAAATGCTCGTGCCTCTTACAGAGGGCAAACTACTTGCCATTCCCCATGCCAGGCATTCCTGGCCTCAGATGCTGCTCTCTCACGTGGCTTTCTCACCCTCCCAATTTTGCCTGGAGCTGTGGGGATTGATGACTCAGGGAAATTCCAGAGAACAGAGGAGATACATGCAGTGCAGCGGCAGAGCGTGAGGGCAAACAGGCAGGGGAAGGGTCTGGTAGGAAACTGGTGTAGAAGGATGGAGTCTGAGACCATGTAAATGCAAAAACGACATGCTCCACCCAACCAGCTGGCCTAGAAACACTCTCACACCCACCTCCTGCCCAGAAACAGAGCCATATGTCCGCTTTCTGCAGGATCCTCTCTTCTTCCAAAGATCACCCGCTCCTCTTCCTGATGCCTGCCTCTAGACTGCCTTGGGTTACTCATGACTCATTATTATGTGGTTATTTAAAGTATGTGTGTTAAGTGAGAGCCACGTGCTCAGCCTGTACAGATTTGGAGGAAGACACTCTTAGGGTCCAGGAGTTTACAGCCTCAGAGCCAGACACTGAGCAATGCTGTCTTGCTGGACACCCACACATCCTACTGGAGTCTTACAGGTGCTTTTCTTTTCACAGGGCCTGACCCTAACTTGGAAATGCCACGTAGTCCGGTCCAGTTCAAAGTGATTCCACAATGCCACCCCCTTCCCACACACCAGCCAAGTGGCAGAGGTGATTACTGTATTGCTTTCCACAAACTAAACAAGTCTGGGGCTAGTTGGTAGCGAGAGGAGACCCCAGCCAAGTTTCTTTTTCCCTGCTGACACTCACCGTGCCACAAGGATGAGGGAAAAGTAGATTTAAGTCAGTGTGATGATGGTTGTAGGCCACCCAGGGATTCCACTTTGGATGGGGCTGGGGGTAAATTTGGCCATGTGCCATTTGCCCTCTTGCCAGTTATGAATTTCTAAGAACTGCTAGAATATTTCATAAGGATTTACTAAGACTTAGACTTTCCTAACTATTCTCTGCTGCTTCCCTTTCAAACTGATATCCCAGCACAAAAAGCAGGCCCTGAATCTACGTGTTCTGTGGCTCGGCATCACTCGGCTGGACTGGTCAAGAGACCTCTATCTGATGAATGATCCCAGGTGAGGAAGTTCTCTGTGTCACTGCAGAGTTAAGTGCTTTACTCTGGCCCCAGAGATTAGCAGGGCTGCTCTATTCCGGGGCCAGCTCAAGAGCCCAAATTAAGAGATGATCTGTGGTTGACCAGCAAATCACCCCTCCCTGCACCCCCACCTCAGTCCTGCTCTCCCCAGGTGACAAGAGCTGATCACCACCTCCACAAGTCAGTAGCCTGAGGTAGGAGAGTGTCACCGCTTGCCTTAACAGTTGGCTGGAGAGTTTATACTGCTGTAAGAAGAGACTGCTACATCCTCTGCAGGCCAGCTCAAGGGTATCCATGAAACTGGAGCAAGGCACAGGAACCCTGACTGAGCAGAGGCTTTGCTGTAAGCAAGGAGTGGCTGTGCACAGAGAGGAGCTGGGTGTGCAGAACAGAAGCTAATGGAGGACCGTGCCTAACTAGATCCGTGGGTTCCTTCTGGCCCCGGCTTTCTGTGGTGGGCAATGTCACAGCAGGGGCTTTACTTACGGAGAAGGGGGCCTGGGTTCTCTAGCTCCAGGAGTGCATAAATATTGGCCTGCTCTTACCATCAGGTCATGAGTTTCCCATCCACTAGTCCAGCACTGACAGCATATAATAGGACTTGGGAGCCTTTCCTGACTATCTGTGCATAAATCCTGCTTTGAATAAGCACCTGTCTCCATGAGGGTCTCTTTCCTGAAGCTCAGACTTTCTGGAAGTGTGTAGGTGGCCTGGAGTTGTTTGTCCTTTCTGAATACTATAGCCTCATTTGATTATAAATAGTCACAAAGGTATCAGGGATGTTATTAGTGCTAATTGCTCATTAAACATTTCCAGAAAGATCCAAGTGTTTTCCAAGAAATGATGATGATAAAATAGTGGCAGGCAGGAGATGTGGCATGCAATGGGAGAAGCTGCACCTTTATCTCTCCCTCTTTCCATTTTTCTTCTTCTGTACAGCAATTTCCCTGCCAAAATCAACCCCTGATCATCTCCTTCACCCGAGGATCAATTTTTTTTTCTGAAGGAATAGGTATAGAAGAAATGTGTGCGCGTGCATGTGTGTGTGTGTGTGTGTGTGTGTGTGCAGCTGCTGAGAGCGGTGGGAAGAGGATGTCTGTGTCAGTGAATTGGTGCTCAAACACAGTGATGAGGGACACTAACTTGCTTTCAGATGAAACAAAGCTGAGGCCCTGGCCATTTCTAGTCCTTAAGGGACAGAAATTACACAAATGAATATGGGTGATGGGAAACTGATTCAAATTTGTAACACAACACAAGTTCAGTGCACATAAGTCGCTTTCAAAATGGCCAAAATCAGTTTAAGGTAAACCTGGATGTAGTATCAGACTTAACTGATTTAGGTTAATTCTGTTTATTGAATTTCTGTCCCTGATCCCTTCCAGATTCAAGTTAACTCACAGACCCTCAGCATCACAGGATGCTTTGCACCTCCTCCTTAAATCAACCCCCTCCCAGTGGTGGGCTATCCTTGGCCCAAACTATCTGATTCAGCCCAGGAGGGAGGTGTGCTCTAGCACCCCCCCATCTTCTGGCCTGGGTCACTGCAGGCATGTGGCTTCATTTCCAGAATCAAAAGTGACTGTTTGTTCATTTGCTTATCAGTTCAATCTATGCAGATTCAACTAACCTGTGAACATTTAATTTATTCAGCCTCAGGCTTTTTGACTGTCTTTTTTGTGCCAAGGGTCCAATGGCACTTTTTACAATGCTAGAACTGTGAATTCAGGTTTCCCTACCAAAACTTGAGTATTTATGTTCTGCTGACTTAAGTGTCCCTGTAGTTTCAATCATTCTTTATTTACCCTCCCATGACATTGGTTTCTAGTAGGAAATGGCTGCCATCTCTCTCACACATGTACAGGGGGCTCCCTCTGAGATGCAGTTGTACTTTAAAGTAGTTGTTTGAAAAGCTTTAATCACATTTAAATAGATCCAAGAGCAAATCTGCCTACTTGGCTCCCTACACAACCCCACTGCACTCCTCAGTCCTACCATTTATGTGAGGTTTGACTGACTTCAGTGGAAGCAGGCTTGGGTCCTGGAGGAGTATGGCAATGATGGGAACTTGGAAGGGAAGAGGCCCAGAGATATTTTTGTGCCTTCTTCACATAGGCCACAGTGCCCTATGCTTCTTGAGTGCAGGCAAAACAGGTGGACTGTTGGCTTAATTGTTAGAGTCCATTTTTTGGACTTTGGTTGAAACCACAGGTACTCAGAACATTTAAAGATATGCTTGTATATATACAGCTTCAGTTATAACCATAGTACTATTATATATGGACCAGTATGTGATAGGAGGTCATGTTTTTCATCAATGTAACAAGACACTATGATAATGAATATTTTTACTCCTTGTGGCTTGTGTGGTCAGTCAGTTTTTGAGATTTTGTGGGCTGTATTCATTAGAAAGAGATACTGTTGATGGAGTCAGGTATATTTTTAAGGCAGTCTTGTTTATATACAGGGAATGTGCCAAGTCTTATTTTCTTGAACATAATGGGACTCAAACAGCAGGAGACAGTTTCTTTGCTTCCAGTTCCAAACCTCTTTCCAAGGCTGTATCCCAAACATTGTTCTTTTAGCTTATCTTCAGGGTCATTCTGTGAAGGCTTCTCTGGCTGTCCCTGAGGCTTGGAGGCTGCCTTCTCTGTGTGCTTCTGCTTCTCTGTCTCTGACACAAACTATTCCATCAAACAATACCCTCTACATTTGTATTTGCATCCTGGGGGAAACCCTTTTGTTGCACAGGTCCTGCTCCTATTTTGCATGTGGCCTGTGCTTTGGGTGGTGGCTGATATTATTTAGGTTACCTAATCCATAAAGGAGCATAATTGTTTTTTATATGTGTCCGGAATGAAAGCAGGCGATCAGCACTCATCAGTTTCAAAAAGGTTTCATCCAACCTCTAGCATGACAACAATACACTTCTATGGCATCCTCCATAACAGGATTTCAAAGTGTTGTTGGAATACTAATGCTTTGTAACACTCCTGTGCTTCAGCATTCCTGACACTTTGAGACGTGCCGGTGTCTTTATTTTGTATGTAGAGAAGCAAGAAGCGCAGAGGAAATGACTCGCCCCACACAATGATACAGTAACAGTGAGGAACAAATCACCAAAGGCACACTCCCTGCTCTAGCAACTAGGCAGCAAGCACCCCATGAACTAGAGGCCAAATCATCAGAAACCATTGAAAAAGAAGATTCAGCTGTGTAGGAGAAGGAGACGCAGTACTGAGAGCTTGAGGCTGGGATAGAAAGGCCCCCACTTCTGGATGAAGTTTCCAACTAGTCTCAGGACAGTCTTGGCTAGTTACCAGTTTGGTGAGACAAATTCACTGCTCTCTTCATTGTGATGTTCATGTCATGGCATCATTGTGCTATATCCAAAGTCATTGTGGGGCAGGTTAGGATTTCAAGATGCTGTTGTTTCATGAGTCTCACAACTGCTTTCAGGAAATAAAACTACCCCCATGATCAGTGGTTTGTGGTCACCCCTAGTGATCAAATTCAGGATGATTGTTGAGCTCTCAAAGTGTAATCAATCCTAACAGTAGCTGGAAAAAATCATTACCAGTGTATAGCTGAATGGCTGTTTGGTGGCCTGTACCAAACAAGCGAGTCTGCCCAGTTTCCAGGGTCAAGGGATCCACCCCACAAAAGCTGTAATCTCAATTGGCACTAATTGCCCCCTTGTTAGCAGTGCTGGCCCAGACCAAAGAGTAAATATGCCATTTAGAGTGAACTGTCCTCTTCTCCTAACAGTGCTTCTATGATCCTAATAATTGCTGCATGCTCTGTTGCTAAATGTTGTGCTTCAGATGCCATTACGTCAACTCCTGAGTGATCCAAACAGGATAGCACAGCTTGGAAACCTTCACTGACCAAACTGATTTTTTCCTTTATGTAAGTCACTGGATACATACTGTATCTGCATGCATATTGTTACATTGCACTCAGAGCTCCCTGCACAAAATTTTGTGCCAAGAATCAACAGCTACATGCCATATAAATCCTACAAAGATCATGTCTCTACTGCCATCATATTTCAGGAGAAAGGCTGCAAGTTAGGGAGGGTGGTTGGGAGAAATTAAAAAATTCTTTGAAGGCAGGGGAAAAGATCAGAGTGAACAACTGTAGGAAAAAGAAAGGCAACTTATGAACTAAATCTCAATGGAAGAAAGAAGAAGAGAGTAGAGAAAAAAAAGAGTCCACTGAGAAGCCCATGTTGAAAGGAAGACAAGAGAGAAAATGTGAGGGGTGGGATGGGATGGGGTAGGGAAGAAAGGAGAGGGTGGGGAAAAGTTTCTGGCTCTTTATGAATGACATAGACACCTGTTGTGTACAACCTCAATTTCCTGAAATTGTCATATCTCCCAGAAACAAAAGAGCACAGTGTTTTGCAGAATTTGATCATTGGGAAGGGAGTATAAGCCTGGACAAGGAACATAGTGTGGGCATAGCTGTGACCCAGATCTAATAGTTTCCTGCCTGGTTAGCCCTCTCACTGATCTGTTTTGTGGGCAGCATCAAGCAACCCCTGAGCAAAGCACATTTTAGGGACATTTGTGTAGGAATGAGAGAAAGATTGAAATGGACAGGGTGCCCTGTGCCAGCTTCAGTTCCCTTTCTCCAAACCTCCGGCTAAAGGTAAGGGAGCATCTGGTGGTGGAAGGGAAGGGAGGACCTGGCAGCTCTTTATTAGTTGCTCTCTGATGTCAGTTTTTTTAAAATCCCTTAAAACCTCCGCTGAGGGACCTTACTTCAGCACTAAGGGCACCTGTACACATGATGGACTTCTGCTCCGATGCATGCTAATTAGTACAAATCAGAGCAGACTCCATTAATTAAGTCTGCTGGGAGTCTGCTAATTAGTACGCTCCAGCAGCCTCCACATCACATGTCTTCAACGGCCTTGCATTTCAAAATGGCAGTAGAGGCACTTTAACTAATGCTTGTTGAATGTGCTTTAGCTAAAGCGCCTCTGCTGCCATTTTGAAGTGTGGGATGCACTTTGAAGTGCGGGATGAATACATGTGATGCTGCGGGCGCTTTAACTAAAGCAGCTCTTAGAGCTGTTCTAATTAAAGAACCACCCACCTCACCCCCCTGTAGTACATGTATAGACATCCCCAGAAATTAAAAAAAGCAATCAAATAAAATATTTTAGAAGATGATGGAAAAAGGTTGAGCACTTGGGTTCTAGAGGGAGGAATGCTTCTGAGGCTGAAGTTTTGTCTCTGTCTGGTGAATTGTGGCTGTTGCCATGGTGCTTTCCCCTTTGGCTGCCAGAAAGTTGGAAACCTGTCCCCAACTAGGCACTTCTCACTGTGTTTTCTTATAACCCTGACAGCATGTAAACACTATCATGACGTGTGCTCTATAACTGCTGATAGACACATTCAGACTCTTGGTCTGGTGTCTCATGAGAGCAAACTGCCCCTGGCATGGCCTGGGGAGCTTGGAGGGCCAAAGAGAGGGCCCACCCATGGAGCACCTGGGACACTACTTGCCTTGCCTGGCAAGCTGCAAAGAAGACAGCATTCACCCTTGGACAATGGGGGAAGAAAGAGTTGGCAGATACAGCAATGGTAACAAAGGAGTTGGGGAAGGAGACAATGGGCAGAATGCATCAGGATGGGAAGAGCCCTGGCTAATGGCTTTGGTAGCTAGAAAATCAAGCACGAGCTACAATGGGAGGGCACATCTCTCATTCAGTTACTCTGGAAGCAAGACAAAGCTGCCTTGAGAGAAATCGACAGGGCAGCACAACCTGCTGCAGGCAAGCAGCAGCAGAAGACAGGCTGTGTGGGGTAAATTCAACTTTAATCCTGTAGCTAGTCAGAGGGCCAGCTGGATGAGAGTGCCATGGAAGACAGCCCAGCACGAAGGAGAAAGGCTGCAAACTCGTGGCAAGGAAGATGGTCTAACAGCGTGCATGGACTTACATGGAACTGTTTTCTGCAGACGGAAGGTGATGGGAAGACTATGAAACTTGGAACCAAATGTTACTGAAGGGTTATCTCTTATAACTGCAGATAATTTAGCAGGGAGAAATTGTGGTGTATAAGTGAAGGTCTGATTCTTTATTTTTCGAATCATGATGCTAACTCTCCGCTCCTAACATGATCTGTTTCCAGTGGCTCTTGTCTTATTTATGGGGGAGCAAAGTCAATACAGAGTTGTCCTGTCTGGGGCAGATGAAGTCACTGAAATGTCTCCAAGGTAGTGGGTCCTTCTTCCGGAATGGCAGAGCTAGGCCCAGGATCAGCTTACACCCAGCTCTAGAAGAAAGCCAAGTCCTTCTTAATGTCATGGTTTTGCCATGATGATAACAGTTATTGCAAAGCCCCTGCAATCTAAGGTACAGACAGCAGACTTTATGGTCTGCCAATTGTGCGTAAAGATAGGTGCAGGATGCCCCAGAATTTTTAAATAGGGGACATCCTGCTCAAACTTTTTCCAAGCTATGAAGAAGGGTCAGCAGAGTATTACTGATATAGGTCTTAATTTCCTAGATAATGTGCTATAGACGCTTCGCTGGGTCCTCAGCTGACCTTGTAAGACAAGTTTATCTGGCTTTCCACAAAAGCTTAACTGCCTGCGGACAGGGAAGATCAGGTATAGCAGGAATGCAGAACAGACTGTAGCACGGGGGTGGGCAAAATACAGCCTGAAGGCTGGATCTAGCCCACCAAGTGATTCTGCTTGGGCTCACAGTGGATCCCTTGGTTTTGCCCAGCCCAGGCCAAGGCATGTGTGGCTGGTCCTGCCACGCATGGGTGCATGGTGGGGTGGGGGTGGCATGGTGTCCAGACTTGGCTTCCTGGCAGTCACTGTGGTGGCAGCAGCTCACTGCCCATCTGCTTCTGTCAGTGTCTTCACCACTGCCACCAGATCTGGCCCCGCTGCCTAGGCATTGTAGTCCATCTGCCCTGCACCCACCATTGGTGGATGGACAGGGCTCAGCCAGGTGGAGGGGATGGGGCTATGGGCAGATGAGGAGCATCATCCAGAAGTCGGATAGGTGGGTGAGGTTGGGGCTGTGGCTCAGGCTGGGACTGGGACCAGAGCCAGGGCTGAGGCTGGGGCTGTGGCCGGGGCCGGGCCTGGGGCCGGGGCCAGTGCCGGGATCATGGGGCGGTGACATCACAAAGCTGAGGCCCAGGGCAGAGCTACAATCTTTTCCCTGGACACCCCTGCCTACAGAACCAGCGCCTGTCACAGGGACACGTGGAAGTGGATCACAGCTCTACCCTGGGCCCCAGCCCTGTGGTTTCACTGCTTTAGGCTCCTAGGCCCAGCCCCACCCACCAGTCCTGTGCCCAGATGCCATTCCTCACCCACCCACAGTCCCTTCCCATCTGCCTGGCCAAGTGTGCCCCGCCCAAAGGGGTCCCAGGCTGATCTCCAGAGAGACACTGTCCACTCCAGGGGGGTCTGGCACCCCCTGGCAATGGGTGCAAAGCAGATAGACCCAGATAAGATCAACTGCCCCTGCCTCACCTTGCCAGGCCAGGTCAGATCAGCACCCGCCTGCCTCAGCCCATAGCAGCTCACCAAAATTCCTTAGGTGGCCTTCCAGCCCAAATAAATACCTTTGCAGGAGGAAGAGGGTTTGCCATTCATTGTGTACAGACTGCTGGGTTCATTCCCCAGGAATAAAATGCCAGATCAAAGTCATTATGAGAATTAAGGCCTGGATTGTGCTTAATTTTGCTTTTGCTTCATTCAGCCAGACGGGCTACTACAGACAGCAGTGGGAGAGACAGTCATTTGTCAGAGACAGCTCTTGTAGAATCCCAGTGAAGGCAATGGTGGTGTGAAAGGGACGAGAACAGCTCCCTAGGAAAAGGGAAGCGTCTCTGCGGTAAAATTCATATCATGTGGCGGGAGCTCCTGAATACTGAAACAAAGCTCCAGTCTGTCATCACTGTTGCCACCCCAGTGTTAGGAACAGAGAATGCAGACTGAAGACCTGACAGCAGGGAGGGCATAGCCTCAAAAGAAAAAGCTTCCTCTTGATATTTGCACAGGCCCCAATAGAAAGAACAGAAATGGAGGGGCATTATATAAAAATAAGGCCAGCAGATCAGATGAGCATAGCACTTCAAGACCTCTATGTTCTGTAACTGGATTATCTTCAAGGCTACGGTGTATGAAGCTAAGGCATTTGTGAACACAGGGTGTAGGGTGCTTGCTGGAGACTGAATGTACTATGGGTAGGGTGGCCATCATAAAGGACAGTACGGTTGTACTCTGTCCTCTGTTGATACAAAACCAGACACCTTTACGTCCTCTATTTTTCTCTTGAAGATTTTTCTCATAAAGATATTGGGTTTTGTATCAATAGAGGACAGGGGGCAAGAGTAGCAGAAAACCGGAATGTCCTCTATGATGGCCACCCTAACTGCAGGAGACAAACAGGTAGGAGTTGTGGGTGTGACCCTGACAGGCAGTGGAGACAGCTTCTTGGGCACAGCCTGTGCTGACAGGGCTGAAAGGGCACACCTGGAGATTTCTAAACAAGGACACTGCCTACTATTGCTTGCGCCTGCTCTGTTTGAATGCTCCTTTTGGGAGTAGCCAAGCTTATACTGAGAATATACCCAGCTCATAAAACTGGTAATGTATTGCTCCTATGGAAACAATATTGCAAAGGCCCTGGGTTTTGCCTGAAAACTGAGACCAAAAGAGCAACAGTGTCTACCACAAGTGACACCCCTCACCGCCTTGCTGCTGTAACCAGCCTTGTGGTACATGAGTGTGGCCAAGTCCACACAGCAACCCTGAAGGAGCAGCAGGGAACTCAGCAGAGACCTTCACATTACGTTTTCATTGGCTACATCAGTGGTTTGCAACCTTTTTAGGCTCTGGGAATGGGCCATTGTTTGTGCCACTCTTGGGCAATGCAGCCTGGGCTGCTGCAGCCACGTTGCTGCAATGAGGCAACAGCCCCAGGCCTGAGGGATCATACTGGGTGTGTACTGTGTGCCTGGCCTGGCCGACAGCTTGGAGAGGAATAAACTTCCCCTGCCAGTGCAGACCCCAAAGGGCTCAACTGGGGAAGGTCCGCAGCTGCTCAGGACTGAGCACCTCAGCTGGGCACTCTGACTGGACCAGGCAGGGTGAGGTGTGGGTGGACAGGAAAGGGCCCTGGCTGGGGACACATAGGCACAGGGACAGGGTCTCCCTGGGAGGGGTGAATCGGGGTGACTGACCTGGGCTCGGTGCTTTGGGGGCCCCGTGGAGCCCCCCTCCCCCTTCCCCTCTACCACTGCATCCCAGACCCATACAAGCTGATTTGCCACAAGCCCCACACCCTGCCACAGTTGTCTCTGCACAGGGACATGCGTGCCCTGGGACACACACTACTGTGAGGGGCCTGGAGAGTAATGAAGCACCTGGTAGGGGCTGGCTCCGGCTCTGGCCTCTGCTGCCCTGACCAGCCCCCTAAGGTGGTGGTGGTGGAAGGGGAGTTGCCCAGGCTCTGCTCACCCCGGGCTAAGGGAGCCCAGACAGCAGGTGAGGATGGAGCAGGACTCAGGTCTGTAGGGGAGGGGTTAGGTGCCTCTGGGTGCTCAGGGCAGTGACCTCAGGAGTGCAGGAACAGAATGTGCTATTTATAGGCTTGTTCCACAGTGCATGGCTGCCCCGTGGCATGACGTCACTGGTGAATCCATGTGGGATGTCCCCGCCTCCTCCTCCAGCACACAGCAGAGATCCCAGTTCTGCTGTTGTCACCTCCCCTCTAGCAGGGTCATGTGCAATGACTCCTACTCCTCCACCATAGCTTCTGCTGCTGGCCAGACCCTAGTGCATGCTCTCCTGCAGGCAATTGTTGTGCATCAGCTTTGCTCCTGCACGCCTGGCAGGGGCTGGGCAGTGCTCTGAGCCCAGAGGCCTACTGTGCTCAGGGGCTGGCCCCTGGCACATCTTGCACCAAAGGCTGGCCCTCTGGGTGGCTGGGTGCATGGCTGAGTGCTGCCATTGCTGCTATGATGCTCCCTCTATCTAACAGGGCTCCCAGCCACCTGCCCTTCTGGCTTTGGGGGCATCCATGATTCCCCCATTGTCTGGGGCAGCTGGGGCCAACCCACCTTCTTCGGCTGGTCTGCTCACAAGTGCAAGTGAAGCCCTGTGTCCTCCCTGAGTGCTGCTGCCATCACCTTTCCCCTGCCTGGTCTGCAGCTGCTGCCTGACCCCTGCCTAATCTGCTGCATGCCACACATGCCAGCTGCTCCTACCATTTGTGGCTCCCCTGTGCTGCAGGCCAGGCCAGGCCACTATCTTGTTGGCACTACATGGCAACTGGTTCTCTGGAATGGGAAACACCATCTCCTCCATAACTGAGGGTGCATGGGTGCTCCTGTGCCATCCTGCTGGTTCTGCAGGCAGTCTGAGTCCATTTTATGTTTTGCCTGTTTCCCTGTGGTGAAGCAGCTTGTGAGTGTGATGGTTGTGTGCAAGCATCTGTGGCAGTAGCTAGCAGGAGTTGATCAGTTCCTCACCCTGTCCGAATGCTGTTTCAGGTGTTTGCTCCCCTTGGTTAGGAGACTAGAGCTACTGAGCCCTCAGGGAGATAAGATAGAGGAGTAGATTTACTCGGATTTAATTTTTGATCCCCTATGATATTGTGGGAGAGAGGGTGTGTTTGCTGCTCTGGCTAAGAGTGTTCTCTTCTGGATGTCAATTAGCATTAGAAGTAGGGATTGACCCACTTCTGTTCTGTTCTTATTGTTGCTGGTGTTCCTGGATACATGGAGTACGTGACTGCAGAACTTCAAACACCGGGTTCCTATTGGGATTTTGTCCTGAGGGCATAATTGTCTGTTGAAGCTGGGCCCAAGCTTTGCTCCTATAGAGTAGAATGAATGTAATAAATACTGTCAAATAGTTTTAGCGGTTGCTTTATTGGAGGGTTGCATCTGGCTAGTGGTTCCTTTAGGGAACCACTAGAGCTGCAGAGCTTTTACTCGTAATGCTTTTATAGCCAAGATAAAGCTGCTTGATGCATTTATTATGAGACACTGCTATGTATAATTTAGAAGTCAGTTTCCAGGTGTCTGTAATAAATTTAGTTGGCCTTGCTGATTTTGGGATATTTTGTGAAATATCATTCCCCCCACCCAGGATAGGTTGCCAGGGCCATCTATGCCTTACAGTAGTTTTCTAGTAGGTGCAGTCTTCTTGGGAGATGATGTTACCTAGGTGATGTTACCTAGACATTGTGACTAGATCAATGGCAGATAGGTGGCATTTTATCTTGGAACTGTTCAGTGGAAGTAGTGTGTTTGGAGAGAGTTGCTAGCTCACTGATGCGACCGGTGGAAAGAATATGGATGACGTTATGTCCTTGGTTGTCTTCCCTTTTCCTGCTTGAAGGATTCTGTTTGCATGTTGCTTTCTTGCATCATTCATTGGATGGGTTCAGTTAGGTCATTTGTGCTTCTATCAATCCTATTTTGTACCATTTTAAGCTTTTCTCAAAATTTACAAAGTCAGCAATCTTCATCTGCTTTGCTGTATTTTACATTTTGATTATCAAATATTGATCTGGTAAAGATGAGGTCAGTGGGTGGTTCCTCAAGAAGGAATCCAGGTTTACTTTCATGGATTACATTGTTGTTGGTCAAGTATCATATTTTTTTTTTATTGAGTTTTCTACAGTGTAGTGTGCTGGTGTTTGTGCTAGCATTTCTGTGGCTTGTGTTTGAGGCTTTCTACTTTCATGCTTTGGGTGGAGTTGGTCAAGAATTTCCTGTCTCAACTTTTTGTTGAGGGAAAATTCCTTTTCACCCAAAACAACTATTCTCAAGGGAAAATTTAATCTTGTTCAAATAATTGTATATGTTTAAATAAACCCTGATTTTTTTTAATTTCTTATGAAAAACTAATCTTTAACTAACTGTTGAATTGAGTCAGTTTTTGTCCATACTGGTGGTTTAAGTGACACTATTTGTCTATGCTGGTGGTTTAAGTGATACTATATATCTGGGAAACCATTCTAAACTGGTGCAGGATCTTATACCTTGTTTGGGTCATGCAATCTCCTGGATTTGAGTTTCTGAACACGGGAAACCTTTGGTTCTGTATGCCTGTCTTCAGGGTGGCTGCTGCAGTTCTGTAGTTTTTAATGGTGTCTCCAAGGGCAGTTGCTTCTTTAACAAAGCCAGTTTGCTCTTTAGATTTGGATTCCTGGCTGTGCTAGGGCATGGCTAGCATGTCACTCCTCAGAGCTGGATCACCTCCAATGCACAGGCAGAGGCAGGGGCAGGAGAGCCTTCTGTTAACTAGGAATTAATGACTAACCCTGGCTTTACCACTAATACACAATGTGCCTCTGGATATGTCATTGCCTGCCTCTGGGCCCAGTTTCTCCATCAGGAACATGGAGATGCTGATATGTCCTGACTTGCAGTGATACTAAGAGGAGGTATATGTACAGCACTTTGAAGATGAAAATTATAGTATTGTTACCAGCCCAAAAAGGATCACAGTGGGAAGGTCTCCCAACAGAACAAGGCACATGGCCCCCCAGAATGCTCTGCTTCTCCTGCCCTACTTCCACTCTCTTGCCCCTCCAGCTCTCATTCTAGCTTCCCTCCAAATTCTCAGCATTATTGGCACAGGCCTGCTCTCTCCTCCTCTTTTGGACAAGGTTTCTTTGGATTATTGCCCATCCCAAAACTCACAGATCAGCCCTATTTTCTACTCTGCCCCTTCAGCCCAAGGTCTTTCAGGATGAACAAAAAGTTGGGCCTTTACAGCAGGCTAGAATCACATCCTGGGGGGGCTGTTGCAGCAAGACAGTTATCCTGTGGGATGAATGCAAAAAAGAATAGAAGCCCTGGCAGGTTTCCCTTTGTTGGCTCTGAGGGGATGAGAAGGACTGTAGAAGAAAGGCTCATCTTGCTGGGCCCCCTTCCAGAAGACCACTCTGTTGGCCTCATGCTGCTTATGGAGTGTGGCCTGTTCTTGCATTTTACTTCTCCCCTGTTCCCTGCAGTGTTTCCCCACAACCAGGAATACTGCTGTGGGGTGGTACCAACACCTGTGGTGGTGGTACCTCCTCTATATGTAGACTCTGCAAGGATGAATTCCTTAAACATATGATGGGGAGGGTGGATTACAGGGCCATGGCTCAGTCTGGAGGCTGGTTGGGAAGGATCTGCTGCAAACAACCCCACTGTGGTTCATAGTAGGAAGGAGGCAATAGGGTGGTGGTGGGGGGAGGGATCTCATGGGCTTTGGCGGATCACTCTAAGCATCCCATATAACCTGTTCCCACCCAGCTTCCAAGCAACACAGCCTCTGTCTGGAGGGAGAAGTCAGTGAGGTGAATCCCCTTCTGGACTACTTGCTATGAGTACATCAGAAAAGTATCTTCCTCCAGCCCCTCAGCCATTCTGCTGTGCTACGTACCAAGGAGACATAATTTCTCCACGGGCAACATCAGTTGCAGAAGGGAAGAAATCCAGAAATGAGGCCTGATTCTTTTTCAGCACTCTGTGAGGCTTGGCCAGTGGCCCTAGCAGTAAGAATGCACTGCACGATGATGGTGTGCCGAAGCAGAGAAATCTCTTGCAGCTGGAGGGGCTGGCAGAAACGCAGGACCCCATGATGGCACCCACAGCCTTCTAACGGTTGCGTTAGAAGTCCTAGGTAGAAATCCAGAAAGGGGAGGGCATGTGGTAGTGCCAGGCACAACGTGCCCTGCAGGATGGAAATGTGGAGCACCACAGCATCCGCAGCTGACACCAGGAAACACCTGTGCTCCCACAAGAGCTGCTCAGACCCCACAAGCTGGCAGGTAATTGCTCCCGGCCCTGAGTGTTCTGGAAAGGCTCCTTCAGTGTGTTGCACTGGCTGACTGCAGTGTCTCGCTCGATCCTGCAAGGGCTGGAGAGCAGTGCAGGCTGACTCCAAACACTTCAGTGCTCCTGCTGGCATGCTTCAATTCATCTCTGCATAAAGCACTTGCTATTTTTCTCTTTCCTCTTCAGAATTACTAGCATTACTCCACAGTGCCACTACTAAGTTTCTCCTGTTTCTGTGTTGGAGTACTGAATGTAAGGGTGGAGGAGATGTTTCTGTAAGACCCCTCCCTCTCGAAGCCTGTAAACAGGTGAAGGACTCAAGAGTTTCTGCAAGGCAGGGTGCATTGCTGTGCTCCTCACACTGCCCTCCTGTCCTTTCTTCCTTTAAAAATTAGAAGGAGACATGGCCCTGCCCTGTCAAAACCTGTGCTAAGGCACAGCTGAAATGTAGAGGGCTGGAAATACAAAAGTTACTGCTGCTGCTTGCTTTGTACCTTGCAAGACTTGATCATACAGTGCGTGCCTGGCTGGTGAGGTAACTTTGCTGTGAAGTAACTTCCTGCAGTTGGTGCAGTCAGCTCATCTCCAGACAGCTGCATCAACATCATCTGTTGCATTTAATACAACGTTAGCTGGTTTTTTTTCCCCTTCAATAAAGTCCAGACATATCCTCTCCAGGCTGCTGCTGGTTGATTAATTGCAAAGGAAAAATAGACTTGGCCTGGCTAACACCACCCCACAAAGAATGCTTGGAGAGGGAGGAGGCAGTGACACATTCCCTGACAGGATCCTGCCTCCTTGAGCATTAACACCACACCAGTGGTGTGTCAAACTGTGTAGGATGCCAACAGAAACACAAGCATTCAATTAAAAAAAAAATCCCTCTGGCATTAATGTTACATCAACCCCAGAATAACACAGGGACCTATTCTCCTCCTACCCCTCCAGGGGAGGAGGAGCAATAGCCCAATAATACTGTGCAGTAGCACGGCAGTTAAAAACCATGCTCATAGCCTACTGCGCAGTGTTATTAGGCTAATGTGTATTAAGCATCACAAACTAACCATGCACCAGTGCTACTGTGCAGTAACTCTAGTTATTGCACATTGAGTTAGTACTTCATTAAACAAGTATGAAACTAAATGCACAGTAATTAAGGTGCGCTAATGAATGTGTAGACATTTTCCATGTCAGGAAACCCCCGTGCTACATTCTTCCCATAAAGGCCCGATTTCCAGAAGGGCTGAGTACCTCCAACCAGCACCTGCTCAAGGAAATGAGCAGTGCAGACGCTAAGCTTCTTTAGAAAATGCAGGCCATTGCACATGTACCTTCTCCACACGTGTGCCATGATCAAGTTACGTTTTGTAACAGGCTGCAGATAAGCCTGAGTTTGCCACGGTGTTACAGAGCCCTAGCCCGATCAGCTGCTACCACCACCACGACCAATAATAATAACAACAATCACCATTATTATTATTATTATTATTATTATTGTAGACATTTATTCTAACCAGACGTTAAAATGTAAACAGCATGGGGGGTGGAAGCTTGGTGGTTTGCCAGAGCTTACAAAAAGCCCACAAGATTTCTTGTGGTGAACTCACCACTCTCGAGAAACCAGCATATGCTGGGGGAAGCAGCAGTGAAAAAATAACCCCTTAAGGGCACTGATGCAGGAGGCAGGATGAGCAGCATGCTTCACTTGCTGTTTAGGTTGGGGCCGGGCCAGGGAGACAAAGGGAAAAGTTGCACATGCAGACACAACAAAACTCTTCACACACCACTAAGTTTGGCCAAGGTGGTTCTCATTGCTTATGTCTTGCTGGCTGCTTAGGAAAACAAACCAAGGCAAGCGCTAGCAGGGATGGAATATCTCCACAGCCATCCAAAGGTTTTTTGAGAGATTTTCAAGGAGTAAGGAAGCAGCAGAAAAAAATCAGGTAGCATATGGTGATTTAATCACACCAAGGAGCATCTTCAATTTTAGACTGCAATGGGGTGGCAGGGCTGAGACCCAATAAGTTGAGGTATGGAGCCTCTCACTTATTAGTTCCAGCACAGGCCTGGAAACAGTATCCCACTGTTACTCCCCATGGGTCAGATGAGACCAGAAGTCCTCAGGCCAGTCTCATACAGTGAGTGGGATGCTGGCTGACACGCTAGTTTCTCTAGAGGCCAAAGACCCAGCAGGTGAAGAGTTGTCCCCTGAGCAGGGTTCCCCATCACCACTCCTTTCCTCCCCACATTAGGGCTCTGGCACATCAGAAAGGGATGGTGTGTGGGGAAGCACTTGTTATTGGAACCCAATACTTTACATAGCGGAGGCATCCAGGCAGTTTGTAGGCTCTCTTCTGGCATAGCAAAACTAATCCAGCTTAGCTGTGCCCGTGTCCACAATCAAACCCCAAACATTACTATATCACAGCTTGATTTTCGCACCTGCAGGAGACAGCCTCCCCACTGCCTGACTCACGTCCAAAATTGCTGCTGCCACATACTGAAAGACCCAAGTGGGAAGCTTGGCATTTTCCACAGCAACCATCTCCTCCTCTCAGGTGGGATCCCTCCCTCTTGATGACTCAGACTGCAAGTTGCCTCCTTAATAACGGAGTCCCCTGTGACAACTGTCTAAACAACACCCCATGCCCTTGCTTTGGAGAAAGTACCCAGTGGTTTCAGGAGACAAGTCTCATCTTGTTGCTGTTCCCACTGTTACCACGGGGCCATATTTGTGTTGTGGATCTACCTGTGCTACTGGCCTTGCATATGGTGTCAAACACAAGGTAATTATTTCCACACCGTCTTGCAAAAGGCCACACCATACTCATTGCTCTCTCATGCCTTGTAGGTGGTCACTTCCGAGTGGTGCTACCAACAAAGCCAGTAGTGAGGCTTCCTGTCAAAATCCAGCATCCACCTCATACCCCTCACCAACACGTCTCTGCAGCTCAGCTTTGAGACAGGCCACTTCCAAGAGCAAATACGTAGGATGGCCTCCAGAGATTAACCTCCAAATCAGATTAATTAGGAACAAATTTGAAAGCAACACCTTTCTCCCAGGCCAGCCTTGGGCTGAAAAGTCCCCAGCCACAAGCTACAGTTCCTACCCTTGAGCCCCATGTGAACCTGCCATCTGGAAGTGTGAGACTGTATCCTACTCCTTTGCCATCAGCATGCAACTCCTTCCCCCCCCCCCCCAAATGTTATCAGCCAGCCATTCTGAGAGAGATTATTAAAAGCCACCACTTTGTTTACCATGGCTCTTTGAAACACAGGTCTAATAGCAAAAGGCTTTTAAATGTTTTAGGTAAATGATTACAAGACTCCAAAAAGAGAGGAAATAAAACCCACTGTTCTGTCGTTTAGCAGAGCATGACAGTCACATGATATCCAGCATGGGGGAGAGAAAGGAGTCTTAAATGTTCCTGCCTGTAATCAAAATGCAATTAAGAGCTCTTCCAGCAAGGTCTGTGGGAAGTGATGCTTCTCCTCTCCATTTCTCCTCCCCTAAAATACTTCTTTCATAGCTTTTTCAGAGGGAGGTCCACTGCATCATTGCCTGGGAACCCTCCCACCTTGTGTCATGTAGAAGGAAAGGATGATATTCTTTAGGTTCGAGTAACCTGGGCAGCTTTTTCTAGCTTTAATATTTACCTGACACATTTTGAGGGGAGAGGAAGGGGAAGTATCTTCCTTGCTAAGGAACTCAAACTGCTACCCCCACTCAGCAGTGATTATTTGAACCCATCTCTCTTGTATAGAAACAATGCAACAGCAGCACCACATTACAATTAAAGTTGGATTCACTGTAAGGGTAGGGTTGAGGGAAGAACAACATGATGATCTCCCCCAGGAAAGCAGATGTGGACTGCCATAAATACAATATGAATTTGAACAGACTAGAGATTTTTAAGCTGCATTCGTTTTTAGAGCATCTACTACAGTGATCCTCTACCTGCAGCTCAAGTGACAAGATATTTCTTTCCAGATACCAGTGCCTTCAGTTTGACAGGGAGAACAAAGCATTGCATTGCCCTTATTTGCTTAGCACGTGACTTTTTCTTTAGTGCCCCACAACCTTTGTCAGCCCATGAACAGTATTATCAAGCAACTCTGGGTGCTATCCTACTTACTTCTCTACTGAAAAAAAACAAACAACCCCCTATCTATCAACACACTGCCACATCACTGCCAAGTCCTTTGCTGGAGGTATCCCATCCAAATAGAGCTGGGCCTTGAAGCCACGGAAGATCCCAGCTCAAGACAACAAAGGCTGCAGCCACTTTACTTACTTTTGGACATGATTTGGCAAATAGTTTGGCTATTTCTCAAACATCAAGCATGACATTCCTCCTGTTGAAGCAAGGGTCTGGGCTATGGAAAATTAGGGGCAGCAAAGAGCTGTTACACCCTGCTCCTCTGAGATGAGAGAAGGAGGTCCTTTCATTGTTAACTCTTATGGCAGGAATAAGGATTAGGAAGGCAGTTACCCTTGGCATACTGCACACTCATGGCCATTAACAGAATTTCAGCAGGGTCCTGTGCAATACCTACTGCTGGGGCTGGGGAAGAGTGGATGCTGAACAATTGGCCAATAGTCTCCACAGAATAGGAAGGTATCAGACCAAGTCAATCAGCTCTTTTATCCAATATGGTAACATGGGAGGGAGTGGCAAGTAAGACACTGGCAGAGCTGGACCACAAGTCTATCTAGGAGGATGTCAATACTGTTAGGAGCCCAGTGTCAGGATCCAGAAGTAGCACAGGTGTTCAATCCCTGTCCTTACATATCCCCTCTCCAAACTGAGCACCGAACACAACACAAGACAAGAAGCTATTATATCATGCTTTTAATACAAACTTAAAAAAATCTGGAACAATAGAAACTGTACAGATTTGATCAACCTTTTTTGTTTTGTTTTTAACTAAATCTCTAGACACGCCAATGTCCCATTCCAAAATATTGCACAACGTTCTGAATACAAAACTCTGATTGTATTCCTCCTTCGCTAAAGAAAAAAACAGCAGCCCCCTGATCCCCCTTCTCAGTTGGCCCCTTCTCATAAAGGAACAAAAAAACAGAATAGAGGAACCCTCTCCATCAAGGAATGGTCGAAATTCTCTCCTCTTTGTGTTCACTCATTTTCTTTTCATGCAATCACATAGTTGTTGTTTTGCTCTTCAGAAGGGGTTGGGAGGAAAAGGAGGGAGATGAGGGGGGAGAAAGGAATTCACTGCTTCTTTTTTAAAGTTTTTTTTCCTGAAAAAATATTTTTTTCTCTCCTCTTTTTAAGAAAAAATCTTGAAAAGAAAAATTACATTTTTTTACGTTAGAAATATACATATATTATATATACCTCTTACATTTTACAAATGTAGCAAATTATTCAATACAAACAGACATCAACAAAAAGAACACAAACCCATAAAAAATAAAAGTTAAAAAAAAAAACTCTCTCTCTCTCTCTCTCTCTTCCTAAGAAACCAGGTAAATTAGTGCAGAGTTTAAAAAATAAAATTGAAGCCGAACGCCTAATCCAAGACTAGAAAAAGACCCAAAATGGTCATTTGTTTCGTTGCTGCCAGTGCTGGAGAAACGCTTCTGAAGCACATTTTTTTTCCTTTAAGTTACAAAGAGGTTGGTCCCTCCCCTTCTCTTCCCCGTGTTTGAGCTATTTTTAAAGCAATTACAGTACATAAAGCAGGGCAAAGCAGCAAAGCTTCACGCACACAGCGGGTGGCTAGCAACGTTCCATCTCCCCCCTCCTTTCCTACACTAAGGCATGCAATCCCACCCAGGCAGTGGCTCATGGCAGCGTTTTGCTGGGGTAGATGATGGTGGTGGACTCAAAGATTTTACTGAACCAGGAAGCCAGCAGGTCCCCTGTGTCAGGGAGAAAGCATTTAGTCCAGTGCAACAGGTTGGCAGTTCACAACTTGCTCATAGGGGAGGAACTGAATGGCAGTGGAAATGTTGGTAGGAAAAGGATCAGCTAAACAGGTCCCAAGTGTCCTGTTCTTGCTTTGCATCTTCAACCTTTGAGGTTTCATGTGTTGTGCTGGGACAGACTGCTTGGGGACAGCTGCCCTTGGCTCCTCCCTCCTTACCTGCCCACCCGCCAATGTGGGTCATCACTAACTGTCAGCAAACAGCCTGCTTTGGAAGCGGGTTCTACAATTTATAAGAGTACCCTTTCCAGTAATCCAACAGGGGAGTAGGGGTTAACTTTTAGAGACAAACTCCTGAAGGAGACCAGGGTGGTGTGCCACTTGGCAGGACAGGATAAAACACCAGTCAAGACTCATTCATGACATGAGGTCAGGACAGCTGAGGCACTCTCAGCTTGGCTTGGGAGAGGGCTTTGGGAGGCACTGGGGAATGAAAGGGAGTTAAAAAACTCTTTTTTTGGCTTCTCTGATTATCTGCAAGAAGAGTAAACTGGATCTTTAAGATGAGCAACTCAAAAACCATATCTCAGGAGCTCCAGAGATGGATTTAAAAACTAAAAGGTGGGAGGCAGCAGAACAAGTTTGAAAAAAAAAAAAAAAGAAAAAGAAGAGAGAGGGGACCGGGTTGGAGGGGAGTCCAAAGCCAACAGTATGAAGAGCTTCAAATCTCTTCCCCCTTTTTTCTTCTAGCCTCTACGCTGATCTCTGGGGAAGAAGGTCTTCCCTCTTTATAAGTCCCCAACCCCAGACAGCCCTTGTACCCCTGGAATCTGCCCTGAAATGCATAGCTGTGCTCTGTCTGGGGAGATGGGTCTCTGCACACCATCACCATGGGAGCAGGCTCTGGAATCCCAGATGCCAAAATGGACAACTGTTGGCCATTACTTTATTACTCCTCACTCTAGCACTTCATATGTGGAGAGAAGTGCAGGGTGGCCAGCCCTAAGATTCTTATCTCTGTCCCTCGCAATGAAGAAAAGGAGGCTTACTTTAAAAAAAAACATGACCTGGGGTAAGTGCCTTTAGTCACAGGAGTGCTAGTCTGCGCTGCAGCAAACAAGCCTCTCTGCCCTGTGCGTCTCTGGAATGATCAGGTCACACTGGGCACTGTGCCAGATCACTTGCCCCCTCTTAACTTTTCCAAAGGAAAGCAGAGGGGGAAGTGGTTACATTTTTTAAAAAACTAAAAGTGCAGGCTTTCAGGCTAGCAGATAAGGATGCTGCTTGGGCTACGTGGCTCTCACTGCTCCTAGAAAGTGGTGTTGCCTCCTCAATAAAAAGTCTTCCTCCCTACAAGATCCAGAAACAATGTCATCTTGCAGCTACGAATAAGGGTTCAGAAGCCAGGACCTATTTGGAGACCATTCCAAACTAACATCTCTGGATGCTGCTCTAATTGGTAGGAAAGAGCTTGTCACAGTGGGAGATGCAGCACATACAACCCTGTCTGCAGAAGCAGAAGTCCAATACAGGCAGACTAGTAGCTCTTTCCATATGGCAGCAGTGGGTGCAGCTAGCACAGTGTTTACATAACAGGGCTGTCTGAACTGACACTGGCTTGGACCAAGTTGGAGAGGCACCTCAAGCAGGACCCTTTAGGCCTGGGGATCAGAAGTGAAGTCTCTGGGCTTACAAAGTGCTAGGTTTTTTTTCTGCAGCTTTCATAGGAGACAAAGTGCAGGCAGGGAAGACAGCAGAATGCAGCTACTTTGTAGTAATGCCCTGCACTCCTTCTCATTTATTGAGATGGGAAAGGGAAAATAGCTGGGGGTATCTCTTTTCAAATGGCAATGGCACTGCTGATGCCAACCTGTTTTGAAGGGCGTTGCGCAATAGTGGCATGGCAGTCTAAACCCTAGGGGCTGAAGGGAGACTGGGTTCACTGACCTCAGCTGTTCACAGGGATGCAGCTATAATCATGTAGACAAGCAAGCCCTAACTATGCACATTTGAGCAGCACACAATGAAAACTGCACAAAAAAGGAACCCGCCCTCTCCTCCTCACTTGCCCCCAACAAGGTGGCCTGCTGCCCAGTGGACAAAAGAATGCCCAGGACAAAGCCATCTTTACACTGGGGTCCAAGGAGGTTCTTGGTGAGAACATAGGTCATTTTATCCTCCTGTCTCTGGGCCAAAAACCCCCAAAACCTCATTGAAGTAAAAGGGGTAGGAAAACATGGGAATCAAGTTTAAAAAAAAAAAAAAAAAAAATCTCAGTGCTTCAGGAGCGCTGCCCCACACAGCCCAACGACTCCAAGGTTCTCTCTCTTTCCAAGAAGCTGTATTTATAAGATTTCAAATATGGTTTGTATATTTCTATTTTTCCATGTTTCTCTTCTTTTTTCTTTTCACTTTTTTGTTTTGTTTAATTCTTGTTTTCTCAAATACTCTCCTTCTTCATGTTCAGTTGGCCAGGACCACAGGCTGGAACGACTGACTGGGATACTGCATGGCATTCAGGTTGTAGCTGAGTCCTTCCACGAAGGGTGACTTCTCCAGGAAGAGGCTGTTGGTGCTGCCACCAAAGACCTGAGGCATGTCAAAGCTGCTGCTGCCGCTGGTGCTGGCACTGAACTGGGATGCTTGGTTTTCACTGGCAACGCCGTCAAAGAAAAGGCTGCTGGCTCCAGGGGACCCGCCGCTGTAAACGAACTCCTTGGCATTGGGGGACAACTGCGACTGGGATGCTTGACTCCCGCTGCTCCCAACGAAGTTCAGAGAATGCATAGAAAGGGAGAGGCCCTTGTGCTTCAGCAGGTTGTTGGTGGGTGACCTGGCCATCCTTTGCTGCTGTTGAGCTCCTGCTCCCCCTCCACCTCCCCCAGCTCCTCCGCCCTTCTTCATCTTGGTAGAGCCAAACTTTGTGGCAGCAAAGGTGGCAGTGGTGAAGATGATGGGCTGGGCAGAGCGGGGGATGAAGGTAGGGCTGGGCGACTGGCCAAAGGATGGAGAAGGAGAGTTGGACAGGGAGTTATCCTGGCTACCAATGGGAACAAACACCTGGGCGTCTGGGTTGAAGCTGCTCTTGATTTCTTTGTCCAGCTCAGCTGCACTGCAGCCCTCACTGTCATCCAGATACAGGACCTTGACGGACCCCTTCTCACCAATCTGGTAAGAAACCTCAAAAGGGTCAATCCAGACACTCAGTTCTTCAGGCACATTGGCCCGCACATCCTCCACAGCCAGTCCGCTCCTCTTGGCTGCCAACTCCACCACTGGGTCAACTGTCTCCCCAATGTGGACACAACGGTAGCCAGAACCCTTCAATGGCTTTTCTGGGTACCAGTGGCCCTCATATTTCTTTTTCAGCAGGCGCTCTAGTTCTTCACCAAACAGGTCTGCCCGCCTCCGGGGAAGCTTGTTGTACAGGTATGAGATGATGAAGTTCAGAGCAACTTTGATCTCCAGATGCATACTCCCTTCACGGCAAGCAAGTTAGGGCAGTGTATTAAAAGATACAAATGACACGCACACAGACAATATTAGGATCCCAACAATCCTAGGAGAGAAGAGAAAGAAGGATGATTATCAGGAAGAGAACATGACAACTTGAATATTCTTGAGGTAAACAGCTTAGTGAGTTTTATTAAAGGATTAAACATGTACACAGACAACATATGAAGTGATCCTGTGTAGATTAAAAGTTGCACAAAGGCTGTCAGGTCTCATGCTACGTGGCACAAAGAAACTGCTCAACAGGATCAAGAAAAAACTTGGTTCAACCAACTGGACAGAGAGCATGCCTAGCTATACTGAATGGAGGCATGTGCACATGACACCTTCCGCTCAAGTTAACAGTGACCAGCAGTGGACCCCAGATATGAGGGAGCACAGACCAACTGCCTGCCCTGGAAGAATGGCTTGTACACATTAAGTACACCTCAATATGCTTCTGATCTCATTTGTGTCTTTTCAGCTTCTGTACCCCAACCCTCAGGGGAGGGAGGAAAATAAAAATAAATAGTTTATTTTGGGCAGTCTAGTCTTCCAACCTTGAGTAGAGATCCACCCCCAAGCTCTGTATGGCTATGGTAGCCTCCCTTCTGAGAGCAGCCATTTGACCCCTTTTGGTGGGGGTGAAGTAAAAGGGGATTTATATTCACCATCTGCACTGAAGCAAGGATGACGGGGGTGGGGGTGGGGGGTGGCAGTATGCCATGGGGTTGAGACACCAATTGCTAGGCCAGGGTTACTATCTCCTTGAACTGGAAAGCAGGCATTACGCACCAAGCCTCTGGTACAGGTTTACCTGCCTGAAACATGCTGAAGAACACAAAACTACCCATCAGTTCAGTTTGTTTGAGTGGGGAGTACACATCATGGCATAATGCTAGATGCCTGGCCTCTGTAGTCCACATCCCTGATGTTCTTGCAGAAAGAAAAAAAAAACAGTACCAAAGGGATTGAAAGCCAAAACATAACTCACTTGGTGAAGCTGAAAGAATCCTTTTCCCCTCTCTGACAAGGAGGTTTCTGAAAACAAAACCAAAAATCCCCACAAAGGCACAGTGTGAAACCACAACACTGCAATTCTCTATTTTAGACTGATTCACAAACAGAACATTTGTCTGTGAAACAACAAGCTCCCCAAAGTGGGTCATTCTTCCACATGGAAGGGAGGGGAGACGAAAAGAAGCCTATAGCCACCTTAAAAACAAGCACATTTCCATCAACTTTTGCTCCAATCAACAGGGAAGCCACGCAACCAGTTTTTAATTGGCATCTTAGTCAGAGGCAGATAAGCCTACCACTGCTCTGCTCAAACACATATGCAGGCACCACATTCCTCTCAGTTTGCAAAACAGGTTTAATTGAAGCTCTCAAGAGGAAGTCAACCCAAGCACTTAGGTTGCCAGCAGCTGCCCCGCCATCCTTTTTCCTTCCCCCCCTTCTCATTTTTGTATGGAGGATGGAGTTAAAATGGAAGCCTTTTGCCAAAAGGCTAGGAAGACAGGAGTATTTGTTTAGATCTTGACAAGGCAGAAAGGGAGACTAGCCAGGAGAACATACCTATCCAACTTTAGTAGGGACAAGATAAAAATAAGCAAGCAACCTTCATTGTAATACCTGGGGCCTTTTTAACTTTTTAAAGAGTGAGTGATCATTAGAGAGATGAAAATAAAAAGTCCACACTAAGATATATATATATATATATATATATATATTATTTTGATTATGTAAGTTATGGCAATTTATTTCCAGGACTACAATCATTCCAGCTCCCAAATACCACAAAAATCAGCCAACTCAAGATGTCACAAGTTAATTCCTTCAGATCTAACCTATTACACAAATGACCGTGGAGGTGAGTAGAGGCAGTGAGCAACTGTCTTTTCTGCCATAAGCACCTCCATGAGGCTTTTGAGCTTTGATTCCAGGAGTTATTGAATTGTGAAGAGTTTTGTCAGGTCATTGGGAACTCATCAAAATTAACAGAAAATAGAAAAATGCTGAAGAAGTGCATGGGTAAGTTTCTGAAAGCCAGCTCAGACTCATACTCCTGCATACGCAGGACTTGGTACCTGGAAGGTTTCAGTGACTTTCAGAGAGAAGGACATCAAATGAATCCCTTCAAACACACACAAGCATGAGCATGACAACTGCATGAGACCAACTTGCTAATGTCAGTTAAAAAACAAACAAACAAACAACAGGGAACACAGCCATTGACTGGGGTCAGCTTGGAACCCCAGCAAACTCCACATACAGCAGCAGCTTGGACACAGGTCTTCTCATCTCTAGCTCAGTCACAAGCTCTGACCTGAACTCAAATCACTAGAGACCAATCGTTACTCTATGGGATTAGGGCAATACTCAACTGGTAGACAAATAAGTGCATTTTTAAAAGGAAAGCATAGAGTAATATGAACTACCTGAAAAAGGGACGTGTATCATATACAATTTAACAGGATAGGAAAATTAAAAGATCTCCTTACTTGCACTGGAAAAAAAATGAAATAAAATAAAAATCTATGCCGTCTCCTGAAGGGAAAAAAAAAAAAAAAAAGAAAAGGTAAAGGGTCAGGAACCAGAGTGGCCCAAAAGCACCACAGATCAGAAGCCCATTTTAGTTAGGCACCCCCTTTGCCAGCTTGACCAGCACTTCAAAAATGTTAGGAAAAAAGCTTCTTAAAGGATGAGTTACTGTCATCCCTAAAGCAACACAAAGGCCTCATCAAAAATCCAGCAGGCTCTGTAGGAGGCATAGTAAAATGCAGTAACAATTTCAGCATGGAGCTTCTAAAGGGTTATTAAAACAAAGGATTATTCTCCCAAGCTCATCCTCCCTCAACCCTTTAAAACAGAAAAGATGCTGACTGTGGCTTCAACCAAAAGAACAAAACCAAGCATCCACAGGCACCAGACTAGCTTGATAAATAGGTGTTAGCAGAGGCCTCCCAATAATAGGAGAGGGCTCTTTAAGACAGCAAGCAAGAAGCACCTCTCACTCACTCCTGTAGTTGTTGATACAATAAGATATGATCTCTCACTCCCTAGGCGGCCGATACAAGAAGTCAGCTCCATAGAACTTACCATGTATTTTAAAATTTGTGGTATTTGGACTTGAACCCCCTGAGCAGCTTTGCAGAAGTGCATTAAGAAAGCAAGCCACACAAAGGTCTTGGACCTAATGAGCCAGGGATCCTGGTTTTTTCAGATTTAAAAAATCCTCAACTTTTAGTTAAAAAAGTAATCAGAAAAATATGGATTTGGGGTTAAAATGAAACGCCACTTTCTATATACTTAGATATTAGTGGCATTTCATTTAGATCATGCAAAAATGTGGATTTCAGATTACTTCTTTTTAACCATAACTTGGGGATTTTTTTAAGATCAGCAAGGATCCTGGTTTTCTCTGATGACCAAGGAAGACAATACCATCATACACTTCACAGGTGGTAAGACCCCATTTCAGAAAGACAGCTCTCCCTTAATCTTACAGATTTTTCACTGCTTGGGTGGAAAGCTATTTTTAGGGGTGTGGACTGTGGAGGAATATTCTCCCACAGACACGGCATGTTGCAGGAATGCAGGGCCAGCCCCCTCTCAGTTTTTAGCAGCAAACAGATATTTAGAGAAAAAGCAGGCCCAGGGATCCTCCACCTTGAGGAAAATGAAAGCCTTTAGACTTGCCCTTTCCTCCTGGCTATACAGGCAACCTTGGGAGGGCAGAGCTCCAGTGTAGAACAAGATTTTTTTTTTTTTTAAACAGACAAAAAGCACTGACCCCTCTGGTAGTGGGTTCACTGCCACTAGGCCCACTCTCTGGGCCCACACCCTCACGGCAACCTTCTCAAATGACTAAAACAAAAAAAAAGCAGCCGGATGGCTGTTGGCAGGCCACGCCCTACCAGACCAGCTGAATGCAGCGCTTCTCTGCCTCTTAGACTCAAGCCACCCTGGGCAAATCCTGGCTTTGAGATGTCACTTGTTTGGTTTCTGGGTAGAGAAAAAAGAGCCTCCCCCTCACCCAAACAAGAACTGGAGAGCAAGTCTCTTGCAAAGAGCTGGGAAAGGCCAGGCCAGGAGCTCAGGCCGCCAGATCAGATTCCTATGGGAAACCTGCAGGTTCAGTTTGACAAGCAGGTGCCGGCGGGGGCGCCCTTTAAAGGCTCCCCTGGCGTCCGTCTGACAGCCCCAGGCCCAAGGGCTCCTCCTCCTCCCACCCGAGAGAGGCTGGTGCAGCTTCCCACTACCTTCCTCGTCCCCGTGCGCCCGGCCCCGCAGCTCTGGGAGGCGCCGCTCTGCCTTGCCCCCGGTACCAGCCGCTGTCCAGGCCCGGCCACAGAACGCCCGAGCCCCCGCGCGAAGCACCCTGGGACTCGCAGTCCAGTCCCCACGCACCGCCGCCGCAAGCGGGTGACCTACTTGGCGGGCGAACTCCACTTCCCGGCGTGCCCCGCGCGCTGCCCGGCCCGGCCGCCCCGCCCGCCAAAGAAATTTTCCACTGCACATGCGCACTGACACCCTTCCCCGCCCCCTCCCCGGGACCGCTGGCAGTGGCCGGAGGGGACCGCCCCCCATTCCCGGTGGAGTGCCCCCCCCCCCCCCTTTGCGCACAGCCCCCAAAGCGCCCCCAGCTGGGCTCAGTGGCCCCTCCCCAGGGGGACGCTGAAGAACCCCCGGGGACGGGGGGGCCGGGCCCAGCCGCGGTTGACTTTCACGCCCCCTTGAAGCTGCTGGGGCCTGAGGGCGCCTCTCGGGGACCCCGGCGGTAGGACGCCGCCGCCTCCCCGCCGCTTACTTCTCCGTGCGCTCCCGGCGGCGGCCGGCCCTTCCAGGCTGTCTCCCGGCGGTGGGCTGGCGGGAGACTGCGGCGGCGCAGGGAGGCTGGTGCGGACCCGGTGCTGCCGCTGCCCGGCCCGAAGTGAGCAAAGTCAATGAAAAGTTTCACCCTTAGCAACCCCGCGCAGGGATCTCGCCGGCCCCGCCCCACGTGACGCGGCCCGGGGGGGGGGGGGCCGGGACAAGGCAGGGGCGGGGCGGGCTTTGGTACAGGAGGCCGGAACTACTTCCAATTAACCCCTTGGGGCCCGCGTATTTCTGCTCCCACCCGCCCCGATTGATTTATTCATTTTTTCCTCAGCACAATGCAACTTCCTCGGTGTTTATAGCCAACATCCCGGCTCGCTCCAGCCTGCTCGGCGGCTAACAGCCCCGGGGCAGAGGAACTGGCGTTAGGGCTGGTGTCCTCCAAGGAAGTGGTCCCTTGAGATCCAACCCCGACGGGTCCTTCCCCCGTCCTCCCGTTGGTGACGCCACCCCCGCGCTGACCGGCAGGAGGTAGCCCGGGGAAAGCGTATGAAATGAAAGGCCACAGTGACCCCGAAACGCGATGGGCGGTGGCTTGGTTCGGCCCGGCCCAGCCGCTTCTGGAGCTCAGGGACTACTTTTCTCAACCCGCCTGTGCACCTCCGCACGGGCGGGGAAGAGGGAGTGGGACCTGCAAGGTGTAGGCGCGGCGCGGAGTGCCGCCGGGCTAAAAATAACAGCCGGGTGATAGCAACAGCCTCCTGATTGGCTGCCGGGGCGAGGCGGCGTCCCCGGATTGGTCTGTTGCGTCACCCAGTGGGCTGAAGGGGTGTGTGGGGAACGAAGAGGAGAGCGGCTGCCCCCTTACCCGCGCCGAGCCTGCTGGGAGTTGTAGTTTTCCCCTTTGCAGAAGCTCACAGCAAGGCCTCACAAAGGGGCCTTGTGCCTCCAGCATCTTCCATGAGGGGAAGGAACAGATGCGTGTTGTTTAAAGGCTGTATGCGAGTCAAGCCGGTAGGGCTTGCCCTGAGCACAGGCAGGATAGGCTACCACTGAATGGGTGTCCTGCAGCCTGGGGCCCGGGAAGCAAGTGCAGGGAAAAATTGGCCAAACTCCTGGAAAATCAACTTTCTGATGCACCAGCCCCATTAGCCAGAGCAGGTGTTTATCCCATCGAAAATGGGGGACAGCCTCCTGAGCTTGCATCTGTAGGGGAGAGCATGCATTTCTTGGCCATGTTAGAGTATGCATTCATAGGGCAGCACTTACCATGGCATCTGGCCGCACTTTGTGCATTTTCAGTTGAGAGCTATTAATAATTCTAAACGAAGGGAACAAATACATGCCAGGCTTCGGCAGCCCACTTGCTCGAAGGATTGAGAGCAGACACACAAAGTTGGATTGTGAATTGGCTCAGTGCCCAGCATTCCAGATGCTGCTGGCCAACAAAAATGTGGACAAATATGTACCTTCTAAAAACACTCAAATGTGTGTGTGTTCTGATTCAGTGTTCGGTCCTGAAGGAGTAAAGCCCAAATGTAGAGAAATGCCACTGAGAATACCCTGTCTCCAGCTCCTCAGAGCTTCACCTTCAGGACCATGAGCTTGCAGTTCAGACAGCACAAGGCAACAATAGGTCAGAGAGGGAGAAGCTGTCTTGTAGACAACTAACCACAAGGGTTGCTACTGGCAGGAATTAGATGAGACAGGCCAAGGGGCTGGCTCACAAATTCATTCTCTTTTTAATTTGATCCTATTCTCCCCAAAGGTAGCATAATAGCTTCATGCTTAATCATTTGGTTGGACTGGATGTCAGGGGCAATGTAATCTACCCAATCTCAACCTCAGATTCTTTTAATAGATGGTCTTACATTTTTATTATGGAATCATCAGTCTCCAAAAAAGGTAAAGTCTGTAAATCCTTCCCTCTCATTAAATCATTCTCCACAATCACTATTGCAAGAATATTCCTTCCCAAGCCTGCTTCCATGAAGATCCTCTCTGTTCCTCAGTTTCTTTTTTCATCTCATGACAACTTCAGACTAGTCAACATTTCTGGAGCTGGGTACTGTGTAAGGGCTCCTTTCACAACCTTGTTGACAACATACCTGAGTAGCGCTGGTTAATGCTGAACCTTCCAGAACTGTGTATGGGGCCACCTACTTCCTTCCCACTGCCTCTAAACAGATATTTAGAAACATCATAACCCAAGAAAACAAATTAAAAGGAGTATATTAAGTATCTGAACTCCTGCTTTGCTCAGGTGTATAGATAGGTGTTAGCAAGGAGGAAGCCCCACGCAGGATTCTTTGGTGGAGCTGGAGGAGCATTTCATGATCCTCAAGGAAAGAGAAGCCTGGGAAATTTGTCTCTCTTGCTCCACTGCTGCCTCCCTCCCTCCACCCTCATATTCATCTCCTGTTTTGCTATGAACAAAAATTACTCTGCAGCTAATGATCAAACCAGACTAAAGCCAACCAAACTACCTTTGGCCTCATTAGTAAAAAAAAAAAAGTTAATAGCATTTCTGAGATTCCTGTAGTTTTATAAGATGCTGCTAATAGCATAAGTATGGACGCTTAGAAAAATTTGTCTTGACACTGCTCCTTTAATTACCCTGCAATGGAGTCACACATATACACACACACAATGGAATTCTGTCATAGACTGTCAGGGCATTCTTAACCATCTGGCTATGATGTCAAAGGATAACTTCTACATCAGGCAAGCACACACACAGAAAAGCTAAAAAGACAACCTGGCAGCTTGCATGAAGACAGGCTTTCAGAAGGAAGATTTGATCCAAAAACTTACAGAAAAAGAACACAGATGGAAACAAGAGTTTCTAACATCCAGTTTTTCAGGAGGGTAACCAGAGGATCTACTGCATACAGGACTGGATGATTCCTAGGAGTGGGAATGGATTATGGAGCCATTTGCCTATCTCAGCTTCATCATAACCAAGTTATGACAGTTTTGTGGTAGCTGTGTTCACACATGGATGTGTGGCACAGTGGAAAACAGGGGCACAGGACACACATCTGTACCCCAGAACACAGAAACATTTTGTTAGTACTGGCAACAGAAAGGTCAAACATAGTAAGGTAGGAGTCCTTAAGGGTTTTTCTTTTTCCAGCATCAATATTTTAAACACAAAGATTTTTTTTGCAGGTATACAGGTTTCCTGTGATAATTACAATGGCACATGTAGAAAAACAGTATCAGGAGTGCACATTTAGCTTCCTTTCATAAAATTAGCAGACAGTACCATAGGTATTCTGCAATTACTGTGATAGACACCAATATAGAAACCATCCTGCTCCCTGTAAAGACACTCTGGATTGGACCTATGGACCCTCCCCTTTCCAGTTCACCATGGGAACAAGCTGCAGTGCTGGACCCCTTCCCACTGTGCTGCTAGGACTCCAGCCCTGTGGCTCTTGCCCAGGCACTTGGCTGCCACCTCAGGAATAAGCCATGGTGCTGAGCTTCTCCCTGCACTGTTGCTGGGGCTCCAGTGCCCAGGTGCTTGGCTACAGCTGTTGGAAGGCTGCAGACTGGATGAGTTTTACAGACTGGGTCTGGCCCATAGGCCATGTTGGATCTATTAAAGCCGAGGTGTCAAAAGTCCAGTTTAATTTCTGTCCCTCCCGTTAACAAAACCAGCTCTCTTTGAAGCTTGGAACAGTTGGAAACCTGTGGTGATCCAAGAAAACCCAAGTACAACTTATGGATTCCAGTTCACACAGTGAAGCTGTTAGAATGAAAACCTGTATCATGGAATGGTTCCAAGTACAGAATTTAACTTTGCTGACAAAAAGGGTGCCTTAGTTTGGGAGGGTTAGTTGTTCATCATTATAATTTGGTATCTATTCAGGTAAGAAAACAGCTTGGGATAACAGACTGACTGAACCAGTTTACTCTAAACATGCCTATAGAAACCTGGTGTCTAAAGTGGAAAATTACCAAATGCAGAATAACAAAGAATCAAAAGGTGCTGGGAGAGGGAGAAGCAGGCATATAAAACAGAGCCACACAGGAAGCTTAAGACAGGGAAGTGGAGAAGAGGAGACAGCCAGGTTTTTATAGCACAGGGCCAGTCCTGTTGCTAAGCTAAGCCAAGATAAGAGAATTGAGATGTCTTGAGGCTACAGAAATGTTGGTGGGCCAGCAAGATTCTTGAAGGGAATACAAGGGGGTCTCTACTCAAGAAGACTGTCTGAGGACCCCAGCTAAGGCAGTTCAGATTCTGCTCAAACTCCAGAGTCTAAAGTACACACAGCCCATTTAGGTGGGACCCTAACTTAACTGCCTAGGCTGTGTCTCACTAGGAGCCAGCTCTGTGATGCTCATGTATGAGACCCCTTCCCAAATCTGTGCTGAGCAGCTGGGGTTCCTGCAGTCTCTGCTAGTTTTCAGCAAACAACCTCTGGTTTTAAGCCTGTGTATAGATATTAGTCTGGAATAGAATGGCTGGTTTCCAGTTACAGCATGAAAAGCGTTTAACTTATTCACAAGAATAGGAGTCAAATAGCTTAGGAGGTTATAGAAAGGGATTAAATGTTTGAATGGTGAAACAATGTCCATAGTCGCATTATCTAGGATAAGGGTCACCAGGGCAGTGATCACTGTTTCAGGACATAACACAATCAATGGCTGGAATTAGACAGAAAGCAGCAGCCATTCTCCAAAGCTTTTGACAGTGAGGACAGCATAGTCATAGCTGGCTACTGTCAGAGACTAGAAGACCCTCTGCCTTAGGGTCTCCCACCACCTTATAAAAGGAAGTGCAAAGGGAACCAGGGTGGGTTGAAGCACAGAGAGAGAGAAATCTTTTTATGACAAAACAGCTCTTTATTGATGCACATTCTGCAGAACCAGTTACAGAAAGGGCCTTGGATTAATCTGCCTGAGAAAACACAACCTGTATCCACTGTGCTCTTACTAGCAGGCTAGCAGCCATGGGAAGGCTGGTTTCTTACAAAGCACTGCATTGTGGAGTCAGGGTGGAGGTTACTCACATAAAACTTATTCCTCAGCACACTGGAGTGATGGGAGCAGGAGAAGAATAATGCTACCAACTGAGGGGGCTGAGGGGCATAGTAAGGAGAAAGGCTGGTGACACTTCAATGCGAGAAAGGGAGCAAGGTGTACAAGAATGATGCCCTTTCAATAGATAGCTGATGCTCATGGCATAAGCATTCTCCACCAGCCTTTCTGCAGACAGGTATAGTAGATACTGTCCATGCTCAAAATAAGGCAAGAGACAGTGATCAGACCGTTGCTGCCAGCAGCTACAATAAGGTTCCAGCCCCCACTCAGTTTGATCCTTCTCCTCTCACCCCTCACACAATTTAATCCACAAGGCCTTAGCATAAGAATTAACTGGTTCTCAGTAACAGTGAAGTCAACAGATGCTTTTAAGATTCCCTCCCCATCCCTACAGTAGACACAGTAGGATGCTGGTAGGGTCACCTCTTCTTGAAGCCATATTTCTTGCGTTCATAAAAGAGATCTGTCTTGGAACTACCCAGATTGACGATCTTAGGGCAGCCATCCCGCTACAAGGAAGCAAAGAGAAGAGGATATATGGTCAATGTCAGGGCAAGCCAATCATGTACGTGGTAGCTTAAACACAGTGAGAAAGTCCCCACTCATTTCCACCCCATAATGCACTCCCTCAAAACACCATGCTAACAAACTTCCCATCAACTTCATTGGCACTAGCCTGCAGCATGGAAAAAGAGGCAAGGACGGAAGCCCTACTAACATTAACTAGGACATTCTCTTCCTCAGGGACAGTATGTAGAACAGTTCATGTAGCATCATCAGTTTAATGAGAGGGATGTTTAGTGCCCTGAGACTTGATTCCTTCTAAATTAGGATACATGGGATTTATGGGGACCACAGTAACAGCTTTCTCTACACAGAGTCCAGAGGAACTTTTAGCCATTAACAATCTGTCCCTGCACCTGCAGGCTCCTCTCAGCTGTGCTTGTAGAAGGAGATCTCAGTCCTTCTTCCTCCCTCCCCGACTTTCTACACTGACCACTGTAAAGGTCGCACAGTCATTTTGGAAAAACAAAGGTACCCATGGCAAGTATATTTAGGATAAGCTTCTGTACCCCAGTCCTACCAACAGGAAGTAAAACCAGCTATGAGAAGAACTGTAAATGAAGAATAAATCAAGGGTGAGGCTGTGAGCTACAGAAGATCAGGAAACAATAAAACTGGATGGGTGCACATGTGTGCCAGAGAACATTTGCCAGTGGGTTACTCAGTCTGGCATCTGCATACCACTTGAGGCTAAAAGGGTATTGCTGGAGATGGCAGCTGTACTACGCTGAGGGGCCAGCAGGCAAAGGAACACGCGTCTGTGGGTTCTGCATAAGCCTGAGTGAATTAGATTAGAAAGCCTCTGGGCAGATGTCATCCTCTGCAGAGGTTGTGCCCACACTGCAATGCCAAAGCCTGTTGCAGCTGAGGAGGACAGAGATGGACAAGGAAAGGTGGCACAGAAACAGAAAGGAAAAACAACACAATCCTTTCCTTCTGCATGTGCACAACTTGCCTCTACCTATAGGTATGTGATTTCACTTTGAACCTCCATAAGACTCTTCCAAATCATCCCTGCTTCAATCCGGGGTGGGGGATCTGTAACAAAGCTGTCAGCTTTGTTACAGGGCTACATTCATTCCTCCATGTCCTCAAGAACACGTGACATATGCTCATCATGCTCCTGTCCCCAAGCAAGAAACCCCTTTCAGCCATCCAGAGCTTTCCAGGAGGGCAAAGCATAACTCTGGCTCATACTCTCCAGATAGTGTTATATCCCTCCCCCAGCTTCATGCTAACAGAAGCCAGGCACTTTTACCAGCAGGTCAGGCTCTAAGACATCCCACTTCATTCATTTGTTTTCTTGCTTTACATTCTTTTTCATGTGGGGGTGAATGTCAAGCATTTGAAAAAGCAAGATTAACTCTTCCAACTCAAACCAGGGATTGCTAAATTTTCAGGCACAGAACTTGGCCAGTGAGGTTACACCCTGCTTTTCTAGTCCACATACCTTTGACCCTTACTATTCCAGTTCTGGGTGCCCCCCCAGCTCTGTCAACATTTTAATCCTACAGGAGATCCTGCTATTTCAAGTCCGAAATTCTACCTCAGTCTTCAGGTACAGAACAGCACTATCACTGCTTCTAGGTCATTACTCAGTTCTGCTAACATACCTTAAATCTGACATTTATCTTCTGCTACCTCAGTCCCAGGCTCTTTAGAACCAAACACCAACTCTGCACTGTAGGACTTCCTGCTATTTCAGTCCTGTGCCTCATCTGAGCCAGTTGTGTCAAACCGGACAAGAGTCTGGGACATGAATAAATTCCTAATGGAGATCAAGTTGAAAAGTGCACAGATATGTCTTCTATTTTGTTACCCATCAAGCGTGGATTGAACATTCACAAGAATTAAGAGGTATGGGCATTCTAATGGGGGGGGGGCAAATCATGACAATAGAATTTAATCTTGTCAATTCTTATGAATGAGATAAGGTTAGGCCCCCAAGACACGCATGAACAGAAGCTGCAAGAGATGGGTTTCAGTCTCAGTACCCTGAAGAAATTTGAACTTTAAGACAACAGAACATGGTGGTTAAGTTTCACCCGCTTCATTTGGAAATGGCATTCTTTGTCAGGGGCTCTGCCCTTGCTGTGAAGTTTTCACTTATAAACAACTGCTAAATTTCACCCAAAAATTGGTTGCATTTCAAGGCTGTGTGAGCAACTGTTTCATACAGTCATCAACACTGTTTAATCCTGCCACAGAAATGTTTATTATGCTAGAAAGGGGCCATCTCTGCCTAGGAATGCATTTACCAAAATGCACAGCATCCAGAAAAGAATTGAAAATGTCGTAAGCATATGAAATTAGACTACAATTAACAGAGCTGGAGTTTAGCCAAGATACCAGGGCCAAAAATCTTGTCAAAACCCCTGTGGAATTTTAAACTTCACAAATAGCTATTGCTTTGTTTTTCATGTAACCCAAAGGAAAACAGCAATTGTATAACAGCCTCTCCTGTAGCACCACACACTGATGGGATCATTGCTTTAAACACTGCTTCCTTGGAGGAGTTTCTCCTACCAAAAAAAACACTGCTAAAGCTTAGCCTGTGTGCTCTAATAAGACAATTTTTTTAAGTGATAATGCCACAGCTAACGTGGTTGAAATGAACTGATATATGTATACAGTCTGTAAAGTACTATAGAATCCTCTAGTATGAAAGACATGATAGAGAAATAGAAAGGTACTTACTTTTACATTTCAAAGTGCTGTACAAAGATGAGCCTATATGGCCAAAGTGCTAAGCCAATATGGGGAAAAAGGCACACAACGGTGAAAGGACTAGTTCACTGCAACACTAAAAATACTAGCAGAGCTGGTGATAAAACCAAGGTGTCCCAGGTCACAGTCCCATGCTCATTCTTTTAGAGTGCAGTTTAAAGATAGCAATAATTATTAAATAGACATCATCTGGTCAATGGCTTCACTGAGCTTTTGTATCCAACTTACATCCTTCTCCTGGATAGTGCACTCCTTGCAGTAGTAGGCATCGGAAACCCCAGGGCCCCCGCAGATCACACAGCGCCCTTGGTATGAGCCATAATTGCACTCATCACAGATGCGGACAAGTGTACAGGGCCGCACGTACGAGTCGCAGATCACGCATTTGCCATCACCTATAAGCAGACCACAATCATCAGCTAAAGAACTTTCTCAACCATTCCACCCTAGAAATGGGACAGCTTCCTAACCAAGGAACTCCCCCCATACACTCTCAAATAATGGAGCTAGGCTGTGAAATTTCATCTCTGGAGGCCATTCTGCACTTGCTTGTTCATTCCAGAGAAGCCACAGCCAGCATAGCAATGCTTCCTTTTCAGTTCTTTTTGCCTCGCAATCAGAATCGGAGGTGGTGGTTAAGGCCACACCTCCTCTGCTAAGCTAACATTGCACAGAACTCCTCCTTGCATCATACCCTACTTGGCCTTTATACTTTTCAATTAATTTAGCACCGCGAAGGGTTGCTGGACAGACAGCACCACACTGCCTTTTCCTATAAGTGGACAGTAGTGGTGCAAGTGTCCCCAGCACACCCACATCAAGGAGAGCCTAGAGGTACTGTCTCCAAGGGATGAGAGGGATGGTCTGATATGAGAACAAGGGAAGGGAAGGGCATTTGATCCCGAGTCTCTGAGAAGGCCAAAGAGAGGGCAAATATGTGTAAACAGCAACAAGGATTTCTGTGACGTGGATCCCTCCCAAGGAATGGAATGAAACCCAAGAACTCAGCCATCAGATGCCAGGGACAGTCTCTGCTGTCCTGGACTCTGTCCAAATCACCGACCTAGAGATGAAAGACTTCATATCCTATTACCAGTCTCCTGAGCCATCTAATCCCTCCTCCCACTAACAGCTCATCTACCCTGCTCTTAAATCTGCAGGGACAGTCTTCAACTATCTTCCACAGGAATCTATTCCACTGCCCAGCTGCTCTTAAACACATTTCCCTAATGTCAGATTAAATTTCTCCACCTTTTGCTTCTTGTATTACTATTTTCTGAGGCAGAGGCTAACATTTCATTTATGTCGCATCCACACAGGGTTTACTAATAAGCCCACACCCTCAAGCCACTCCCCCAAGGCATTTCTTTTATGCTTAATGAAGTCCTTGCTTCAGGTCATTTCTGTCATCAATTTTCTATGCTCCTGGGTTATAACTTGAGCCTCTGTTGCACAGTAAAGGAGACATTTTTCCTATCTGTAAATGATCAGGTTATCCTTTTACAGCACAAATGAATTATTCACCATGAACCAATCAGTAACTCAGCACAGCCCCAGATAGCCCATTTCTTAATTACAAGAAAACACATTCTCTAACACTGTGTGCTTCTATGGCGCCCTCCATTTGAGCTGCGCCAACTGCTTTGCAAATATTCATGAATTACATCACCACATCCACTTGGACGTTTCCCATTTGAAAGACTGACTTTAGTCACACCCCTGCTGGAAGCTGGTGGTTGAGCTGGAAATAGTATCTAGGTCCTGAATGCCACTTGTGTACTCTGACCACAAGGCCCAACTCTCAGTAAATTTTAGGCAGAAAGCACACTTACATTTTTCACACAGTCTTCCAATAGCTGCAAAAACAAACAAAGAAAGAAGAAAGTTATTTTTTTGCAAAATAAGTAAACATGCATTTAAAAGCAAATAAATGCTTTAAAAAGGTTCATTTAAATCTGGAATCATTTAATAAAATACAAAGGTGGCTTTAACACAAGAAGTGGATACACTTTAATGGTAAACAATAAGAATCATCCTAGACTTATTTGTGAAACTAGGATTACAGCTTACTATTTTCCACATTAAATTCAATGGCACCCAGACACTTACAAAAAATGGCAGACTTCATTACCCAAGTTCAACATTGGCACCATCACGGACTACAGAAAAACCCTGAAATACGTCTTGGCAGTCTTTCCATTGACTTTAGTGGGTCTGCATACATGAGGTTTCAAGGGAGGAAGTGACCTTTATTTAAAATGCTAGCAAATATTTCATAGTTTCATTGTTGTTAGGGACTGGAAGGGACCTTACAACTCATCAGGTCCAGCCTCCCTGCACTTGGGTAGGAAAGACTTCTGGGATCTGGTGACCCCAGCAAGATGGGTGTCAAAACATTTTATGAAGACTGTTCATATATTTAGTTTAGGGTTCTGGATATTAAGTTAATACTTTTAAAATAACTTCAAGAGTCACTTGTCTAAGATTTCCAGACACCATTAGATTTCATAGATATTAGGGTTGGCAGGAACCTTGGAAATCATAAAGTCCAGCCCCCTGCCCCAGTCCTGACCCCCAAGTCCCTCTTGTCCGTAGTGCTAGTCAACGTAGCACTGCTAAGCCTATAGGCATGCTGCAGGTTTTTCCTCCCAAGGTGGAGAACCTTGCATTTTTCAGTGTTAAACACCATCAGGTTTTTGCCCACCCATTTAGTGGGGCTGTTAAGGTCAGCCTGGATTACCCCCCTGTCCTCAGGTATGGATGCTTTACCCCAAAGTTTGATATCATTGGTGAACTTGGCCAGTCCGCTTCTGACTCCAGTGTCCACACATCATTAATGAAGAGGTTGAACAAAATAGGTCCAAGGAAGTCTTGAGGGACCCCACTGGTCACAGGGCACCATCACAATTGACTTCTGTCAACCACCACCCTCTGCATCTGACCATGGAATCAATTCCCCAGCTAGCAGATCATTGTGGACCTGAGGCCACGGTTGGCCAGTTTAGTCAAAAGATGATCACGGGATACCAGATTGATGTCCTATATCTCAATTTAAAAAAAAGCCTTCAATCTCTTCCCCCTTGTCCAGGTAATAGACAACACAGATGGATGAATGCAACAGATAGTTATACAGGCAGTCCTCAACTTACAACATTTCAAATTACAACGTTTCACACTTACAACTTTTATAAATTGACACCGTTTCAACTTTCTGATGTCAGTTTAGACTTTACGCTTGATTTGATACCACACCATGCCAGCAAACAAGTTTGCTGCAATGCCCATCTCCCTGGAGAACCTGTCCAAGCTTCCTTGGACACCTTCTTAAAGAAAGCAGACAAGGCTCTAGAAAAATCTGAGCCAAAACTCCTGAGAGGACTCCATCCAAAAGCTCTTCAAAAAGTCCACCAGTCACCTCAAAGAAGTTCTTCCAAATCAGTGATTGCTATTTACAATATAAATACATGAATGTAGCTATATTACTTATCTATAATTGATTGAGTACAAAATTCTGGGTTATTTTTGGTGAAAATAGGGTATCAGGCCTTGCTTCAGTAACCAATCCCTCATTTATAATGTTGTTTCCTATGGGAAAATTGGTTCCGAGTTACAACTATTCGACTTAAGACTTGGTTTTCAGGAACCAACTGTATCGTAAGTCCGAGGACTGCCTGTACACCCTAGTGATAATTACACCAGAGGCCCAACCTGCACTTCACTATGGTGTGTTGGTCAAATGATTCCAGATAGATAAATATCTACCAGGCTAGGATAATAGCCCTTAACCTTTTTAGATTTAAGGCACCTCTCAGAAAGGTCAGTTCTGAGTTTTTCCTTGTTTCTTAATTACAGGAAAATGATAGAGAAATTCTTGTGTTACAAAAAACTCAGACTGTAAAGTCAGAATGTTTTTGGTGCTACGGACTCTTATTTGAAACCATTGAGTTTATCTTGTAAATCACATGTATGTGTTTGCACCTCTAACTGCTAAAATTGCATGGTACTCTGTGGCACCCTTAAACAGAATTTCATGGCACCCTGGTTAAGAATCACTTGGCTAGAAGAATAAGTCTTAGATACAGATAAGCCTCTCACCTTGAACATATAATGCCACTCTGAAAAAATGATTTGTTACTACCACTGATTGCTGTGTTTGCCATTTCCCAAAGAGTGCAGATTAAATTAATTCCAAGAAGTAAATTGGTTTTTTTTCTAACTAACCAGTCAGTGATTCAAAGGTCAAGTTAGGGCCTTGTCCATTCGTCTTATGCCTTGTCACTATTAATAAAGACTTAGCACACCAGATTCTAGCCTCAGTTTAAAGCCAATGTGTGTGCACAGTCATATCCAACAGCAAGAACTGCTCCTGCAATTGGAAAGAAATCACTGGGTCTCCTAAAAAGCAACTCAGAAGATTCGCCAGTTTGTTCTTTTGACTGAGGCGACTCTACCAGGATGACAGAAGTAAAGAGTAGTAGAAAGGTATTATGTCAATGAAGCCAGTAGCTTTCCCTGGGCACCCGCTAGCCTCTTAGGTAAAGACTGATCACTGTATCAGCTTCTTAAATAATAGAGCTCTACTTACTTTAAACATTTTAAAACTAACATAAGCATGTTAAAGCTCACTGCTACTTTGGAGGTAGGTAGCACAGAAAGCTGTTGGATACGATTACAGCAACGGCACCTTGCGGGCCACCCAGGGCAAAGGCAGGCAAAACTTGGGGGCATCTGAACCCCAAGTCTCTGGCCTTGGGCCTGTACATAGGATGCCTGTCAAAAGACACTGGAAACACCTGAAGCCCCTGGTGGGGGTGGAAGATGTTTCCCAGCTGTAGGGCCATGTATGGTTCTGGACTGACTCATGGATTTGGACTTGATTTGGCTTGGAACACAAATGTCAATAATTAAATAAAAAAGAAAGAATTGGTGCAAACTGGGAGTATGGTCACAAGCCCACATAGAAGAAGAGATTTATTCCCTCCTGGCACAGAAAACACCAAAGAGCTTGGTCACAGGCCTGAGGCCTGCTCTGCCACTGCCCCAAGGAGGGGGAGACCCCTCAGGCCAGGGGCACGTGTCAGCAGGACCAGAGCTTAAGAGCAAGCTGGGAGCATCCTTTTGGGATGAATACCAGGCCAGCGGCCCCTTCTCCAGCCCCGTGCGGAGGAAGCCCAGGCCGCCCGTGCCCTCGAGTCAGCGGCTCCCAGTTATTTCTAGATGCGTTTGGCTCAGGGCGTCGCAGAGAGGCCGCAGCTCCAAGCGTCCGCGCACTTTTTTGCTATGGAAAGATACGAGCCACCCCCCCCGCTGTACAGCCCCGCGCCCCAGGGAGGCTGAGCAGAGCCCGACTCCAGCACCACCTCCCCGTGCACGTGTGATCGCCCCGCGCTTCCAGCGCCATTCAGGCGGGAGCGTCGCCGGGCACGTGACGTGAAGTAGGCGCCAGCAGAGCACGGACCCACAGAGACCCCGCACGCACCCACGCCTGCCTGCTTGCGGCAGAAGATCAGATCCGGGTGGTGCTTAGCCATGTCTCCCCACCACGCCGCGCGTCACCACCACCGTTCTGTCCTTTCGCTTTTGACCTCTGCCCTCTGGGTCCTGTCAGGGGGGTGGAGCCCTCTCACGGGGCACTTCCCCGCGCTGCCTGCTGGTGGCGGCTAAATCTCCTGGCACTGGCTGGCTCCCGCTGACCAACCCCTAACCTTGCACTCCACGCGCTACCAGTCAAGCCCCTCGCCCGCCAGCAGTCGCCTGCGATACCACCCTGTCAGGACCCGCAGCTCCACCCTGTCTCCTGCCCGCCGCGCGCGCCCCTCCCCCGTGCCTCTTTTAAGGCGGAGCGTGACGTCATCACCACGCGACCTTATCTTTGTCAGTGAACAAAATGGCGCTGTACTGTGTCCTGGCGGCTCGGTTAAGGGTGAGCGTGGTGGGGGTCTGGTTTGGAGGTAGCTGTAGGTTGGGAGCAAGCCCGACCTGGGGCTGTGGGGCGAGCTGGGTGGATGCTGGGAGGTTCGTTGCCGCCGGCGCGGGGCCTCCACACCCCTACCCTCCCTCTCCCCCTTCCCCCACTCTCGAGGTCAGCGTGTTCCTCGCGCCTCCCCGGCCCTGTTTCCATGGTGACTGCCCCTCCCCGGGAGCGGGCGGCGGGGTAGGCCTCTCTCGGGGGCTGCGGGAGCTGCCTGGCGTTCAAGGTGAGGGCAAGGTGAATGGGGGCCGTGGCCTAGGGGCAGCCCAGATCCGCCTTAGTGGGGGGTGGGGCCGCCTTGGCTCAGGCCCTGCCTGCCGCTGGAGGGGCGGCAGGCGGTCCGGCTAGTGCCGCTATGGGCGGGCGCTCGGGCCGGTGGAGGGTGCTGAGTTGTCACGAGGATTGGTAGTAATATGCGAGAAACGTGTGCAAATGCAGGGCTCAGCCACTTCTTCACTTGTCCCGGGCACGGAGTGGTAGAGCCAGGCTGCTGCAGCTCCTGCTGGCTCACCTACTGTGCCCTTTCTCCTGCTTTTTTTGCCACTGTGCTTGGCAGGTGCTAGCTGTCACTAGAAGGCTGGACACCCCATAGAAAAAGGCTGCATGGACCGTGAACTAGGCAAAACAAAGTGGGGGCTGGGGGTGGGGCACAAACCTGCTTTGCTTTCTCTTTCTGAGTAGCAAGAACTTGTATCAGTTTGTGCCCTTGAGATGCTGTATCCACGTGACCTCTAAAAATCACAGCCCCTTTTGACATGAGCTCCCCATTGTCTTTTGTGCTAAAGCCATCATTTGTATGTCTAGAGTTGTGGTTAGCAATGAGGTCCTCTGGAGGTGGAGGATACATGTTGGTAGGACTCAAAAGTTGACTCCAGCAGAGGTCAAATGGGAGGTTCTACTTGAGACCCAGTCTCAGGCGATCTAGGTTTCATTTTCTGCTTTGACCTTGGCTAACCTTTTGTTGCAGTAGTTATTGTGGAGTAACTGCTTGCCTTCAGAGCTGTGCAAGAACATCTTCCATCTTGATCCATATTTTTAAAGTATCTAAATTGCTTACGTGAAGGTTCTACAGAAAGATGTTCTTTTTTTCCTTAAGCTGGGTAAAAGAACTAAATGGTGCAATTTTAATTTTGATTCAGAACAAATAGAAATGTTTTGCATACAATGGGATGGATTGTGGAATCCATTACTCCAAGAGATGGTCTAGTTTAAAGATAAAATTAGATTTTTATGAACAGGATTGATTGTTAAATGGTAAGTATGCAAACAAATAGAGGGTAATTGGCAGGAATTCTGGCTTTCTCTGTTTAAAATGGCAAAATAAAAAAAATAACGTTCTCTGGTTAAAATACCCAAAATTGCATTTTTCCACAATTAAAATGAAATGTTGTGTTCAACCAATATAGATTGATAGTTATCAGTTGGACACAATGTTTTTATTAATATGTTTACAGTTTTAAACCAATTTAGAAGCCTACCAGTACTTCAATTACTATAATAAAATAAATTCTAAATACCTATAAATTCTCTCATTTTCATTTATTTTTTGGGAGGGTTTTTATATTGGAAAATCAGAGCTCCCCTTAGACCCCTTTGCTCACCAGGATGCGAGTCCAGCTGCTTCCCTGCCCTCCCCCACCTCCCCGGTGCTTTGTGATGCTGATCACCCCTGATATACTAGTGCTGTACTCATGCTGTTGCTCTTCACACCACACCCCCAGCTCTTCTGGTGCCCCTCATTCCCCACATCCCCTCCCTTCTTCCCCCCACCCCCTAGCCCTGCTGAAGGGAGACCCTAGCTGCCAGAGCTACAGGGCCAGGGACCCAGGGCCACACACCCCTGGCCTTTCCAGGAGTGCCCAAGTCCCAGTTGCCACCTATGGGAGGCAGTGGCTGCTGTAACCTGAGCAGAGTGCAGAGCACTGAGCCCAGCTCCCCCTCCCTCCGTAGGGGGCACAACTCTATCCCACCACCCCCACTGCTGCCTGGTGGGTAGGGGGTACCTCACCTTGGCAATGTGGGGCTACCAGTAGCAGCACCAAGCTTCCCTACCCTACCACACTGGGTCTGGCCTGCCAGAATGCTGAGGCCTCAGGTGGAGAATAGCAGGATACGGAGCCCTGAGCCTGCAGAGGGCAGCCTGTACCTGCCCTCACCCTGCGCACAAATTTGGGGGGCATATGCCCAATCCCAGGAATACACACAGCAGCAGGGAGCCAGTCTCCCCACTGTCCCCCAAATGAGCTGTTCATAGCTTTGTCCCACTCCCCACCTGGGCCATGCATTCTTGGAGCCCAGGGCTCCAAGCCCCATGG
>JAGPOW010001296.1:52215278-52250833 GCA_030014935.1 Caiman crocodilus
GTGCAGCACTTTGCATTTCTCCTTGTTGAACTGCATTCTATTGTTTTCTGCCCACTTGTCCAACCTGTCCAGGTCTGCTTGCAGCTGTTCCCTGCCCTCTGGCGTGTCCACTTCTCCCCATAACTTTGTGGTCAGATTTGTGGTTAGTTTTGTGGTGATCAGATACAAGTCTGATCAGAAAGGTGTTTGGGGCCTCTGATACTGGGGGTAGCTTTCAAATTTCTGATCCTGATAAGTAATGTGGATATTTTCAAAGGTGCCTGAGAACTATTGAAATCTTGGGTGGGCATCGGAATCGCTTATGAATATTCATGGAGCTTGGGTACACAGAGCCCTTATGCAGCTTTAGAAAGCTCAGCCAGAAGCTGGGATAGTGGCAAGCCCTTGTATGTAGGGGACAGTTCAGTTTTCCTGGCCTTTCTACTAAGAGGACCTACTGGGATGGTGGGTACTTTTTATATCGATACCTGCAGCTCATAGTGTGCATGAAGTCCATCAGTTTATTTCCACGTCACTAAGTATCTGAAAATGGCAAAGTCTTCAGTCACTGCTGTTTTAAGGTTGATTTGTGAATGAATGGTTTTAGAGAGCTTTATCTTTGATCCCTTCAAAGTGTGTCCTTGAGATGTTTTATTTTCCTATTCTCCAAGGTTTTAATACTCATTACTAGACGATAAGCTGGAAAGGTCTCTGTCTGCCTTGGGTTTGAGGGTGGTACAGCATGGCTCCTCTTCCCCCTGAAAAAGGAGCTCAAATGCTACAGCTCAGGTGGGGAAGGGGGCAGGAGAATATTTCCCATGTGTTGAAAAGTTTGAGCCCCCTGTAAAACTGACACCCTTTTCTGGTTTGCCGTAGTAAAAGAGTACAAGGGATGAACTTTCACTGCCACCATAATAGAATTTCTAACGTGAGGACTCCATAGGGGGAGTTCTTGCCCTCAAAGCATTGGGATAATGTCTGTCTTTATGTGAACAGAGGGACAAAGAAGTGACACTGGGGCTGTGTCTACAGCATCTCCGTGTTGAGCCCTGGGTAGCTGCCGAGAAACGAGCCCTGCCTGTGTGCTGAAACTGGCATTTAAGCTATGTGGTCAGTATAGAGGGTTTCTGAGCCTGGGCTCCAGCACTGCTCTCAGGGTTTGTCTCGGGAGTGGCAGTGTATGGCACAGGGACATGCATCCAGGATCCCTTTAAGCTGTCTCTGCTTGATTGCTGGGGGTGGAAGCAAGTGGGTAGCTCCTGGATGCAGTCACGCAGTCAACTAAGCGACTGTTTGCCTTTGATTTCTACAATTTGTCTTTAGCTCTTTTCATGATGATGTGACTGAAGACATGTTACACACACTCAGATTGTTCCAGCTACTAAATCCAACTTTTAATAGTGCACGAGTGTCCTTCATGGTGGCTTCGGTATGCAAAGAAAAATGTGTATTAATTTGAAAAAGCAGAGGAAGAGGGTGTTGACTGCTATGGCCTGACCTGTGCAAGTCTGCTGTAAACTTCCAAATCGCACTTTTTTTTTTTTTTTCATCAGTCCTCTGCTACAAAACTCATTGCTGAGGTGAGGTAAATTTGGGTTTTCTGCTATAGCTAGTATGTTGTAGGAAGGCAGTGCCCTGAAAATTCATACATCAAATATTGTACTTACCCTTTTTATTAAAATAAATAAGTAAGAATAGTGACCCATGTCCTGAATTCAAGCAACTTGCATAGAAAGAAAGATGACAACAAAAATGGAGCTTTCCTCACTTCCCCATAAATCCTTTAGTACAGCAAATGGAAGCATATTGTTATCATTGCAAATAGTGCCTGCTCTGGGTAATCTAGTCAAACAGGTTTAATATTGGGCTGTGCTGTCACTGCATGGGGTAGGCATCCACTGAACAGGTTAGATCTTTCAAAGCTACATAATCATCTTTAGTCGCTTACCTATTAGAATGAGAATCTTAGAGATCAGAGCTGGGAAACAAACACCAAAGGTTATACTTTGTTATGTGAAATCACTTTGCAGATGCCTGGTACCTAATAACGATCTGTAACTTTTCTTTTTCAGCAAGCCCTGAGTAATGGTGTACGGAGATATCATGTTGCTCCTGTTATGTGCCAGCGGGCAAAGGTGGCCATGAGCCACTTTGAGCCTAATGAATATATTAATTATGAGAAGCTTGAGAAGAACATCAACATCATCCATAAGAGGTAAGGTTGGAAGGTTAGGGAAGTTGGTTGTGGAGAACTAGCCATGGCTCCCCGCCCCTGCCTTGTTTCTGATACCAGCTTTACATGACTAGCGTTTCAGGAAAAAGCAAACCTGCTAGCATCTTCCACATAGTGGAAGGAGTGTATGGCAAACCTGTTGGGGCACCACTGTTATGCTGAGAATCAGGCTGGCTTCATGGAGGACATGCTGAGGAACACTAGACTTCAGACAACTGCTAACAATAGATAGTATGTTTTGTTTAACAGCTTTTAAGACACGAGCTTTGATGTGCTAGACTTCAATTTATCATTATTCAAAGAAACCAATGCGGTTAATGATCAATGCTAGCATGACATGTTGTTTAAAAAAAAAAGTCCTTGTCCTCCCTCCTTAGCATGTTTTCCCCAGAGAAGTTACCCTCCTGCCTGCTGGTGCTTGGATACCTAATGCACAGAGATTTGTGAATTCTGTCTGTTAAACTGATGGACTTCAAGATCACTATTTTTACTCCAGATTTATCTTGGCAGTAATTGAAAGCTGTCTTTTAATGGACTAGTCTGTGTCCTTTGTGAAATGAGCTGTCTGTCTGATTTCTGTTTGTTGAAACCAGGTTACTGCATCACAGAAAACATCACCGTTGTCATTAATTGGCTTCTGTATGAGTGTGTCAGGGAAGAACCTCTGAACTGAGTGCTCCGTGGACACCAAACTTTGGTTTCACCTTGGCAAGTCTAAACTTGCCATGGGATGTGACATTTTGTGAGTGCAATGATTTGTCAGTTCTGTGGATATGTTTTTAAGCGTGGCCTGCAATCATCCCCTGGATTATGATCACAAAGCTAAGCAGAGTGAGAACTGTTTTGTCCTGTGCCCATGTGGTAGAACTTCCAGGAATAAATATGACTGCTTCAGGAATGGCTGCTGATGGTTATTTAAGAATGCTTATCTTATGTCACTACTGAACCAAACCTCTGCCATTTTTTCATGTTTAGATGTTGTTAGTGAACTGTTGGTACTAACTGCACAGTTATAGGACAAGCAAGTGGGTCAGTACTACACAAAGTGCCTTGGGAGCCTGGTTTCTTCCGGGTGTCATGCTTTGGAAAAGTAAGGGCATGCCATTCCTCTGTTGATAAATAGGGTGAAAATTTAAATGTTTGAGCTGACAATATTCAGGTGTCTCCTTATTGTCTGTTTCCCCCGCAGGTTAGACCGTCCTTTGACCTTGTCTGAAAAGATTGTATACGGGCACTTAGATGACCCGGTGAAACAGGATATTGAGCGTGGCAAGACCTACCTGCGCCTGCGGCCCGACCGTGTGGCCATGCAAGATGCCACTGCTCAGATGGCAATGCTGCAGTTCATCAGCAGTGGACTGCCCAAGGTGGCAGTGCCCTCTACCATCCACTGTGACCACCTTATTGAAGCCCAGATAGGTGGTGAAAAGGATCTTCAAAGAGCTAAGGTCATTGTAGCACCAGAACTTTTATTTCTTGTGTTTGAAAGCCTTGATCCATTTCGGTTTTCAAAAGGGCAGTTACACACTAGCACTGTAAGCAGGCATAGTAGAAAAGCAAAGTTCAGTTCCATCCCTTAAGAGTGTAGCCTGAACTAGACTAATCCATCAAATGATTTATAGGGTGAATTGTAAGGATGAGAAGTACAGACTTAGCTTATTGATGATGGAAACCCATGCAAAAAGGGATCTTTGGGAAGGAGCTGGCCATTTCTAAGCCATAAGGAAGCCATTCTAAAGGGTAAGGCGTGAAAACTGTCAGATACAGATTCCTACATTTTTCTTCAGGAGCAGTCAGTACCTGATAGCTCACAGTAAAGTGAGACCGAAACCTCCAGAGTGTCCCTGACTGCATGTTCACTCGTATGTCATGGGTTAGAAGAGAGGAATTCTTTCCTGTCACCGACTAAGGGATCAGCAGTGAAGGATGCTGTTGCTTGTAGCTTTCTGGTTAAGCCAAGTGAGCTGCAAATGTTGTATCCACGAATATTGCTCTTGTTTTGAAAGCCAGTGTCAGCTGGTCTGGTTAGATTTTTGTCCCTACCCTTCACCCCAGTATAATGGTCAGACCTCTCCTTCATTTTGGTGCTTCTTGCAAACGTAGATTCCAGTTTACCTCTCCCATGGACAGTCCGTCAATTGGTAATGTGCTGCTTTCTAGACTTGCCCCTCTCATGGTCTGAAGTGAGCCATATCCAGACTCCTCAATCAGTAGGAGAATTGTTATGACAAATTTGGGAGAGAGCATAGCAACTGAAAGGGGTTGAAATCCTGAAGGACCTCTTTTTCTTTATTAGAACCTGGAAATATACAGCAACAGATGGAAAGATAGAGGGCTGCCAGTGCTGTTGCACCAGCGGGGTGAGGGACGATTGTCTGGAATAAGCTCTGTTTTGTAATTGTTTAGGTAAGGTGACCATGCCTAATGGACCTTCTCATGTCCTGAACAGTGGGAGGAATTATGCCTGGGTATTACTCCTGGGAATCTTTCTCCCTCTCTCCTCTCTCTCTGTCTATGCCTGCATACATGGCAGGAACAGGCATCTACATTTTCTTATATCAGAATATTTGTGATGCCAGGTAACTTTCCTTGCTCAACCCTATTAAAATTGTGATAAAGTGAATTCTACCACTCATAAAAAATGAGGTGATGAGCGAATTTCCCCTTGTTGTGGGTATTTGTCCTATATGTTACTTCAGGCCTGAGAGTTCTGCAAAGAGGGTTCCCAGTCTGGACCTGCCTTCCTAAAGACTGTTTCTTTCTTCTTTCCACCCTGCTGTGGCGCTGACCTGTTCTTGCTCTGGGCACTGAGTTTGTTCTCTGTAGTGTGATTGTGTTCTTTATGGCAGATCTGCTGCAGCTCGCCCCCGCTTCCCTCTGCCATCCATTTTCTGACTAGAGCAAGCAATGGTCTTGCCTTTTCTCTGATCGGGTTCCGCTCCTTGCGTTGCCAGTTGGCATGGAATGAATGCTGGCAAAGCAGAGAGTGATTTGGATCTGCTCCTGGCACATCAGCATGCTTATTTTGGGAAGAGTTGCACAAACATAGTGAAAATGACCTGACTCCCAGTGAAAACAAGACTTCAAGACCTGCCATTGCCTCATGGGAAACTTCAGCAAATGCTCTGTGCACAGACAATTCTTCTATTATCTCCAGCTTCCCCTTTTTTTTCATTTTGAAGAGTGCCTGCATGAGAACAGAGCCTTTAAGCAGGAGTGTATGCAGTCTTGTCTTATCTGCTCTCCCACATCGCTGGCAAGAAACCCTGAGGATATAATGCTGTCATACTTCCATGGCAACCATAGTTATTGTTGCAAGTAGACCCCATTGGTAAATGTGATGTCACAGCAAAAAGCAGTGTTTATATAATTGTTAATGAGGAGATTTGGATTCTGTTCCTAGCAGCAGCTTTGTTCAGGTTGCTTAATTTTTCTGACTCATTCCTTTTTTTTTTTTTGGTGTGTGTGGCTTTTTTAAAGTGGTTGGAAAAGATCTTGAGAGATCACTTAGTCCAACCCTCTAATACCTGGAAGGAGCTATCTCTAAGCCATCCCAGATAAGTGTTTCTATAACATGCTCAACTTCCAGTGATGTAGATTCCACAACCTCTAGATAATCCATTCCAATATTTAATTGCCCTTCGTTCTTTCTAACATCCAGCCTAAATATCCCTTGTTGCAGTTAAAGACCATCACCACTTGTCCAGTCCCCAGCTACAACGATTGATTGCTATCCTCTTTTACAATAGTCTTTTGAAAATTTATTAAATCCCTCTTCAGTCTTCAGAGTAAATCTCAATTCTTCTGGCCTTTCCTCATATCATGTCATCCAGTAGCTTCTCTTGCTTTACTGGGCTCTTGTATCATTTGGCTCCAGTACTCCCAGTGCAGTCCCACTGCTGCTGAATGAATATAGTAGAAGAATCTTTCTGTGACTTGCATATGATCCTATTGTTAATGTATCTGAATGTACTGTGAGCCTGTTTTGAACAATATTACAGCACCTCTGTAGCTTGTGAACCATTAGAGCTGCAGTCTAGATGTGCATTGATTGTTTCTTCCTAGTACAACACTTTGGGTTGGCCTCATTGAATTTCATTTTATCTATTCTAGTCCAATTTTCCAGTCTTCAGTTGCTTTGAATCCTAATCCTGTCTTCTGAAGTACTTGCTTGCTGTACCTAGCTTTGTGTCCTAAATGGCCACTTAGCTCCATCCTCTAAATCGTCAATGTAGATGATGAATTGCACTGACCCCAGTCAGACCCCTGGGAGCAGCCACTTGATCCTTCTTCCCTGTTTGGCCTTGAACTGTTGACTATTAATTTGATTATGCTTCTTAAAGAGCTTTGAGACTATTTAATAAAGGGCACTACACACAAGCAAAGCTGATGGAGAAACAAGGAAAAAAATAGAAAATCCATGATATGGAAGCAGGATGGTTGCTAAGTAGTGCTCCTTTATTATTTTATTTTTATAGTAATTCTATGGGAATGGGGATTGTCTAAAGCCCTGTCATGTTAGGAGATGCTGTAGTGAAGTTGAAAGATGCTGAGTTCAGTGCTGGAGTTACTGAGTGAAATTCTGTTGGTTGTTGCACAGGGGGCAGGATCAGGTGGTGACACTGGTCTTTTCTGGCCTTGAAGTCAGGAACACTGGGGAGTCAGCAATACTGAAATTGAGTCTCCCTTTCACTTCCCACAGACCTCAGGATGAGAAATTTGTGCTGGGGGGGAGGGGTGGTGCTGAGATATAGCTTTACAGGGAGAAAATAGAATACAAGTTACTAATGGTTTGCCTTTTGATTATCTGAATAGGATATTAACAAGGAGGTGTACAACTTCCTAGCCACAGCTGGTGCTAAGTATGGAGTAGGGTTCTGGAAACCTGGATCAGGAATCATCCACCAGGTAAGTGGACTTAACTGCAGTTTTTGAATAGCTCTTCACTTTGACAAGTGCTTGCATGCAGCTATGTGAAAGCAGTAAGAGGGAGGTCTTCTCTGCAAGGCAGAATCCTTCATGTTGGGGCTTCTACCTTCCCTACAAAGTAATGGTGAAGTTTTTCCTTGCCTGTTCTGTGTCGCCTGTATAATCTACAAGGAGACTGCTGCACAACTCTGACCTAGGCTATCAGCTTCTGTGAAAAGTCTGCTGGTCAAACTCTAACCATCAGTCTACAGGGAGTGTGAACACCAAGGATCCATGTGAAACGGCGTAGCCTTGAACTGTCTTAATACGTAATGGGCTATCTTAGCTTGGCTGGGGCACTAAAGCAATGCTGTTGAAGTAGCTTGTGGGGGCAGTTCAGGTTGCTTTTTGTGTGTGAGGGTGAGAAGGGGGAAGTATTTAAACTTAACTTTTATAATCTTGGTTTCAATGTAATTAATAAATTAAAACTTAGAATGTAGGGGAAGACATGCAAATGTGGCAGCACAGTGCTGAGAACAATAAAGCGTAATCAGTTTAAAGTCCACTGCTCAGACTGAAGTGAACTAAAAGTAGCATTTGAAAGAGTTTCTAAAATCTTTTGTCCCTGTTCTAGCTTATAAAGATAGTCAACTCGAGAAATCACTCTCAATTTTCTTTACCTATTTTAAAAGTGACACTTCTGATAACTGAAATAGGAGTTTCCCCCTCCACTCTCTATGTTGCCCTGCTTGTTTTGTGTATTTGACAGAACTTAGTTTCTCTATCTGTAAAAGCACAACCCAAACTGACAGGGGAAAGAAGTGGGAAGGAGAATGTGCTGCTGTCAGCTGTGATAAAGTTTACAGTGGGGACTCAGTTAAAATGTGTCTTGCCTATAAATTAAGTCATCTAGCTAATAATGTTGTATTTCTTCCACAATAAGACTTAAAGGACCAGTGGGTAAGGTGTGGGGACAGCTTGGTTCTTCTACTGCTGCTTTGGAACCAGTTGTTAACACTTGCCACATGCCACTGTCTCAGTGTTTTGTGCTGCTTTTGTTGTAGTCTCTGAACACCTTCCATGTAAAATATGGTAATGTCTTGTGGAACCTCTTTTGGCTGTTTTTCTGAACATAGGATTTTTTGTTTGATTAGTTATCCTTAGAGCCCAAAAGCCCAACCAGGAAGTCAGTGTTCTACCATTCTAATGATGGGAATGCCTTAGTGGCACTGGGAATAAATTCTGGTTTATTCCCTTGATCCAGTGAATGATGATTTTTTTGGGACAGGACCCAGGAGAGCCTTCTCCTTGCCAAGGCCCAAGCTAATGATGCTCTTCTATAAAAGTGTAGCTTAGCAGAGAAGTGCTTGATGGGGAGAGGTCTCAGAGAGTAGCCCTTGCTATACCTGATGAATGAGAGTCTTAAGCTGATGCTTGATTCCTGGCATTGTGTCACTGGGGGCCAGGGAGTATTAAATAGATTTTTATTAAACGGACATTGAAAGCAGACTGGGGTTGATGGAATTTTGTATGGATTTCTTAACTCTGCATGATGCTGTGTTTATTAACAGCTTCAATTTGTACACCACTCCTAGGCAGAGATGTGCTCTGAATATCTGGCAAAGAGCCAGTTGGGTAACTGCACTGCATTCAGTCAGGAACAAGTAGGGATGGAATCTTTAAAATGGACATGAGCTTGCAACCCAAAAGTAAGCTAGTGATCATCTTGGAATCACCACCCACGAATTGAGTTGCTCATTTAATCCAAACCTCCCTCAACTCCTGGTTGTGCCTTGCACAGTCTGATGCTTGTTTGCATGTCCTCTTCCCTTCTCTTCTCCCTCCCTTCCCCTCCCTCTTTTTTAGATCATTTTGGAGAACTACGCATACCCTGGGGTTATGCTGATTGGCACAGACTCCCACACACCCAATGGAGGTGGCCTGGGAGGAGTTTGCATAGGAGTAGGAGGAGCTGATGCTGTAGATGTCATGGCAGGAATTGCTTGGGAGCTCAAGTGTCCAAAGGTGAGACAACAGAGGAAAAGTTAATTCCCCTTGTGAAGCAAGCTGATATAAGTATGAAAGGGCACTGGCATTTGGGGCTTTTAGAACTCAAGTTTGAAAAATGTCCTCCTTAACTGGCATCCTGTTGACTTGTAAATGGTGGATTCTGGGGAATGGACCTGCTCAGAAGTGAGGTAGAAGAATGGGATCCCTGTGACTTTAAGATGCATTCCATTGCTACCAAGTTTTCCTGTTGTTGGTGCTGCTTAGGTTATTGGCGTGAAACTGACCGGCAAGCTGTCAGGTTGGAGCTCTCCTAAAGATGTGATCCTGAAAGTGGCTGGCATCCTCACTGTGAAAGGTGGCACGGGTGCCATCATAGAGTATCATGGGCCTGGAGTGGACTCCATCTCTTGTACTGGTGAGGCACCACTAACTCACTTACCTGCTAAGGTGCACTTGTGGAAACTGCTGTATCTGGGCAATGCTGTACAGCTTGATGCAGTTTGCCAGTCTGGGGTTTGGGAATAAGCTGCAGCTGTAGTGGGATAACTGGGGCTAAGTTTTGTAAGAACAGACTCTGGCACTTCAGGTCATAAGCAGATCTCAGTCTTGGGTTCTGCTACAGTTCAGTATTGCATGGTTGTGCCTTGCACTGTTTTGTTGCTAGCATTGAAAACTGTTGTCTGTCTCTCCCATGCCTGCACAATTCTGAAGTGGACTTACATTTTGGTCTCAGCCTCTAGAAACAATTGAGATTTAGGGGAGATTTGGACAGACTATGTCCTCTGTATGATGAGACTTATCTGGATTTGAAATGCTTCTCAGGTGTCACCACTGCACCTGTGAATGAGAGCTCTTATCCTCAAATCATGAAAACCTGCTGGCTTTCCAGTTTGAACTTTTTACTCCATTTAATCTGTCTTTGGTGGCCACCAAGACCAGTGTATAGTCAGCTCCTCTGGTAAAGAATAATCCAACATAGCTGGAGAACCTACATCCACTTTAGTGCAGGCAATGAAGACACTGGTGCTTTCACTGCTAAATAGAAGTTTGATGGCATACCACCTTCTGCCATATTATGTGGTTATTTCTTCCCACTTCCCTTGAGATCATTAAATGTCTGAGCCCAGAACCTCTCCCTTGCAGGTGCTTGGGTGGTCCATTTGATCTAGTGTTCCATTACTTTGATCTGATGTGAAAGTAGGTTCCTGTGTCTCTTACCCTATTCTGTCCTGGCCTTGCTGTCATCCCCATGGTCTTGCTTTTGCAGAGGTCAGTACCTTTTTGTACCCTGACTGTCTGTGGGTCTCTCTGCCATCTTTTTGTAGGAATGGCAACGATCTGTAATATGGGAGCAGAGATTGGTGCCACCACCTCCATTTTTCCATATAACCAGCGAATGAACAAATACTTAAAGAAGACTGGGCGAGCTGGTAAGAGGGCTTGAGGAAGGGTGTGTGGTGGCAAAGCCAGTTTCTTCTGACTTGGGATCTGTGCCTTTTTACGTGGGGGGTGGTACCCAGAACAGACGGCACTATAGAAATTGCACATCAGTTCTTCATAGGGAAAGCAAAGAAATGGTACTTTGGACAGATTCACCTAAGGGCTTTCCTGGGTTTGGAGGAGAAGGTCTCTGCACTTAGTTGGACATGAGTATTTCAAGCATACTTTCTTAGATTACTTTTTCCTTCTTGACTAGAGCTGTCAAATTCTTTAAGAACCTGTTATTTTGCATGGCAATTGCTAAGGGAATGGGATGAAAATGCAGCTGTCTAGTTCAACAGTGGCTGCAGCACCCAAAAGACATACTGATAGGATGCCAGGCACAGGGTACAGACTAGATGCTAATTGAGTAGTGGTCTCAGGTCATTGGTGAGAGAAGGGATGTCAGTAGGTGAGGAACCCATTGTCTGGTGGGATTGGAAATGATCTGTGGGGAGTTTCCCCTCAGGATATGCAGTGTACAGCACTTCTAAATTGTCAATCCCTTCTCCCTCCCCACTGCTGTATTTCCCAGCTTTCCTTTCTTTCTGATTTCAGACATTGCTGCTTTGGCAGATGAATTCCAGGAGCACTTGCAGCCTGATGCTGGTTGCCATTACGACCAGGTCATTGAAATCAACCTCAATAAGGTGAGATTTGGCTTGTTGCTTTGTGTAAACAATCAAGGAAAACATGACTTTTGCCACACGTGAATGCAGGGCAAGGCCCAAACTTCAGGTTCTTCGTTGGCAAGTGCCTAGGACAGCTTAGAGTGCTGTAGATAAACAAAAAAAACTTGTTATACTCAAAGGGCTTAACTTAGACATGACCTAGAGTAGTGAATGATGGGGATGGCATGAGATTCAGAGGAGGCAGCTGACACTGAGATGGTGTAATGGTAGCTTGAGCAAATGTTATTTCAGGCTTCTGTATAATGGAACCCCAAACTGTGCCTCCTGGCAGTCTGTCCTGTTAAGGTATCAATTCTTACTGCCCCAGATGTTGCCTTTACCAGAATTTGACAGCCATCCTTCAGATTTTCTATCTGCTATTCAGAGACCCTCCTCCAACTTCAAAAAAAGAAGAAAAAAAAAAAAAAGCTTTTCCTACTGAGACATAATTGTGAAAGGAATCAATTTGCTCATAAATATTGCTGTTTGCTTCTATTATAGTCTGGGTGGCCTTTGAGCATTGTTGTAGGGATTTTTTTGCCTCTAATCCCCCATTACCATTCATTATTTCTTAAAGCTGGAGCCACATATCAATGGGCCTTTCACACCAGACCTAGCGCACAAGGTGACAGAAATTGGCATTGTGGCAGAAAAAGAGGGCTGGCCACTGGATATTAGAGTTGGTGAGTAGCCTTTGCCCCTTGGTCTGTGCTTTTCCTTGCTAAATGGATTTTCCTGCCTCAAAGTAGCTGGCCACCTGTCCCAGACTTGTTCGAATGTGTCATCCACCCCCTATCTTTCCAGTAAACTTGCAGTTCTATAGCTCAGTCTCCACTGAACACTGCTAATTGCTTGGAAAGAGAGCATTGTTTTGGGTCATGTGTTCAGGGAGAGAGATGGGCAATGTGAAAGACAGACGTTAATCCAGGCTTTTAGAAGACTCTGACAGGTTCTTGTCTTCTTTGGAATTGTTTCCTCAAGATGGGGATGCTGTGAAGATTACCTGGTAGGACAATTATCCAACATAGACAGCAGATGGAGTTGTAAACAAAGCTTTTCAGAAAAGGTCTGTGAGAGAAAAGGTTAAGTGGGTAGTCTTGGAGGTCTTGTGGGGAACATTATTGGGGAGTCAAGTGTGAGCTTGCTTTGCTGTAAATATGATACCTGTTTAGGTATCATAAGCAGGCTACCTTAAGCTGTTTTCACTCCAATGGCAAGTGGTAGGCTAGACCTGACAGTAGGTCACAGAGACTGCTGTTTGAAAATTTTCCCCATGGTTAGTACTATAGTATTGTCTCCAGGTTAATGCTATAGTTTTGTATCAGTTTTGTTTTGAGTGCCTGACTGCCTGAAGAGAGAGAATGAGGCTCCTAGAGAGCTGGGGGGCAAAGTTGCCAAGCCAAGATATTTATTTTTACTGACAACTAAGTGTTTTTACTGATGCATGTTTTACATAATGTCTAAGGGGGGAAAAAAAAACTTCAGATCATCAGTTAATTTTTTTTTTCTTGGTTTGGCAACTCTGCTTCATTACAACAGTGATTTTACAATATGCTGTCCACACCCTTCACTATAGTGCCACCCCTATCCTTGGCACAGACCCCTAAAGAAGGACTACTGTTGACCTACCTGTGAAGCAAGCAGTGGTACAGGCAGGTGATGACATATATAGCAGCATAGTCTGGGTGGAGGCTCCCTTGAGCTACAGAGCCTTGGGAGAATGTTCCATGCGGGGTGCTGTGCCCACTAAGACACCAGATGGCTTGGCTCTGCTCTACTTTCTGCCCTTCAGTGCTTCTTTCTGATGACAGATCTTCAGTCAAACTAATGGTTGCTTGTTCTCTTTTATGACCTTACAGACAAGGTTTTAGCTTTTTTTTTTTTTTTGGCTTGTTTGTTTTATAACAGACTGTCCATAAAAGTTTATGGACAATTGGCAACCCTGCTGGAGGGAGAAAGTAGTCTCAGGGAGGACAGAGGTGGAGCCAGAGAAAGGACAGTAGGAACTGCAGTGGCACAATAAAGATCTGTTTAGAGCTGAGTGGTCTTGTGCTATTTGATATGTCAGCACTCTGACCCCCTCCCTCCCTCCCAACTTTGAAGAAGTTTACAAATAATACCAAGCTGGGGGGGAATAGCAGATACACTGGAGAGTAGGGCTAGGATTCAGAGTGACCTAGACATATTGGAGAATTGGGCCAAAAGTAATCTCATAAGGTTCAGCAAGGACAAGTGCGAAGTCCTGCACTTGGGACAGGACAATCCAATGCACCAGTACAAGCTGGGGGCTGACTGGCTGGGAAGCAGCTCTGCAGAAAAAGACCTGGGGGATACAGTCATGGGCAACTAGTGCCTCCTGAGTCAGGGTGGGGGCACTTGCCCTCCCCACCCCAAGCAGCCAGTCAGTGACCTGGGGGGGGGTGTCCCCCCCCCCCGCCGCAGCCAGTTGCGCTGGGGGGGGCAGGCAGTTAGGGTTTTACAGGAACATGCCCAGAAGGACCAGGGGTGCTTCTCCTGATGCCCTCACTCCCTGGTTGGTGATCTCAGGGGATACCAGTGCTCCCACCTGCCCTTTTGCTTGTCGCCTAAGCAGGGAACACTGGCTGTTAGGGGTGCGTGTGCACCCCCTATGCATTGCCACTGGTTACAGCAGGCAATAAGCTGAATGAGTTGCCTAACCACATAAGAGCAAACCAGCAGCTGGTATTTAAAGCAGAATACTTTGTACTTAAATTGTCCCAGTTGTTAACCACCTTCACACTGGAATCCAAGCTAACAGGCTATCAGAAGAAGCAGGGGATTCACATGTGTTACTGTCTTGTTTGGAGCTCTGTACCAAGCCCAATGATTTGTTTAACTAAAGCAAGAATGAATCTTGTGGCCTCTGGGAGATGCAGGAAGTCAGACTGGATGATTATAGATTAAGACCAGAAGGGTTCACTTAATGTCTGACAAGGAAGGGCTCTGAAACAGTAAAAGTTGGCTGGTGAACTTGCACAATTCAGTGTCTCTTTAGCTGTATTTGAGGTCAGCATCCTCCATTTTTTTTTCACTGATGGGTGGGCCTTGTGGGAGAGGAATCTGGAATTGATTCTGCTGTAACTGCCTCTTTTTATTTTTTTTTTTCTTTTGTCTTTCAAACCCCACAGGGCTGATTGGCAGCTGCACCAATTCGAGCTATGAGGACATGGGGCGTGCTGCTGCGGTGGCGAAGCAGGCTCTGGCACATGGGCGGAAGTGCGTGTCTCAGTTCACTATCACACCTGGTTCAGAGCAGATCCGAGCTACCATAGAACGAGATGGCTATGTGAGTATCTGCACCCTGTCTTCCAGCTCCTCAGCACCTTTGAAAAGCAAGTGTTTTGTGTTTTTTTTTTTTTAAAAAGGGGGGGTAGGGTTCCAGGAATCCTTTCCTCATGAGGTTTGGGGTGTTTGACAGCAACTGCTGGAGGCTTCAGACTCTCACACCAAAAAGGCGTGCTCCTTTTTGCAAGTTTAGAGAGGATGCCTTTCCTTTCCTGGTAATGGGCATTGGGGGTCCTTACTTAAGAATGGTGCCCCTGCCTACTGTGCTCAGATTTGGGGGGCAGCGGCAGTGGTAGCTAAGCTGCGTGAAACGGAGCTAGTGGGAAGGTTGTAGTCTACAAACAGCCTTAGCTGGCTGCTATGCCAGAGCTGTAGGATCCAAGTATCTTGAGGTGCTCCTTTGGGACTGGCTAAGAGTTCCCACCAAAACTGTTTGCAAGAGGGGAAAAAAAATGTATTTATTTATTTTAAACAAAATAATTTATTGAAAGTCTAATTTCATGAAGACTTGAGACCGGTTTCCATGGAAACCAGGTGTTGGGGTGGGGGGGACACAGACTCAGAATTGTCCATAGAAAACTAGATCCTTTAATTTTTTTCATCAGTACCTTTTTGTGGGGGAAGTCACTTACTTTCCAATTGGTTCTTCCTTCGTTGCAGACCCTGATCTTTCCAAACCAGAATGAACAAATATAGTATCTAGTGGAACCTACTGCATCAACCTTCACACTTGCATACCTGTGCTTCTAGGAAAATGCCTCCCTAGAAGGGTTTGCTTTCTGAAACCCTCCATGTTGGAATGTGTGCCAGATGGAACCTCTTGCTAGGGGCTCGTTTTATTGATCTCTCTCTCTCTCTCTCTCTCTCTCATATCAGTCCCAGAGTTCCCTGAATTTTGTTTCTCATCCCACTTCCAGAGCTGTTTTTTGGTCTGTCTCCAGTTATTTTTGCACTGGAAACTCAGGAGTGTGTTGAAGTTAATTATCTGGTACAAGATACTGGCCTGGTAGCCAAAGTCTTTTAGAACAAGAGAAAGTAGATGCAGAATAGCAGGTGTTCCTGTCTCCTTCCCACCACTAACAGCCTTTATGGATTAAATTTCCCCCTTGATTCAGATTGCCTTCTCAAGTGCCCAGGAGTTGGAGGAGGAAACAAGCATCTTCAAACTGGGCTGCTTGAGTTAATGACCTTCCCACAGAAATAGCATCTGTGGCCTGAGAGGCTGCAGTGCAGGCTGCTGGGTTACTCTCTACTGAGTGCTCTGATTTTTCCTTCTCCCAGGCTCAAATTCTGCGTGATGTTGGGGGAGTGGTTCTTGCCAACGCCTGTGGGCCGTGCATTGGACAGTGGGATAGGTAAGGGAAGAATCCATATGAGTAAATTCATACTTCAGCTTTATTTTGGATGATGCAAACTGGTCTCCTAAAGCCCTTTTCATAGTCAAATACAATAGTGAACTATCACACACACAACAGAAACTACTCATGTAGAGCGAAAAATTCTTGTCCTTTTCTGGCTGACATATGCTAATAGAAGACAAATCAAACATTTTTTGTTTCTTTACACTCCCTAAGCTAGGCAAGAAGTACAAAGGAGCAGGTGTATGTGGGAGGGTGGAGATAAGACTGCAGGGCTTCTAAGGCAGCCAAGACTGGCTTTTGATCTGAATCCTCCTGTATTCTATGTGTGGGTAGGGGAAATGGCCAACAGAATAATCTTGTGTTCACATCTTGTTCTGGTTCCACAAGGGCAGGTATCACTTAGCTTTCTGATGGTGTGTGGTGGTACATTGTCACTGGTGTATCATGGGAGTTTTAGCATTTCACAGCTCTGGGAGAGGGAAAGAGATTGCCTGTGCTCAGCAGTAGTTTACCCAGCCCTGCACACTAAAATCTGTGCTCTTGAGAGTTGTTCTGGAACTTGACCTCATGCTTTTCCCAAAGTACTGTGCACATTTTTCCATGTGGAAGATGCCATCAAAAGAGGCTGAGGAGAACTTTTTACTTATGAGAGACTACAGAAGTCTCTTCAAAACGACAGACCATTTGTTGGATTTAGCAAAGCCACCTGTTTCTTTGTAGGAAAGACATCAAGAAGGGAGAGAAGAACACAATTGTTACATCCTACAACAGAAACTTCACAGGCCGCAATGATGCAAACCCAGAGACGCATGCATTTGTGACCTCTCCAGAGGTATAGTACGCAGACTGGCAAGCAAGAGCTGATGATGGCAGTCCTGGGTGCTGAACTTCATCATGTCTAGAGATGATCTTGTCTTCTGGCTGGGATAGGGCTGGAAGGAAAAATCCATCCTGGTGCTGAATTTGGGAAATACCTACACTGTGGATTTGAGCTTAGTGCTGAGATACCGGAGTGAAAAGCTGTGGCAAATCTCAGCTAAAGCTAGTTCAAAGATCACTCCATTCTGCCTGCTGTATAGTCATATCCTGCGTTTAACCATTCTCCATATCCTTTGGGTTGTAAGCAGGGATCCTAATTTTCCATAGGAGGAAAAAAACAAAAAGTCTCTTTAAAAAAAAACATTAAAATCTACATTTGTCTGTAAGCTACTGAAAGCACAGTGGCATCCTGTGGTGAGCAGCAGTTTTTGGCCAAGAGGTAAAAACCACAGTAAAAAATAAGAGCGCCATGAGACACTGCTGCACTTTTGATAGGTCACAAAAATGTGGATTCTATGATTTTTTTTTTCCATAGTTTTCTTTAGCTAACAGAAAACTAGGATCCATGGTTACAAGAAATGGCTGCCAGCAGGATGTGGACTTGGACCCTCAGTGAAAGATGCATGCTGAGAATTCTGTAGGCTGATTTTTAGCCCAGGATTTATCAAGGTAGATCTTTGGACCATCTGAAAAATCCCTGAACCAGGCTGAATTTTTGCTGAAGCTAGAAACGGGGGTGCAGGAGTGGGTAAAGTTATGCCCTATCTTTGTAATAGGGTTTGATTATACTCTGCTTGTTTCCATTTTCTATGGTAGCCCTAAAGCTAAAACTGTGACTGACTTCATGGTGAAACCCATGAGAGGGACCTCCTCACCCAAGCTTTGCAGATGGGTGGTTCCCTATCAGGCTGAGGGGGTGGCCTTCCCCACAGACAATCTTCACTGGTATAGAGGAAGTGCTGTGAGACCTCACTGTGCCAGACTTTTGGGGGTAGCTATTTCAAGTCTCCAGAGAAGGGAAGGAAAATGTGTTTCTAATGCAGTTGTATGTTTCACCAGATTGTCACAGCCCTAAGTATTGCTGGCACTTTGAAATTTAACCCTGAGACAGACTACCTGATAGGAACTGATGGGAAGAAGTTTCAACTAGAAGCTCCTGATGCAGATGAACTGCCTAGACTGGTAACCTTTCACATTCTGATTCACTACTCCCCCACTGCAGCTGGGGAATTTCACTGGGAATGCATTGTGTGGCTCGTTAGATGTAGCTTATAAAGTTCTGGTGGGTACTGCATGCTGTAGGAATGACAGAGGGAACTGAGCCTTTGTCTAATGTCAGGGGGAGGGTGTATTTCATGACCTAACCATTCCATTGTTCTTACTGAACACAAGGGACAACTCCTGCAGCTATTTAAGCATGGCCTGTTTCTTCCCAAATGCAGTGTATGATGAATGTGTTAAAGCAGGTGGTAAACCCCTCTTTTATCTTCCATATAGGAGTTTGATTCTGGCCAGGACACCTATCAGTATCCTCCCAAGGATGGTAGTGGGCAGCATGTGGATGTAAGTCCCACCAGCCAACGCCTGCAGCTGCTTGAGCCTTTTGATAAGTGGGATGGCAAGGACTTGGAAGATATGTTGATCCTCATCAAGGTGAGGGGTGGAGAGGAGTAGGGATCAGATAGGAAAGGATTCCAGTTGTAGAGCAGCTGTTCCTAATGCAGTCACCAGCACTGGTAGGCCTGATCCATCAGATGCCAATGCCATAGGTTTTTGAGAAGAAGCACACCCTTCTAATGCCCCACTCTTGTCAGCAGTTTTTGACAAGTGTATTAAGCTTGTGTTTGCTGCTCTTGCTGCTATGATGTGGGAGGCAATTTGTCTCCCTTTCCTTATGCTGATAGAGATCCCCAACAATACAGGAAGCCTCTTGTAATCATAACCTCACAAGTGCCTTAATCTGCAGAATTAGATTATTGACTTGCCAGCTGGTGATCAAGTCCATGCCTCAGAATATTAACTCTTGCTTGTTGCTCTGACACTACCTTAGCTTAGTCCTACTCCTAGTTACTCTGCAGAGAAGCATCTTGGCGTATCACAAACATTTTGTATTGGCCTTAGCTCTGTTGCAGGATATCCCTAAATGGCTTACTAATGGAATGCCTTTTATGCAAGTGTTTCTGGAGAGAAGCTTTCTCAAATGAAGTCCTTGAACTCCCTACACAGCTATCACTTGTACTTCAGATTCCCTTTTCACTATAGAGAGGGCGATGCATGGTGTTCCCAGCATCCCCAACTGGAGCAACTGTGGGGAGTCTCCAGTATCGTAGTGGTGAGCATTAAGGAATGGTTCTTAAAGAGCTGTGCCCTCCTGTTGGAGCATGTTCCCAATTACCGTCAGCAGCAGAAACCTCGCACGTGCTTCTTGAAGTTGGCAACATTTTGACATGCCCATGGATCCCTGCCTCCCCCTGCTCACCAATTGCTCAAGCATCCGCACTTAACCTCGCTGTAACATACATGTGGGTAGAGGGCACACCCAGTGGAACGATCTCATGTCCACATCTTGTTTTGATTCCCTGAGCAGCAGGGAGGCCTGTGGAGGGAACTGGCAGCTTGGCATAGATGCATGTACCACCCAATTCTCTGGGCAGGATCAGAGTTTCTGAGGCTGGTTCTGGCCCAAGGGTTATAGGTGAGGTGGAGAATACAGTTCTCTGCTCCAAGATTCTTGTTGTTTCTCTGGGCAGTGCTTTGTGGGCAGGTGTTGAAGGGTAACAAGTCACAGGGCTGGAAGGTAGCTAAAGGAGTAAGTACATCTTGTCCAACCTCCCTGGTTGAGGCAGGAGCATTCCAAACTATCCCATACAAATGCTCATCTTATTCCTAAAATTCCATCACAAACCCTATTGTACATCTACAAGACACATTGCCCAAGAGTCCTCTAGCCTGCCACAGGTAAGCAGGGGGACAAGGACTGTCAGTGTCCCCTTGCCACAATGGTAGTTAAAATACACTTGAGGAAATTTCTTAGTGCTTTGAGACTAAGAGGGTTAATTATGGCTGCCAGACTGAGTCCTGTCCTTGCAAGCTAAGAGAGTGCAGCTGGGGGTCTTTTGGCACTTGCACAAAGACTTGTAGGTGGCACTTTTCCTTCTGACTCTCTGTTGAACCTGTATGAAGGGGAGGGGTGCTGTTACATGTCACCCAAAAGGCAACACAGAGGGCCCATGGCTTGGGTTTCCAAACAACCTGCTGCTGTTTGTAATGGGAGAAGACATCTGGATCAGGTGCTGTGGCCAACATGCAGGCAGGCTTTCTCTTTCTACATTTTTTTTCTGCCATCTTGTGGGGATTCTGGGATTCCCCTCCCTTCCACTGTAGGTAAGGAACAGTACTGCATTGTAACACAGAAATGCCTGTGGTTCCACACCAATGTGACATCATGCTATATATTTGGCTTAGAAGAGCTTTGGGACCTTTCAGAATGCAAAGTCATTGCAATCCTTATGTAACTCCCCTGACCAAGGAGAGATTCATTTCGCTTCTCTTGCTGCACTGTAGGTAAAAGGGAAATGCACTACTGACCACATCTCTGCAGCTGGTCCCTGGCTCAAATTCCGTGGCCATCTGGACAACATCTCCAACAACCTGCTGATTGGAGCCATCAATATGGAGAATGGCAAGGCCAACTCAGTGAGGAACGCGTTAACCCAGGAGTTTGGGCCAGTTCCAGACACAGCCCGTTATTACAAAGTGAGATTCCTTTCCTTGCATCCGTCTTCTAACTGTAGAAAGGGAATCTGGGTGTTATGCTCCATGCGCACCTGCATTAGGATTGCTGGTGAAATGTCTCCCTCAAATGACTCTCATAGTCCTCTTGGGGACCAAGCTATCACTGAGTATTCACTCTTGCTGAGCCTTGTGGGTTAGATTTGTCATGTTAACTTTCTTCCCTGGAGAATGAGAGAATACCTGGTGACCAAAAGGGGGACACAATTTACAGCTAGAGTGCAGGAGCACTAGGAAGAAACCATGCCCAAATTCCTGCCACCCCTTCTGACCAAGGTGGAATCTCTTCATTAGAGTTTGTTCCGCCTGTGTGACTGGTCTGAGCCCAGGCTTGCCATCACACAATCTGGACCTTCTGTGAGAATCCCTTCCTAAAAGCTGAGAGCGATTTGAATATGTTCTTTTTCATAGCTCTACACCTTGACACGTGGTCGTAGATGATGTTGTCACCTGTTGGAGATCAGCTTGAGGTGCAGTCCATATTTAACCGATGTGCTTGTTGCTGACAGGAAGGATAACTGAAGAAAGAGCACCAGCAAAACTTTGCTATGGAGGCCACAAGGGCAGCCCTATCCAGCTCCTCTTGGCCAAACATAATGAGGCCTCTCATAACACTTTGTATGATGGGAGACGTAACAGCATAGGGCTTCAGGGGAGACCTCTGGGACAGGCTGCCTGCCCATCTGAACTTTCTTACCAGAGCACTGAGGATGGGAAATATGTGCACATTAAGTTTTTTCTCTCTGGCACATCCAAGCCCCTGAGTGCTTTACCTGACAGCCCTAACTTTCTTTTGACTTTGTGTTGCTTTTCGCTCCAGAAAATGGGCCTTAAGTGGGTGGTTGTTGGAGATGAAAACTACGGTGAGGGATCAAGTCGGGAGCATGCAGCTTTAGAACCACGTCACTTGGGAGGCAGAGCTATCATCACCAAGAGCTTTGCCAGGATCCATGGTGAGTGTTCCCAGCAGTTCCCACGTACCTATTTACTGGTGCATAAGGGAGGATTGTGTTGGCTTTGAACTAGAAGCTCTGTTTCCTTGAAGTTTTGAGTAGTTGGGGCAGGAAAGAGAAGAGCATCTGCTGAACCAGCTTCATTGGGCCATCTCATCAGGAGTCTTTGTCAGCACATGTGGCTTTACATCTTACCAGTATCCCACTTTCTGCTAATTTTTATTATCCAGTAGAGCAGGGGAGGGGTTGCTAAGAACTGAAGACCTGGAATCAAAGGCAATTCATGCCTCAATGAGCAGACCAGTCAAGGGGATTATAAAAGCAATTTGCCAGAAGTACAGTGTTCCCCACTTCCCCTCTATGGGTATAGGGGCAGCCAGTGGAACAGTCTATTCCCTCTACAGTAATTCCAGTGACAATCACTTTTCATGGGGATAAAAGTGGCCCAGAGTTTCAAACTATCCCAGTTGAATAAGTGCCTCATAACTGCTGTCCTCCTCTACATGATGCTTCCCCAACTTTTCAGGTTAGAAACATTAGTTAAATGCTAGTGCTTTCCACTTACATGTGTGTAGGGGGGAGAAAGATAACTCAAGATACCAGCCCTTGCTTAAATTTCTTGATTAGTTGTACAAGAGAGGAGTGGGGTATCACATGAGTAAAGGAAGTAAATGTAATGGTAATGCTATCCTAGAAATGAAAGTCTGGAAGGGACCTCAGTAGCCCACCTAAACAAGGGCTGTTCAACTGGTGACTCATAGGCCCCTCCTACAGCTGTGTAGCAGCTTAATAGAGTGGGGGCAGGGAGTTGTACACTGCCAGACCTGTGCATGTGGCTATAGGGTCCTGGGAAGGCCACCCCTATAACATACAGTCCCTCAGCCATGGGGGAAGTTGGACGGCCCTGATCTAGACCAACACCTTGGTTTAGGCAGAAATACACTTGTCTTGAACATCACATTTAGTCTAACCTGCCCTTACATTTGCCTTGATAGAGATGATTTAGGGAGGCTGTGCAGTGTGATCCAGTGTTTAACCACCATCCTGGTTAGAAAGTTCTAATGGCCAACCTGAATTTCTGTTGTTGCCCATTGCTGTTTCTCATGGGCCTAGAAACTGATCCCCATCTTAACTATCCTTTATATATTCAAAATTGAAACTCCACTGACACTTTAGTTTGCATGTGTGTACCTTTAAAGATATTGAAGCAAGGCTGCGTTTATGCTGTCTCTTTCTGAACTAACTATGGCTGGAAGAGCTGTTGGACAAGCTTTCAGTCGTCAGAGGTCCTTCCTCAGGTCTGAAGTAACACCCACTTTTTAACATTCTTAAGCAGGACTTACAATGGAAAGGGACAGGGATGGGATTATGGTGGGTCTACTCTTCCAGTGGCCAAAATGTCTGAGAGAGTATTTTAAAGCATTAGGCCTTAAGTTAGGGATTGTCGTGCCAAGTGGGTTCATGAGTCTTTCGCACTCAAGTAGTCTGGATCAACCAGAAGTGGACCTATAGGCCCAAAAGACTGGCAATTGCTTTTTCTTCTCCCCTCCTTTCCCCTTTGAAAGTACTAGGTCAGGCAGCTGACTACTTTAACACCAGGTCAATCTTACCAAGTGGTCTAGAAAGAACAGAAACCAAGTATGAAACCAATTTTTAGAAGAACCCATGTTGTATTTCAGTAGTGGATACACAATGCTGCACAGCTACAACATGCTCTCCATGTTCAAACAGCTCTCCTAGGGACAGCATTACTGTCATGATGAGCTCTGAAAGTTCCTTTATTTAGTATTTGATCAATGATATTAACCCAGAGCCCACTGTTAGGTCTTGGAGAACTAATTTGATATGAGCTGCTTCATCATATTCCCAGTAAACACTTTGCCATCTTAATGCCTCTATCAGGTTCTGGTAATGTATTGGGAGATGGGAGGAGGGAGAAGGATTTGCCTCCCAATCATTTGGTGAGCAGTATGGTAATTTGAGGCATCATCTTGTTTCACTTGCCCAAATTAAGTTAAAGCTGCTGAATGAACTATACTGTGTGGCTAGTGAGCTGCTGGGCTCCGAGTGACAGAGCACAACTAGTACACAATATTGCATCATGTAAAATATCAAACTAATTACCCCATGAGCCAATCTTAAAAGCTTCTGTGGTGGCCTCTGAACCTGACTGTCTATCTGCATCTCTGTTCCCAGAAACCAACCTGAAGAAGCAAGGCCTATTACCTCTCACTTTTGCTGACCCAGCTGACTACAACAAGATCCACCCTGTGGATAAGCTGAGCATAGTGGGCCTAAAAGATTTTGCACCTGGAAAGGTAACTGGATGAGATCTCACAAGAGCATGCTTCTCATTGTAGCATGTAGAGCTCTGCCTACATGGGCATTATTTACAAGGATTAACTATGGCTGGAGCTGGAGGAAAGCTATGACATCTAAAAGTAGAGGAGGGAATATTAATCCTTCTGAACAATAGAGACAGGCCTATAGAACGTCTAGTAATGTGCACTGGTGCTCCATAGAGATGAAGTGCTGGCCATAATGGGTGGCTTCCTCCTATATCAGGGTCTCTGTTTTTTATACCCATTTTAAAAATGGGTTAAGTAGCTTTTAGTGGAGTAGGGTCAGGGACTTTCTTGTGAACAGCTACATTATTAAGGGCCTTTCCATGATGTGGGGGGAGGGAAAGAAATGCACTGATCTCTTGCTTCCCCCATAGCCTTTGAAATGCATCATCAAACATCCCAATGGGAGTGAGGAGACCATCATACTGAACCACACCTTCAATGAGACACAGATTGAGTGGTTTAAGGCTGGCAGTGCCCTGAACAGAATGAAAGAGCTGCAGCAGCACTGAAACATGCACATGCATCCCCAAAGGACTTGGCTCTGGCATTTTCATAAAAGTGCAATTCCATGCTTGTTCTTAAGAATACGTGTCTGATCAAATGTAACCATAGCTTCCTTTTTGTGATGGCACTTCCTTTGCACCGAAACTATGAAAGGGGAGTGCAGCAAGGCTTACATCTGTTTGTTTGTCTTCTAAATTCTGTAGCTCCCTTTCTCATTTTAGTTCAAATTTTAATGGTCCCACAACTTAATATTTATTTTTGAAGGGAATGTGTGGTTTTCTGAATGATTTACAATAAAATCAAAGATTGTGACTGACTGTTTTGGCTTATTGAATGCTTTCTTGATATCAGTATTTCTAACTCCTCTCTCATCCCTGCAGTGTAACTCTCTTTACTTGCAGCGTAACTTATTGGAATATACCTGCACTAGATCTTTCAATGATAGTATTTTCCCCTCAAAGCTGCAGTCTAATAAGGAGGCCAGAGTAGCATAGTATCAATGCACAAAGGGCAAGTGGCAAACACTACTCTTCTTCCCCCCACCCAAAACAACAACTCCCCCCCAAAAAACAACAAAAAACAGAAGTGCAGGCTATGGGCAGACAGTCTCGGTTGCTGCAACTCATGCCCAGAAATAAGGGTGAAGAAATGAAAGGCCAGCTGCATCTACTCTCATAAAAACTCTTGCAAGTACAAAATGTTATGAGCCTTGCTGATGGCCACTCCAGAATCCTATTGTCCCAGCTGTACTGGACAGATAAAAGAACAAGTTTGTATGCCTATCCTGTAGCCACGTTACCACAGAACAGTCAAACTCCCCTGTTGAGTTGAAAAGATGAGCTCACTCATTGGATCTTGCTAGCTCTCAGGTAGAAATCTACCATACCAACCTCAGAAAGTCACTACAAGACCTTCAAGTCATCAAAATTTTCACTAGTTGATCTGCTAAGTATTGAATGGAATTGATACAGGACCTCTAGTGGATACAGGTATGTGCCAAGAACACCAAAGTGTTAGGATTAGCATGACCACTAAGTTAGCAGCACTGTTCCTGTGTGCGCATACAGCAATCATTGGACACAGCCACTTGCAAAATTAATTTGCCATCACCCATTTAGGTTTGTCCTAACCCTCTAACCTGCACATAAAATATCAATCAAAGCTTTGTTCTGTAAGACCAAAAGCAATGATGTTTGTACTAGGTAGGCGAGTGTACAGCTCCAAGAACCTCCCATATTTGGCTTGGGGATAAAACACTACTAACCTGAAGGTCTGCTTCTGCAGTATATGGTTTAAAATTCCCAGCCTGGGAATTACAGAATTACAGGCAGAAGCAGGATAATTCATAGGTAGTATCAATGTACCCATCTTAATGCATTTTTTTTTCAAAAGAAACAGTGGTAATGCACTGTAAAAGAGGTCATGCTAGTAGTTCTGGCATATTAGGAAAAATATTAGCAAGCAACTAAATACTAAAGTTAGAAGCCTTTCCTGCTCCTAGAAATAGGTGCAGGTTTGAAAACAGCAATGTGAATTCTTCCTGTGGCATCAGGTGGAGACCAACCAAGTAGTGACACTGCTGTACTATATTATCCCCCACCTACATGGACATGACCATGAGGAACTTGCTACTTGGCTTTCTTCTGATAGGACTCAACATCAGTGGTAATTCTGGTCAGATTTGGGGGGTCTGGAATCCAATGCCAAGTCTTTGTGACAGTATTTTCTCCTTTGAGCCTGGGACTAGTTCATGCTCCAACTTCTGCTGCTTCTCTTTTTGATACTAGAAACTAGTTCTGCAAACAAATCCAGCCTTGTTTGCTAGTAGCAGTCCTGCTTCCTGGCTGTTCAGATTAGTAGTACTCAGGAAATTTGGTGCTTGGAGAGAGAGGATTTTACTGGCTCAAATGACTGCAAGAAGCTGAAGGTTTTCAACCCCCCTTTAATTAAGGCTATGAAGCAGGAATAGTCAAGCTTAGAATTAAGGGTCTGTAATTGCATTGCAGGGAGAGGTCTGGTGACTCAAGCTTGGCTTTCATGGTTTGAGGTTTGCAGAATCACCATCCAAGGGAATTACTGTCCCTTGCTGCTAAATGTAGCTGCTTTTTAGTCATGTGTAACACATCACAGTCCTGGTTCCATGCCCTGCACAGGCTCCCACTGTTCTGTTCCCCAGCTGTCCTTTCACTGCTGTCAGACAGGGTGATGGCAGTGGTTTGTTACTGGCCTCCACTGTAGAAAGGACAGGGCTAGTCTGAGCAGCCAAACAGTCTGCTTTTAGAGGTACTGTTAGCTAGACTGTGGGAAGCTTGGCTGTTTCCTTCCTGCTGGAAAGGAAGCTCAGTCTCTCTTTAGTAAAGCAGGATAGGTTGTGTGCAGTCATTATCACTGTTTATTCATTTCTGGTATCAATACCAGCCCACCCACAGAAGCAATTGGAATTATCAACAGCCACATGGATCTGCTCCCATTGACAATTAAGTGATCAATTCAGGCAGACTCCAGTAGAGTTAAGCCTACTCAATATAAATAAAAATACAGGCCACCCACTGCATTACTGCATTTCAGCTCTCAGCAGCAAACAATTGCTTTCCAAGAGCTTAGACATAACAACTAAGTTGCTTCCTGTTCAGCTGCCCCCATACCAGCTTTGACTCATGACAGAGTTCAAATCCCCTGGAGGGCTGGCTTCCCCACGCATGGCCTGGACTCCCATTCTTGCAGTTACCACTGCCTTTCTCCTGCACACAGCAGGGATTACAAAGTCTATGAAAGACCAGCTCCTCCCTTTCCCCACATTTTGCCATTTCTTCTCCTGCTACTAAACCAACAGCAGCACTTCACTGGATTTTTTACCAAGATTGTACATGTAACACTTCCTAGAGTCCAGCTTCCAAAGAAGCAGGATAAAGTTAAGACACTCCCTCCAGGCACCCCAACCATGCATGGCCCTCTCCTTGCCCACTATTCACTAAACGCAAGCTCCTTTCTCACATCAGGAGAGCAAAGGCTTTCCTCTGGTCCATGCTCCAAATGAGTTAGTTGCTGCTGGGCTTTCATTACTGGTCAGCCATTTCCAGTAAATAGCTTAACTTCTGCAGTTCTGATTGAGGTATTCCTTGAAAAGTGTCAGTCTGGTCAGGGAAAAAAAAAAAAAAAAAAAAAAAATCGGTCTAAAGCAGGACAGAGATGGAGAACATTAGCTGGCTCCTGTGGTCTAAAGCATCCATCCTATGGAATCCTGCAGGGCAGGTTCTGTCTGTTAACTGTTTGTCCACCATGAGAGAAGGCCAAGTCCTGGCTCACTGATTGATCCCTGTCAAGAGATATAATAAGAAATTAACATTTATGACTGGCCAGGACTGAACACTTCGCCCATCTGGATTAGTTGGGGAAAAATTCAGATACAGCCACCTTCTCCCCTGCCCACCTCCCCCAAGAGTTGTCTACTGAAGTCATCTCCCAGTCAGAGCCATGCTCACACTGAACTTTTATGTTCCAACCTCATTTCTAATGCTTGGTAGACAGGTCGCTTCAAAGAGTCTCTTCCCACCTTTTCTGCCTCATTTCTTGCTTCCATGGCCAACACATTTCATCACTGACAAGAGCCAGTTTAAGGAAGCATCAAAAATAGTTGAGCATTTTGCCTTCCTTAGGCATCCTCTGTTGCCCTCATTCATCCCTTTAGATCACAAGCTCTTCTGGAGAGGAGTCATTTAGTTACTGTGCAACACTACATGTACATCATTTTCCAATTATGCGCATCAGGTCCTTGCTCCAGATCTCTTACCCCTCCTCTGAGTGCCCTACTTGGGAATCAGCCTTCAAGGTCAGAGCACCACCCCAGCTGAAACCTACTACACTGAAGAAACACACCAAACACACAGGTGACCAAGCTCACTTTGTCATTCTCCCTGCCATTTGTTCAACTTCAGTCTATAAGCTCCCTGGGAAAGGGGCATTCTCTGTAAATACCAAGCAGGTATGGTGCTGTACGATTTACGCTTAGTTACCACAAGAGTGTAGGGTGCTTCCTTCTTCTGGACTTCTTCTGTGGCACCCGAAGTGGAGGTCTCTGCAGAGCTTGGGCCTGTAGGGGATGTGTCAACAAAGGTCTCATCCACTACCCGGAAGCGAATCTCCTCCCCAATGTCCATGTACAGGTCATGTGCTCCTTCTTCAGTCTCATATTCCCATACCCACACCTGCTCTGCTTCATCACTGGTTAGGTCAACAGTCAAGGCAGTACATAGTGATCGTGAGAACACAGTGGTCTAATCTCACTGTGATGTGACCAAATTCTCTTACAACCCTCAGTTTGAATCTTGGGATTCACCATTTTACAGCTATTTCTTAAAGTGCACCACACTACTTTCAGTACTGTCTATACAAATTCCAAGTCTCTGGGCCTTTTATCTTGATGGCACACAGTGCTCACGTTTCAAAGCATAAACTAATCACTTGAAATTGGATCAAAAAAGAATACTCCCAGAGTCCTGCCCCTGTTTAGGTGCTTCATATGGAGTGGGGGACACACAAGATTGGAGACAATTTAAGATGGAGTTAGAATCCAGCTGCTAGAGGGACTCTACTATTCACTTCTGGCAGGTGGCAGTCCTACTGGCTGTGACCCCATATGGGGTTAGTTGTCTAGCAGTTGATCTCACATGCCCACCACTTGGCATGACACTAGCTACTGTTGTTGAATCTTCATAAAACAGTATGGGATGTAAGGAACTGGAACTACTGCAGTCACTTTCCTCCTTTATTCTACATGAGTCACTGCTGGTCAGAGGATACAATTTAGTAGGCTGCTGCAGAGACTCTGGAGGGATGATGATATCATCAAAGAACCCAAGAGAAACTGCAAAATGAAGAAACAGATTAAAAATGAAATTATTCTGTCGTGGGTGATGGAACACATTAAATGCGAGACACAACATCAACTCAAGATTCATTTTCTCTATTTTGCTTTTTTTTATAGCAAAACAATAGCAGTCATTGTACCCTACCCCAACTTTTCCAGTAAACTTACATCTCTATAAATTCAACTTCCTATTTTTAGGGGAATTTCTCCCCTCTACTGGTGTGTAGGTCTCTGAAGTGCTGTCAAATCCACAATATAAACAAAAATTATTTTCCACTAACTCTTCAGATGCACAAAGTGATCTGAGGTTTTACATGCAATTTATGGTAGGCAAGAGACTTTGCACCAATATGTAAAGTAACCTGATAATGCCCCTTTTAAAACAAGTGAGTTATAAAAGCCCAACTGTCTGAAATCCAGATAGCAAAGTAAACCCATGTCCTAGTTTGCAATGTGCCCACCCATCTATAAATATCAGTTATCAAATTCTTCTAAGACAATCAAATAGGCAACCAAATAAAGGGTCTGGGCAAAACCCTGTGGCCAGATGAAACTCGTATTGAAATCAGATCACTGCAGGTTCCCATCAGATGGCATTTAGCCTCTACTGAGCCAAGCCAAATTAGGAACAGTGATTCAGGATTCTAAAACTTCACAGTCCAACAAAATCAATCTCATTGATACAGTTCTGAATTAACCCAGTGCCTGACAGATATGGTGCCTCCAATGTCAGAAGTTGAGTTTACCGTGAACTCCATCCTGACTACAGCTTTTAATATTCCCGATCAGAATCTCGTCCAGAAAAGGATGGAACACCACATACCGAAAATGCACTGGAATGAAACAAAGATCATTGATGCCTTGCTCCCTTTGATAGCCAATTTAAAAAAAAACAACAACTACCTGTCATATATATATTCTCTCTAGGATTCTATCTGAGGTTTCTGTACCACTTTTAATCCCAGATACCAAGTAGGCCAAAAGCATGAACAAACAATACTTTAAAGTTACTTGCAATCAATATGTTGTGCACTTAAAATGGTCTATGTAATTGCATGGATTCATTACAGTTACTCTCACTAAACAACATCTACTTGCTGTGTCTTGTATTAAAATTAAGTTCTCAAAGAAGAAACTATTTTTTTCTAAACACTACTTATTACAATGGGCCCTTCTGGGGCACTACTACAGCAGAAGCAATAATGTATTTTGCCACTGAAACACAAGTGCCACTGAGGTAAAAAGCAATAGCTACAAGATGATACACAGGATCACTACACAGAACTACACTTAATGTTACTCAAGTTCAATCTAATATAAATACTTTTACTTAAGTCAATTTCAAAAATATTACCTATAATACTAATTAAAAGCATTTTTCCAGCAGAGGAAGACACTGGAGAAGCTGGGATCCAAAGTACAATTAGAACAGAATTCATCAAGAACATGAAGGTGATGGAAAACCTGGGAGGAAATTATCATGATATGAGAGAATTCATGATTCTAAAGACAAGGAAAGCGTGAGGTTAGCAGAACTCAGATACTACATTTGAAAAGGGTGGATTCCAACCAACCCAGAGAAGCAATAGCTAAGGTCCCAAAGGTAGACAGGCTGAAGGATGAAGAGGTCCAAGAAGCGCATAGTATTGGAAATTCAACAAAGAACTACTCCAACACAATGGAAACACAAGGATGGCAGAGGAACAATGCGGCTAACACAACGAGCTTCAAAATCAAAAGGAAAACCTGGAAGGAAGGGCAAGTCGCTAAGGAGGCATACCAAAAAAGAGCAAGAACTTGCAGGGACAAAATCAGGGAAGCAGAGATACAAATGGAGTTAACAAGGGAAGTTAAGGACCAAAGGGGGCTCTATAAAGCCTGTCACCAAAGAAGCTGCGGGTCCCCTGCTAAACCGTCTGGATGAACGGTTAACAGAAAACTCAGAAGGCAAGGCTGCTCACCAGCTACTGTGCCCCAGCCCTCACAAAGGAAAGCTAAGCTGCAACTGGGCAGCTAACACAAATAACACAGACAAAGGGAAAAGGCCGAGAGTCACGGTAACTAAAGGGAGCATAAGAGAGCTTTTGATCAGTTTAAATTAATTTGTAAGTAGGGTCTGGCAAATCTTTATAACAAGGCACTGAAAGAACTGGCAGAAGGACTCTGAGAAGGAGCACACTTCTGACCACTGTAGTTTTAACCTCTATTTTTAAAAAGCCAAACAACCATAGATGTTTTTGGCTTTAAGAAAAAATAAAAGGTCCAAGGTTGGCCTACTTAGGAAACAGCATCCCTACTTCATTACAGCTGTGTAAGTGACATTTTGAAATGAGTATCAATTAGGTTTATATAGAACATTAAAAAAAAGAATACAAAGTAACAAACTTCAGATCTAAATGTTTTCAGTGAATACCGCTACGTAGCTAGTTTTACATTCAACCACTGGGAAGAATGAGTTAGAATACAGACCTTTGGGTGCCTGAACTGAATTATCCAGGGCAGAAAGTGAGCATTGACTTGCAATTCAAGGAGTCTCTGGAATATGCAAAAATGCTTGAGAACGTTACAGAAGGTCCTGAACAGATGGCCTGGGGAACTGTGTGGATGGCTTGGCCTGACTTCAATACCCAGGAAGTTACTGCAGCAAATTATAAAGAAGTAGATTTGTAAATATTTGGAGGAAGAAAAGCTAGCAGCTAGCATGGATTTGTTAGAACAAGTCATAACATACAACTTGATCTTCTTTGACAAAGTAACTGGCTGAGTGGATGAAGGGAAAGCAATAGATATAGTGTACTTGGACTTCAGTAAAGCTTTTGATAAAGTCCCACATGACATAAGATTAATATAAATCTCCAGCAAGCCCTTACAGTCAAGGATGATTGTCTTATCTGTGGGTCCGAAGACAGCTGCCAAGGCCAACCTGGATCCATAGACTCTGTTGCAAATTGAACACGTGTCTCCATGGGTAGCTCTGGATTCCTGATTTGGTCTATGATACACAATTTCTGCCACTCCCACTTTCCTATCTCCTGTTGTCATCGTAAGGTTTCAAAGTACAGAGATCTTTGCAGCAGACTCTTCCTCCATGGGGTGGTCATGGGCAATAGTTTCCCACAAGATGATGTTGCATTTTTTCAAACTGGCCTTGAGGACGTCCTTGAAGCATCTCTCCTCCTCTTGAGCATATGCCGTGACTAAGCTGGGAGAATAAAACGGGAGTCTGGAGTTGGATATCCAGATGACATGGCTGGCTCAGTGAAGTTGATGTCAAATAAACATTGCCTCGATGCTCGTGGTGTTTGCTTGTGAGAGGATGGTAATGTTGGATCGTCTGTCTTCCCACCAGATTCAAAGGCTCGAGCACCAGCAGCATGGATGGTACTTCTCCAGCAACTTGAGGTGTCTTTTGCACATTGTCCACATTTCAGTTCTGTACACTAAGATAGGGACCACAACTGTTTAGTAAGTCTTAAGCTTTGTTTTGGATCTGATGCTGTGATCTTCAAACAACCATTTCCTTGGGCATCCAAAGGCTTCACTTGCACAATTGATGTGATGTTGAATTTCTTCACTGATTTCAGCTTTCTGCGAGAGATGGCTTCCAAGGTACAGGAAATACTTAACATTCTTCGGAGTCTCCCCGTGAATCTGCATACCAGAGCTGGGGACCATTCATTAAGAGCTTGGTGCTGGAGGACCATATTCTTCTGAATGGTAAGAACCAGTCCCTTTTCTTGTATGCCTCAGTAAAGAAGCTGCTAATTGCCCAAAGGTCTGCTTCCAAGTGAGTAAAAACTACAGCATTATCAGTGCACTGGAGGAAGCTTGATGACTGAGGTCAGGGTGGCACGGAGTCAGTCAAGATTAAACAGCTTACCATCCATTCAGTAGGTTAGCTCTACTCTGACTAGAAGCTCATTGGTAGTCAGATGTAGCATTGAGAGGAGTGTTGGAGTGACAACACAGTCTTGCTTAACTCCCATCTTAACCTCAAAAGGATCTGTGATGGATTCATTACTGAGAACCACTGCTCACATACCATCACGGAGTAGGCAAAGAATGGTGACAAATTTTGGTAACAAACTTCAGAAGGATCCTACACTTTGTCAACTGAGAAGCACAGTGGAAGGTTGATTAATGTAAGGCTGATACATAACTGGCTTAATAACCACAAGCAAAGAGTTATTATACGTGGATCAATGTCAGAACAGCAGGAGATTTTGAATGGGGTTCCACAGGGGTCTGCCTTAGTCTGGTGGTATTTATCATGTTTATTAATAATTTGGATGCCATAATAGTGTGAGTCCTGATTTACAGATGATAGAAAACTGGGAAAAACTGGAAACAATTTAGAAGGTACAAGTAATATTTAGAAGGATTCTGAAACACTGGAAAGCTGGGCTAGAGACAGCATAGACAAATGCAGACAAACGCAAGATGCTATACTTCGGAAAGAATCATCCAAAGCACAAATACAACATGGAAGAAAAATGACTGGGTATTACTAAGGAGGATCTAGGATTTTTGGTGGATCATGCACTGAACATGAGTCAGTGATGTGATGCGGCTGCAAAAAAACAAAAATGTAAATGCAATTTTGGCTTGCATCAACAGGAGTATTAGGTACAAGACATGGAAGGTAAAAGTGCCTTTTTACTCAATGCTGGTTAAATCTATCTAGGGGACTGTGTGCAAGTGTTGGGTTCCATATTTTAAGAAGGATATGGAGAAGCTGAACAAGTGTCCAGAGGTGGGTGGTGAAAATGGTAAAGTGCAAGCAATATGAGGAAAGGTTAAAAGAACCAGGCATGTTCAGCTTGGAGAAAAGGCAATTAATGGGAGACACAGAAATCTTCAAATATTTGAAAGGCTGCCATAAAGGGGGAGAATAACTGTATACTCTCTTGCTACAAAGTGCAAGACACAAAGTGATGACTTTAAATTGCAGGAAAGTAGATTTGCATTAGATATCTTCTATGATGCATGAAGCTAAGTGGGCTGAGTTCTAGCAAGGAACACTGTGGAGGGTTCAGTGTACGTGTTGATGTAAATAGTTGCTTAAGTAGTTCAGTAAGAAGGACAACTAGATGGCTCTCACCCCAGGGAAAGATGGCAGTCTGGGCCTACCAGCAGGGCCTGAAGACTAGCAGCATTATTGCTTTGGAGAGAATTTGGTACGGACCAAGATGGATTAAATTAAATTGATGTTTCCTGCTTGTTTTATTAATTTTAAATTAGCAGGTTTAATCTTGGCTTTCATTGTACTTTTTACTGACCTGTAATTATTAAAATTTATTGAGAAATACATCCTTGGAGGTAATACTATCATTCTGTAGCTGTTTTATTGCAAAGGCAGCCGTCTGCACCACAGAAAGAGCAAAGCTTGGAGGGAGCTGAGGGAGCACAGAAAGGGCATTCCCAGGGAGGACAGAGTGGAGTCTGAGGAAGAAAAAAGAGAACAGAACTGGCACAATAAAACCATTTGTTTGGCCATAAGCAGTCTGCTATGCTGTCTGGGACATCAGCACTCTGCCCCCCACCCCTTTTCAAAGAAGAAAACGCCTCTCTTCCTAGGAGCTGACTAAAAGGAAGCAGATCTCTGAGGCAGGAGAGCTACAGATCACCAGGGACAAAAAGCTGGCTCAAGACTCTGCTGAGGCTTGTCCTTTGAGAAGTCATGCCAGAGCTGCTTTCAAGGGGTTTTGAAGGATGGAAACCTCATTCACTGGAGGTTTTCAAGAGGCTGGATACGCTTAGGAGTACCTTATGTTTATCCTATAAACAGGAGACCTCTACAATTCTATGACTCGATGACTAGGAGCATGGAAAAGATCCCCCTCCCTAGCTGATGTTACCGTGCAGGCAAACCAGTGTCCAGACGCAGCAACACTAATAGAGGAATACTTTTGCCAGCCTAGTTTTCCATTTTCCAGGAAAAATCTTCTGCCACCACACTGCACATTTCTGGCAGGGGGGGTCTGCTACAATGGCTGTGCTGACACCATTGTGGGGGCAGCAGCTCCATGACATGGGCAAGCCCTCAAGACAAGAGGTGCTCAGCAGTTTCCTGTGCCCCTCTTTCTATTCCAGCATACAAGATTAAGTTCTCAAAACTCAGCCGTTGAAAGGAGGGCTGAGCTAAGGGAAAGTGAATGTGGTTACTGAACACCAGGTAGATCAATACTTCCACTCGGAATGATACTTGCCACCAACATGTTCTTACTGCTGTCCATCTGAACCCTACCCTGAGGAAGAGGGAAGCCAGATGCCCACCCCTAAATTTATGCCTAATGCAAGCCCCACCAAGCCCCAGCAGGGTGGG
>JAGPOW010001296.1:52250933-52270391 GCA_030014935.1 Caiman crocodilus
GGGAAAAAAAAAATCAGTCATTTCTAATGTTTATCAACATTGTCAAAGTAAAAGTAAATACTTAGGTTTGTTTTTAAAAATAAACCCATTTAAAATGCGCACTATGACAAGCACCTGTTAAGGCCTAATTGATTACAGTCTATTCCAAATACTAAACAACAGCATTAACCAGGACAGTCAGTGCTGAAATTAAAAAAAAGGTCAAACCACAAAACTGGAAAAAGTCCCCAACTAAACAACTGCATCCACAGTTTGTTAAAGCACAACACTTTAACAGCTTTGACACAGCAGAGATTTCTGCAGATACAGGTCAGTCGCATCATACACGTATTTAACTTGCGCAAATTCAACTGTATGTGGGATGGAAGGGCGGGGGGGGACAGGGCTTGAGCTTGCACGCAGCGCTGCCACTTACCTGAAGGCCCATTGTGGCAGTGATGGCCACTGCCTCCAAAACCTCCCGCTGTCGCCATGGAGCCATGCCCAGAGCTGTGTGACCAGCCGCCGGGCGGCAGCAGCAGCGCAGTGGTGGCCGGGCAGCATGCAGCCATCCCCCCCCCCAGCACTGTGCCACTGCCGCCAGCCGCACAGCTCTAGGCACGGCACCGCGTGCAAACTCAAGCCCCACCCCCCTCCCATCCCAATTTATGCCTTGCGCGATTTTCACTTTACGCACTGACTTCAGCACCTAACCCCTGCCTAAGATGCGATTGACCTGTATAAGGAAAGTACTTTCTTCATTTTAATTCCATAACTTATTCATTAAAGGTTGAGGGGAAAAATAACAACTGGGATTTGAAAGAGCACAAAAAACGTTTTTCCTCTTCAAAAAATCTAGGATTAAAGCTAGTAGTGAACGGGCAAGATCTATTAAGACTAAAACTTTAATGGATGGGGCAATCAAAAATAACTTGTATTTGGCCAGACCACAGAGCTATCTAGCCCAATAACCTGTCTCTCGCTGTGGCAAGGAGTGGATGCTAAGGGAAAATGTATTTATTCAGGGTCTGCTTAGACTGATCTGTCCCCTGCCTCTCCTCTCCAATAGCTTCTGGTATTATGAGGTCTAGGGAATCTTAATTTGGAGGTCACATCCCTACTATGCTTAATACCCCCAATGGATTATGCTGCATGGATCTGTTTGATTCTTCTGAATCTGGTTAAAGCATCAGCCTTGAAACAATCAGTTCAATTTCCTCACTGCAGACAATCTTTCTCTTGTTCAATAAATCAATTTTAAGTACAAAACATGTTTGGATAACATAGAAGTAAGTTTGTTTCTAGCACAATTAAGGGAACTTCTTTAACAAATAACATACATTTTAAGATGCTGCTGGCATGCATTTAATTGAATTATAACTTCCATCCAAATGCATCTTGGAGGCTATGAATAAATAACCACCTACCAAAAATGCATCGATGTGCAGTATTTTCTGAAAAATACAAAAGCTATGAAACCAAATCAATATAAAATAGGCTATATAGCTGCTTAAATCAGCAGGGGCCAACCTTTTTGGCAAGTGTCCCAGAAATTAGCACCAGAACCTCCCCGAGAACCACTGATCCTCCTCCTCTGCTTTCTGCTCCCTGCCCTGTCTACTACTTTGCTGCTAATCCCCTCCCTTATTTGTTGTATGCCACAAGCAGAGGCTACCTGTGGCACTTCTGCCTCCTGTGGACCACCCTGGCTTAAATAATTGTGCATAGATATTGCATACCTTCCTGGTTAGCAAGAGTGCCAACTTATGTGCAAAGGATGTATTTCTTAATACATTTTAATAATTACCAATCAGTAAAAAGTATAAATAAAAGCCAAGACTAAGCCTGCTAACTTAAAATGAATAAAAAGCAGAAAACATCAATTTAATTTAATTTAATTCATCTTGATCTGTACCAGGTTTGCTCCAAAGCAATAGTGCTGCCAGTTTAGAGGAAAGGTCTGCTGGAGTATTTGAATGGGCCTGGTAATTTAAAGCTATGTTGGGTACAGGTAAAACATCACCCTTGACAGGGCATGTAGGGTACTGTTTCTTTTGGCACACCTGCAGGGGCAGACAGGGCTGTGAAACCTGATTAATTCCTTTAGCTTTCCTCTTAATGATAACCAGACACACTTAAAACTCAGAAAATCACACGGCTAAGAAAAACAGCAGCAGACCTTTGGTGTGTGATGCACCATCTCCAGGGAATATGTAAGAATCCTCCAGCTTGGTGATATCATACAGACAGATGCAGAGGCCAATGTTGTATACAACCTGCCCAGAGAAAAAGCCAAAAAGCAATAAATTCCAGCTATCCAAAAGGGTTAATCTCTTTAAATCTCTCTGCCACACACACATCTCTTTGTCTCAACCCCACTTTGAAAATTAAGCTAACGTAGATGGATATCCAACAGAGCTGCCACAAGAGAGAGTGCTTGTTGAATTTGTATCTATGAGACTGACAAGGGCACCATGAAGGAGAAGGCTCCAGTTCTCTTAGGGGAAACATAAATGCACATTCATTACTTTCCAGAGACACCTCTGTGGGTCTTTCTGACTTGCTCTAAAGAGAGCATCACTGCAACCTGAGATCTCTGAGAGGGTTGCCAGGAGTGATAACATGGGAAGAGGGAGCCCAATAAGTGGTTCAGATAACAAGCACCATCCTGCATGGGATTGGGGTGGGGTAGAAAGCAGGGGAGTATCATTGCCAAACCTACCTCTTCCAAAGGCCAGATTATTGTCTTGTGGAGTCATGCCCTTGAAACCCTTTCTGGAAGAGCCTTCCTTCACTGACAACTCATGAAGATTTTTAGCAGAAATGAAGACAGGCCTTCTTTGCCTTCTATCAGGGAGTACCTGACATTACGCACAAACTAATCATACTCATATGAGAGCTGGATTACATAACAGTGGTTCTTTGAGAACTCTGAAAGTATTGTTACTGATACATTCTTTGAGCTTGGAGTCTCCTTATTACAGGCAGTAGTAAGTTACAGCTTTTCCATTCATTCCCACCAATGGAAAATGGTTCTCCTGGTTTTCCAGATCATTTTAAAATATCTCTGTCAATGGTCCTTCTGCCATTTCTCCTATAACAGGGGTGTTAAACTCATCAAGTCCCAAAAACTGAAAGAATATCAGGATCCAGTCTATAAACTGGATTGGGCTCATGGACCCCCATCCTCTCCCTGCTTCCCCTGCAGACCAGATCTGGTGCCTGCTCCAGCTGGTCTGAGATCCATATCATGGGCAAAACAGTTGGGCCATGGGCACATAGCACAGATCTCAGACTAGCCAGAGTGGACACTATGCTGTGTGTAGTACCTGCCTGATTGGACTTAAGGATTGGACAGGGCTACACATAGCACCTACTCTGGGAACCACACCACACACAGGACGTCCTTCAGCCAGTCTGGGACCCACGCTGCAGCTGGTGCAGATTTCAGAGCTGCTGGGGCAGGAACTATGGGCAGCATGTGTCCCACAGTGGGCAGTGCATGTGGCACAGTGGTGGACACCCATGAGGTGGACACCCACTCTTGCCAATCTGGGATCTGCACTGCATGGCATGGAGTTCCCAGTTCCTATGTGGGGCACATCCCAGGTCTTGCCCATGGAACTGGTCTGGCATGTACCATGCCCAGTGTGGGTCTCCTCAGACCCACGGCCAGCACAAGGACCTGGATGATGGAGCTTTGTAGGCAGATCTGGTCCACAGACTGTACGTTTGATACCCCTGCCCAAAAAGAACCTAGCAGATTACAGACACTTGCAGGCAGCATCCAAATCAGCAGTTGCCAAGAGAGAGACGTCTAGTCTTTAATAATCTTTCCACATACACTGCTCTCTCCAGCCCCTGATCAATATTTTTGCTCTCCTTTGAATTCCCTTCAACATCCTAATTGTACTCTGGGTTTTGGACCTTGCTAGAACTGAATGCTATAGCTCAGGCACTGTCCCAGCTGTAATGCAGATAAGCTTGTCCTATAACATGATGCCTTTTGTATACTACACCATCTAATTGATTTTTGCTGCCATACCACATTTCTAGTACCCAATGCAGAGAAAATGAGATATTACTGTCCTTCATTCTTTTAAAGCCTTACTGCTTTCTAATTGTTACCTTTGTCTTAATTTCTCTTTCAAGAGGTATTAGTTTTCATTTTTCCAGGCTGAATTTCACATTCCTGTTTCATACCCAGAATGTCAATAGCTCTCAGTTTCTTTTATTGTTTCTTGGTCCCACCTGGCATTCAGTTCTGTTATTTTAGTATTACCTCGAAATATTATTCATATATTCTTTACTACCCAACTGCCCATCAAGAATGACAGGAGGGACAGGGACAGAGTGCCACCACCCTGCACTGCTGCCACCTCCCAGGAGCAGGAGTAGGGAAGTTTGCTCCCTTCTGTCCCCCTCTGCCAGCACCCTGCACTACCACCGACTCCAAAGCTGCTAGCCTCGCTTCACCTCCCTGCCCCAGGCCCTGCTCCTCAGAGGTGGCAGAGTGCCTCCCCACTCTACCCTTTTGTCATGGCAGCGCTCTGGACTTTGAACGGTTGTTTCACTAACCAACTGGAGTGCTCCAAGAGCGTTACGGACAGAAAGACAAACAGACTAAGCCCTTTATTATATAAGAATTCCTCATCAGTTTGTTCTATAGCATTAAAGATTAAATAAGATCAGAGCCATAGAATCATAGACAAGTAGGGCTGGAAGGGACCTTCAGAGGTCATCTAGTCCAACCTTGTGCCTGGGGCAGGATCATCCCTCTCCAAACCACCCCATTCAATCCACTGTCTAACCTCCTAGCAAAACTACAGTCAACCCTGACACAGCACAAGACACAACACCTTAACCTGCCACAGATAAAGTGGGGGACCACAGCAGCCAACTTCCTGCTTCTCTAAAGATAGTTAATACATGCTCAAGAGATCCCAGGAAGAGGGCCATGCCCCCTGCTATAGAATAGGGAGGCAAAAACCTTCACAGTCTGTACCAAACAGATCATGAGGTTAAATTCCCTTCTGACCCCAAAAATGGCAATTGGTCTGACCATAAGCAGAGGGGCAAGACCCTCTAGCCAGGAATCTCTCACTTTAACTCAGAGCAAGAGTGCTGGCATGGCCCAGTCAAAATCCCCAGCCCTGGCTGCATCCAACACCCAGTGCCTCTGAGGAAGACTTAAAAAACAAACAAACAAAATCCTGAAAAACTCTGGCACACAGCAGGGGAGGGGAAGGGAGGGGAGGGGAGAGAATTCTGCCTCAGTCTCATGTAGCAACCTGCAAAGCCAGGACAGGAAATACCCATAACAAAACATAGGCATAGGTATGCCAAGATCATTCCCAACTAGTGGCTGTCCAAGTTCTTGAACAGCTCTAGTGGAGAGTCCACAACTTCCTAGGTGTCTATTCCACTGTCTCACTGTTCTAACTAACCAAGATATTTTTCCAGATATCCAGCTTAAACCTACTATGTTGCAACTTAAAGCCATTGGTCTGTGTTCTCTCTACGTAAGAGAAAAGGTGTTTTCTCTCTTCTTTATGGCAGCCTTTCAAGTATTTGTAGACTGGTATTACATTCCCTCTTAAGCACCTCTTCTACAAGCTGAACGTGTCTAGCTCCTTCAGCCTTTCCTCATACGATTGGTCTTCCAAGCCCTTTACTGTTCTTGTCTCCTACCTCTGGTCCCTCTCTAACTTCTCCACATCCTTTTTAAAACGTGGAACCCAAAACTGTATACAATACACTAGACAAGGCCTAACCAGTGCTAAGGACAGAGATACTATTGTCTCCCATGACTTGCACCTAATACTTCTATTAATGCATCCCAAAACCAAATTTGCTTTATGTGCAGCTGTGTCACACTGCACAGTCATATTGAGTCTGTAATCTACCAAGACTCCCGGATCCTTCTCCACAGTGCTGCCATCCAGCCAGGAATCACCCATTTTGTATTGTTTATTATTCTTCCTGAGGTGTAGCACCTTGCACTTGTCAATGCACTTTTCACTTGCAGCTTTCCAATCTGCTGAGATCTTAAACTGCTGCCCCTGCTTGCGGTGCCTCAAGCACTTCAGTCTCTGTGAAGATCCTCATGTCTAAAGTCATGCTGAAACTTTATTTCTAATAGTCATCCATGGCTGCCAGGAACTCTGGGTCATACATCGTATGCTCAAAGCTTTACCTTATTGGCTAACTTCTTGTTCAGCTCCTCTACGATGGAGTCATTGAGTTTTCTTTCAAACTGCCAGGGAGGAATCCGCACTGTATCAGTCATCTCCACTAGGACAAACATGGTGGCAGGCAGCAACAGTGTCCCTGGGGACAGACCATGAAGACCAATGAGACTGGAAAGGCTTTTTGATTAGAGGATGCCTAAGACCATTTCGCACCTCAAAATGGGTTGGGGGGAGGATCTGGAAACACATCCAGCCCCTGCACTGTAAACCCTTTACTCTCTTGAAGTATCAAAACCCTGTCAAGTCAGCATACAAACTCAAGCAGCTCAACTACAAAGCAGGACCATCTGCCAGAATCATTTGGCAGGAGGCCCTGCCCAAGACACCTCAAACAGTAGCTTTCTTTTAGTACCCATAAGAGATGCTTATTTTCAAGACTCAAGCTCAGTCCCTTATCAAGGTGAGCTCATTAGACAGAATTCATCTTTTCCTTATGTGCAGGTAGGGCCTTGCAATGGCCTTCGTAACATCCCCTGCAACACAGCTTACTGAGGTCAACTTCTACAAGCCCAAATCAGTGGCAGCTTACTGCACCCTTTTCCAGCTTCCTAAGCAAGGGCATACTGCAGCACTGGCTGCTACATCCAGATCTGGCACTGCCTGCTGACAACATGGATCTGGGTGTCCTGGGTAGGAAACCACACAGGCCATGCACACAAGAGAACCATTCATGAGGAGAAAATAAGTGGCACGCACTAAGACTAAGGTGGGGAGGTGAGGGGCAACCTGTGCACGTAGTAAGTGGCAGGTGCAGCCTGTGTAGGGCATACAGCACATCAGGAAGGGGTATTGGCCCAGCAGCACAGTGGCAGGTAGGGCAGAAAGCAGGGCAGTGGATCTGGCAGAGAGCAGAACATAACAGGGATCAGAAAGCAGAGCAGCAAACAAGGCAGGAAAAATGAGGCAGGGAGCAGAGCAGCAGATCAAGCAGGAGGCGCAGGCCGGTGAGCGGAACAGAGATGAGCAGAGCAGAGCAGCAGATGGGAGATGAGCAGGCAAGGAACAACACAACCCTACGTCACAGCTGACGCAGAGGGCGGGACCCGTCGTGCTCCCGGCAGGCGCCGCACAGGGGCAGGGAGAAGCCCGTCCCTTCGCACGCGCCCGGCCCCCCGCGGGGTGGAGGAGGAACCCGGCGGGAGACCGCGCGGACACAGCAGCTCCACACTCAGCCACAGAGAGGGGCCGAGAGCGGCCTCTCTGGTGCCGCGGTGCACAACGGGACGGAGCGGGACCTCAGGCCCGACCCGCTTACTGCGCGTCTTACTGGCAACGCGTGCAGAACTGCAGCAAGTTGTTCTCCCGGGCTCCTCAGTCACTTCCGGTGCGGGAGCCAATCACCCTCCGGGGAAGGTCCTATGGGGGATTGATTGACACGTAGAGTCTAGGTCACATGACCAAGTGAATGGGGGCTCGCTCCTCTCTCGCGCAGGCCACGCCCCCGGGTCCTCCGCCCTCCATTTCGCGCCGCGCGGACGCCTGTCCGCGTTCTGTTGTCACCTTGGAGACCAGAGGCTGTGCTGTGCACGCCTCCTAAGCCCAGTGCCCGGCTCTGGAGAGACGCGCAGGCGCGCCCAGGTCCTGCCAGAGCTTGGGCTAAGCTGGCCGACGGGGAACGGGCCGGCCGGGTGCCCCGGGGTGCTTAGACTCGTGCAAGGGTGCAGATAGCATGACCTGTAGTGGGGGCTGCGGATACCAGACACCCGAGCCACAAGCATCCCAGATTTCCAACAGGAGCCCAGAAGGTCCAGACCCTCCTGCCGTGCTGCAGGCTCGGCACCAGCGCACTTGCACTACTATTTTTCCAAGTCAGAAAAACAAGTGAAAGGCCAGAAATGGCATTTCCCAAGGGCTGCCTGCAGTCTAAGGAAAGGTTACCTTGCATTTAACAAAGGTCAAGAGCCACTGGTCTTAAAAGGATGGAAGAGATCCAAGGGCAAATGGGGAGTCAGAAGAAGTTGGGCTGGAAGGGACCTCCAGGCATCATCTAGGCCAGTGGTTTTCAGCCTGTGGTCTGCAGACCCCTGGGGGTCCACTGACTGTGGCTAAGGCATCTGTGAATTTAAGTATGATCAATCAAAAGTATATGAATATCAATACTTCAAAGGGGTCTGAACCTCCATTCAACATTTTTTAGCTATCTGCAAATGGAAAAAGGTTGAATACTAATCCAGCCCCCTACCTGAGGTAGGATCATCCCTATCCATGCCATCCCATACAAACCATAATCTAAACTCTACGTAAGACACATCACCCGTGACACAACACAGACCTAATGCCCTGACCTGACATAGTAGCCAATGTCTTGCTTCTGTGAAACATTACATGTTCCAGGCATCCCTGGTAAAGGGCTACACACCCCACTACAGAAGAAGGCAAACCCCCAGCACAGTCCAAACCAGTTTGCTCATGAGGTGAAATTCCTTCCCAACCCCAGGATGGTGATTCATCTGACTCTGAGTGGAAGGGCAAGGAACCTCCAGCTTTACTCCCAGAAGGAGCACTGACACTATAGATGAAGTCCCCAGCCTTGGCTGTAACCAACACCCAGTGCCTCTGAATAGGCTTAAAAGCACCCTGACTCACAGGAGAAAGACATAGACATTGCTTGGCAATTACTGCAGCGACTGCCAGAATGCATCGCCATCTGTGTGACTGGCAATGCCAAGAGGAAAGTGTTGGGTGGAGACTTGGGGCTGTCAAGCTGCCTGCACACGACTTGGATACGAGCTGCGCTTGCAGCATCTCTTGCTTGTGGCTGTCTTCCTAAAAGGCCAGATTAGTGTTAGAAATGTTGAGTTCCCTCAGGTTAATCACCCTGAATGCGAGACGTGATGTGCTTCTCTCCAGCTGCCGGTCATCTGTCAGCTCCAAAGGCTCTCCCCTCCTTTGCTGTCTGTGGAGATTAATTCTCTGGCAGCTTCAGATGGTGTCAAGGTTTTCAATGAATTAAATGTGAAAGTGAATCATAGGAACAGCGTGCTGCCCCTCTTTATGATTTATTTTGTTACTGTAGTTCTTCTGCCACATGCAGCTTGGCAGTAAAAGAAGGAGATTCAATTATGTAAGGATTTCTACTCACAAACACCACTAGCCTTAGGACTCATTTCTTCCTCCCTCCCTCCCCCCTGAAAAAAAACCCTGGAAAATAAAATTGTGCTCAGGATGAACAATAATTCCTCACTTGTGAGGAATGACTGAAGTTTTAAACCAAATACAGCTTTTATGGCGGGGAGGGGGGAGGGAAGTGTGGTATATATTTGGAGAAGCCAAGTGAATGCAGCAATGCTATCAAGTGAAGTACCTCAGTAAGTCAGAAATCCAGCCCTCCTCCCATAGTTGGTGAGATAACCACTGCTCTCTTGCCCTTTTTGTACTCCACACACTGTGCACTGTCCAGGTTTGGAAAAGTCCAAAATCTGAGCAGGTACATCTCTTGCTGATAAGAAGAATGCTGTTCTGAAGACATTGGTATCCACCCCAACTGAAGGATCACAACTCTGGTGCTGGATAGATCCTTGTTGGAGTCCCTCAACTAAGCTGCTGCTCATATGATACTCTACAGTCATGATACTCTAAGTTGCCTCTACACTGTCATCTCAGCTCTGTTCACTGCCCTGACACTACCTCAGCATTGTCATCTCAGCTCTTCATGCCACCTCAAAGCAGGCTCTGCAACATCTCAGGTCTTCAGAGAAGAATCAGTGGTACAGAGAATACCAGGGAGTGCTTTTCCCCGTCATGCTCAGGGATGCAATCCTCAGCTGCTTCCTCACTTGCTCTTGCCTAGGACACCTTTTACCTAGCCACTCCAAACCACTCAGCTAAAGAGAGCCACTAGCCGCATTTGATATAGTTCACTTGTCCCTTCATTCTCAGACACACTTAAAAGCATTTTATTAGCCCCAGCTTCAAGACTCAACTTGGTTTTTTTTAAATGCCCCAAACAGTTGAGGAGGTCTGTCCAATCAGTCACCTCCCCTTGCTCAACACCAGACACCTGCTGACTGCTCTTTTCCCTCTTGGGACCTCTGCCCATCTGGACTTCTCAGGCAGCTCTGGGCTTCTCTTCAGCCTGATTATCAGGAGGCATCCACAGTGAAGTCTCCACTCTTTTAAGGCTTTGAGCCATTTAGTTACATCTGATTTAACTTGATTTGCACTGTTATATTCAGCTTATTTTATTACAATGCCAAATGTTCATGCACCCCAGTGTTTTGTAGAGTAGTTCTCAGGGGAGAAGATAGAGGTGTTACAAAAGCAGCAGTGGAAATTTGGTATCTGAAAAGATGTGAGAGTCAGTTTGTACTTTATGCACAAGAGGCAGTGGGAGGCATTTCCTATTGGGAAAAGGCTGAATCTCCTTTCCCCCTTCTCTTTGTGACTTGAAACACTGAAGGTGTTTCACATTGTTGACTAGAAACACTGGAAGGGCCACAAGTTCCCCAACGCCAAAAACTAAGTCACCTACCTCCCCATTCTCCCCTGCCTAATGCCTGCTATTTTATCCACAGATGATTAGCAAGTGCATTAGCTGAAGATTTCTGCTAAAATAATGCACTAAACTAAGTAAAAGTGATCATTGTTAGGCTGGCTAACATTACTGTGGAGATAACAGTCCACATCTCTTTGAGAGCTGTTGTTTCAGGCTGTTTGCAAACTCAGGGGGAGGGGAGGAGATGGGGGGCTACGGAAGCTGCATCTATTTGTATTTAAATCATGTATGGAAGATTTTTTTTCACCACAATAAAATGGCTTGAAACATAGGACTGGCTACTAAACAATGTATTAACAGGCATAGATGGAGTTGTGACAATTAATGCCAGCTGAGAATCTGACCCTAAAGTTTCTACTCCATAATTTTACAACAGTGGAAGGATTCTACAGCAAACTGAGCATCTTAGAACATGTGAAAGACAAGGGTTTTTGCTAATGCCTGAAACTTGACAAAAATATTAAAAGAAAACGTTTGAAGTATATACAAAAAGCTTTAAGGAAAATCCAAACAGCTCAGTGACTGGCAGTCAAAACCGCACTGTCAGCACAATCACTTTGATGCAAATACTAATTCCTTCCACTGGCAAACACCAAAACAGTAATGAGTTGATACTGAGTTATTAGAAACTGTACTGTCTTGGGGAGCAAAGTTAAGAATGTTTCTTGCCCTTATTAACCAAATATATTTCTTTAGTTATGAGTTTTGTGGTTGGCTTGATGGCATCTCTTGTATTATTCCTATCCTTCTTTCTTTTCCTTTATAAGCTTATATGCTTGGCATGTTTTGGATTTGTTTTTCTAATGGAGGGCTGAACACAATCATAGGCTAGCACTGTAGCTAGAAATAATCATAGTGGGGCCATGTTGGCAAGCTTCCACCAGCAGAATACTTCAGTAATTCAATACTAAGCATCTCCTGCTATTCCAGTCCTGAGCTCCTCACACTTTGGTTAATGCATCTCAAGCCTCATCCGTAGCACCCCTTATTATGTTTGTTCCAGTCCTACGCAGCTGCAACAATTAATGCTGCCACCGTTCCAACTCTGTGAGGAGGATTAGTCTATTCTAATCTTGACACTATATAGCTTTCCTTGAGCACTTTTTATGTAATCCATAGCACCCTGGCTGTTCTAGTCCTGGTTTCACACCTCACACAAGCATTTGGTACTGGTGCTCCATCAATATTTTCTTCAAGAAAGTGGCTTCTTTCCACATCTACCACATTCTTACTCATGGTGCCACCATTGCAGAAGGACAAAGAAATAGTAACTGGGAGGGCAGAGAGGGAATGTATGTACGCAGCTGCAGCATGCATGCAGCCAGGAGCACAGCCCGGCAGCTTAGAGAGCAGTATTAGCTGCTAAGTTTGTTGTGGGGGAAGGGTGGGGGGAGGGAAGAAGCATGGTGGGGGAACAGACTGAGGCCCCTGCAGTGAGGGAAGGATGGGGCATGGGCAGGTGCTGCTCAGCCAGTGTGGGATGGGCACGGGACAGAGCTGTGAGCGGCTCATCCAGGCAGTTCCCACTGCTGTATGCACCCCAGGGGGCATGGGGGAGGCAGGTGGTGTGCCTCCAGATCTGCATGCAGGGTGGAGTGGGGCAGGCTGTCCCTGTGTGCTGAGGTGAGGGGCTGCGCCAGGCTCTTCCCAACTGGGGGGGCTAGGTTGGGTTGTACTTGGGGTGTGTGGCAGTGGTGCTGGGAGGGAGGCTACAGGGGGGCTACAGTGAATTTTGGGGTGCCTGTAGCCCCCCCACCTTCCCCTCCCAGCATCACTGCTGTCCACCCACAGCCTGGCCCAGCCCCCCAGCTGGAAGAGCCTTGCACAGCCCTGGCCCCAGCCCACAGGAGCAGCCTGCCCTCTCCCTGCACACAGATTCAGGGGTGTATGTCCCCATGCCTGCTAGGGTGTATGCAGGGCGGGACCCACTCCCCCACACAGCCCCCGAATGAACTGCTCACGGCTGTCCTGTGCCCCACCCCGCCCCAGCTGAGCAGTGCCTGCCCCAGCCCTGCTCCCTTCCTCCCTCCCCATAGAGACCTAGATCTGCCTCTTCCATGCCCCTTCCCTCCCCCACCCCTTCTCCCACACCAGACTTACCAGCCTGACGCTGGTCTCTAAACTGCCTGGATGCATATTGGAATTGGATCAATATCGGCCAATATGGCTCCTTAAAAATCAGTCATCGTATCTGCTCCAAATTCTCTATTGGTGCACACCTAACATAACCCTTCTGCCATACACAGCACAAGGGGTGGGCTCACATTTTAGGGTACTTCATAAATTTATACCTGTGGCTCAAGCCCCCACTCAGAAATCTGGGAAAAATAAATTACTAGGGTGCCCTGCATAAACAACCCCTACCACCACCACCACCACCACCACCCCTTGCAAGCAGTGTAACCAAAAAAATAGACTTAATACAGAAAACAGGAAAAAACACCAATTGCAATGTAAAGCACTACTAACTACACAACATAGTCCAGAGGTTGCGCTGTGCCAAGCAGCTTGAGAGCGTGGGTCCACGAGCAGTGCAAAGGGCCCCCCAGTGCTCTCGGAGGGATAGTGGTGTGACAATCTTTACTCCCACGGAGAAGCTGTATATGTGTGTGGGGAGTGACTGCAGCTTCATACACCGTGCACACACCCCACATTTCTGAGCTGGATTATACGGTCAACTGAAACAAAAACTGCAGGAAAACTCCAAAGGAACCAGGTTGATTAGTGGTAACAGCCAGCCCAAAACTGGCAGAATTAGAGACATCCAGGTTCGAACTGTGTTTATGATGCCAGGCCTCAATCCTGTCCAGCAACCCCAAGGAACCAATACTTTTTCTCCCAGTATTAATCCCTTAAAACATCAAAAAAGAAAAAGGGAAAGAAAAGGAGGAGAGAGGCAATGCTCCCTCTCTCTCGCCCCTCTGCCTGAGCTTCCCTTTTCACTATCTGCACTGCTTCTCCCTTGGAGGAAACTTCACTCTTCCACAGCTGTCACCAAGGAAGTTGATCATTCTTCAACATAGACCATGTACTATACAGTTCCACATATACTAAGGCAGCACAAGTGCTAATAGGAAAAAGATTATAGAATCACGGGGCAGATCCTATTCCACCTGTTAGGCTTTGAAGTGGATATAGGGGTGCTTGTACAAGTGACAAAACTGGCCTTTAAAACAGTTTAATTGCCCTTTTGCACCGCTTTAATGGCATCACCATTTACACCTGCAGCGGCATATTTAATGTTAATGTTGTCACAATGTACACGTGCCATGGTGTATTTCACTTTAAATTACTTTATTGCATAGCAAAGTAAAACACATCCAATGTATTTTAGTTTGTTACATAACAAATTGCAGTGATACATCTGGAGAAAGTGGTAGGAACAGTGCACAGGGTGCTGGAAGCCCAGGCACGTTCGGGTAAGCTTGGGCTTGGCGGTCTTTCAGTGTCCTGTGAACTGTCCACGCCACCTTCTCCAGTCGCCATCACACCCAGCTGCCCTCCTACTGCCTTTCCACACTGCCTCAGGAGCAAGCCAGCCTGTTTCTGGGCGGTCCCAGGCAGTGGGAACGGGCCAAGGACAATGGCCGGGGCACTGCAAGCCCACCAAGCCCGAGCTTCCTGTGCCCTGTCCACCCTTGGATTGGGCTGGGTGCTGCCTGCGAGCTGGGGCAGCACCTGCCCACTAGCACCTTACCTGGGCAGCCTCGGGGGGTGCTGCCACCATGGAGGGAAGGACTGCCCCTCCCCCCCGCAGCTCATGATCTGTGCCACCCAGCAGTAGTTTGTGTGGGCAGGTTCCGCCAAGAAAAATAAAAGTGGCTCCCCTGGACCACCTGGGTGGGCTGCTAGCAGGTGTGTGCCACCTGGGGTGCACCACCACCACAGAGGGAAGGACTGCCTCTCCCCGCAGCTCAGGGCCTGCTGGCAGCTCGCCCCCGCCCACGGGAGAGGCAGGGAAGCTCTGAGGGGGGGGACAGAAAACGGATTGGGCCTCTCACTGCTTTTTTTTTCTGCTGGAGCCTGCCCATGACCAGGGGTTGGGTGGGGGAAGTGGGCTGATGGCGGACTGTCACTCTTCTGTCACAGTGACAGAAGCCCTACATTGAAATGGTGGGTTTTTAATTGACACAAAAACCCACTGTTTCAAGGTAGGGAGAACTAAACCCCCGTCATGAATACAAGTGGCCTAGGTGCCTAAGTGTGATCCTAGTCTACCCTGCTCAAGCCCCAGAAACATAGTTAACCCTCAAAGTGGCTAGGTCCTTCCTCTGCCCACTGCTTTTTGTGACTCAGACTTAAGCCTATGATAACATGTTACAAAAATAGCATGTTAATGTTTTTCTAGACACTGGAGTTCAACATCAAGATTGACTGGAAAACCACTAGTTTAATACCTGTGGACTGAATTCTTCTCTGTTCTGCAAGCTTCTTATACCTTCTGTTTAGTACTTGGATTGCAGGTGCTTTGTAGATCCACTACTGAAAAATGGAGCAAGAGGCAAGTCTACAACCTAACCTTTTATTGTTACAACTTGAAGCACAAGAATAAACACTTATCCTACTTTTTACCTGGCTACCCATGACAGCCCAGTATAGATTCTTATCTATCCCACACGGATAAATTCAGGAAGGAGAAGGAGCACGATGGCATGCTGGCCTTCTTGGATTGGCTGGGTTCTTCTATTTTACCTCCAGTTCATGCCTTATATTTAAAATGGATTACTTAACAAGCATTCTCTGATTGGTTTATTTAAATTCTTTGTTCTAGTGGGACTTTGTGAACCAAGAAGAGACGGGTTTTTTTGGTCTTGGAAGATGCTGGTTAGCTGGGATTTATGTCCCTGTGAAAATTACAATTTTTGGTAGGGAGGATTTCTAATCTCCTTCCTTCACCACCTCGAAATGTTGCTTGCCACTGTTCTGCATTTTCTTCACTTTGGTTTATGATCTTCACAGACAAGGCTGCTTTTGTTTTTAAAATTTGTCTGAGAAACCTAGCAGAAGCATATCTGTTATAGCAAAGCTACCCCTAATACATTTGGTTACATCAGTTACTACCATTCTTAAACTTAAGATATGTTTGGATTATTTATTTTAAAGCTTTCTCATAATAAGGCCTTTTTGCTCTGTTTAATTTGATCTCATTCCTGGTGTCACCGGACATGTTAATTGCTTGCTTTGCTCTACTGACCAGGATAGTTGTAACAGCTACAAAAGTAATTTTGCTGTTGCTCAGAAATAGGACTTGGAGTCTTCTGCTTTGGTGATACATCTACAGTGTGACCTAAGTTCCTTGAAAATGGCCAAGGCAATAGTGTTCTGAGTCAAAGAGACTTCAAAGCATCTGGCTCTGCCCCTGGGGCAGAGGTGAGCAAAGCATAGCCTCTGGGGCAGATCTGGCCCGCCAAGGGATTTTATCTGGCCCATGGTGGGTTCCTCAGTCCTGCCTGGCCCAGGCACAGGGAATAGCCCAGACCATGCCATGTGCAGCAGGTTGTGCCGCCCTTGGGGGAGCAGAGGGGCTGGGGCAGTGTGGCAGCCAGACTCTGCTTCCCGGCAGCCCTGGGCACAGCTCCTTCTTGCTGCTAACGCTCATGATTTTACTGTTATCAGTCCCAGACCCACTACTCAGGCACCCTGACCCATTTGCCCTGCAGCCAGCAGCAAGGGTGCCGGATAGACAAGGCAGGCGGGGTTTCCATGGAGACTGTCCCAGGAGCCGTGCATGCTCAGCTGGGAGGATGGGATTGGGCCATGTGTGGGAAGCAGCATCAGAGCCAGGATGGCAGGACACTGACAGTGTGGGGCTGTGCTGGGAGTGGATTGCACCTCTGCCCCAGGCCCTGGCCCCATGCTGTCATCACCCTATGATCTTGGTCCCATACCATCCGCTTGGCTGTGCATGCCCTGCCCACAGGAGTCCTGGGCCAGTCTCCATGCACCCACTCTATCTGGCTTCCATGGTGGTGGGTGCAGGGCAGATGGGCTGGGGTGCTTGGGCAGCAGAACCAGTTCCAGCAGTGGTTGAGACACTAGCGGTAGCAGCTGGAAGGAGTTGCTGCCAAAGGAGCTGCCAGGAAGCAGTCTGGCTAATCTTGCCCTGCTGTGCACCTGGGGGGTAACAGGACCAGTCTCACGTGCCATGGGCTGCCTCTCACACCTGTACTGGGCCAAGGGACCTGCCATGGGCCAGGATTGCAGGCTGGAAGGACACTTAGAGAATTTTGGTGAGCTGTTGAGGGGGAAATACAGGTGGTTCTGACTCAGCCTAGCAGGTGTGGGGAGGAGGGTGCTGACCCAGCCCACAATAGCTAACCAAAACTCCCTAAGTGTCCCTCCAGCTCAAATTATTGCCCACCCCTGCCCTTGGGAAACCTCATCAGGTAAGGAGAGTTGCCAGCAGGTGCAGAGATGGCACACTCTTTCTTGGACCCTGTGCAGGAAATGTTTTAGGATGAGAGTTGGTTTGACTGAGGTAGTGTTATGCTCTATCTGTTTCCAGTTACCAGAGTGGAACACTGGCAACACTGCAGCTATCTCACAGACACTCAGACTGAGAAGGCACCATAACCCAGAGAATACCATTAGTACAGGTGTCCTATCTATCTTGCTTGTCCTTGTATCAGGCTCAGCACTGACTCAGATATAGTCAGGCAGGCATGCCTTACAGTACCCTGAGAGAGGATGAATAGGGCATGTTATTTATAATGGTAAATTAAATTAAGAGCTACAATCTTGGAAAAAAGGTAAGCATCACATATGTATAGTTCAGACATGTCTGAAGCTGGTATGTGTCTTTCTAGCATCAGAATACTGTAGTTTGATTTTTGTAGTGAAAATTTTTTAAGCCACTGACATGGTATTTCAGTAAGAGCTGCAGAGCATTTCAGGCTTGTGGCTCAGTTTCTGCTGGGACAGCCCTGTAGCAGCAGCAGCGCAAGCAGACTCAAGAGAGCAACCCAGCTTCCTTGTTAATGGATCTAGCAGGAGCAGCAGCACTGCACAGATGCTTCCTACCCAGCTCTAGGAACACTTGGCCTTTCCCCTCAAAACATCTAGAGGTAACATGGAGATTATGATTCAGACAAACCACTAACCCTAAAGACCATTATAGTTCTGCCACCTCTTGGCCTTCCATCCAACCTACATTTTAAGTTGGCAGTTCTTAGAGTTGTCAGTGAACTTGGCTCAAGTGTTACTTTCACACCCACCTGCCTAGAAAAAAAAGGGTCGGAAGTCATGGATATTTTTAAAAGAGCCCATGATAATACTGGAGCATGTGACTTCTGTACAAGCCCTACATAACAAAGATGCTGCCCTACATGGGCTTGGTGTGATTTCCTACAGGAGTATTTCCATCATTGTAGGCCCTTCACTGGGACTGCCTCAAGTCAAGCTCCGAGGAGCTGCAACTTGGCTGGAATGGCTGTCTTGAGTACAGCAAGATTGATAGTGGGCAGAAAGAAAGGGTCCCTGAGCTAGGTGAAACAGTGAGCTTTAAAAGCACCTGAAATTAAAATGGCAAACAGCAGGGCCAGTCTTAGGGAAAATGGCACCCTGTGTGAGTTTGTATTTTGGTGCCCTTTCTTTGAGTGTATGTAGTAGAATTAGCAAAAGTTTCAGAAATAAAGCCCTGCGAGGAGCAGCTGGACTGGATCAGGAGACTTGTTTTCATGTGGTCAGGTACTGCTGCTGCTATCCAGGAGCAAGGCACATACCCTACCCTGCTCCTCCTGAACAGCAGCTGAAGGAAGGGAACTGGGCTGGGCTGGGCATGGCACTGCTCCTCCTGCCTGGGGTGAGGATCAGCTGGGATGGGGCAGGGGGAGAGCACTGCTGTAAGTGTGGGCTGCTCACATGTGTGCACCACCTTGATTACAGAGCCCTGAGTGATTGCTCACGTCACCCACCCTTAAGGCAAGCAGCAAGGACTGAAGGTGCATAGTTCTGCCTAGATCTGCTGAACCATGCAATGCTGGGTGTCCGTTGGGTGGTCAGCCCCAGGTAGAGGAAATTGCAGTAATCCAGCTTGAAAGAACCAGCTATTTGTACTTCTGGTGCTCAGTCTACGTCAGAGAGTGATGGGTACACTTATTTGCCTGGATACAATGAAAAGGCAAGCTCTGTCCATGAGGCTATCCTGAGTCTGAGGGGTCAAGCAAGCCCCCAAACTGCACAGCACATGTTTGCAGCCTCACAGGAGTCAGCTCCCCCCTGCTGAGGGCTGGGGACTCCCTCTCAGTTAGCCCCCAAACCGGCTTTGCTCTTCCGAGTAGCAGGCTGTATGCTTGCCAGGTGCCAGCGCAACTAGACACTCTTCCCCCAGCTCCTCACCTTACTGACCTGCTGGGTCAGGAGGGAATCCCTGCTCCCATTTTAGTTAAAAAGACTGCATCCAGCAGGGAGACCCTTTTGTATCTTCCCGCAAGTGTTGGAGACGGGATGTGATAGGGCTGGTGGGCAAAGGGTCCTGAGTGGGGCGAGATTACTGATTTCCACTGTGGGCGACCAAGGGGAAAGGAATGACCAGAAGCAGGGGAAAGCCAGCCTATCTCCACCAGCCAGTTCAATTAGAGAAATTATTTTCACTTCATGAATCCCAGTTCCCCTCCTTCTCAATGCTTGGGTCAGCCTGTTCCTGGTTATCAGTCTCTTTTCCCTGCAGCTTGCAAAGCTTCCACTGTCATGTCATGTAACATCACCTCCCTCACTCCCCCTCCCTCGGCTTAC
>JAGPOW010001296.1:52270802-52292228 GCA_030014935.1 Caiman crocodilus
CACACACCCATGCACACACATGCACACCCCACTCCACCCCCTGGTTGTGGATTTGTTGAAAGCTGAGGCCCAGTTCTCCCCCCAAAAGGCATGTCTCTTTAAGTCTGGAGTAGAAGTTATCATCATAATCCCTCCCATCTGCCCCCCTCTGCCTTCCCCCTCCCCAGCATCTTGACGTCAGGAGGAAGGAGTGTGTGTGTGTGAAGCTCAGGGTGCACATCAGACACGCCAAATATTTTAAATTCATCAGGAGGCAGCAGGCAGCCCAGCTCGGAAAGAACGGGGGTGCTGAGGACAAACCCAGAGCTAGGCTGTCCAAGCAAGAGGACTGCTGCTCTCCATCAGGTAACAGAGGAAACTCCATTCACCCTAAGCACTGATGCTTGGCACAATGCAGCTAGAGGGGAGCTGGTAATTGCCAGGGAAGGCAGAGACGTGAAATGCCCCATTTGGCATTGCTGGGCATATTGTAGTTAGAGGCATGAATGTACATTGATTCATTTGCTGACTTTTATTTTGAGGGGAAGGTGTAATATTAACTCTGGATTAATTCCTCTGCTCTATTTCTTCCCCAACAACCTAAAAAAAAAGGGAAAAAAACCACATTGGCATAAGCAGCAGTGTTGTGTGTGTACATGATTTTGCTGTGGGCAAAGAGCTTCAGTTTTACCACTGAAAGCTCAGATCAGCTGGGACACATCTCTTGTCTGCTCTATCCTTTTCAGAGGGTGGGGAAGGAGGCATGCCTGCTTTGTAAAACCTCACTTATTAACTGATGAGGGTATTAGTGATGCTTACATGGCTTTTTTTTCTTTTGGACTGACTGAATTATAAATTTTTGTAAACAGCAAGTTGAATCTACAAAGGAGGAAGGAAAAGGGTGGGTGAAGACATTAGCCTGTGGTTTTGGAACAGCCAGTATTCTGATTTTGTGTATTTATATTTTATTATTCTGCATCTATTTTTAAAAGGTTAAACAAGCCTCAGTGATGGCCTCTCTGTCCAACCCCAACCCCTTAGGTTTGGTGGCATGTTTGTTCTCTCCCTCACCTTCCACCCCCAAAATCCAGGAGCAGTAACCGAGGTAGCTTTTATAAACAAGCTACAAAGGTGACATTTTGCCCCTAATTGTGCTGTTTGTGTATGTGGCTGCCCAGACAGAGCTCCTCAGACTTGTGGGGAGGGAAGCTTTAAGCCTCTACTCCCCAAAATGGTTTATTTATCTTATTGCAGTGTGCTTCAGAAAGGAGGCATTTAACCCTTGGGATCTGTAAATGAAAGCGTTTGGGATGTCATTTAACTCTTAATTATCTGACCCTGCAACCACACCAGGGAGGGATAAAAGGCTTTCATTAGCATTGGCTAGAGACAGAATTTATAAAAATCTGCCAGACACCAGAGCTGTGATCTTCCTCTGAGCATGGAGAATGAAAGAAAGAGCGAGTGTAGTCTGTGAGTCACTGCAGGTGCTGTGTTTATGGTAACCTCTTTATTTAACTGCTACATTTGCCAAACTGGTTACAAACCATTGGAGTAATTAAGCTGTTCCTTGGGAGTGGCATGTTTGGGCACCAGGGCTTGCAATGGGGTGTTCATTGTCCTTCAGGGTGTGAATACCAGAAAAACTGTGACAATGTAATTTGGTATAATACTCCCAGGACAAACTCATCCTCTGTGTCTAGTTCTATATATTTATAGAGAATGAGATCTTCCTGCATTTAGACAGTTTGGGTTTTTAGGGGGCTTGGACCTGCCTTTTCAAGACCAGCAATGGGCCTGAGAACTGCTTTCACTTTTGTATGGCCATGCTTTTGCCAAAGGCAGGGGTTCCAGGGTGAGGCGAATAGAGCCAGGGGCCTCTAGTTTTGCTCTATTTTTGCTTTGATGCAGTAGCTGGGGAGAGATGAGAGAGAGGTTTCCAGCAGGGTGTTGCCGAAATCCACTCCTTAAAATCTCCCATCTTTGGTTGAAAGAGAGGTGAAGAGCACATCAAGGGAATTTGCGCAGTTTAAATCCGGAGGTGTTGTAATCACTTGGGACCTACCGAAGTGAGAGAAACGGGACAAAATAACTAGGTGTGATTCCACTGGAAAATGTAGCAGAGGCAGAAACAATGTGAAATGCAGTCAGTCCATGGAAGGAAGCCGCTTGGGAAGCAGAATTGTTGAAGCAGACAAAAGTGAGAGTGCAGACAGTGTAATAGCCAGAAATTTGCAAGGGGATATGACAGCTAATTAAAGTCAGTGCACTTTGGGGCTGGCTGTGCAGAGGCATCAAGAATGTAAGACCTCTTCTCTTATGCATGTTTGGTGCCACCTCACCTGAAGCATCCTGGGCACCTCCTTGCCTGAAAGGTTTTGACAAATTGGAGGGAATATAAAGAGGAGCGACAAAGGTGATTAAGAGGATTGAGAACTGGTTCACCAGGGAAGATTAAGCAAACTAGATATGTATAGTGCAGCCTGGCTGAATGACATCTGATGGATTTCCTTTGACTACTGTAACGAGGGGAGGTGGGGAAAAGGGAAAATGGGACTGTTTTCTCTTCAGAGGCATCCTTCCCATATTTGGAGACCATGTGAGGTTGCAGTCAGCTCCAAAATAAATGTGGTTTGGGTTTTTGTTTGTTTGTTTGTTTTGTTTTTAAAGAGAGTCAGGGAGGGATTTTGTTTGATAAATTGTAGACCCTTTGCCTCATCTTGATGAATGGGGCACTTGGATCTCTGGATGAAAGCTGATGTGTCTGCAGCCTGTCTTCAGTAATTGGGCTGGGTTTTGCATATTCTTCTGTGGAATACTTTCTACTGTCAGCTAAGCTTGAAAATGTTCTCTTTTAAAACAGAAAAAAAAATAGAAAGCATCTAAGCTAGCTGCCACTAATGCTGCTATATTACTACAGGGTTCTGGCATGCTACTCTAGCACTTTCTTGAGAAAAAAGAAAGGAAAGTGGGGAAGGAATTTGCTGTTCAAATGAGAACGCTGTCTCCTGACCCTACCCATTAAAAAGAGCTCCATGGGACCTCTTCACATGCAGCCTTCAGCCACTCCTACAGTCCAAGCAAAGCCATAGAGCTTCTGTTCTGCTCCAGAGGGAAAGGCCAAGAGCCTGCCAGCAATGGGGAATGCAGCTGAATTGGAAGAAAATTGTTTCAACTCCATTTCATAGGGCTGAGCTGGTTCACATTTTGCTGTGCCATGAGTGACTTGGATCTTTTTCACTCTATGTATGTGTTGCCAAGGCCTATAAAGACTTAGCGGGCTTGTAAAGGAAATACCGGTAACTCCTGGTATTGATAGTCAGAGAGCTGCATAACTAGCTGTGTGGTACCTTGTGGAGAATAAGTTAAAAGTGCCTTGCACTGCTCCATAGCCTCCTCCTCCATCTTGCTTGATATGGATCTTAATTTCTTTAAATGTCATTGCTGGGCTCTGAAGGGGAATACTGGCAGAAGGAAGAAGGCATGAAATAGGCTTTCTCAGAGCCCCTCAACGTCTTTCCTGGGAAGAGGAGGGGCTGATAGCATGCAGCTCTTCTACCCAGCCCATCTCTGCTAGAAGTTTAATTTCCTTGGTCCCTTTGTTTGCTGCAGGGATTTGAATCAAGTCACAATCGGTGTAAAAAACCATAGTGCCCTGTGGTACAATGAGTGCTGCCCAACCTGATTATACATTTTAAGCAGATTGTCCCATGTCCTAAGACCTTTGAAGGCCTCTGGAGTGAGGGTACGGACCAGACCTGGCTTTATTTCAAAGACAGGTGCATCATTCCATTCCATGGGAGTGATGATGGCGGAGCCTCTTCTCTGCTCATGTTCTTCTTGTGGTTATGGCTGCTCTCCGGAGGTACTCCAGTGCTGATTAAGGCACCCAAATGAACTTGAACACTGAGTTGAACCAGTCTCATGGGATCGGTGTGTGGATTTAGAGGTGTGTGGTGAAATCCATTAGTTCTTGTAGATAAGATATAACATGACCATCCCTGCTCTTTCCCCACAAGGCACATGCTCTCCTCCAGAGGACCTCCAGTGTTACAGGCTTTGCTTGTGGAAAGGCTGAACTAGGTGATGCTCTTTGGAGCCCATCAAAATTGCTCTTTTACTGCTGGCAAACAACCAGAGCAGGTGCCTCTAGGACAACAGGGATTCAAGGGTCTATGGATGCCAAGATGGACCCCAATGGGATGTGACAGACCACAGAGTGCAAAGCAATGTTAGGCTAAGACAACCCACCTGCAGGTGTCTTCATCCCTTTCCCAAAGCTCTCCTAGCCCCCAATGGCCCACAGAGCAGAAAACTTAGGTTTGAGCTGTAGAGAAGGATGAATTCTTCAGTAAAATTCTCCTTACGGCCGAGCTCTCAAAGCATGCGTCATCAGGCAGAGGCATAATCTACTGGGGATAAAAACTGGGTCCCCAAGAAGGTGTAAATAAGACAGGATGTCAGTACAGTTCTTGGTTGCATGGATTATGAACACTGCACAGGGGAGGGACCCTCTGGCTCCACTCCTCCACATACTCTCAGTCCCCTGTTAATGCTGATGTGCTAGCAGGCTTATGGGCTTCTCATTGTGAGGTAGTTTGATCTTGAGGGATTAACAAAGCCCTATTTCTAGAGTGCTTTGAAGATGGAAAGCCCTGTGGTGCTGCCAAGTGCTGTGTTACATCCTACCAGGTTCCTGAGGGACTCTTCCTGTGAACGTCTTTCTCTCTCTTCTCTTTCTTTTTTTTTAACCTCCCTTTCCTCTGTTCTCACAAGATGTCCCTCTAGCCTAAACACCTGAACAAAGAGCTCATGTGGAAGAGCCTGGATCACTGTGGCTCTGTTTTACAGCCCCACGGGACAACCAAAGAATCCCAGAGTGATAACGCAGTGATTCAAGTGGAGCGTGATGTAGCTTCATAGTCTCTTTGGCAAATGAAAGGGGTGCCAGTAACAGGTAGAAGTGGCTAATCGAAAGCACCCTTCCTTGTGCCAGGAACGTTCTCTGTTTCTTCCTCTGCTATGTCAGATGTTTGCATCTTTGCAATTAACTTTTTATCTCTTTCTCTTTGTCCTCCCCAGTAAGACTTCTCTTTTTGCTGCAGCTTAGTTCTACCATTGCTTCTGCAACTATAGAAGTGGCTGTGATAGTATGGGCATTGCCTAGTATCACTTGCTGCAGGGTGAGGTAGAGGCAATAAAAGGGTGACCAAGGAGAGAAAGAGCTCTTAGTGGTGAGCCACATGCTGGTGTCCAAGCAAACTTGGCAAAAATGGGTCAGGGGGATGATGCTACAGTACTGCCCAAGGTGTGTCCAGCTGAATGTTTGAGTATTATGGTATCACCACTGAAATGCAGCCACCTCTTGGTCAGGTGCATTTTACAGGGCTTTGGAGACAAAGGATTAAATAAGCATGAAGATTTCTTCCTCTGGCAGTGAGGCCAGGGGAAGGATGGGTGGGGTCAAGGCATGTGACAGTCGAATTCTGTCTTGGGAGGGGGAGCGATGCGTGAAAATTAGAAACAGGAGATTGGGATAGGCCAAAAGAACACAATGGTTTAATTTGGACTGTAGCCAGGACACTCACCAGCAGCCCTTCTTCAGAGACATATCCTAGGGCCTTATAGTGATCAGGGTCTTGGCTTTACATCACGTGTAAGAACCTGGGGCTGGGGGTGAGTGGATATCAGTGTTGATCACGTCTCCCTTGGTGGCCTGCTCTCTGAGCCTCCTGCCTCCTGCCAGGTTAGGTGACAGTGATTCCTGCCTGCATAATAGGCAGCGGTGTGTGTGTGGTGTTGGCACAGATTCCTCTCCTTCAGCCTTCTGTGTTGTTTTTCAGCACACTGGGTGTTTCACAGAGATAGGAAGCTGTCCCTCTGCCAGAGCCTTCCTCTGCTGCATGCAGGAACCAAGGCGGGTGCAGACATAGAAGGGAGGAGGGTCTACTCTAGGCCACAGGATCAGACAGGAGAGAGGCACCACTGCTGCAGGGAGGAGAACAGACCTGTCAGCCCCTACCTGGACCCAGCAGGAGCCTGACAGGTAGAGAAGGTGAGAAATTGTTGCTGGTAGTGGGCTCAGATTTGCAACTCGAAACCTGATACAGGGCAAGAAAGAAAGGGAAGCTGTCATCTTAAGTCTAGGGACAAAGCTGGTAGAGAAGCCTCTTGACAGACTTCCTGGGGATGGCATGGAGAACATATGGGTGCTTTGGCACCAGTGGACAGGGTCTTTGTAAGGCAGACCTAGACTTTGGGTCACATGGGGGCAGAGACACAGCCAAAATGGGAGAATGCTGCCATTCTTCCAAGGCCAGCCAGATATGCTGGAGTGAACCTCCCAAGCCCTGCATGTTTTGTTTTTTTTTAATAGATTCATAGTCGGAAGGGATCCAGTGGATCATCAAATCCAACCCCCTGCCCCTGGCAGGAAAGAGGACCGAGGTCAGATGACCCCAGCCAAGTGTTACAGCCTATTACTGTTGCATTATCTGACAGTCCTGCTGCTTCTTGGAAATCTCTGTAAATCCTTGGGGAAGGCCAGCCTGCTTTTCCATGCTCCCCCTCCCTCCCCCAACCTCTCCCTGGCTCTGGAGAGATGTTTGTGAGTCTAGGAGGATGGCGTCACAAGGACATGGCTGGAATGTAGAACGAGGGTTAGAGAGAAGCTGTTTATTTCTGACGTCTCACTTATGATGGGAGGTTTGGGGGAAATGAGAAGCTCCTTGACTTACTCAGACAACCCCCTCCTCTTCCTCCTTCTCCTGGGGTTGCTTCTTGCACAACTAAAATTGGTGGGTGTTGGGCACCTAAATATCTCTGTAGATGAGAGCCCTCAGGAACTCCTGGCAAGGGGCGGTAGGTAATGTTAGATACTAGAGACCCTGTACCTGCTTCCAGGCTTAGTTCATGGCAACACAAAAGTGTACCTGAGAGCAAAGGTTGTAGGGAGGGGACTGGGAGTTGTCTGTACAAACGCAGCAGTGTGTCAGGGAAAGACAGAGAGGGAGTCTGTCTCGACTGCTGCACTGGCTGTCTGCAAATGGCTTTCTGTGGGTGTTCAGGGGTGGGAAGGAAAGTGCTTTTTTGGGCCACTGCCACTTTCTTCTGAACACTCCCTGTCCATGACACAGCCACCTCTGCCTCTAGAGAAAATTGTGCCTTGCCCTTCTGGAGTGGGTGGCTCAGGGAGTTGCTCTGAAACAGCCTATCACATCAAGGCGTTTAGTTCAGGTAAGAAGAGACTTGGCAGTGATTCAGCGCTGTTGTCTTGCTTAACTGTTTTGTCATCCATAGGTTGTGGTGGACTTGGTGCCAGATTGCTTCCTAGAAGACAGGTGTTAGCAACATAGGAAGACATCAGTGCCACTGGCTCCATTCTTGCCTATTGGAAAAAACGGGCTGTAGAAATTATTAGCACCCAAAACAGGCCTGGGGACTATGCTCTCATCTCACTCAAGGGGCTTCCTTCAGTTTGGGAGTAGGGCCTGGTCTGTGTAGGGAGGGATGCCAGCAGTGCCATGCCCATGTTTTTCCTGGTCTTTAGCTTTTCTCCAGCATGGCTCAGCCTAAGGGTTCAAAAAAGAGGACACTGGCTTGAAAAAAACATGCCTGTATCTTCTTCTTTTTTTTTAATAATAAACACTGATTTATTTTCTTTATTTGCCACCTAGTTTCTGAGCTTTTAAGATATACTTGCCTCACATTTCCCAGCCTTTGTCCATGACCAGGAAGCCTGCCAACTTTTTTCCTAAATGAGAGCAGAGCTTCTCAGGCAGAGACTTCTTAGCACCTGGGGCTCTGAGTAAAACTCCTTGTAGCATGAGCCTCACAATAAGATCATAGGGGCAGGCAGCACTGCCACTGTCCAGGGCTGGATGGCGTTAAATCTGAGCACACAATGAAAGGTTTCATACGCTACTCTTTAGATGAGGGGGTGGGGAGAGGTTTGGAGCACCCTGGATCATGATGCATTACAGTGCATTGACAAGAGTACAGCACCCCAGATGCCTGCTGGCTCCCAGCAGAGATATGAGGTCACACATGCACTCCTTTCTGAAAGCTGATCACATGCTGCTCTGCAGCACTTCAGAAGGGCCAAACCACTTCAGAGGCATCTAAAATGGTTGATAATAAGAGCAGGCAGGTGGATTTAATGAAGGCCAGGCAAACAATGCCTTTTTGTAGACTGATAATACTGGTGCCTCCCCCTTGCATAGCTCTGCCAAGACCCTCCAGCACTGTATGGGCTGCAACCCTCCAAGAGCTGCATTCCCTGCTACAGTGGGCCCAGTGCTGTCTACACACCTCTGTCAATACACCTCCTCCTGATTATTGTGAGGTGCTGATCCCAAGTGTGTCAAGGCACAAGAACAGGAACAAAGTGACTTAGGAAAATTGCAACAAGAGACCCCAGAGTGGAAAGCTCTGCAGCACAGGTTGCTATTTTCAGCCAGAGCAGGTGCTTTTCCTGTTCTGGTTGCTTCCCTTCTCCCCATGCACTTATGGGTACCTCACGTTGGTCTAGTAACAATATTTTTATTGGAGCTTCTTTTCTTTAGGGGTAAAAAATAAAACTGCTCAGAAGGCATCTCTGCTTCAGTTCAAGATGGGAGCAAAAACAAATATAACTTAATTGGCATGAGCATTAATTTGCTATGTTATATATGATGTATAAAAAACACAACCAACTAGGCAAGAAACAACCAAAGGATGTTTCATTAGTCCTGCATTTCATTAGAATTAGATGGACATCTCTTTTTCAGATTTATAATGCAAAATCTAGCCGCCTTGAGCACCTTGACCACGCAACCAGCGCTTCGTGTAACATTATGTCAGTCCCTGAGTTAATGTTTTTAGCTACAGTTAAAAACAGTCCACAGGGATTTGAAATATGAACTACATTACCAGAAGCAGCTCACAGACAGCAGAATTGCAGAATAAAGGCTAGCTGGATTAGCAGAACATCAAACCATTAAAAAAGGAGAGAGTGTTGTTAATGTCTGTGGAATGAAGAGTTTAGAAGCAATCAGGAAGATGCTAATGAGCCCTGAAGTCAAGTGACTCCTCTGCTACCTGGCTAAAAATGCTGCCCCTGCCAAGCAGGCAGCTGGTTTTAAACTTTGGGGGCAGCAGGACTCAAAGGGGCAGGGCGAGGGTTGGGGAGGGTGATGTACCACTGCACCTCCTCTGGATACACCTCTGGAGCTATTGTTTCAGGCTGTCTGTAGACTCTAACATCAGTACACTTGGGATTATGTTTTCCAGTCAGTAGTATTCACAAGATAGATGCTTCTTAAATGATAGCTGATCTTTTTCTGTCATCACATGACTCCAGGAACTGGGACCCTAGGCATGCATCTATATACTCACTGTCTTAGTCAGACCCTGGGTCCAAACTCAGCAGTGATTACCAGGCCTGAGTCAGTTTCAGAACCAGTGTGTCCTTGGGGCTTCTTTGGCTGCAGGGTAGAAAGGACAAGTATTTCATTTCTGGGAGAATGAAGAGGGAAGCGGGCCCCTGTGCCTGACAAGGGAGTCAGAGGGATGTGTTGCAATCTACAGAGCATTGCTGCAAGAAATTATGTTCACAGATGTGGTTGAGTTTCCCCATTTGGACACTTTCCAGGCCATCATTTTGGGTCCCAAGCCTGTGGGCTCATATATAGTACATTGTGAGTCTGAATAGAGCCCAGGCACTGTCCCTGGGATGGGTCACACCCTCGAGGTACAAACCCACAGTCCAGCTCAAATGCACTGTCAGAACTATGGGTACTCTGGGCTACAGTTTAGGTTTTCAGGGGTATGTGACAGGGACAACCAAACACACCCAGACCTAGTCATGGAACACCTTACATTTTGGCATGAAATACGCCTCTCTAGACAACAGCTGTGGACCCATTGTGCATTTCCCTGCCTCAGGTTCCTGACTTCTCCAGAGCACTCTTTGAATTGGGCTTGGGAGTCCTCTGAGGTTGTCCAGGACTCTTTCCCTTGCTTGTCTCCTGAACCATAAATCCTTGTACCTAGGCTTATGTGCACTGGCCTAGGCTGGGCCTGTAGCTAACCTAGATTTTCTGCCCCCAAATCAAGCAAAATCTGTTCATTTCTTCTGTCTAAAGCTTCCTGTGAGGCTTCCTTTGCTTATATGCTCCCCTCCCAGCACCAAGCTTCTTTGTTTTGCCTGTGGTAAACTTCCACTTAACCAGCACCCTGCAAACAAGCTGAAGGAAGCAGCTTTTCCCAGCTCCAGTCAACCTCCATAGCATACTAATCATCCTGTCGAAATACAGTTGCTAAGGTTAAATACTCTCCATTGTCCCTCATCTGGTGGGTACGTGCTATCGGACTTGTCAGCAGAAGTGGTACAGAGTGGCATTCTGTGAGCAAGCAGTTTCCATCGTAACAACCTCAGTACTATCACCCAGTATCGGCAACTGCTGTGTAGATGGCCCAGACCATGATGCTTACCCAGTTCTGGCAGTCAGTTCACTGGAGGACCCAGACACCTATAGTGCTTCTTTGTCCACACAATATCACTTTTCATGGCAAAAGAGGATCCCAGACTATTTACTGTGAGAAGGGAGTAGAAGAAAGTAGGAACAAGGCTAATTTTGTAGCAGAGGGGAGAAGGGGCAGAATAGCAAATTTGTGGCTGCTTGAGATGTTACACTGGTCCCCGTGCTGCACAGCATGGCTTCTCTGAGCTCTGTGGGCAGTGGGAGAAGAGAGCATTGAGCATCCTGCTCTCAATTGCAGAGCCCCTGTACTTGAGCTAAGGGAGAAGCTCTGCTGTCTGTTAACAGCAGCACAGCCTTAGCACTTTGGATCGGTGGAAACTTAGTAGAAGTTTTCTGGGGATCAGAAGTGATTATTGCTGTGGCTGAGGTAAGCACTGGTTCAGGCACAGAGGCAAACTTCAGCTGGGGCAGAGCCAGGATGCATTTTGGGGTGCTTTGGGTTGAGAGAGAGACCTGCTTGCAGAGAAAACAAATGAGGCAGGAAGGGTGCAGGGATCTGCTCCTTTCTCTGCTGCTTTGTCTCCTGATGCTTGGACTGGTCTAGAAAATATTGCTAGTGTCCTTGGTACTTTCTATTTTCAGGGCCAAGGTGACCTCTTTTCATCTGCGCACCACGGAGACTCTTCCTTGGGAGGCAAGTTTGGAAATAAATTGAACATCTCAGGATTTCCTGGGATATTGAAATAGCCTGGAAGGTGGTGGTTGCTTTCATTGCAAATGGTGCTGGGGATGGGAGTATCAAGCTAGGCTGTCTTTTCAGGGCTTGGTTTCCCAAACTCATCCACCCAGGTCCTGCATACTGATGGATCATGGTGGGTGGAGAAGGGAAAACAGAAGACCCCTACTCTTGAGGAAGAGTGATGGACTTGCGATGCATTAAAAATAACACAGTTTACAAACAGAACAATTTCTGCCCCCCACCCCCAGTGATGTATCCAGAACTGCTACTCTTGCTCTCACAGGAGCAAGGCTGTCCAGCCCTCAAACAGAAGCCACCAAATTACCCAACGGGAAAGAAATCAACAAGGAAAAAGTCTCTCTCAGTTCCTCTTGCACCATCATACCCAGGGCTTCCATACAAATAGTAAAAAGAAGTCCTCAAACATTGGGGATTGCATTCATTTGGTGGTTTCAAACTGAATAAGCAACTACATCTCACTCTGATAATGGCTCTATTTGTGATTGAAGTGAAGGCAGATTTTCCATAGTTGTACTGGATTTCCCATTTTTAGTGTAAAAGCAACCTCTGATTGCCAGTATTGCCAGCTCTCTTGCAATGTAGTTGTGAGTTTCGCAATATTTGGCATCCATCTTAAAGCCCCAGCTTTGCAACATAAAACAAGTTCACCCTAGTTGTGGCCAGTCCAAGCCTAAGAATATGGCCCTGAAAGACTCAGTCACTACAAGGCAAACACCATAAAAAGAATCCTAATTATTTGTTTAAAGAATAATCCTAGGATTGTTTTGCCAATCTTGTGACTTTTCCTGAGGGCCTGACTCCTGATTTTTTGAATGTTTGGGATTGGCAGTACTGCATAGGTGAATTTTGGAGGACACCCATGACAACTCCAGGGAGAGAGGAGCTCAGAGCCACCTACACTGGAACCTCCATGAGAGAAAAGGAGGGAGAGGGGCTGACCAATTCTCTTATGTGAGGAAGAGGGGGCTGTATAACTTCTGGAAAGTTTCAGTGCTGTGCTTCCAAAAGGAAACCTCTGTTGGGTGTTGAGCCAGTGTGTAAAATCTGCCCTGGTGTGCAGGGATGAGCGCCACCTGGGAAAAAGCAGTCAGCCCCAGTGATTTGCTTTAAAAGCTGAAATGTATCTTCATCTTGTTGAACATATTATGGTGCCCAATTGGCAAGGAGGTTCTGGAGAAAAGTCATTCTGTGGCCTGTTTGTCTCTTATACAATGTAAATTCCAATGCAAAAAAAATTGAGTTTCTATTGCTGGATCTGTAGGAATGTCCCTTTCCTCAAGCCTTTTTCTAAGTGGGAGGTGTCTGAGTAGGTAACTAGTAGAAGAGGAAGATTTACCTGGAGGTTCAGGATTGGGTTGGGGTTTGGGGAGATATGAGCTCAGTTTCTGAATCAGTCACCTGGTCTAAGGTATCTTTCTAACAGACCAGGAAGGAGATGCTGACCAGGGGGAAACTGGGCAACTGCAGGCTTCCTGCCTTTCCCTTGTCCATGCATATCTCTGACCGGAGTTTCACCTAGTGGTGTCCTCTGGTTTCTTAGACACATTCAAGGGGATCCTTTATAACAGGGCTCTCCAAATGGTGACCCCAGGCTCTCACCCAGCCACTGCTCCTTCCATCATTGCTCTGGCTGCAATAGCAGCCCTGGTCTCTGGGTTCCCCCTCCATCCACCAGCTGCTGCTTCCTGCCTCAGGGCCAGGACAGTGCAGCAATGCAGGGAGCAGAGGGCGAGTCTGAGGCTGCGTGGAGAGAGGGAGCAGATGGTCCCTGTGTGGGCATGCCATGCCATGGTGGGGAGGAAGGAATTCCCTAATGATGTTAAATGTGATGCCTGGTGCAGGGGACCCCAGTCCCTGCTGGGACCTGTGGGAGCTACAGTAATACATATGACCATGTCAAACTGGCATACAGACAGGTTTCACCTCTGGGAAGAAATGAATCCTCCCCCCCACTCTCTCCAGCCCCCTGTGTAAGGTTATTTTTACACATAAAGATCCAGAACTATATAATGGGCCAAATAAAAATCAGCCAAAGGGAAATGAAAGCTAATTACTGAAAAGACTTGTCTCCATTTCAGCCTGCTATCTTGGATTTCTCCTTTCTCTTAACAAACCAGCTTGAACATTGACTTAATTGTCATTTCCACCTCTTTTCTGCACTGTTTTAACAGACTTTTCTATTTCCTCTGTGCTCCCACAGTTTCTGTTCCTACTCCTGCTCCAGCATCCTAGATTCACTGGCAACTGGTGTCTGACACTGTCCCTGGACCTCAGACTATGGCTTGGTTTTTGTCTCAGATCCTCTTCTTTTAGCTTCTGACTGATCTTTAGATTCTGTCCTGACTTGAATGCTTACTTTACCCACAAGATTGCCTATGCCTTGCTTTTAAAAAGCCTAATTGTGCTAGATGCTCTAGTCTGAAGGCACATAACAAAGACTGTCTCCATGCCTTATAACTTATTCTGTCTCTCTTTCTGTGTATAAAATAAAAAATATAGAAACACAACTGCAGCTGGAGATCACGAATGCGTGCTATTAGGAGGAATTCTTGTAAGAAGGGGAGAGACTGCATACGCTCTTCACAGATATTGAGCTTTTCCACAAGAACTACCAACTAGTAATTATACTCTACAAAATATTAACCTCTTGCAACCATTTATGGGACTTGAAAATCCCAACCATTTTAAGTGCCTGTGTAATCTCAGTGCCTACTGAAGGTCAATGAGAGTTGTAGCCCTTTAGGAAAGCTTATATTGGAAAAGGTTTGACAGAGTTATCTCTTGCCAGTACAGCTTATACTGGCTCAGCAAGTGAAATAAGCACATCTGATATAAGCTCTTTTATAGCTCTAAGGCCTTTGCTGATATTGAAATATCACAATAAACCACTCCCCTGAACATCCGTCTATAGTGGCAAAAGCTTCTAGCGTAGAACTGGCCTAAATCACATAGTTGGGTCTTAAAATCCCACGCTATTTCTCTAACACCTGGGAGTTAGCATAAACAAGGCTTAAGATTTAGTGCACAACTTTTGTTAATCTCAGTGGGAGCAGTAGGGTTAATTTCTCCTAGCTGCAATGGGCAAGGGCAATATTCCTCTCTGTCCCCTACACAAAAAGAATCTGGAGGTTCCTTCAAGCAGAGATGCCAAGGGCCATGTCACTCAAACTGCTCTATCAGCACTAAAAGGACTAGGAGATAACAGATCATTTAAGATGGCAGCTACATCAATGCAGCTGAGTCATATGAACAGTTTTTAGAACTCTTTCTACCATCAATTCTTGGATGAGGTCCACTTGCTTGACAGCATGACTCCTTTTATCAGCTACCACAAGAGATCTTTTCTGAGAACCAGTGGTCAGGACATTGATTTTTCCATCTCTCATTTCAGAATGAGCTTCAATGCTGCTACGCTATGCTGGGCCTTTGGGACCTCTCCTGTCCCATTTCCTACCACTTTGCCAACACCACTATTGTGGCATCTAGTTTTCCCCCTGTTTCTCGCCTTCCAATCCCTGTCCAGAAGGAAAGGATAGCCCTTTTTGCCTTGCAGTTGCACCCTGTACATTATCCCTCTCTTTTTCTTCTCTAGGTTGAAGTAAGAGCTGAAAGACTTTGAGTCTCTGTCTTCTGTTTCCTGTCATCAGCTCTTCCCTCCACGAGTCGGAGAAGCCTGTCAACCACACCATGTCATCTGACTCCACCACCCCATCAACAGTGCCACCACTCCACTCGCCAAAGTCGCCTGTTTGGCCTACTTTTCCATTTCAACGGGAGGGAAGCCGGATCTGGGAGCGCGGCAATCTCCTTCTTCGGGACTTGCCCAGCCCTCTCCCCACCAAGAGAACCAGAACATACTCTGCGTAAGTAGTAGCTTTGTGTTGCTGAGGGATTGGGGTTGCTGGTGTTAGACTCAAGCATAAGCCCTGTGAACTGTTCTGTTGTGGTGGAAAGTGGGAGAGATTTCATCTGGTACTCTACTGTGATGACAGCAAAGCATTGATGCCATGGGCTCTCCACACATGGAGTTTTGCATGTGCACTGTGGGCATGGATGGAAAAACAGCTTATGTGTAAACTGGCACTTAACTTCTTGTCTGTCAGGGCACATGTTGTGTTTGTACGTAGTAATGGTCTCTGGCACAGGGGTAGCCTCTGTGTGACATGTGGCAGACCAGGACAAGGACAGGCAGCGCAGCAGCAGATCAGGCAGGAAGAAGAAAGCAGACCAAGAGATTGGGCAGAGAGAACAAGGTAGGGAGCAGAAGGAGCAGCAGATAGGGCAGTAGAGTGGCATCAGGGAAGACACAGGGTTAATTTGGGGCACACCTGCCAAAAAGGTCCAGTGCCTTGTCCCCCTGAGTTAAATGATTAGGAGAAAGTTCATAGAGGACCCAAATGGACTTTACAGAGTTTATGAGCACAGCACCAGAAATTCAGCACTTTAGGAAAAGGAAAGGCGTATAGGAATGGTATATATTTTTTACCTAACTTTCTTTCCAAATACCACTGCAATTACAAAGCACTGTAGTGATGCATCAGAAGGCTGTTTTCCTTCGTTGTTCAGTCTATGTTCAAGGGTAGACCTCTTGTAAAGCAGGTGTTTGCTAGGCAAAAAGCTAGAAATTTCAGGAAACTCCTTTGCTCCCCAGATCTCTGAGAACCAGTCCAATTTTATCCTCTTGTACCAGAGAAGACTTGACTTTCTGAGAAAGCTTAGGTTCTTGGACAGGGTAGCTCCTTTATCTCTGCCATGTACTTGGCCCACCATTGCCTGGACATTCCTAACTGGGACGGCACCTGCTGTCTCTGGGCACTTGGCATACATACACTAACAAGGATCAAAAGTTCAGCCAGCACTCCCGTTTCCTTGTTCCTACACTGCAAATAGCAATAGAGGCTTCTGGGAAAGTGAGGTCAGTGGGTCGTTGCATAAGTGTGTGCTCTTACAGTATAGTAGTACATAAATGATTCCTGCTTACATCATTCATTATAGGTTATCCAAGCACTTTAAATTGTGGCATGCAATTCATATATAGTTTGCACAGCCTATAATTTGTGTCATCTCTTCTTCTGCTACACCAGACCCGTCTGGCAGCCTCAGCTCCCCGTGTTGTGCTTGGGGGACATAACCATACACTCAGCTTCTTTTGAGGCAGCTACAACCCAGGTGGAAAGCCCTAGAAGAAGCCCCACTGAAACAGCACCATAACTTCTGAGTACCCACTGATGGACCAATCTTAAGCAGCTCACTAGCAGAAGAACTTGGACCTTCCTGCTGTCCTGCTCACCAGTGGTCATGATTTTGTATTCACTGCTGAAAAGTCCATTTTTACCTTAGGATCACTGTGATGCATGAGCTATGCCAAGATAAATACATTGCAAAGAATGGGCACTTTAGTTTTATCACAAGAAGAGGTCAAGGTCAGGGCATAGGCCTGAATCCAGCTAGTTTACCTCATGGTAAAATTAAAGTGTCTGGTCTTCACCATGTTCTTACCAAAGGATAGTCCATGAATGTTAGTTAAAGTAAAAACACAGCTATTTTTTAGCAGAGGAGACAAACTCTCAGGAGCAGCTCCCATTTCTGTTCAGTTGTGGGCAAGGGGAGCACTCCTATAGGTTTCAGATGCATCCTAGAGTCCTGCTTCTGTTACTTCACTATTCCCTTGGAATAGTGACGTGATGAGATGTTTGGGAGCTAAACGTACCTGCCATTCATTTTCAAATGGAAACAACTGCCTCTTTGAATGAAAGGGAGGGGACCAGGTAGGAGGAAGGAAATAATTTGTGAAGCTAAGAAATTTTTAAACATGGATTTGAATCTGCTCAGCATGAGTATTGCTGGTCTAACAGAGTGGGGTCAAGGTTTTTGGCAGGCATACCGCAGGGTAATCCCTGCATCCTCTCCAAGTGCCACTCCAATCCCCTTCCCATGGCTGATTTGCTGCTCTGTTTTCTGCTCCCTGCCCTATCTACTGCTTTGCTTCCTGCTCCCTCCCTAATCTGCCATGTGTTGCACACAAAGACTGCCTGTGCCACAAGTTGGCTACCCCTACTGTGGAGGAGCCCTTAGCCTTTCTCCTGCCTCCTCCCTTGATGGGGAGGAAGCTTTTGTTTTTTATCAGATGATCTGGTTTTGACTCAGCCTTTCCCTCTTCCTCCTCCTGTATTGCCACAAGTACATCCCTTAAGTGATACTGTCAAATGATGCCTCATGTGGAGTCAAATATGAGAGTATTTAATCTTTTTCCCCCCTTCTCTTTCCTTCTGTAGGACAGCTCGTGCCTCAGCTGGTCCTGTCTTCAAGGGTGTCTGTAAGCAGTTCTCACGCTCCCAGGGCCATGGTTTCATCACCCCAGAGAATGGCACAGAGGACATATTTGTACATGTGTCTGAGTGAGTCTCATGGGGAATGGAATATGCAGACTTTCATCCACTGCTGGCTCAAGGAGTTGGGAGATAAAATGGGATGGACCTTTAACTCAAGTATGATAAGTCATTTAGTCCCAGGATGGTAATGGCCAGAAATTGTTCTCATTTGATGGCTCTTTGGTGGCCCATAAGAAATGAGAATGGGCATTTGGGGTGGTAAGGAAGGATGGGCAGAGTCTCAGACTAGTTTCTTATTATCTCCTCTTGCCCTGATAACTGGAATAAACTGGGGTGAAAGGGTTTATTAGGTTTATTATGGAGGCAGGGGGCTGAATAAAATCCCTGGGGTAGGCTCCCTTCTTTTATGCCTTCCATTCCTTTTCTGGAGATGGTCTATCCAGGCTGGAGCTACAGTATATGCACTTAGCCCACAGGTTTTCAATATACTAGCTGTGGACCCCATAGTCTGCAGACTGTCTGAGGAGTCCTCAAAAGTTGACTATGATCAATGAAAAGTATGTGAATATCCACACTTATAATTCAAAAAGGTCTGCCCTCCATTTGAAATTTTTTAGGGGTCCACAAGTGGAAAAAGGGTGAAAACCACTTAGCCTGCTGACCATACCGCACCTCTGTGGATAAAGCCTCCTCAGGTGTGGCCAATGCAGCGTTCCACCATAGCAAACATATTCACTAACGGAAGTAGGGGCCAAATCCCAATGGATGTCCATGGACTTTGGGTGCTCCTTCCCTCAAGGTTCAGTGGCGAATATAAACAAATTAGCTCCAAATGGCACTAATCTGGCATTGAAAAGGCTGGGATGGAAAAATGCAAGGAATAGTCAACTTTCTGATCAGGGCTCAGCAGACTGCCACACACTCCTCCCTCTGTGCCAGGTCTTTTTTGGGAAGAAAAGCAAGTATAGTCTCAATAAAAGCCAACTCCATTGCATATAACAAGTCTCTTTGAAAGCTTTGTCTCACAGGCAGGAGTTTGGCTCCCTCTCCTTTCCCTTAAAGGACCCCAGATTGTGGGACTTGGGCACGCTGTCATCTTGTAGCTGGGTAGTGGGAAGAGAAGTCCTGCACAGTTCTACAGAAAGGACGGTGCCCAGTGTACATTGCTGATAGCAGGGCTCACACAGGGACCCCTTGAGAGTGTCCTATGTTGTGCCTGGTGACCTCACTAGCTTGATCATGGCTCTGATCATAGTTGTGCCCCTAATGATTTGTCCTGTCTCTTTCTTTGTCTCTTCCAGCATTGAGGGGGAGTATGTCCCAATGGAAGGAGATGAGGTCACGTACAAAATCTGCCCCATTCCGCCCAAGAACCAGAAGTTTCAGGCTGTGGAAGTGGTGCTCACCAACCTGGCCCCCCACACAAAGCATGAGACATGGTCTGGCCAAATCATTGGCTCCTAGGTTCTTGTGGGGTCTATGGGCTGGCTCGGCCTACAGGCAGGGTTGGAGGTGTGTGCCTGGGTGTGTGGGAGACAGCCTGGCACAGCTGGGGCAGAGGAGGATTGGCCGGGATCACGTTTCTTGTCTGCCAAGTGGCATGTAGATGTATACATTCTGTGTCTTTTATAAGATTACATTTTTCTTTGTAATTGTATTGTTCGAGGGGGGAGGGGAAGGCAGAGCTGCTGATAGGGTGGATTCCACTTTCTCTTATGTAGCGTGAGCTCTTATGGTCTCTGATCAGGGATGCATGCAGAAGACTCCTTTTTTACTTTGGTGGCAGGGAGAAGGTGCACACAACAGGGGCTGGCAATGGTTCTTTATCGCACTGCCCACACTATCCAGACCCAGTGTGGACTCTCCACCCTGCCCAAAGCCTGATTTCCTCGGTTAGCTTCAAATTCTCCATCCCCTTCCTGATGTCAGGTGCCAGGACAGCCCAGGGTCCAGCTCCCCACACTGATTCCCTTGTGAACTGAAGAAGGGGCTGAGGGGAGCAAAAGGATGGTGTGACCATGTCTGAAGGCACTCTTCCTTTGAGAGGCAGTTCCAGCCTCAAATGATCTTGAACAAGCACTTTGATTGACAGCTACATCTGTGAGGTCTGGGATTGCCCCTGAAAGTAGGCAACCATTGATCCTCTGGATCATGGTGTATGTGTAAGAGGTCTAGTCAGGTGTCGAATCCACTTGTATGGAGTCCTGCAATCATCACATCAAGACCTTTGACATACTGGTTTTATCCCCATTCCTGAAGGCAGGTGTGTGGGCAGGGAGGGAGCAGGGAGTGAAAAAATACGGGGCACCTCACCTCCTCCAAGTCATTTGACATGGCTTTCCCATGCACTAAGCACTGCTGCAGAGTGGACAGCCATGCCCCATGGGCTCTGGGCATGCCACCCCCCCAGGTGGACATCATTTCTGTCTGCAGAGCTGGGCAGAGGCAAGAGATATCATGGCTTTGCGTGTGTGTTCAGGTAGGGGACAGTGGATTGTATCATTTTGCAGTTTACACCCTCTGCCACCATCCTCTCTTCTACTGCACCTCACGGGGACAGGCTGTAGCTCATTAATAGGGAGGGAATCCCCACTGTTTTCATGCTCATTTTTAAAGCAGTTTTATAGCCTCTCACTGCCAAGAGCAGGGGCCTGGGGGTCAGGAGACTTGGACTGTATCCTGCACAGACTCACAGCAAGGTGTTGAGCAGGTTCCCTAGATAACAACTGAAGAGATCTCTGACTGTTCTTTGATGCTTCAGGTTTTGAAGGTAACCTTGGCCCCCCTGATTTATCTGGCAATTTGGGCTACCACTAAAAATCAAGTCCTAGGTATTTTGGTGTGTGCTCTTTTGAAAATGTTGGCTTGAATCTTTGTGCCTTCATTTCCCCAGTGGGGTCAATCTCAATCTCTCCCTACCCTTTGGTAAAACACTGTGCACAAACCCTTGGAAGTGCTGTTTAGTTTTACATTCTTACTCAGGCACCTTTCAAAGTATCACAGGTCAACAGCGCCATGCAGGTTTCTGTGAGGTTTTGCTTGTTTTGAGGGGCAGGGGGAAGAGCAAGAAAAAGAGCCAACCCAGGCAGCATTGGGAAGAAAGCTAGAACAGGACTGTACTTCAGCACTGGGGAGCACTTCAGTATGATTCCTGCTCCAGTCCTGCAGATTCACCAAATACTAGCTCAAATGCCATCTTTTAATCTTCCACCACCAGTGCTAATGAGCTACACAGTAACTTTCCTGCTTTAGGATAAACATATTAATTTTCTTAAAGCAGCTTTAATCTACTAAGGGTTTGCAAATACAAAATATAAACTTTTTTTTAGTTCCCTCTGGCCCCAAATGGTGCCTTCTAGTCTCCGTGGCTCCCCACCCCCCCGCATCACACAAGCACTGCAGGTTCACTCCTGAGTGTCTAGTTGTTGTGGCAACTTGCTCTCCATCTCTCTAACCTCATGGATTTCCATGACCTAATTGTTGTAGTTGCTATGGTAGCATGATGTACTGCATGCACAGGTCACACTCTTGTCACAGGGTGGGGAAGCCTGTGCCAGTCCTGGGCTGGGCTGTATGGTTGACAAAGGAATTGCCAACACCCAAAAAGCAGCACCATGGACTCTGCAATGGAGCATGACCCGTGAGGCCTTGTTTCCTCCATTCCTTCCCATCTGCTGCACAATCCTTCTTTGCCAAGCACAGGATTGACTAGCAACTAGTGCCCTGTGCTGTTGCATGGCCAGAGACCTGGGGCTGACTCTCTCACTGCACTTCTGCTGTGCTACTAAATGTGGCAAGCACTTTTTCTGAGACAGAGCTGGCCTGAATTTTGGGCAATGGCTTCCTTCCCCTTCCCCTCTGTCAGCCCAGATTCCTTTGAGAATCCCCTTTT
>JAGPOW010001296.1:52301812-52319855 GCA_030014935.1 Caiman crocodilus
CTCTCTCCACTCCAGGTGCCAGTGGGAAGGGTGTACTCACAGGGGTTGTCTCGTTCCCAAAGAAGTGGATGGTGTCAAAACTCTCATCATCAAGAATGTCAAGGCAGTAGCGCTTGTCCCAACCCTCTGGGAAGACATCAAAGCTGATCATGCCACCTGCCAGCAGGAGAGGGATTGTCAGGCAAGTGGGAAGAGTGCTGGGCACTAGGCTGAGGCAGTATAGAGGGCCTGGCTGTGTGAAACCAGTCTTTCCCAGACGGGCAGCAAGACATTACCCTGCCATGGCAACCACTGCTCTAATGTATTGCTGGGATGAAGGCAGGCAGCAACCGTTTCTATGACAATGAGCTGTGAGGGCCTCAGCAAGGTGCCCTTGATCTCAGCCAAGGACATGAACAAGAACACAGGAGCCTGGGGTGTAGGAGTGGTAAGGTCAGCTTTGTCACCATGGAACCTGCAAGAAGCTCTAGCAGGCTTTTAACAATCCCCACTATCCCTGCAGTGTCCGAGGGCCTCACAGTCTGCGATATACACATCCTCCTAATACCCATGAGGAAGGGAAGCACTTGCACTCCCACCTTATAACGGTGAGCTGAGGCATTAAGCCTCAAAGGCACTTTCCGGTTGCCTAAGCCCACAGTCTTTAGGCATCACTGACTCTTAAAACCACTGCTCAGCTGCTCCTGAGCTTCTGTTGGTTGACATGTGCAGAGCCCCTACATGCCAAAACTGCCCTGCAGTGAGCAAACTGCTCTGAGGCCTCAGCATGGGGTTATCAAATTAGACAGGGGAAGGTGTACTTCATCAGCAGGGACTAGACCTGAGAGTAGGCCCAACACATGTTTCTTGACACATCCTGCCTGGAGGGGTGGGGGGAGCTGAGGCAGGCTATGGATAGGTAGAGAGGCCCAAAAGTGCCAGTGGCTGAATGTAAGCAGGTTAAGAATTGCTCAGGACAAAGGCATGAACAACTGTGTCCGCGTATGTACGCACACCACTGACCCTGGGATGTCGGAGATGCGGATTTCCTGTTCCAGATTGGGTAGAACTTAAGCCCAAGTGTCCCAACTCTCAGGACACTGCCACAAGGCTCTCGAGCAGGCTGGAGTGGGCATACCTAATCTCTTCTATTGGAGCTGCCCCACCTTGTACAAATGAATAAATAAATAAATAGCTCCTGAAGCATGGGAATGAACCTCAATTTGCCATATCCCAGAGGATATCCCTAACCAGGAGGCTGAAGACACTGTTTGTCTCTGGCCCAATAAATATCCTATTTAAACAGCTGAGATTAAAAACGGCCAACTATCTATTAGTCAGAGGAGTCACTTAAAATAGGAGAAGTGTGGATTCAAGTGCCTGCTCTGAGACAGGCCCACAGGGGCTTGGACCAGGATCTTAGATGCAAATCCCCACTCCGTGTGATTTGAAGGACTGAGAACCACACCACCTGTGGGTGCTCCAGCTACTAAGCTATTGACTAGTCTGGGGTCCATGTACTCTCCAGCTTTTCACGGATGAGAAAACCAGGAATAGACTACCTATGAGCTACTTAGCTCCAGGGGAAGATTCTTGGTTGATAATCCCTAGTAAAGAGCGGGGTCTGCCTGGCCAAAAGCATGGCACCAGTCTCTGGCCAGTCAGCTGCCTGAGCAGCTGGGCCCTGCCCTTCTTCTCTCCTTTCATTTGTGGCTAGTTTTGGTGACTCCCCAATCAGCTGGTTCCAGCGGATCCCATCTGTGGGTGCTTAGTTCTGCCAGTATGATGCATGGGGAAGCCTGAAAACAGAACTTAGGGCTGACAATTTGGCTCTGTGACAGGACACCTGGGGTGAGGTGTTACTGTGCTGAGTAACAGCCAAGCACCCATGGAGGACATGGATGAAAGATGAAGCAACTTGACCAATGCCAAGGTCACCTAAGCCTGTGGTAGTGCAGGAATCCAACTGGCCACCCCAGTGCCAAGAGAATGTGTAAATCTGATCCATCATTGAGCAAGGAAGATGGCATATTCCAAGGTCTTTTGTCCCTTTCAAGCTGAGCTGGGCAGCAACAGGAGCTCCCAACACCGGCAGATATGGCTAGAAAAGTTCCATGAAGGGAGAAGGGTGCTCTACTCATGGACAGTGAGTGCTGCCCCAGCACTGCCCAGCAGCACTGGGTATCCAAGCTGGGTTCTACCACTTCAGAGCTTTAGACAAATCAATTCCAGCTCTGCTTTAAGGGGAGGTGGGGGAATCCCTGTTTTTATGTATCTCTACTTTCAGGTGCCCAGCTTGAAACATCTTGTGCTTTCTTTTCAGAGGACCAGAGAGCTCACAGATCCTGTCATCTTTGTGCACTGGGTCACAAGAGTGGCCTAGCGAAAGCAGCTCACCAAAGCATTGGGAGAAAGGACCATTGTTCTGTGCTTGCCTAGTGTGCAGCTGGGGAGGAGAGCAAGACTGTGATGCTTTTGTCTGTCTTTGCTATGACAAATAGCCTGTGTCAATGCCAAGATGGCACAGCTGGGAGAGGCTACCAGGATACACAAGTTCCTGGCAAGCCGACTGAGATTCTGAATTACTATGTGGCTAAATAGGGAAGTGTCCCAACACCCTACAGCATCCTACCCCCCATATCTGCTATGCTCTTCATTAACAGGTGCTCTTTAATAGGCACATCACATTTTGATTCTTTCTACCTTCACCTCTGAGTAGTTTTAAAGAATGCAGCCCCATCCCTCACTCTCCCCAACATTCACCTCCACCTCCATCCTGGCCAAACTCCCCCCAGGACACTTGCTGCCTGTTTCACTCTTGCAAGTCTGGTCATGAGAATGCAGTCCTACTTGGAGGTACCACTGTGCACAAACAGCAATGCAATGATTCCAGGTTAGTTTTACCAGAGAAGAAGAGACTACTTCCTTAACAGTCTGCCCTGCAAATGCAGCAGGGGAGCCAAGAAGCAAACTGGGGACTTTCCCTCTCCTGTGCCCCTGGCATCACTGGGGCTGCACAGGTGAACCAGAGGGAAGGATTTGGCTCTGCAGCTGGAATAATTCGACTGCTAGTGTCAGAAGCAAGAGCAATCTCTGTTTCCTCTCTTACATTTCTATTGGTAAAGCAGAGCTAAGTGAGAACCTATTGAAATTCAGTGGAACAAAAAACAATGCATCTGACTGATCTCGCAAGAAAAAGATTCACTACTCATAGGTACTGCTTATACCTCTCTATTTTCTGTTTCTCTCTACACATTACATAGGACCCCAAGGCTTGAAATCTCCCCACCCAAGGATCCACATGGGGAATCCACCCCATATCCTCTTCCAAGGGGTCTCGGTTGGGCTCCCACCCCTGACATTCACTCGGTTACTTCTAGGTAAGAAATGGCGAGGGCTTCTGCCCATCTGAGATTCTCACAGAACACACACTGCATGGGCAGCCACAGTAATCACAAGGCCCTCTGCTTACCTCGAGAGAATCGCAGGCCTTTGCCAGCAAACTCTGTCTTCAAGGCTGCCACAAACTTCTCTCGGATCCGCTCTTTCTGCAGAGAGGAACGGAGAAGGAAGCTATGAATGACTAGCCCTCAATGGGGCTCTTGTGCCACTGCCTCTCTAGCTCTAGCCCTAGGATTCGCTGTTCTTCTCAGATCCCAACAACCAGCATCAGCATGACACAACTGCTTTCCTTTGTCTCTTGCACCGAGCACCTGGGGCCCAGGATTTGGTGTGGGCTGTGCAGGATCTTAGATGATCTCACAGTTATGCTGCCTTTGCTTCTCTCTTCACGCAGTTCCCTTCCCTTGGGAACAGTGCCATGCTGCTGCTGTGACCCCACCTCAGAATTAGCCTAAGGGATGTTAGATCAGGGCAGCATGGGTCAGCTGTTGGTTACAATGGATTGGAGCCCCTTTTTGCACAGCTGCCTGGGAGCCGATGCCTTTCATTGCAATGCTGCTCGTCTTTGGGGGCTCAGTCCAGGAATTGATATCACCAGCTCGGTCTCTAGGTCTTGCACCTGTTGGACCAATCCCTTCAGGCTTTGGTTTGGGAAAAAAAAAGTCTTCAAGGATAGTTCGGTACAGCTGCCACTTGACAGAATCACAACGTTCTCCACACACCTTAGTGACACACATTCTGGCCCCTCTTGGTTTGGAAAACCATGGATTCTTGCTGTGTTTGGGTTGGGGAAATGGAGCAGAGTGTTGGCTGGATGAGACCTGAGCTAAGAAGTCCAAGCATTTTGGTCAGAGCCATCTCCAACCACTATGCTGAAGAAATGCCATGGAAAATGGAAGGGGTTCCTGAAGAAGGTTTTCCAGTACCAGATGTGATTGCATGTAAGCAGCGAGCAGCCCAATTTGAGCAGTGGCAGTGGATCAGGTCACTTCTTCAGTGTCACCCCAAAAGAGTTCCTTTGGGAGTTCCCATCCACACTGCTGCCTCCACCTTCACAGTTAAGATAGGCAAGCCCAAGGCCTTCAAGGCTATTGTTGGCTTGGCTACCCGAGTACAAGGCTTGGGACTCTAATGTAGGTTGGGATGAAGAGGACAAGAAAACACCATGACATTACATGACCAAAATAGCTCGCTGTGTCCCCTGTGAGAGCAGAGGAGGGGACAGAGAGGCCTGGCAATTTACCTTGTCTAGCTCAGAGAATTCGATTCGCTCCTCTGGGGTGCAACTCCGGCCAATGGGCGAGATGTTCAGCATCCCGTTGCGGAACTCAATGAAGGTCCCTCTAAGGGTGGAGGGGCAGGTTTAACACATTTCATAATCACAGAATCATAGAAAATTAGGTTGGAAAGGACTTCAGGAGGTCAGAGGAGAGCAAATCCAGCATTTACATGGGAGCAGCTGTTAATGGTGCTATATCAGGAGTGTTCCTGCAGGGAGCCTAGTAGAATGAGAGCTACACCAAACGTTGGGTTTTCATGCTTTGTTTATCATGCTGAACCCAAGAGGAACCAGCTCTCCACACTTGGCAATACAGCACAGCAAAGGACTATGCTGGGGCAGCTCCAGGGAAGAAGCCCGGTTTTGTGGTTAAGACACTGGAGGGGGATGCAAGAGATCTGGTTCTTCTCTTAGCTTTGCCAGACATTGTGGGTAAGTCACTCGGGCCCAAGTCTTCACAGGTGTCTAGGCTCAGCTCGCAGCTGAGCACCAATACACCATTAAAAATCTGGGCTTAATCTCTGTACCCATTTCCTATGTGCAAAAAGGGGACGACAACTCTTGTACCTCCCCACCTTCGCCTATCTCACCTATTTACATTGCAAACCCTTCAGAACAGGGACTGCCCTCTGGATTGTTTCTCAGGCAGCACAATGGGATTCTGATCTTGGCTAGAGTGTATCAACTGGCACAGTGCAAGGTGCAATGCTGTAGCAGAGAATCCCACTTAGTCTCATGGGGCCAGCTCAGGCACCAGGAACAGACCAGCCAGGTTAGCACAATGCTCTGGATAATGAGCTTCTCCGAGAAGCAGGGTAGATCAGCTCGAGCAAAAAGTTGCCCTAACAAAGCTCTACCACAGCCCATACCTGAGCTAGCTCACAGATTTCTGCAGAGCTCTGTATTGTGCCCTGTGGATGTATCTATCTGATGTGCTAGCACTATACAAAGCTACTACAAGAGCAAACCCAGGGGACTGAGATTCTAACCAGGGTCATAGGGTCCAAAGCCTTCTGTAAAGGATTGTATTTGAACTGCAAAGAGGCAGCTATGGGGCTGGGTGGGATCATTACCGTTTCTTGGGCAGCTTTAGAAGTGCCATGTAATTAAGACAGAAGTTGATTAGTTCCTGCAGCAGCTCCTCCCCCAGGTGGTCCTGGATAGCCTGTGAGGAAAGGAGGTGGGGAAATTAGGAAGAGCCTAGATGGAATGCGAAGCCAAAGCTATTGCCAGATAGCCCTGCAGGGGTTGTGGATGCTGCTTTCCCAGAATGGACTGTTCTACAATATCCATCCAAGATGGGGACAATGGGACAAGGGAAGTCAGACAGGTCTAATTATGATTGGGAGTGCAGAGTGGTCAGATGTTGGGAGGATGTCAGACAGCTGCTGCATCTGGGGCTGACAGAACTGGGGGAGACAAGAAAAGAGCAAACCAGTGGCTTTGAGAAGAGAGGCAGACTGAGAGACCAAGACTCACCTGCTTGGAGACCAGCTGCCCATTCTTGTACTGCACAGTGCCATTCTCTGCAAAGACGTAATCAAATTTCTTGATGACTGCAGGGAGGGGGTGGGGCAGAGGGAGAGAGGAAAAACAGCACGATAGAGTCCAGTGTTCCAAGACGTGGCAGTGCTGAGTGATGGCTGCATCAGAGCCCCTACCTCCCCCCAAGCCTTAACTCCACAATCTTTTGCCCTGTGCTCTCTGTGCTTCAGATGCCTGAGAAACACCCAGTGTTTCACAGTGAGGGGAAGTGATCTGCCCAAGGCCCATAATAAGTCAGTGGCAGAGCTCAGATCAGAGCCTAGGAACAGCAGTCTCCCAGACACATGCTCATTTTTCCCATACCAGGCTGCTCACTTTCCCTTTTGCTTCCTCCCTCCCTCCCTGCCACCCTCAGTCCCCTTTCCAGGATGTCTCCAAGCACCCTAGCTGATTATCTCATTCCAGTCTCTCCTGGCTGCAGTAAACAGACCCTTGCCAACTCAGCAGGTAATTTCATGCTCCCTTAAGCTGAGTTACATCACCAGGTGACCTGTCATTGTCAACAAGCCAGAAGGAAGAACTCAGCTCTAGATTTTACTCGGAAGCTGGAGAAGGGGAGAAAAGGAAGGCAAGAGGGAGGACAGGCCACCTGTCTCATCCCTCCTGCCTCTTCCCCTCCCTGCGGCGAACTCTGCCTAGCCTCCTACAGCAGATCAGGGCCTTAAGACCTCAGCCCTTCACTCATGCTCAACCTTGGTGGAGGATGTCTGAGCACATACCCCCTTCCCTTTGACAGAATTCCCATAAAACTGCAACCCTAAAGGGTGCTCAGAGAGACTCTGTGAGCTGAAGAAAGCTGGAATGTTTTGCCATGAGGCAGACCTGGGAGCAAGTGGAAGGAGTCTTCCAGCCATGCAGCCCTGTCTCTACCCAGCTATGACCAGGCCAGACCAGGACAGCATAAAGCACAAACTGAGACTCATTAGCAGGGGCTCTTACACGTGGTCTACAGGGTAAATTCCCCTGGCCTGGAATGGTATCCCCAAGCATATTGTGCTACTTTTGGCAGGCTGTCTCTTAAATTGGAAGCAGTGTTGTTGTACCCATGAGGTGCTGTCAGCAGGATAACTGGCATGAAGCAGCCTAATTGGCCCTGTCATCCAGCAATGCTAACAAATGTGGCTACCCCATCTCTGGTTTGGGAAGCTGCCCGCCTTCAGCTGCATGCTTGAGAGTGTTGTTTTTGGGCAAAACAAGGTCAGCACAAAGACAAGGACACAAGAGAGCCCTGTATCTGTGCATTAGGTACAGATGCACCAGATCACAGTAGGTGACAGGCACAACGCTGCCTTCTGTTCTGCTATCCTGCCAATGGGGAGAACAGCAGCTCTGGCTTGGGGAACTGCTCATTTGTTGCCCAACCCCCTGCTCAGTGAAGGGGCAAGAGTTTTACCCCTGATGCTAGTGAGCCTGGGAGACTGTCCTTGGGGACGAGCTCTGGACTTCTAGCAATAATGGCGGTCTGGGCCAAGCTCCCTGTGCAGTGCCATGAGTAACAACAGTAGCAGTGTGAGCTGGCACTGGTAGTCCATGCTTTCTCTGGAGCAGCTGGGCACTGTTACACTGCCTCTGTCCCACACCTGGGACCACTGCTGTGAAGTATATCCTGCCCACTCCAGCTCTGTGTGTGCTACAGCCTAGAGATGAGGTAACATAAACTCCTTAAAGCAACCCTGAGCAGACACCAATAAGCACATCTGAGAGAAGTGCTGGGTGTGAGCTCAGAGCCCCTCTACAGCTGGCAGCATTGCCACATATACAGGACAGGACACACACTGAGCAGAAATGAGCAGGCATCATCATGGTGTGCAAATGTGTCCTCAGTGCTCAGGTGTCTAGAGCCACGTGCACTTACCAAAGACGAGTTCAACTGGCTCCTCTCACCCAAGGAGAACAGCTGCTCCCACCAGCCTCCAATAGCCCCACCCTGCAACGCCCACCCACCTCTGCAGGACCTGCCAAAGGAGAGGCTCTCACCTTCATCCCCTTCTCCCAACTGTTCAGCTATCTTGGAGTAGTCAGAGCCACCCACTACGCCAATCTTGACTCTGCCACGCAACTCCTGCAGAAACTTATCCACCTCTGGCTCAACTTTCTGGAAGAGCAGGATGGAGACAAAGGGTTAGAATTCAGAGTAATGGATGAGCTGCAGTGTACAGGACAGGCCTTTCCAGACACCAGAGGTGACTCTTGATGGTATTTCCCAGCCTACTAGGAGCCCCATTTGTCCTGGGATGGGTTGCCATGGAACTGGGGAAGGCTGCATGACTGCAGATCAATCCACCATTTCATCTATTCCTTCTTGCATGTGGGCCCCCATGAAAGGGAACACAGCGGCCAGTAGCTATTTGAGAGTCCAGGCCTTCATGTGGGGGGGGATTTTGTGGCAGCATACAAATATATTAGGGGACAGCATCAGGGGCTAGGTGAACAACTATTCACCAAAGCGTCAGGGGAAAACCAGGAGCAATGGTCATAAACTTCTAGAAGAAAGTTTCAGACTGGATACAAGGAAAAACTTCTTTATGGTTTGTGTGACCAGATTCTGCAATAGTCTTCCAGTGGAGGTTTTGCAGGCACCTACCCTGGAGATCTTTAAAAAGAGACTGGATGCACACTTTGCTGGGGTTACTTGACCCCGGCAGTCTTTTCTGCCCAGAGCAGGGGGGCTGGATCCAATGATCTCACAAGGTCCCTTCCAGCCCTAAACTTCTGTGAATCTGTAAGCCCATGGGGGGCCTCTGTGAGGGAGACATGGGGACAGCTTGAATGCATGTTGCTCCAGGCCCAGGCAGCACCACAGAAGCACATGAAGGCTAGCCCTAGGGAAAGACAGATAGGTGCTGTCATCTTCCCATCCCACGTAGTACAGAGATTTGCTGTGACTGAGGAAAGTGGTAAGGAAAAAAAATGAGGGGAATGAAAGAGACAGAATGGGACTGGTAGAGGGGGAAGGGAAACGGTTCCTTCTGTCTATGCATGTGTGCAGAGGATCACTGGAAAATGAGCATCTTGTACTTCTATGTCTTGCCAGAGAAGCACCCTGTTCTGACATATCCTGTCCTGTTCTGAACAGGCTCAGCAAATGGGTGGATGAGAATCTGATGTTTAACACTGAAAAATGCAAGGTTCTCCACCTTGGGAGGAAAAACCTACAGCACCCATATAGGCTCAGCAGGGCTATGCTGGCTAGCACTATAGAAGAAAGAGACTTGGGGGTCATCATTGACCACAAGATGAACATAAGTCTTCAATGTGATGCTGCGGCTAGTAAAGCGAGCAAAATGCTGGCTTGCATCCATAGATGCTTCTCAAGCAAATCCTGGGACGTCATTCTTCCATTGTACTTGGCCTTGGCGAGGCCACAGCTGGAGTACTGCATCCAGTTTTGGGCCCCACAATTCAAAAACGATATGAAGAAGCTTGAGAAAGTCCAGAGAAGAGCCACACATGATCAGAGGTCAGGAAAACAGACCTTACGATGATAGGCTGAGCGCTATGGGACTCTTTAGCCTGGAAAACGCAGGCTCAGGGGTGATCTGATGGCCACCTATAAGTTTATCAGGGGTGACCACCAGCATTTGGGGGAACATTTGTTCACCAGAGCACCCCAAGGGATGACAAGGTCAAACAGTTATAAACTACTGCAAGACCGTTTCAGGCTAGACATAAGGAAGAATATCTTTACTGTCCAAGCCCCCAAGGTCTGGAATAGCCTGACATCAGAGATGGTTCAAGTGCCTACGTTGAATACCTTCAAGACAAATTTGAATGCTTATCTTGCTGGGATCCTATGACCCCACCTGACTTCCTATCCCCGGGCAGAGGGCTGGACTCAATGATCTTCTGAGGTACCTTCCAGCCCTAAAGTCTATGAAATCTATGAAATAACCCATCATTTGATGTGCCATACCTGCCGCCCCCCCCCAAAGATCCCCACACAAAGAGGCTGGATCCCCTCAGAACAATATAGAATAACAGAACATTAGGATTGGAAGGGACCTCAGAAGGTCATTTAGTTCAATCCCCTGCTTAAGGCAGGACCATTCCCAACTACATTATCCCAGCCAAGGCTTTGTCTATCTGGTTCTTAAAAACCTCCAAGGATGGAGATCCCATCACCTTTCTGGGTAACCTGTTTCATGTTTCACCACCCTCCTAGTTAGAAAATTCTTCCTAATATCTAACCTCAGCTATTTGGCTCACAGGGCCCCTAAAAAAATTAGTATTTATCTGCCCCAGCTGCCTGTCATGTGGCCCTCAAACTCTTGCTAAAACTCAGTAAGTGGCCCTCCATCCAAAATAATTGCCCATACCTGCTCTAGACTAAATAAGTCCAATTCCCTCAGCCTCTCCTCATAAGGCACATCCCCCAGCCTCCTCACCACTTTTGTTACCCTCCGCTAGACTCTCTCCTATTTGTCCACATCCTTTCTGTAGTGGGGAGCCCAAAACTGAACACAATACTCCAGTGGGTGGCCCAGCCTAGGAACAAACAAAGCTATGTCAACAGGTAAATAGCTTGGGACAGATCAGCAAATAAGGCCTTCCCAAGAGCTCTTACTCCCTGTCCCTTGCCCTCTCCTGAAGAGCTGCTCATTACTACTTAATCCCATTAACAGAATTCCAGGTGAAACAGCAAAGGCACCACTGAATGCTTATTGACCAAAGGGCTTCTCCAGCCCACCCCACCCCTCCCCTCTGAGAGCTCACAAGCCAGGCAGAGGTGCTCTGTAAGGGGCATCTTAGGCATGGACTCTGCTCCAGGGCCTCCACCTTCCTGTTTGCCTGTTTTTTCATTCCATCTCTGCAAGATAAAGACCTCTTGCTGTTGCTCAGATGGTGCACTCCACCCAGCAACAGGCTTCTGCTCCTCCCCATGCCTCCCTTCTTGTTGTTTATTCTTGGGGCCCTGTTTTCTCCTTTATCACTTGCTGCAGGATAGGGGATGACCTCAAGACTGAGTACCTCCAAAGGTCTAGACAAATGACTCTGATATTTTGCCCTCTGCAACACCTTCCATTTGCAGTTCCCAACGAGCCTTACAGACACATATTTAGCCTCACAAGACCCCTGCCCAAGGAAACGAATAACAGAAAACTGGGCTAAAAGGATCTCAGAAGGTTATCTAATCTAATGCTCTGCTCAAGGCAGGATTATCCCTGACGAAGCCATCCTATAAAAGCATTGGTCTAATCTAATCTAAAAACAGCATGAACAACCCTCTCTGGCAACTACCAGGCATAGTGCCCCAAACCACCAAGAACATCTTAATTTGCTACAGCTAAATGAGGGGGACAAGAGCACTGTCACTATCCTGCTGCATTATATTGAGCCCTCCAGGCCATGTCTGCACTAGAAAACTGAACTGGTGGGATGAGGCTGGTCTAAACACAAACATTTCACTGTTTCCATTCTGACCCATGCTCCAACCCCTTGTGGTTTTGCATTGTTTCCATGCTAGTGTTGTTCTACAACATTTTGCCATGGTTGGCAGCCCATAGTTCCCAGCTGACCTCCTCAAAGCAGTGGATTCAGAGAATTCTCCAAGGGCCATGACACAGGAAGGAGAACACTGCCTGATCCTCTTTTGGGACCATCCATATTGGCATCAATCAAACTCAGACTGAAACAGGTCAAGAAATGAGCCATATTTTGCCCAGCTAAAAGCATGGTGGTGCGATTCACTGGCAGCCAGCAAGGGAAGGTCCCCACCAGGAAGCAGGACTTCACTGTGCTGGTCACTGCTCTTGTGCCTACTATGCATATCACAAGTCAAATCCAAATATATTTAATATGTAAGTGAAACACTGGGAACACTTGTGTGCTGCGAGCACAATGCATTTGCAAGCATGGGAAAGGGATCAACCGATCTTTGCAGATTCAGTTCTTCAAAGATGGACCAGGCCAGAATGTACAGATGGGTAAACCGTCACAAAACGGCTGCATATGAGGCCAAGGCATGTGTGGGTTTACATGCAACCCACAGTAGGATGGAGATCAGCTGGTCTGTAGATGCAAGGGTAAGACATCTAGGAAGGGCCATGGATGAAAGGATGTGGGGGTGCAGGAAGCATTATTTTGGAAGAGCTAGTGCTTCCAGGCTCTCCACCTGGATTCACTAGCCCGGCTCCCATTCCTCCCTCACAAGATGCCAGCATCTTCCATCCCGCAGTGCTCTAGGGCCCTAGCCTCAGACTTGAAAGAGACCAGAGTTCAAACCACTTCCCAAACACAGATTCCCTGGGTGACCATGACTCTGTCTGTGCCCTCAGTTTCCTCTATTAAATAGGCGCCACAGCACTTCCCTGCTTCCTGGATCAACATATTAAGTAGGGTGAGCCTCAGGCACTATGGTAACAGGTTAAGCAAGTACCACAGACAGCTTTCACAAGGCTGTGAGCAGATGGCAGGCTTCCCTTTCCTCCCTAGAAAACCAAGTAGATGTTGCAGGCTGCCCATTGCATAACGCTCTCATGCTGCTGTCAGCCAACAGAAAGGGAACACTTCTCTACTTCAGCAGAGGCCTGCTTTGCTGAGGCCCTTAGAAACAAAACAACTGGGATGCAGGGGAAAGAGTTCGCCCTGCCAGGCCCATTTGACCATTGCACATGCAGACGGTACCAGCTTCAGAGCCATGTAAGCGCAAACCTGGCACCAGTCTGGTTCCAGGTGTGCCTAAAGGGTGCCGAACTCTGGGCTGCAGTAAAAGGGGATGAGAAACCAAGCAGGTCACAGAAGACATGGCCTCATTTCCTCCCTTTGGTATCCCCAAGAGCATCCTCCCTTGCTTGTGCTCTTAGCAAGTGGGTTTGAGGCTGTATGCAAGAAGCGGTTCATGCAATCATAGAGGAGCAGGGCTGGAAGGGACCTCCAAAGGTCACTTAGTGCAACACCTGCGTGAGACAGGATCTTCCCTAACCAAACCATCCCATACAACCATCATCTAAACTCCACATAAGACTGCTGTCCACCCTGACACAATGCAACCTACTGCCCTAACGGGCCAAAAGAAAAGCAAGGGAACCACAGCAGTCAACCTCCTGCTTCTGTGGTGCAAGGCTGTGTGGGTACACAGGGCTGGCAGCTGCTCCATGTGTCTCTGCCCTCAGAAGCAGCTGCCCCCATGAGAGCCAGGGCCTGCAGCAGCATCCGGCCGCCTTTGGGTCCAGCTAGCTCAGGACGCAGATGCAGCAGAGGGCAGTGGGGCCTGGATTAGCTTGGCCAGAGTGGTGCAGAGATGACTCCTAGAAAACGAGGGCTGGAAGGGACCACAGGAGGGCATCTAGTCCAACCCCCTGTCCCAAGCAGGACCAGTGCCAACTAGATCATCCCAGCCAAGGCTGGGTCTGCCTGTGGCTTCAAAACCTCCCAAGAGGGAGATGTCACAGGCTCTCTGGGTAGCTCTCAGCGCAGGGGATGGTGCGTGTGGGGGCCTGGTTGGAGCTTCTGAGGTCCAGCCCTGTTTAGCTCCTGCCCTCCCCCATCACAGGGGCTCACAGAAAATGAGGTGGCAGGGACCTCAGGGCAGCATCTAGCAGGGTTTGAGTAACGGGGGAGCTTGGGGCCCTGCAAGACATGAGAACCCCCTTGTAAGATTTAAAAATCATAACGGGGGGTCTCTGATTTTATCAGGGCATCGTGATGGGCAGCCCAATTTATTTATTTATTTTGCAGACCCCCGCAAGAGTCAAAGCGCCATTCAAACCCTGGCATCTAGCCCGAACCTGCTTCCCCACGAGGAAGCCGCGCAGAGCCCAGCCGGACACCAGCGCGATGCCCCTGCCCTGGCCGGCCCGCTACAGAGGCCGGGCACAGCGGGTCTCCCTCCCCGCGTGCAGCCCCAGTACCTGGCGAGCCGGCGTGAGCGTCCCGTCCACATCAAAGAGGCAAAGGATACGCTCGCGGACCCCACCGCCCGGCTCGGCCATTCCGCCGCCGCCCGGCCGGCCGGCAGAGCACTACACCGCACAGCACAGAGGGGCGGGGCCGGCCGGGGGCGTCAGCCCGCGCTGTCCAATCCGGGAGCGGCGCTGCATCACGTGGCCGCGCCGGCACAGGCTAGGACACACGTAACGCGCGGCGGAGCGACCCTGTTCCCGCCGCCGCCGTCGCCTTGAGGCAGCGGAGGATGGAGGAGCCCTTTCCGCTGTGACCAGCTGTTAGTAATATAGGTTTCAGTCGGGAGCTTGCTGATACAGACATTTTTTTTTGCAATTGTCTAGTTGGTCTAATGAAAGATATCGCCTCTGCCACCGGCGTTCAGGCGCTTCGTGAGGATCCAGGCAGGTCAAAGAGCTGGGGCGTCACCGGCGGTGTAGATTTGCTAGTACAAATGCAGAATGAGATCACGGCTCCACCATCCAGACCGCATCTTTACGTTGTTATTGTTAGCAGGGAAGCCTGGTTTTCTCGGATTTTAAAAAAATCCCCACTTTTCGGTTAAAAAAAGTAACTCCAAATCCACATTTTTCCATGATCCAAACACCTCTTTCTCTTTCTCTCTCTCTCTCTATATACACACACACACACACACATTTATTAGTGGGTTTTATGTATATTAGTGGTGTATATGTATGTGTGTGTATACACACACACACGTGTGTGTGTGTGTGTGTGTGTGTGTGTGTATATATATATATAGTGTTACATGTTAATGTATGTGGTATTTATATGTGTGTATATATATATATGTGTCTGTATATGTGGTATTTAGTGGTGTGACATTTTATATATAGTGTTTCATTTTGATCATAGAAAAATGTGGATTTGGGATTACTGTTTTTAAACTGAAAATTGGGGATTTTTTTTAAATTGGAGAAAACCAGGATCCTTGGTTATTAATAAATCTATATTTCTGGTGCAATTCTAACTCTGTTGCCTAATTTCTTGTTAATAATCTTTAGTTGTGTGTGGATGAACTTTGAAAAAGGAACTGGGAAGAAGGAACCAACTTCAAGCTCATGGGGCCTGTGTATGTAGAAATACAAATTTTTTGGAAACCCTGTTGCTATGAGGATGGAGCCTACTTCGCTGACTTGGGACATTGTTGTATTATTTGACTTCTTGATTCAGGTCTCAACCATGTTAAACATTACACTAGGTTTTTTTTTTGTTTTCTCCCCCCCTATTAAATATGCAGCAGTCTTAGACAAAAAAACTAGGCCAATATGAGGATTTTTCGATAAGCACCTGTCATGACTTTTCCGGGGTGGACAGCAGTATGCGATGGGGATCAGGCAGTAGCGCAGAAACCGAGCTTCAGGTTGAGCAGGACTCTGCCCAGTCTTCTTTGGGAGAGTCCTCTGGTGGTGACGTATTCAAAAGAATCCCCCAGGGATGGAGATATGTGTTTTGGGGTGAGTCTAAAAGGATTTTCTCCCATAATCTCAGCCTAATCTCAGCTCTTTATGCAAGGCTATATACTTGGTACATAATCTTATTTTACATTTGTATTAGTAAATATACATTTTTTATTATATTCTAACTCTTTAGCATATCAAATACCTTACCAGAAACTTTTAATTGTGTAAAGATTACTTTTGAAAAAAACAGGAATTGGGAATAAGGAACTGGGAATAAGGAACCAATTTACACTCCATCCTTGATGAAGCTGATGTTAAAAATTTAAGAGCTGCCATTCACTGGATAGAAAATTTATCTGTCTTGTCCAGTCTTCTGGCTCCACCAAGTGCCTAGAGATTCCTGAGGAACCTCCTTCTGGCCCTGGCTAAACTCGCAATTTATCTGATCAGGAAGGAGACTGGCTGGGATGACTCCTGGGGACTGTGGGGCTGCTTTCCTGTCCCTTGTCCATTCATGTATCCAAGCAGTTTCAATATGCAGTGTCCACTGGCTCCCAGGATGTGTTTGAAGGCCAGTGGGCACTGGCTAGTGTGCTCTGCTCAGTGTTCCCCTGTGGAGCACTTGTTTTGAACCTGTGACGTGACTCCAGTCCCTGTTTTCTCTTTAGTTGTCCCCTGAACTCAGTTGATGCGTCTCCAGTAGCTTCCCTGCTAAGGAAGGTGAAAAGTTCTTCCTAGATGGGCTCAAGCCCATGATTCGCTAGGCACGTCAAAAAGGCCTGTCACATAGTGGCAGAGAGTGGATAGCAAAAGACCAGGGTATGACCAGGGGCTTTTCCCCACTGTTGCTCTCCAACTTGCAGCCTCCAGCATTTAGGGCCTAGGAAGGTCTGATTTGGATGGTGTCCCTCACTCCTGTGCTCAGTAGCAAGCCCCTTTCCTCCAAGAATACAGCTGATCTCCTTTTGAACCTGGCTAAACTGTCAGCACTCACAACAATCTGGTGGCAAGGAGATCCACACTCTAATGGCACTCTGTGTGTAATAAAGAACATCTTTTTGTTAGTTTTAAACTTGCTACCTACTAGTTTCATTTTGTGGCCCTTAGTTCTCGTAAGCAATAGTAAATAATAAATCCCTATCCCTCACCACGTTGCCTTCCTAGACGGTTACATGTCTGAACACAACTGTTGGTAAGACAAATACAGCAGCTGCTGAGTTCAGCAGTTGTTCATAGAGCCTGCGGTGTTAAAATGTTTTGTGTTCGGCCAGACTTCAGCATCTTTTGGGGCCATTCCTGAGGAGCACCCAAGCAGATTGCTGCCATGTGGAAACCTTGGAGGTTTTATTCTTACCCCTAAAGTGCAGCCTTTGTTGCATGCTCTTGGGACTGAGGGTTGTTCCAAAGAGCAGCTGAATCTATTGACGATTGTGGAAGCTGGAAAATCTTGGCCTATAATTTATTCTGATTCGGGTTAAAATGAACTCCATGTGTCAGCTGTGTGAGAGCATCTGTCAGGAATGCTGCGATGAGCCCAATGCAATCAGACATGCACTTTATTTCCAGACACTTCTATCCCTAAGGAAAGCAAATTGTGGTCAGTGTAAAGAAGCTACTTTGTCTCAGTTTACCTGAGCTTCGATGTAACAGCTCTCTGTGGTATTTGAGCCACACAAAAGCCCTTGCCAAAAATTGTTTTTCCCTTCCAGCCTCTCTGGGGGAAGAGGAGAGTGACTTTGTGTGTCAGGTCTTTTTTCCACAGGATCGATTCTGGGGAAGGTTTACTGAAGAAATGCAGCTGGGTTAGAAGAATTTTGTGTCTGGGGTCAGACTGATCTTTGACAGATGAACACAGTCTGGGTCTTGCCACCAGCGATGTTCTGACCATCCTACAGGACACATTAGAACCTGAGCACCTCATAACAGCTAAGTAAGATCCACCTCTGCATTTTCACAGACCTACATTTTGCATGTTGGCTTCTATTCTACCCAGAAGAGCACACAATTCACCATCAGACTCGATATGCCTGAAGAAGGGTGTTTGTGCTCAAAAGTTTGCAAAGAATAATTTTTCCAACTATTTAGTTAGTCTGTTAAAGATATCACATCTACCCAAATAACCTTGTCTCCCTATGTCCTTAGACCAACATGACTACAACCAACAACGCATAACAGCTAATGCATGTTCCTCAGAGCACCCTGGGGGGTAGAGAAGTTCCCTTCTCAAGCTGAGATGTGCTTTGCTTAAGTGATTAATCCAAGGTAACATGGGGAATTGCTGGCAAAATGGGGATTTAAGCCCAGATTTCCTGAGGGCCCATGCCACTTCTTAACCACGAGACCATCCTCTTTCTTCTGGGTCATCCCCATGGAGTGTACCTGACATGGAAGACTGCAGGGCAGGATTGACTATATGGTAACTAGGTTCAAGGACATGAAGTGCCTTGTAGATTAGGGTCAGGATTTTGAACTTTGGTCTGAAGTAAATGGAAGGTATGTGCTCCAGAATGTTTGGAAAGTGTGGTAGTGATGT
>JAGPOW010001296.1:52320252-52346412 GCA_030014935.1 Caiman crocodilus
TGTCTGTGTTGGCCTTTGAAAGGTTTGTGTGTGTAGCAGGGGGTGAGGGAAACAGCACATGGCCTGGATGAATGGAGGGTACAGCAGTGTACTTATAGCCCTACCCCTTACAGACAATAGCTAGCTACTTGACTAGGTGTCTCTTCTGCCCTAACTACTCTATCAGTAACAGCAGATGCCTGAGCAGATCACTCTGCCATAGGTCCTGGCTTTGCTTCAAGCCATGCCTAAACCAGGAAAAGAGCTGTCTAAAGCTGCATCAGCATGCATGTTTTACTTAAACTCCTTCCATACAGGTGTTTTGGGAACTCCAAAAGTGTGTTAGCTGGTCACCAGGCATGCTTGTGAAGGTGTTCCTTCCTTGCTATGTGAACACAGCATGTTTTCCTGGGGCTGGCATGACCCAAAAACACAGGTGGCAACATTCCTCACATTTGCATGTGCTGAACTCACAGCAGTTATATGCCATGGGGCTGGATGTCTGGGTTAAGCTATCTGGTGGGCACACTTCCTGGGTATGGCCTTAGGGTGGCCATCATAGAGGACAGTCCGGTTGTCCTCTGTCTTCTACTGCTGCAAAACCCAATGATTTTCTCTTGAAGAGAAAAATAGAGAACATAAAGACATTGGGTTTTGTAGCAGTAGAGGACAGAGTAGCAGAAAACCGGAATGTCTTGTATGATGGCCACCCTATATGGCTTGTGTACCTTTTGTGGGAGAGAAGAGGGCTTTCCTGAACTGTCTCCTTGATGGCCCAGTGTGGCTGACTATGGTGAGGGTGCAGCCCTAACCCCCTTGGAGCTTGTTGTTAGCTCTCTGAAAGCAGGGACCATTCTTTTGTTGTGGCCCCTTCACAAAAAGCCACAGCATCTTGGCAATTAGCAGCCAGGAAAGACACAATCCCAGGAGCTTTCAAGTGCACTTCATTAACCACCCTGCACAGCTGAGTTGCAGTCCCACTGCTGCTGTGTAGCCAAGGAGCAAACGAGCAAAACAAATGTACCCTCTGCCATCCTTGTACAAAGTCAGGGGTTGTGCCACAGATGTGCTTGGGCTTGGGTCTCTTTCACCGTGCCCTAGACAACGACAGCTGTTCCTGTGAGGAGATTCTGGAAGGTGAGTTTGGGCAGGAATTAGCCACAAGTGTACAGACATGGGGCAGCTTGGCAGCTCCAGCCTTCAGCATAGAATGGGAGACTTCCAGGTCATTCAGTTTGTTCCCCTCCACCATCCTCGTGGCTAGACAGTCACCTCGTTAGGGTCACCTAACCCCAGTTGTCTTTCTGCCTAGAGCAGGGCAGGGCTGGACCCAATGATCTGCAAGGTCCCTTCCAGTCCCTAACAATGTATGAGTCTATGAACCCTCTTGGTATCTTTGTGTCCTTTAATCTTCGATCTCTTGATTTTTTTTCCTCAGAAGGGTGATTTTCCTATTTGCTTTGAGTGGTGAAAATGGGCTGCAAACTGGGGAGATGGTCAGGTATCAGGATAACTCCTCTCCCCACATGTTGGGGAGTGAAGTGCTGTGGTCTGGTCTTCTCGGATATGCACTGCAAACTCTTTTCCCTCACACTTGGTGTCTTTGTGGCATATATGGTTTCTTCTGTACTGTTTTTTCCATCACACAGGTATGAGAGAGGCAGGGAGTCTGGACTTCGCTCTTGGATGTGTATGAACTCCCTGGGTGTGGAGCCACTGGCAAACTGTGTTTAGGATGGCTGGAGCGCAGCTGGGTGATTAGTGGTAGTGGTGGTTCTCAAGCTCTTTGGGTCACATACCACATGGTGTTTGTAATATTTAAATGCACTGCTCTGATTTTGTTATGAATAATAAAGTAACATTTTATGTTACTAAAACCATACTGTACCCTCACCAGTAACCTGTGAGGCACTACAGACTTGTTCTTTTTTCCTTTCTTTTTCTTCACTCACAATTTCCCTTTCTCTTCTGCTTTTGCAGTCCTTCCTCTCTCCTATCAGCTCCAAGTTGGCTTCATAATCCCAGGAATGCATTTTGCAGTTTGAGAAACTGATCTAGAAACAATCTGTCCTTATACAGCCTATTTTACCTATGGACTGATTTGTTTAGATGTCCCTGTTAATTCACTGTGAGGGCGCATTGAATTTTGAATAAGTATGCCTCACTAAGCTAGGGTCTGGTTGCAGTGTTAAGCTGTAGGCTGAACAAAATGTTGTATGTTTATGTAGAGCAGAATGATTGGAAGGAACTGGTTTCAAGCTCTGATCTTTGAATCCCTGTATAGACATAGTTAAAGCAGCCCTGACCTTCATCTTCATTTCCCTGGTTCCAAATCATGCTTTCGGTTTGAAAGATGTTCTTGTTTTGACTTCCTGTTCCCTTTGAAAGTTGAGGACAGCTTGCTTGCCCATGCGTTGAAGCATCTGTAGCAGTAAAGCCAAGCTGTCCTCTGTCTGCTTACAGCTGGGTCTCCACTTTCTCCCTTTTGGGGCACACCACTCTTACATAAATGTAAATATTTTGCCCAAATAAACATTTTGCCTGGTAAATATTTTGTGGCTTCCTCAGTGAGTTGGTATTTAGCTGGTATGGTCCCAACCAGAGATGTTCACAGACAAGCTAAATGTAATGGCAGAGCCCTGAGAAGGGCAACAAATGAAGGTGAAAGAAGAAACCTACTCCAACCGTGTGAAATCCCAGCCTTCTTAAAGAATCAGAAGAGCTGGGGACGTGCTCCCCAACTCTTCCCTGCCTTCCATTTCACAGCTCTTCCTGCACTCTGCTTTCAGGGGGAAGGGCTGACCTCCAGCCTGGTTTTGCAGATAGTTTAGATAAGAATACGGCACAACAGGTGCTGGCTGAGCCCTTTGGAGGTTAAGCCCATATTTCAAACAGCTATGTTTTCTCCCTCTACATAATGTTAGAGGGACAAGGAACTGGTCTCAGATAGAGTTTATCCTAAAAACCTGGAACAAATTAAAAGTCTGTGGCTTGGTAGAGTGGAGGACTTCACTGGCATTTGGCATGTGTGAAGACCTGCAATTCTGTTTGGGTTCTTGGCTTAATAGAAGAGTCTGCCTTTATAGGTCAACTCAACTGGTTCATTCCTTGGCATCTCAAAAGAGGCTAGTGAAGGGTCCTGCTTGTCCCCTCAGAGGTCACTGAAAAACACATTCTACTCCTGGACCACCAGAGCCCTTGGTAACAACCCTCAAGCACCATTTCCCAGTGAGTATTAATGCAGCTTATTATGCAGCATGGTAACGAGGCCAAAGGTGCTTCACAGAAAATGAGTTGCATAACCAGAGACATAACAGCAGTGCCACCTGGTGGAGCTTCTTGTAACAATCCGACTGAAATTTTGCTAAGCTTCTCATCTCTTTTGCTTGTATAAACAGACACGATAATCTTTTTCTCTCAATTTGTTGAGTTGCTCCAGCGGTGCATTTAGTATCTTGTGCTTTTCACAACCTGTATCCCCACTATTGCTCCCACCTGGTGTTTGGACACCTCTTTTGGAGGATTCACAGGGAACCCAGGCATCTCTTTGACTCTGCTCAGTAACAGCCAGCTAGGTATGTTCTGATCACCATTTTCCCATCATCTGGGTTTGGTTTAAGCATGCAGCTGCCCTGGGCAAACAGTTTGCCATCTTGATGTTACTCAACACTTTGCAGATCTTCCCAAACCACCTGTTCTGACTGCATGGGGGAGATTCTGTGATACATTCCCTCTGCTGTCACTTATATCCGAAGCAGCTGCTGCTGGCATAAAAGAAGTGTTTCAAGACTCCTGGCATGGGCCAATACTATGTAGCTAGAATAGGAGGTAATTGTGTGTGTGTGACCAGCCCTTCCATGCAACAATCCACCTCTGTTAACAAGGTACCCTCCACCACAGCTGCAATCCTGACCCCTCTGTTCAATTGCAGCAACCACCATTTGAAATGTTCTGCCCTCTACATTTAGTGACAGAATCCAGCTTCATAGCAATAAAAGAGATTAGGAGGTCAGGTTGTCACTTGGATAAAGATGTGGTACAAGATCATGCAGAGAGATCCCAACCATAATAACCTGTTTACACTCAGATGGTTGAGGCAATTACTATGACTAGACTGGAATATTTTTTTCTTAGGAAAGCCATATTGACAGAGTTCAGAAATGGACATATTAAGAACAGTTGGGTATCTCATGCAATCTCTCCCTTGCATTTGCTGGGAAAGCCAGACATTAAACATCCATTTGGTTTAATCTTTCCTCCTCCCCACGATAGTGTTTGGGTAGTAGCTGAAACACAAAGAGCACTGAGAAAGGCTTAGAGACTTTCCAACTTAAGACCTTCACCCTCCCCAAACTACTGTCATCCATTGTATTTGAACTAAGCTGGGGTCCTCCATTACCAAGAGAGATCAGGTTTCATTTTTCACCATCCACCTGAGGGGAGCAGTATGAAGGAATCTTAATCTCAAGTGAGGGAAGACCACCTAACTCAGTCCACCCTTTGTTCAGCACAGTAACAGGCCCCTTAGAGCTGCGCCCAACCCCCAAGAAATCTCCCTAATGCAAGATCCCAGTGTATATGGAAGTACAAGTCATAAGCAGCGTGAGGCAGTCACCACTTATTTCTGTAATATGAAGTAGCACAAGCTGGAGCACTCTTCCAGTCTGCATCTCACTGGGGCTAGACCACTGGTACCTGACTGAAGCAGAAGGGCCTCTAACATGGCGGCTGTGGGGACACAGGAACAAATATACAACATGGTGGAATTCTGTTTATTGTAATAGAAAAAAAACCAGAATAAACCAAACACCACTTTCTGCCTAACAACATTATTAATTCATGTTTTAAAAATGGCACGGGGCAGCCCCAGCAATACAAGACAGAACTAGGATTTGGGGCAGAGGGATTCTGTTCTTTTCCAAGAGAACAAGTTCAGTTTCCCTGTCCCTTTGTCAGTCAACTGGCGGAAGCATTTCATTATATACACTACATATTTATCTCAATCTATTTTATATACCTATAAATAAGTGTGGTTGGGTGGAATGCTGAGTATGTGTTTCTGCAACTTATGCATAACCATCTTTTGAAGGGGTGAGTTTCTAAAAGGCATACAGAGTGTGAGCACTCACTATTCAACTGCATTAGTTAAGAGCAAAGAGGACTCCTTTTCATAGAGTCCATTTGCTGTGCAACCCAGAGTTAAGTCTTAAACAGAGATGACTCTTTGGGGAATTCCCCATCAGAGGTGCATTGTTATTGCAAACATAGTATAGTTGAGTAAAATTTTGCCAAGTAATTCACATAGCAGCATTATTTCTGTACTAAGATTCTACGGAAAAAGAAGGGCAAATTCCAAAACATAGAAGGAGAAGCCATTCGTCTTCTCCCCTCCTTCCCAGCAAAGATGTAAAAAGTCCTGAAATTGTGAAGGGCAGTCAAGTAGACACCTGGTTCAGGACCACTGTCTCCCTAAAGATACAAAGCTAGGTTACAGGTTTGTCCTGAGTTATACAATAGAATGAGGAAGGACAGGACATATGCAGCACATGAAAACTGAGCTATACCTTCCTTAGTGGAAGGCAAAGACCCATCAGTGCCTCTGGATTAGGAAGAGAGAAGGGGTCTGATAGCACTTACTTTAGAACAGTTTCTGCATACTATGTACTTTCTGCCAGCTACAAATTTGTGTAACAAAGCAAGGCCTGATCCTAAGGCCAGTGGGTTCCTACTGCTTATGTTTTCTCCAACCTAGAGGCAAATCTCTTACAGTGAAAGGTTTCTGCAGAGGTCTGCGATGGCACAAGCAGATAAAATAATCAAAGACCTTCTGGGCTACCCTGACCAATGCCCTGGTCCTGGAAGAATTACTTGCAGTTGTGGAAAGAGGATGTAAAATGCTGCTACATCAGATGAAGGCATTTGACTCCCACTTTGCACGTATGCTAGGGGCTACACCAGGGCAATGGGAAATTGCACACACCTGGAAGAAAGCAGGTCATCCTCGTCTTCCACCCTCAAACCCTTGGGAGCTACTTGGGAAGCCTTACTGAATAAAGCCAAGAGAAAGGAGAGGTTCCTAATATGCATCATTTTGGAATAGTTGTCAAGGGGAGAAGGAGCCTAGCAAAGAAAGGACATGCTTATTTCAGTATCCTAGGAGGTTTTCAGTGTGCTTGGTGCAATTAGAGATTGAGGCAGGTCAGAGCACTTCCCTTGCGCAAGGCACATGGCAAAGTCTGTCTCATGTTGTCTTTCCTAAATCCAACTGCTGGAGGGATAAAGCACTCCTAAACTAGAAACAGCAGATACCAGTACACTGGTCTATCTTCTTCCTCTCCATAACCTCCTTCCCCTAAGAAGGTTTGTAAAAGGCTATAGTAATCTTTAGTCAGAGGATGAAGTCCTGACACAACTGTTGGATCTGTGCTCAGCCATGCTCACTCCCAGCAATAGCCCCTGAGTATCTTTGACACCCACTGGAAAAAAAGGGGGAAAAAAATAAAATTTAGAAACAGCTGCTTCAGCTTTGATTTTTTTTTCCCCTTTAAATTTGGGCAAATCTGCATGGAGACTAGAGAGCTGCTTCTGGACAGCTTACCTGATATCTACTCCCTGTCTTTAATCAGACTCCTATCTGATTCCACTATCATGGAAAGGATTGTTTTATCAGACGAGGCTGGGACTTTTACTGTCTATTTTGTGGCTGTCATTAGATGCTGAAGGCTGAGCCCACAGCCCACATGTTATGTAGCTGCCATGTGATTCTTGCCTTAATGCACATGCAACACTGATTCATTAGCTCCCATGCAAAAGTTACAAGGGTTTTGTACCTGCACTGATGAGGTTGGGGAGAAGGAAAAGTTTTACTGCATTTTGTTCTTACTCAACTGTGGTTTTTTGTCCCTTCTACTTAAGGGGATGATGATCTGTGAGTATCTCCTTTTGAATATCCTCCTGTCTGTTCCTGGTGAGCCTCTGCAGTAGATGCTCTCCCACTCGCACCCAAGTGCATAGAAGGTTGTAACAAAAAAGCATCACTGATAAGTGAGCAGCTAATTCAGTCAGGACATTCCTCACCTGGAACCATGCTCCTAGGCATGTTCTGACCAGGTTAGGTCAACTTCTGCATGGAGCAAGCAACACAACATTAAATTAATACTTACTCAGAATGCTTTAATACTGGTGGGCCCTCACTATAAGGTTATAAAACTCACTGTTTTTTCCCCCATCATGGATGCAGTAGATGCTCCATATTCTGGGAAATGGGGAAAAAAAGATGTAGTCTGCTAAAGGCTTTATAACTCAGTGCTTCCCTATGGGTACTCCCAACTATGTGGCAGGTCCTCAAGTTTTCATAGAATTAAATCCCCTTCACTAGCTTGGGGGCTACTTAGAAAGCATCAGTGTGCTTGGACAAGACAGCCTTAATAAATTAGTATAATGCTATCAGAAAATGATGACAACCTTTTTGGTAGCATCTTAATGCAACCTGATAAATCCTCCACCTACAAAGTCTAAAAAACCATCTTGTTGCTTTCTTGGAGTTGATTCTGATGTGAAATTATAAAATAGAAATCTGGTAGATTTGTGTTTAAAAAGGGGAAGCCCTGGTGAGGTGGGGCACACCCCTCCACTCCTGTTAGCTCTGTCCGTTGTGTCTGCTGAAAGTGTTCCCGCCTGGTGGCTGGATCTGGATGGAATCCAGGAGAGGCCTCAAAGCTTGTCCAAAGGGTCTGAGGAGGCAAAAAATAAGACCTAGATCTTCTACTGCTCAGAAGATATTCATAAGACTTTCTTGTGCCCTACTGAAACTCAGCCACTTCTTGGAATAGAATTTAACTAGGAATGTCTGTACAACCTTGATTTCAGGTGAGTCAGCTCTAGATCTAACATACAGTACTAGCATATTATAACATGTTAGTTCTAAACCTAACATGCAGTACTGTCATGGTGGTGATCCTTGTTTGAAACTCCCAGTAACTTACTTGAACTAGATGTAAGATCAGAATTTCATTTTGCAATGCAGTTTTCCATGTGGTATCATATGAATAACTTTAAACAGAGAAGTAATAGTGTTTCCAACTGAAGCTGTTAGGAGGAAAATCAGGGAAGAGGAAGGTCAAGTTTAAACTTGGCCAGACATGCCATAACTTAAAAAAGTAACCTTTGTATTAGAAAAGGGAAAGGGCATGGGGTCTTGAATAGTCATGAGTAGCCCAAGCCCCAGTTTGAGCATTGAACCAACATCTTGCAAAGGTGCAAGTGGCTGTTCTGTCAGATGAAAAGACTAATTCCTATTTGAATTCTATAGCATCTGGATTCTCTTTGAAAGTTTCCCATTCAAGTATATGCCATGTCTGACTTTTGAAATCTAAGGAGATGATTTCCCAAGACTGGAAAAACTTGCCTATCAATTGGTATTGCACATCCCAAGATGGGTAGTGTTATGTAAGCTGGCAAGGCAGCAGCCCCCCGAGTATCTGACTGCAGTTCAACTTAAAAATTTCAACTCCCTTTGCCCTCCTCTAAGGAAAGCCAGAGACCATTACAGTGGGATAGAAACAGGGATTTAAGCATTGCTGGGCTCTGTCCTGAGCTAAGGCCCAGCCTACAGGAGTTTAAAAAGGGTATCAGTGTCCTGGACCAGTACACCTAGAAGCACTCTCATCCCTCCTCTCTTCCTCTTGCCAAGTGAGACAAACTCACAGGGAAGCAACTGTTTTTAAGTTTGCTGAGGATGGAGAGAGAAAACATTCCACTCTTCTTTAGGTACAATTGTACCTGGTGTGTGTGGTACACAGACTGTCATTACACATGTATGTCAAAGTTTAGCAAGTAGCATCTTCTTCCTCATCTCATAAAATAGAACAGATGCCAGCCTCCTGCAGGGCCTTATCTGTGCTGGCAGCAGACATTTAGACATTAGCAAGACACAGTGTGCTCTTTATACAAACAGAAGCCAAACTCACGTGGCAAGGACTTCGGATGGAAGATCAGTGATGTAGGAAGGGATCTTCTTCCCTGTCAGGAACTGTGCCACTTCGTTACTGAAGGTATTGCAGTTATGTTCAAAGAGATTATAAGATTCTCCTCTGTGCCCAGAAGGAGGAGTTAAAAAACAGAAAAGAGAGACTCAGCCATAGCTAAAAGGAACTTGGATCAATAATGAGAAATAACCCCTTAGAAAAGCACCTTGCATCCCAAAGAATGCACGACTCTTCAGGCAATGTACATTAGTCTGTTTAACTACATGTTCAGCTGAGGTGGGGGTGGAAGACAGAAGACATTCTGTATCACTGATGCTACAAAACAGTCTTTTGGAGGGGAAGTGTGGACCAGTTTCTTCAAGTGAAACTACAGATGGGCTATGAGATCAGATGAATTACAAAGGTTTAAATTTATCAAGAATACTACGTATTATGTTTCCTACTCTTGTGGAACGCACACTAGGATCTTGAACAAACACAAGTGGCATCAGTATCTCAAGTTTATGCATTATTGCAACATTTCAGTACCGATTCTCAGGAAAGACCACATGCTAATGAAATACCATTTTCTGCACCACATGCGTTTTCCCTAGAGATCCTTTCACCAAGGCATTATGACCTTGTTTTGCTGTCAAGTATTGGCACTGCAGGCTTCCTGGCAGAATGCTTTGTAAAGTCTAGCTAAAGGTCTAGGTCCATTGGACTGTTGTGTAGCTTACAGTTTATTATTTGCCAATATGCTAGATCTAGCCTCAATGTTTGACTAACACCAAATAGGTTTTTGGGCAGATAAAGTTTTGTATTGGTGGAACTGGCCCCAGGGCTCCCCAGCCCACCTTTCTCTAGAATATAGCACCTCTATGCCAAGAAAGTATTTTTAAAAAAAAAAAAGCAGCTAAAAAGCTAATGCTTACCGAAACATCGATTCCCCCAGCGAGGACAAGTATTCCAGGAAAATTTCTTCTGTAACTTCAGTGTTTCCTAGGTCAACAACTGAGTCTGGGGGACCAAGCAGTGTTCCTCCCTGTAAAATTGAAAACCAAGAAAATAAGCTTAATGGACAGAATGATTCACTTAGAGGTTGGCAATTTCCTACTGTCCATAATGCCATTCCAGCTGTCATTGTTTGCCTAGGATCAGAGAAAGGAATTTAGACTACATTAGCTTGAGAGAAGCTCTGCTGTTCCCTTCACTCCCTATTTAGACAATGAAATAACAGAGTTCATGTGGCTTATACGGCCACTTGGTCTATGCTAATCACACAGATCTCTGACATGTGGCTAACTTCTGTTTAGGAGGGCCTGGGCTTGGACTCAAAAACTGGAAGGAATGTCAAGTCATGAGCATATTTTTATGCATCTTGAGTCATCAAGGTCAGACCATTAAAAAGCCTTTTAATTTAAGACCGGCCAAGGCTGCCTATAGGTAGCTCAGCAACAGAAAGCATTTACCCTCTTGAACTCTGAGTGGCAGAAAGCCCTACAATTTCTTTGGAACACTGGCAGAAACAAACTTTTACTTCTGGCTGTATCATATATCATTAGTAAAAGCTTCCCTTTTCCCCCTGAGGTGGCCAGTCCCTATGGCAAACAGAACCTCACCTAGCTGCATTCTAAAAACTGTTCAGACTAAATACACTATACCTCCTGCTCTTCTAAAGGGCAAAGATACAAGGTTCTCCTGATTAAAGGAATAATTTTTTTACAGCAAGGTTAAAGAAAAGATCATGGCCTTTCTATGATCATGAATATAGTCTAATATCCCAACGTCTGCTGGGATGCTAACATAAAAATGGTCCACATGAATATCGAGCCTTGTGTCACACTACAGATAGATGGGAGAGACGTGGCTCAACCACATAATGAGACGCTAAAACGGGTGATAGGAGGAAGACCCCTCTCCGCCAGAACACAAGGTCCTCTGCGGCCTACCTTCTCCAGCTAGATGGGCAGAAGAACTCCCAGCTGTGGGACCAGTCCCCTCAGGGAATCAGAAACTGGGAGAGCCTGGAGCATGAACTACCCCAGTAGGCAGAGAAGAGATAGTGGCTGGATGGTAGGAAGTGGATATAAACATGGGACAGTGAGTGGAGGCTGAGCCCACTGGCAGGGCAGCAGAGGACAGCTAAGTGGGCACTTTACTGGATGTGGGAGTTTTAACAAGTTGGATGTAGTGCTGTTTTGTATCAGGAAGCATGCATTAGTAAGTAACTGTGTGACCTTATTTGTAAACCTTGTCTTTCACCCACCTACTTCCCCACCTACTCTTGTGTGCTGTCAAGTCTGCAGCTAGAAGCCGAGTTGCTTAAAAAAAAGAGAGACAGCACCCTATATTTGAAAGGGCCAACGAGCTTTGGGTGATACTGCAATAAAATGCAACTGTTTTTAATAATTTTTGTACTCAGGTCCATTGGCAAGAGCTCAAAGAGATTTGAACAGTACCTGACTGCACTGTGTCTGCCCTAAATTATTTTCTTTTCCAGGAATCTTAAAAACCATTCAGAAACACTCTCTACAGCATCAGAACAATTTCTTAATGGCCGAAGCATTGTAATGATGTCCTGTTGGAAATGCTTCCCATACTGCTCAGTATCTAATGCACATTAAATCTAATGACTTACCAGATGCCATCCAGCTGTTTCCCTATGTGGAGAGGGGGAAAAAGAGAGAGTCATCAGCCATTCACTTTATACTTTTCAGCCCACTTGCTGTCAATCACCAATATATCTTTTCCCCCAGATGCAGACACTTTTCTCTGCCTGACAAAGGGTGTTTCACCTGAAAGCCTACAAAGAACAATTTTTCCAACTATTTAATTTAATTGGTCTAATAAAAGATATCACATTTACCCAAACAACCCTGTCTGCTTATGTCCTTAGACCAACATGGCTACAACCAACACCTTTATCTTCCCCCATTATCTCATCTGGCCTCAAACCCCAGACTGCAGCTTTCACCTCAACATAATTCTTTTCAAAGGCACAGGAAACAGTTTATGTTCATTTTCTTTGGGGTGTTAGTAAGGGAAACCACACTGCCTCCTCTGTTCACTTAATTTCTGTTTGCTTGCATGACAGCTTGGTCACAACAGCTTTTTTTGCCAATAAACACCTCCTTGACCCTCCCCAGGCTTGAAAGTAGGAATGAGAAAAGTGTTCCATTTCAGTAGCCCAGATAGTCCTCCACCACAAGGGTGCTCATCCAGGACTAGCCGCACTGAAGTTTCGCACACGTTGATACAGAGTCACTGTATAATAATTTTTTTTTCATTTTCAGTTACTACTGAGGGGCCAGATTGGAACAGGTGATTTAGAATGAAAATCTAGCACTGTCCTAGTCCCGCTGCCCCTTAAAAATACAGTCAAAGTGCAAACATTGAGTATAACCTTCCCATGTTTCTTTCAAGGATTTTTTTTTAAACTAATTGGGCCTTCTGATTTTTTTCATCGGGCAAAGCAAAGCCCAACACCCTCACTGAATACTGAAGGTAGCATCCCTGTTGATCCTATTACCCTCAGCTGTTTTGAAGGTGTGTACCTGAAGTTGTCTTTTCTTTTAGGGCTGATCTATGCAGGGGAGTTGTTGTGAAATAGCGAGGGTGTACTTTTATAGCACAAGTTATTCTACAGTAACCTCCCAAGGTGGAAAGAGCTAAACTCTAAGGCACTGCACTCTCAGCGTGGAATAAGAACATCTATGAAGTGAGCTAGGGCAGAATAGCTGTTCCACATTTAGGTTCTTCCAGGTTACTTCCTTGTTTAGGTAAGCCCAAAGCTTTTGTTTAATTTCCTGTTTAGGTTAAACCTTGTTTCCAAGCTGTCTTAAATGTTTGCATTCAAGGAGGAAGTGGTACAAAATTGACCAGGGAAACCAAACCACAAATAATACTCAGAAGAAACAAGATAGCTATTTTCCTGTTCATCACACTGAGGATGAAATAAGATGGTTATTTTGGTTTTCACTTTAATTTGAGATGGAAAGATGAGCCTCAGGGCATTAAATGAAGGGGAACAAAAAATGATCACATTCAAACTGACTTGGCTCAGGGAGGAAGAATTAGTTTCCAACTTGGACATAAAACAGTGCTGAACAACAAAAAAATATTTGATTTAGTGCCTAATTGTAAATTAGTATAAGGGACATATGCAGATATGAGCTTGACACCACCAAGCCTAAACCTGAAGATGTTGGCTCCAAGCTGGAACCCAGGATTAGGTGCCTAGATTCCATATACAGTTTATGGGAAGAGTTAGGTGGCTCAGAAGGGTGGTCCAAAAACCTCACACCCTGAGCCAGGAGATTTATATATCTGGTTAGTAGGAAACACAGAGCACTGGAGATATTTCGATTACTATATATTAGTTTTGTGTACTTGTAAATTACACTAGGATCCAGAGCGGACAGACAACCAACTCTCTTCAAGTAACTGCTTTCACCAGGCAATAATACAGTTCCTTGTCAGTAGGTGACAGAGTAGCAAGCACAGAAGCTTGTTTCCCTTGAGAAAAATTACCCCAGAGTAAGCTGCAGACACACAGTACATAGTTATGTATCTTACAGTATTGTAGTTTACCCTGATTTTTCCCAAGATCGTTCTATACCAGATTTGAGTAAATGATATGGTGTAAGGCAGTACAGCATGTATCCACTCCTTTTTTATACTACTGTAAAAACCAATTACACTGATGTAAATGTGTCCCTAATCTTCTCCTTTGTCTGAGGGGGCTCAAATCCATATTTTCTCCTACTGCCAAACAAGAACTCTGGACTACCAGGCTATGGGCTAAATTGGGTAGAAACACATTTCATCCTTCTATTGGCAACTGTTCCACTATACTAGTGATCTTGATCCACCCATAGATCTCGGAGCCTCTTGCGGTTAATCAGAGCTGGTGGGGGAGTCTGAGTGGCCTTATGCATGCACATGTGTGCCCCAGTCCAGCAGGTCAATCCGTGGGGGACGAAAGGGGCAGGGGGCTAGATTGAGGCTCCCGCGGTGAAAGACAGTGCTGCAGAAGCAGGAGGAGGGGTAAATTAAGTGGGGCCCCAGTTGGGTGGGACTTACGTGCTGAGGAGGTGCGCCCCCAAATAATTTTTTCTCCCTCAGCTTTGATCTGCCACTCCCCTTCACTCCCCACAGACTTACCTGGTAGGCAGGAGGGAGAGGGGATGGTGGCAGTGCACAGTAAATCTTGGGTTGCTTTTAAATGCCAAAGGTGATCTACTTAAAAAGGTTGGAGATCACTGTACTATACAATGACTAATGTAAAATGCACAGTTCAGGAAGCAGTGACCGGAATCCAGAATTCCCCTTCCCAGCTGAGTGTTCCACCCACTAAGCTACAGAGTCACATTTCTTTTTGCACACTCTACCCCACTACTAAATCTTGAATTCCTTTCTGCACAGTCCAACAGTTTCAGCAGGAAGATGCAGGATACCCTAACCCACTTCTATCCTGTGCATCTTTAAAAGTGCAAGGAGTTCCACTGAAATCAATGGAACCAATTGTAAGTTTGGATACTTCACTGAATGGGAACATGCAGAACTGTTTTTGTTTGCTGCTTTATTTAAAATTCCCCCTGTTAACTCCAAGCAGTTGTTAAGCCAATGTGAAAACAGGACAAAAGGCCAACACTCTTGGATGTGGACAACAATCCCACTGCCCTCAGATTAACAGCAGGAATTGGAAGAACGACTAGATTTTGCATGTTCTGTGATCAACTTAGGACATGGGGTCATTGGTAGAATGTAAGGGCATTTTAAACTAGAAACTCAAACTGTTTTATAGAATACCATAGGACAGCCATCTCTCTTTCATGTCTGTGTTTGTCTTGAAGGCCAAGCAGAAGGAAGATTAGATGGCTGCCAGTCTGTTGTATTGGCAAGGTTCATTTAATAATCTTGAAGGTTTACAGAACAGAGAGCAAGACGCATGCAGTTTAATTCCATATAAGATGTTTGTAGAGGGCTCTGAATTAATCAGTTTGAACTGGGGTATATCTGTGATGCATGAAAGTTATATAAGGAGACAGGCACCACACAAGATACTGTATACCCTGAATGAGAGTGAAGCCAGTGTCTGCATTGACATGGCACTGTGGAACTGAGAGCAGCACCTGTTTCTTCATCTGTGAAGTAAGGAAATAGGGTGTATTAAAGGTTAGCACTTCTAGTCACTTAAGCTGCCATGCCATTTAAGAAAGCATATTGTGTTAATTAGTCAAGCATTTTTTTTCACGTGTAGCCTGAAGCATTCAAGCTGCAGCATGATGCCAACAGAAAGGAGAATGTTCTCAGGCATCTCAGGCCCTCTTCCTCTGAAGTAGTAAGGAGATTGGGCAGAGACTGCTGCTGGCATAAGACCTCTTACTGTTCTTTGGAGTGGTGGGCCATGCCAGAGAAATCTACTCCCCTGCAACACACATCATTTAATTCCTGCCTCTCCTCCAGATCACTTTATGAATTTCTTAACCATGGTTTGCCTAGTGCTTACTCATCTTCCTTGAAAATACCTGTATTGTAGAAGATGGCCTTGAGGGATTATCACCCTTAAGAAAGGGGTGAAAGCTGCTTTGTTTGAATTAAACTGAGTAAATCTATGGCAAGAATACTGTAAGGAATAATCCAGCTCTGGCCAGGGATGACAAGGATTTTAGCACTAAATCATATAATAAAGCTCTTTTCCTCTCTAACTTCTGTGATTTTATTAAGCTTATGCATCTCATAGGGTGAAACTGCTCAGAGTTTCTAAGGAAACAATCCTGTTTGCTACATGGAACGTAATGTGGAATTTATCGCCCTTTGAAGAGAGAATGGGGTATATGTGGGGTAAGTAGGATACCCTTCTTCATCCCCTTGAGGAAACCTCTAGAAAATCATAAAAGATCAGGTATAGCAAGGGGGAAACACACATTAATGATGTACTATTACACAGAGGATAAAACCCAAGCATCTCACCTTGGAATAATCTAGTAACCAAATTAATGTGACCTTGAATATCCTGAGGTTTGCCTAGTCACTGTGATCATGTAAGGCCTAGTAGGCTCTATTCCAAGACTATGTCATGGGTTGCCTCAACTCAACCAGTTATTAGCTACTGCATGACCTTTGTTCTGATTTATGAATCTTCTCTTTCATGCATGGAGCCTCATACAGGTTAGCCCCAAGTGCTTTGTTTTTCCAGAATGCCATTTTGTAGATCTTTGGATACTGTGAAAATCACCACAGATTTTTACCATTCAGAAAAGGATATAAGTACTAAAAGTTATCACATAGAAATTCAGGAAGCGATAAAAAAATCTCAGATCTACATCTGAGTGGGTGGTACCACAACTAAAAACCTTAGTTCTGGGATCACATTATGAATTTGAAATAAAATGAAAACAGGTTTATTTCACTACATGTTAATGTATGGATAGTTTGCTTTACCTATATGTACAGGGTGCATACATGCTCACATATGGATACTTGGGTCAGAATTAAGTCTGGCTAAAGCAAGCTAACCTCTTTAGTTTAGTTAAATCAGTACAAGTTTGTACATATTGATTCATATTTCTGGCCTCTCTCAACCTAAGTCAAAACTTAGCTACAAAAATGGTTACTGGTGCACTAGTGAGAGTATAACTTTCAAGAAAGGAAAGCCTGAAGACAAAGTTTTTTTTACATTATCTGGTTGCAGTTAGGATTAATTTACATATCTCTAAAATGCTGCCTCTGTATATCAGACAGAGACTGAATTTATTGACTTGGGTCACAGGAATATATTTCTTGTCAATCTTGCAGACTTGCTGTTGGCATGCACTGGTCTTCGTGCTCAGAATAATTCAGGCTCTCGTCTATTTAAGCCCACAGGATAGCAAACCACCTCTTTCTCTTAGGACAGGCACATCAAACTAATGCCAGCAATTTCTGAGATAACAGTACATGGGGCATCTGTTCAGAGATGGAGCCTGTTGCGAAGTTTTACATCAGACTGCTAGTGCGACATGTATCTGTTGCCACAAAAAAGTTACAAACTGATCTTCCCCTACATCACTACTTCACACTTTAGAAACAAAGCAGAGTTGCCAAAGTACTTCAAAGTCAGCAATCCAGTGGCCAGCCAGTTAACAAAGGACAAGTTCTTGGTGAGAACCTGTCAAACCATCATACCAGGCTGATAGTCCATTTAGTACAGCAGTCAATCTGGAGTGCACGGCCTCCTTTTAAGTATGAAGATAGCATCAATCCATTAGAACTGAATAATATTGAAACATGTGAAAAACATTTGGTTCCAATCAGATCTCCTCCCTCTCAGTCCTGCTAGTCAGGAATTAGTCTTCTTCTCACATAAAAAGCAGACTAAAAACATCTCCTATAACTCCAAACAAACAAAACTGAACAGAAACACAAACTGCTTTCATCAAAGGCTAATGTTCTTGAACATTTTTGGGCCAAGCTACACTGTATCCCTATGATTCCATGTTGTAGACAATGGAAAAGTAATAGTTTGTGACCCTACAACTACATTGTCACATCTCCAAAAATCAAAGTGATATGGTAGAGTAATTTAGACCTTTTTTTGCTTCCCATCTAGTGGTGAGAGGGGGTAGAGCAGGGAAGGAGCCCATCTCCTAAAAGCTCCTCACAAACCCCCAAGGAGTGAGAGTACCTATGTTGGAGGAAAACTGATTTTGAGCTACCCTACAAGCAAAGCTTATTCTATGGCTCAGGTTAAGTTTAACTTAGCAAAGCAAAGCTAAATAAGCTAAAAGGGATTGGACACATTCTTGGAAGAAAGGGGCTTCAGTAGCTATTAGTAGCAAGAGATTTAGGGGTACAGTCTCTGACCCCAGATTAGCTCTTTTAGTAAACACATTTAAAACATTGCAAATATAACAGTACTTTGACTCCTAAAATAACTAATAGCTACATCTATTAAAGAAAACTATGGCTGTTTCAGTGGGTGAGAGAATGCTTTACCTCAGCATGTAACATCTTTGATTTCAAAGTATCTCTTCCTCCAATCTGGCTTTGCTTCATATAGAAAAGGAGTTTGAGAAAGATACAGAACACTAACAATAAACCTTTCAAGTCACTATATAAAACAATGACAACTGCAATCAAGAGCTTAAAAAGGAGAGCTAGGAGAGAAGAGATCCTCTAATGACAAAAACACAGAGGTCTTATTTCCTCAAAGTAGAGTGTAGGTGAAAGTAACTAAACACCATATAAAAGTTTCATCAGTTAAATAGCAAGTTGCACAAACTCACACTTTCCTTCAATTTAAAAATAATATTTCCCCTTCTAGAAACAGTAATGTAAAAACTATTTGCTTAAAAACCAACAGGAAGGCTCCACTGACATTAACTGTTTTTAAGTCTACATATACTGCACTAAAATGTCAGGACTTTGTAAAGGACAATTTGAGGGAAGTGATTCTTTCCCTCTTTTGGTCACTAGTGAAACCACACTTGGAGTCCTGTGTCCATTTTTGGGGCTCTACTACAGAAAGGATGTGGACAAATTGAAGAGTCCAGTACAGGGCACAAAAATGGTTGGAGGGCTAGGTAACAGGACTTATCTTGAAGAGAGACTAAGGGAACTGACATATTTTGGCCTATTTGATGTTCTGTAGGGTCATGGTCTTGGGCTAGGAGTGGGCAAAATCTGGCCCAGCAAGGGATTCTATCCAGCCTGTGATGAATCCCTTGGCCCCATCTGGCCCAGGCATAGGTGCAACCCAGACCATGGCATGCATCACCAGTCCTGCTGTCCCCAGGCACACAGTGGGGTGGGACTGGCTTGGTGGCCAGACTCAGCTTCCTAGCAGCCCAGGCAAAAGCAGTTCTCTCTGCTCAGTTGCCACTGCTAGTGTTACTGCTGCTGCCAGGCCTGGCTCCACTGTGGTGTTACAGAGGAGACTGGGCGAGACCTGGGCAATGGCAGCTCTTATGTTCCAGCTAGGTCCCAGTGAGGCTGCAGACACCAGTGGGTCCAAGCCCCAGCCTGCGTGAAATCTCAGTCAACATATTTGAGTGCAGCAAGGGCGGCAAGGGACTGGAGAAAGGCAGTGCCAAGCTCCACAAGAAGGTGCTGAGGGACAATATCCAGGGCATCACCAAGCTGGCCATCTGCTGCTTGGCTTGCTGTGGCAGTGAATAGTACCTCCAGCGTCATCTACAAGAAAGCCCAAGGGGTGCTGAAGGTCTTCCTGGAGAAGGCCATCTGCATTGCCGCCACCTACATGGAGCATGCCAAGCACAAAACCATGATTGCCATGGATGTGGTCTACGCATTAAGCGTTAGGGTTGCACCCAGTACAGCTTCAGTGGTTAAACAAAGGAGGAAGAAACCCAAGCACCAGCCTGACTGGTTATGCCGCCAGGCTTCATTGTTCAGCCTCACTGACTCCGAGCTAGCTCCTGTGCGCCTCCTTGGACCATCTTACTTTGCCCCCCACCAACAACTCCACTGCCTCATTTGACTTCAGATGCAAGCACTGCCTTCTGCTCCTCAAGTCTGCTACTGTTTGGTGACTGAAGAACCCCATTATGGCCTGGAAAGTACCACTGGGTATAATGCACTTAAATAAAAAACCTAATCAAAATATAAGGGGCAGTCAGCGAGTTCTCACTCTCTCTGCCTATTTATTATAATCCTTTGCTGCTTTTTTTCCTTCACCTTTCACCTTCTCCAGCTGCTCATTTAGCTCATTCCTTTTGCTGGATTTAGACATGTGTGTGTGCTTATATGCATGTATGTATATGTGTAAATGCATGTGTGTGTGTGTACATGGGCTTATATGCACGTATTTACATGGGCCTATACACCTGTGCGGGTAAACAGGTCTTTATGCGGGCGCATACAATATGCTCCCATGTGCATGTGTACATGGGCCTACAGGCACGAACATGTGCATGTAGACCTGTGTGCGCACACATGTGTACACAGGTCTATAGGCATGCACGTCTGTACATGGGTCTAAAGAAGCACGCCTGTGTGTGTGCGCGCGCACGTGTGTGTGTGTCTCTCTCTATATATATATGAAAAGAGAGACATCTCTCTCTCTCTCTTTACATAAAGTAAGGGTCGCAGGGGTGGGCAGGTCGGTCGGTCGGTCGGTCGGTCGCAGGGCGGGCGGCGGCTCCATGCTGACGAGCAACGACACTAGCGGTCCGGACCGTGAGGTGACAGATGAACTCTCCCCGTGCGCATGCGCCGAATGGCAGAGGCAGCCGGCGTCTGGGCGGGGCGGGGCCGCGCCGGGCCAGGCTGGGCTAGAGGATCGCGGCCACGCGCTGAGGGCGTTACTGCCCTCTCTTGGGCGGGGCTGAGGAGCAACGGCCGCGATTGGCGGAGGAGCCGTAACGCTTAAAGAGGGGGACTTGCGGGTGGAGAACGGCGCCCGCGATTGGTAGGCTAGGCTGTAACCAGGAAATGGGCCGTGCGTTCTGCAGGCCCGGCCGCCAGAGATAGGCGTGGTCATGGCAACGCGACACCATCGGGGGGGGTGGCTTCCCGCTACTTCCGCCTCGTAGGATTGGGTGGCTTTCAGTTCCGCGGGAGGTAGTTGAGTAGGTTTCCGGTGGGGCGGAGGTAACTGGCCGTTGGAGCTTGCGGGCCTAGGCGCGGATCCTCGCAGTAGGTGCTGGGCCGCAGCGTAGCTCACACCCTCGTTTGTGTGTCCTTCCGGCGGCGCCGCTGCTATGTCTGACTGGGTGTCCTACTACCGCAGCGAGCTGGAGGAGGAGGAGGAGCCGGAGGAAGGCGCGGAGCCGGCCGGTCAGTGTCGGGCCAGGGTCCCCGCTGGTTGCTCCGGGCCTCTGTCCTCTTCCCGCGCCCCGCCCCCACGGCCAGAGACTCCCCCATGGCTGGGAGATGGCGGCTCGGCTGTGGCAGGAGGAGGCTGGCTAGGAGGTGCTGGGCTTGGTGCGGCCACGGCCAGGAGACCAGATGCTGCCCGGACTAGGGTTGCCAGCTCTGTTTGAACCTGTTCCGGATGGTTTCCTCACATGATGTAATGACATAAGTGACTTCAGTTCAGGAAAGCAAATGCACATGAGTGTTACATAAATCAGATTCAACATTTCAATATTTATTTTAATGAACACCCTCTCCTTTCTCTCCCATGAGACTCTCTGCAATCTCCTGGAGATTTCTCTCTCATTCCTGGAGACTCCAGGGCAATCCCAGAGGGTTGGCAGCCCTAGCCTGGGCACATGCCTTGGGTCTCTGCTGGGAGAAAAGCTTCTGGGCCCCTTGCTGCTGTCCCTGCTGTGCTGTATGCATGACACTGCTCTACCCACCTCACCCCTACGCTGCTCTGGCTTAGCCTGGGGCATCCATCGCTGTGGGGCCTTGTGGGAGGAGCTGGGAGGGTACCCATGATGAGAGATTGGCAGGAAAGGAGACAGACAACTGGTGGTGCAGGCATCCTGGAGCCCTCCCTGGGCTGTCTGTCTTTCCCAGGCAGGGGAGAAGGTAGACTGTCAATGAATAGGCTTCCCTAGGGGTAGTGGTGACCCAGGGCGCAGCCCACTACTGCCTCTCGGCAGGAGAGTGTGCCAGTAGTGTTCTCCACTACTGGAGGTTGAAATGCATGGATGGTCTGGCCCTTCTCCCCCCACTTCCCTGCAGTGTTTTTTTTACTGGTAAGAATGTTAGAGAAACTTACCAGCTGAAATGAAGGTCTGCATATGGCCTATGTTAACATATTTTATATTTGCTATTGTTACAAAATACAACTAGTATCGGGTGCTTTGCCTAGAAAGAAAAGGACTGCCTGATTTTTATGACTGGATGGATTTTTCCCCTCCTTTTCAAAGGAGATTATCAGTACTCAGGTCGGGACAGTCTGATTTTCTTAGTTGATGCCTCCAAAGCCATGTTTCAGTCCTACGAAGAAGGTGAGGATGATGATGATTGGACTCCTTTTGAGATGACAATCCAGGTAAGGGTATTAAAGATATGACTGATGATGCCTGTCTTGTAGTTTAAAGGATCCTAAAGTGATTTATAAATTGTGTGCAAATTATATGTTTGCCGTAATGTAGTTCATATTTTGGCTAACCTGTTTATGTAGGTCATGGTGGTGTCTGAACACAGACCTCTGGCCTAGAAATAGGTAGGTTTTATGCAGCAAAAAGAGCAGCCGGGAGTTGGCAAGATCAAATTTCCAGTCAGACAAGGTAGCATTTGGATTTCATCAGTAAGATGATACAATAAGGACTAAAGTCCATGTGATGAATAACATTTCAAGAAAAGTCTGTCTTTTCATGCCCTTATCTGTAGCAATGGAGTATTAATGTTCAACTATTAGTCATAAATATCCAGAAAGCCCACGTGGTGCTGAGATGTGGCTTAAAATACTGTGCCAGTCCCTGGCATTGCCAGCACAAACTGTTTGCTTGCCAACAGCTGAACTCTGTTATGGTTCCTGAAACTAATGTTTTGCAGTCTTTCCTTGTTGACCTGCATGGTTTCTTTCCAGTGCATCCGGAATGTGTACATCAACAAGATTATCAGCAGTGACAGAGACCTCCTGAGCGTTGTGTTTTATGGTACTGAGAAAAACAAAAACTCAGCAGATTTCAAACATGTTTATGTTCTTCAGGAGCTGGACAATCCAGGTAAAATGTAACAGTGATCTGAAGATTTCTGTGAAAAATAGGAACTGGGGAAGTCCATACGATCAGGCCTCCCTCTCTCTCATGCCAAAGGAAGCTGATGCTGTGAGAGAAACTAGAATGCTACAGTTTTTGTGAGGAGTTTTTTCATAGGTATAATAGCTTCTCTGGTTGGTGCTTCCCTGCCCAGTCAGGCAAAAGATACTGTTAGTAGTTTGATTTTCTTATGTTGGCTGCTGTACTCCTTTCCCTGCAGTCAATTCTATTTGAAGGGTCTCACCCCTCAACCTTAAAAATTGTTGCTAATTAACTAAGATTAGGGGGGAAAGGAAATTAAGTACTAGGCAAGGGAGAAAAGATCTATTTGTGGTTGAAAGTTTAAAAATGGAGAAGTAAATGAGGAAGCAAAATATGAAGAACATATATATATATATATATATATATATATATATATATCTATCAAACAGTAGCTACAGGACAGAAGACACGTCACCCATTGGCAAAATAGTTATGAGAGGGGAGGGGAGCTGCAAATAGACAAACAGGGAAGAGGAGGTATTGGTCAAAGTTGGGTAACCTGTAGAGTTTGAAAAATAGACCAGTTATCTATTAGCTCGTCCACCTAAAGTACTGAACATCTTAACCAAGCCTTTGGAATGCAGTGCTGTGATAATGCAATGCAACATTAGCTGTAAGGAACTGTAGGCTTCTTGGGTTGCAAATGTAGCATGAACTACAGGCAGTACAGACCAATTTTCTGCTCTTGCTCTCTTTGCCTTTAGGTGCACAGCGAGTGCTAGAACTGGACCAATACAAGGGAAACCGGGGTAAAGCACTCTTTTGTGAGTCGTTTGGCCATAGTAATGAGTACTCACTGGGTGAGGCATTTTGGGCTTGCTCTAACCTCTTCAGTGATGTCCAGCTCAAGATGAGCCACAAAAGGATCATGCTGTTCACCAGTGAAGATAACCCTCATGCCAATGACAGCACTAAAGCCAAGTTGGCTAGGACCAGAGCTGCTGACCTTCGAGACACAGGTCAGCATTTTCACTTTGTGATGGAGCTTCATGAAGAGTAGGGGTATAAACAAAGATCACCAGGGTAAAGCGGCTCAGTTGTTCTGGGATAAGCCCTGGCACAGGTGAATCCACTTCATTGGGCGAAATGAATGTTACCCATTGCCCTGTAAGGTCGGGCCCTTGTCATTTCCAGGAGCAGCCAGTGCTCAATATTTCAGGACAGTGCTTGAGGTGCCTGTATGCAAATAGAATTTAAGGGTATAAACAGGTTTTCCCATTTATGGAAATGCATGCTTAGAGTCTCTCCAGTGTGGTAATGGGGCTAGGACCACCAGTTAGATGACTCCAAAATAGGGGAACCTGGGCAGGCATTCCCAGGGCTTCAGGGGATCAAATCAGCACATCTTGGAGATTCCCATTTCCCCTGAATCCCTGGGAATGCCTGCCTGAAGCAGCCAGAGAGCATGGACAGCTCTGGTTTGCTTTGCCTATGCTTTCTTGCTCTAAAGCAAGTCAGATGTCAACCACAAAATAGCAGCACAAAATTACATTACCTATGTCACAGCCACACATTTTGGACATTTTTGGTACAACAAGGGGCATGTACATGTCAGTGATGCTTTGTGTCCTAGCTACTAGATCACATCCTTACTCTTTCTGCTATGTGACTTGATCAAATGCGAAAGAAACAAGCCAGCTCTCCTCAATTGCTTTCTTTTAGTGACCAACACAAATAGAAAAGCAAACTCTATGCATGTTTCAACTTCCGTTCCCATTTTAAGGAAATATCTGAGTATTGTGGAAATGTACTACTGGAAGTGCATAGAAATCAATTTACATAACCCTCCCCACATCTTTACTTTGTGACTAGGTATCATCCTCGATTTAATGCACTTGAAGAAGCCTGGGGGGTTTGATATTTCCACGTTCTACAGAGATATCATTAACATAGCAGAAGATGAGGATTTAGGAGTCCAGCCTGTTGAGTCAGGCAAACTGGAAGATCTCATGAAGAAAGTACGAGCAAAGGAGACAAAGAAACGGGCTTTATCCAGGTGCGTGCCAAGTATCAACATTTGAAATAGCATCAGCAGCCTCTGGAAAGGCTTCCTTGGTGGAAGCATGGTGCTGTAAAGGTAGTGTTTGAGCAGCATTTCCACTCCTAGGTCCTAATTACTTAGTGCAAGATTGGTGAAACTTCCCCAGCTTTTGGAGATTTTTGACTAGAGGCTTTCAGTAGGGGAATAGAGCTTTGAACTAAGCCCTGTCCTAGTTGTTATATGCCATTTTCCCAATGGAGTCAGGTATGAAGTCATCATCCTAGAAGGGGAAAAAAGGCAGCTTGCTCCATCCTGACCCAGGAACCTGATTTGGTCAGTATACATGGGTATGGAGTGTAAATCACTTGTCTTTCTGGCATTTCAGAAACTATTTACACCCCTTCCCCCAAAAAACCCAAACAAACAGCAACAACCAAAAGTCTGTGTTGGTTACTGTTAAATTGAATCTTGGCACAAAACTGATCAATTGACCCTGTTGTGCTCGACTGTGATTTGAACACAGTGAGATGGAATAAGCTTAAGATCTGTGTCAGTCTTTTATGAATTACTCTCACATGGACCAGTATCTGTGCAGGCTCTTGTTATTTGATTGAGATTGGGCTGGCCTTTCTGAAACCTCCCCTTTAAAACATCCCACAATATTTTAATAAGAACTTTTCAGTTCTGTGTCAAAATTAAGGTATCTTTAGAGAAATGGCATTACAATGCTGGTAATGTTATTTCAGAAATGCATGTAATGTTTGGGGGAGACCAAAAGAGAATCTGAGGAATAAATTGCTGGAAGAGAGAACTTCTTTTTGGAGACTGACTGCGGAAGTCTACTTTTTGTTTGTCTGTTACTCCCATACAGGATAAACTTTTATCTGTGCAAAGACATATCCTTCACTGTAGGTGTTTATAACTTGGTCCAAAAAGCAATAAAGCCATATCCAGTGAAGCTTTATCGGGAAACCAACGAGCCAGTTCGAACTAAGACACGAACATTTAACCAAGAGACAGGTAGTTTGCTTCTACCAAGTGATACCAAGAAATCTCAGGTAATACATCCCATACATGCTTGCTTTTCTTCTCAGTGGGGGGTTTGCAGGGACACCAAAAAACTTACCAAAACCATTACTTCTTTTTATGTGGCTCTTCTTAAGTGAGCTGCAGAAATGTAGAGGATGACAGGTTATACTGCTCGATCCATTTTCTTTTAGAGATAATGTGATCCTATTGCATTCAGAAGCTAGGCAGACTTGGAGTGGGTTGTTATGTGGGTGAACCTCCATAAAAGGACAGCTGTTGATGGAACTGAGGTTGGGGGCTGTGGGTTGCATTCTCTCTTTGCAATGATTCAAGTTTATCTGAAAGAGTAGACAGTAGAAGGCCTTGTTCTGCTGGTGGTCTTGCATCTTGATAGTTTATTCAGTGTTTTAATCACTTAATGATACTATGGTACTTCTTTACTGAAGAGTAAAGGTGGGAGGGTTCTGACATTTATTTATTTATTTTTAAAGCCAAAACA
>JAGPOW010001296.1:52347073-52357899 GCA_030014935.1 Caiman crocodilus
TGATCAGCAGGAAATAGGGCAGGCTCTTTTTTCCCAGGCACCACCAGGGGTAACTAGGACCAATGGTCACAAGTTCCTGGACAGCAGGTTTAGGTTGGATATTAGGAAACACTACTTCACAGTTAGGGTGGCTAGGATGTGGAACCAGCTTCCTAGGGAAGATGTTCTTGCTCCTACTTTGGGCATCTTTAAGAGTAGGTTAGATAGGTACTTGTCTAGGGTCCTGTGACCCTGGCACTCGTTCCTGCCATTGGCGGGGGATCAGACTAGATGGCCTGCTTTAGGCCCCTTCTGACCCTAGGTACTGTGATACTGTGATAATTTTGCTGTGGAAGATTGTGGCTAATTAGTTCACCTTAAATAATTAATTCAGCAAAAAATTAGCCCTTCACATGCAGGTTTTTCTTCATGTACAAGCAATGCTCCATAACCCACCACCACTTGTTTCGAGAGGACTGTTGAGGTGCCATAGAAACTAAGGCACAGGATTATGAAGTGAATCTTCAGAAGAATTGCAAGGGATAGGTTAAATGAAAATATTGTGTGTATAACAGCTAAAAAAAATGTTTATACAGTTGAAAGGAGCATGAGTTTCTCCTTTGTTGCTAGTAATTCTTTGTAGATTGACTATGTGCCTTTCTTAAGGCCTGCTGCCTTTCAGATTTTAACACAGTAAATTTTGTTTAAATTGGCTTTAAGAATAGCATTATCAGTATTTATTTTCATTGTGGACAAATACTTCCAGATTATTGGTTTCTCTGCCCCCCACTCTTGCTACTGATGTTGCCTCCCTTCCTCTATTTCTTCATGATATATGGGACAATTCAATTGGTTCTGTAATGTCTGAATGGATAACATCTCTGTTCTTAACACTGTTTCCCCCCGACTATTTTAGACATATGGGAACCGTCAGATTGTATTGGAGAAAGAGGAGACTGAGGAACTGAAGAAATTTGATTCCCCAGGTTTGGTTTTGATTGGTTTCAAACCTTTGGCAGTGCTCAAACAGCATCATCACATTAAGCCCTCCCAGTTCATCTATCCTGAGGAGTCCTTGTTGAGTGGTAAGAAAAGGTGGGGTGTAAAAACCCAACAGGCAATCATCTGGTAGTGTGGCTGCAAACAAATTCCTAGTGGGGAGGGAAATGGGGGATGGGACAGGGGAAGGGTGGGACAAATATCATTTGAAGAGGGACATGAGATATTCAGACTCATTTGTGCTTCCTTGTCTAGAACAAAAGTTTAGATTAATTTTAATTCATTGATTTGACTAACACACACTTTGCCCTTGTAACCTGTGTTTTCATCTTCATTTGCCATGATAACTCTATTTTCTTTTTTCTTTTCTTTTTTCTCATTGTTGTTGACGTAATGTTCACCCCATAAAATTTTTGTCATTCATGGCAATACTTATCTTGAAACCTGAGGTGTATGGAGACTCAATCAACAAGGGGATCAAGACACAGAGCTTGAGAGAGATGATTAGGACATCTGGATTCAGAAGTTGCAATTATGTCAGCTAGAAGGATAGGTGCAATGCTAAGAAAGAACATGCGATCTAGCAGCACTTTTTGATGCTCGTTTATATTAGCTAGAAGGAGAGAGCTTTAGGAGCCTCTCTGTCTCCCTTTACCATGTTAACTGTGTATTTGGGATAGGGACAACGTCACGTTGTGTAAGGGAAGTGGGATTCAGTGATGTAGTTCAGTAAGCGTTTTGCTTATAAAAAGGACTCTGTCAGAACAGGTTGTTCCACTCCCTCAGAGTCTAAGACGCACTTGCTGTCTGGGTGCAACACCTCCAGGGAGGTAAGAGTGGATGCTTGATTGTCCACTTGACTGCCTTGTAGTATTTCCAGCAACATGCCTTGTCCAGTGGATGTACAGTTTGGGTATACATTTTTTTTTTGCCAACCTCTATGGTAAAAAAAACCCAACAGGCTAATGTTGGCTGTTCTTGAAAAAGTTTTGACCCTGATTCTTAGTACTGAAGGCTTGTGGTGTGCCACTGATTGGATCTCCAAGGATGGAGGGTGTTTATGCTCACATCATAACAAACCTGATTTTGTTGTTCCTTATATCCTCTTTGAAAGGGTGACACCTCTATTATCAGGTGTCAAATACCTCCTCTTTCATATATTGGCAAATCCTGCCCTTTCATCAGAGATCTCTTGCCCTTTTTTGTCCAGAGAATGTGTTGTCGTCGTCTTAGAGGGTTTCCTTCCCTTCCCAGTCCCCCACAACAGTTTAATATTGTTTTTCGTGTCTGGAGTCTTATAGATATTGCCAAAAAAAGGCAGGTGCTAAATCTGCAATACTTTCAGACTATGTGCCTGAATCTCCAGAGGTGAGCCCTGTACCCAAATTTGACTGATACAGCCTTTATTGTGTAGGGAGTACGACTCTGTTTAATGCCTTACTGACCAAGTGCCTGGAGAAAGAAGTGATGGCATTATGCAGATATGTCCCCCGCCGGAACACTCCCCCCTGCTTTGTGGCCATGATCCCTCAAGAGGAAGAGCTGGATGAGCAGAATGTGCAGACAGTCTCTCCAGGTGTGTGAAAAATTGCATTTTTCTTTATCCCAGTAGAAAAGAAGGAACTAGACAGCAAGCATGCTGTGTACTGCAAGGTGTTTCTTGTGCATCTCAAAAACAGAAGAGAAAATAACCATCCGCAGTCTCTTGCTGCCATTTTCCCATGTCCAGAATATGACACAGGAAGCTGCTCATAGCAACTCTGGCCAGAGTTTCTTGCTTAAAATGTTGGGATAGACTCACGCAAAATAAATGCTCAGAGACAGATTTACATGGGATGCCTGCTGCTAAGAATTTCTAATAGAGGTGCACCGATGCATTGATCCAAAACTGGATCAGCACCAATATAAAGAAAATTGACTATATTGAAAATCGGCCTGATGTGGCCGATAATTTGGCCAATAAATGTCTGGGTGTGTGCGCAGCTGCAGCACAGTACATAGACGGTGAGGAGCAGAGCTCAGCAGCTTGGAGAGCTGCTTGCAGCTGGTAAGTCTGTTGTGGTGGAAGGGGAGGGAGGAGGGATGGAGCATGGGGGGCAGATCAAGGCCCCCTGTGGTGAGGAAAGGAGTGGCGCTGGCGTAGGTGCTGCCCAGCTAGGGTGGGGCAGGGTGCAGGATAGAGCCGCAGCTTATCCAGGAGGCATAGGGTGCGGAATGGCTCTTACTGCAGTGCGCACCCTGGGAGGGCACAGGGGGCATGCCCTTAGATCTGTGTGGGGTGGGCTGCAGCTGGGAGCCACGCTGGGCCTGGCCACGCTGTGCTTTGGGTAGGTGATGGTGGCACTGGGAGAGTGGCTCCAGGGGGGGGCTGCAGCCACCCCAAATTTTGCCGTAGCCCCCCTGTAGCCTCCTCCCTGAGTGCAGTGTGGCTCAGGCCCCCCAACACATGCCGGGAAGAGTGTGGACCCTGGCCCCATCCTGCAGCTGCAGCCTGACCTGCCCTGCACAGATCTGAGGGCACACGTTCCATACTCCACCCCGCCCGCAGTGCCTTCCCAGGGTGCACATAGCAGTGGGAGCTGCTCCCCCTTCGCGCGCCCCCCAGATGAACTGTGGCTTCATCGCATGCCTGCCCCACCCTGGTTGGGCAGCCCCTGCCCGATTCCCTCCCTCACCATGGGGGGCATTGATCTGCTCCCCCCCCACACCCCTCCTTCCCTCCCTGTTCCCTGTCCACTACAGCAGACTTACCAGGTGGATGAAGCTGTATCGGAAATTGGATTGATATTGGCCAACATACCTCCTTAAAAATCAGCTGTCAGTATTGACTCCCAAAATCTCTCTTGGTGCACCCTTAATTTCTCATACCAGGGTGGTGTTGGTATAGTTGAGTTTATGCCACGTTAACCTGATGAGCTTAAATAACAGTGTAGGTAAAGCCTTTTGAAAACTTCCATTTAAGTCCATACTTGCCCAAGGAAACGTACCCTCCAAGATTAACATGGGTGTGATACTTCTTTTCCCTCTTAGTTCCTTCCTAGCAGGCTAGGTGATTGACCTTTAAACAGAGAAACCTTTTTCACTACTGGTTGCTTAGAGTCCTCTGCGGTTCTGTGAATGTTTTCTGTTGTCGGGCACTTAGGGGTGATGAGAGACAACAAATTCCATGTATTGATCACCCCAGTTTTATCAGTTGAGTAGAATATTATTAGGAAGCATGAGTAGATTATTTCCTTCTGTCTTCCCTCATCTTATAGCTGGTGAAGCTCGTGTTGAGGAGGACAAGGAAAAAGAACAATGGTGCCCACATTTAATGAATGTTATCACAGAAGTGCTTTATAAGCACCGGTTTTAATTTTTTTTAATATCCCTGTGAGATGGATTTTTACCTTTTCAAATGATTGGAAGGTGATGCAGGAAACTTGGATGGCATTAAACTTCAGTTTCTAGCTTCCCATCATGTATTTAGTCTCACACAGGTGTTCTTTAGTATTTTTATTAGTGGTAATGATGTTTTGGCAATGTTCAGAAGCCTAAGTGTTTGAGGCAATCTTTGAATTCATATAAAGATACTCTTGGCAATTCAGGACTGAGAATAGGTACATTTCTGAAAAAGAAAGAGTTACTTGTTAATCCTGTGCGTGCACTTGCATATGGTACTGTCTAGTTAGTATGAGTAAACTGTTCACAGCCATTCTTGGCTTCTGTCATGTGTCTTGAAGCTGTCATTGGATGACAGGTTTGTATATCTGTTTCTGTCACTTAGGTTTCCACCTCATTTTCCTGCCCTATGCAGATGACGTGCGGAAAATTGACTTTACAGAGAAGGTACCAGCCAATGAAGAACAAGTGGACAAAATGAAGGAAATAGTCCAGAAGCTTCGATTCAAGTACAGGTGAATAGAAGCTGGAGGTGTGGGACATGAAAGCTTTTATAAAGCCTGTCACCTGCTATATTGTACATTATTCAGTGGCAAGCAGCTATAGCAGTCACACAAAATCATAAATTTCAACACATTAAGGAGCTAAGACTCTGCAATGTATAATATAATTAGGGCTTTTTTTTAACACCTCTGAGTCCAGTAAGCTTTCTGGACATCCAGGAACACATTGACACTAAACATTGGGAAAAAAACATTGCTTGAAATTGATTGTGTAACACTTGAACTGTGTGATGGATTCAACGTGATGGCGAAATTGGACCTCTTACAAATATTAATTTATAATGGTTGGTTGTAAAATTTGAGAACATAGCTAAGGATTAAGGATTTGTTCTCATTGGTCTGGTGTAATACATTGGGTTTCTGCTCCAGGAGTCAAAATTCCATGACATGCATGTAGCTATATTTGATCAAACATAACTGTAGTGGGTGCACTGTCTAGATAAATTCAATTAGTCCTGCCATCTTCGTCATGCAATTAATTTATCTCACATGTAGAAATTACATATGCAGGCCCAAATTGGTTTTATAAGGGAAAATTAGCTTTGTTTTTTTTAACAAAGGAGGCCTCATTTTCCTGTAGAACATGTATGCACACACATCTGCAGAAGCACATGCACATGTGCGTGCACGTATACACAAAAGGAAGGGGACTTTCTACCCTTTTTGGTAGTCTCTGATGTAGGCTATCTCACTGCTTAACTGGGAAACTTGCAGGGACATTGATTGCAAAGTAGTTTGCTATCTTTTTTAACCCTTATAATAGTCACTATGCATATGCAGCTCTGCTTATTTGATAGAATTGTTTTGATGTACCCATACACAGTATGCCTTACAGCAAATGTACCAGTATGTTATGAGACTTCTTAAACATTTGACTTGGCTCAAAGGGATGTTATACCATGGTTCAGAGATAGCATATTTGAGTGATGGAATAAGAGCCTTTGCCTGAACTTTTTGTAAGGAAGGTATTGAAGGGTCTTTGAAATGAAAACACAAGATAATAGTTATTAATGAGCTGGGGTCGCTCCACCATAAGAAGGAGAGTATTTTAAAGGAGATGTATGTTTAGATGTTGGGTATGTAGAAAGAGCAAAACAAGCATTAATGTGGAATAGTGACCCCTTTAGGCTTTTTCATATTCCCATAAAAGTTACTAAGAAGTGGCTAATGATGGCTTTTGAATAAGCATGTTTGCAGTCCTCCTAATAAGTTACACTTCTTGGTATCTCTGTTGAATATTTCTGGATTTTGTTGACAGGAGTGACAGCTTTGAGAACCCCGTCCTGCAGCAGCACTTCAGGAACCTGGAGGCCTTGGCACTGGGCTTGATGGAGCCTGAACAAGCTGAGGATCTGACAAGTGAGAATTATTAGTTGATACAAAAAGAGTGGGGGAGAGGTCACTTGCATCTTCCACTCTGGTCATAGAAATGTGTTACTGGAAAATCCAGAAGGGCTTCTTTTATGTTTATAAAAAGGCAAAACAAAACTGTTAGCATTATGCAGTTCTAAGACTTAATCTGGAATATGGTGATGGTGATCTGCTTCAAGGTCTGTTTTTAATTTTGTAGCTCTGGTTTTGCTATTGCAGTTCTTTTGCTATCCCTGGCCCTTTGCTTCCCCCCACTCCCAAAATGTGTACTTGTTAAAACATCGCTTCTAGTCGTGTTGAGAAACCGGTGATATTTCTGTCTATGCAAATGTTTGCATGGGCTAAATTAAGACCAAACTCATATCACTTGGAGCTAAATTTTCTGCATTTTTTCGCTTTAGTCATGAGAGATGCAACTGCTTTTCCAAAGGTCCTAAACATGAACTTTTTAAAATTTAGGTCTTGAGATGTTAAAGAGCAACTATTCCCTGCCTTCTCTTTTTTTGACAGAATACTTTAGTAGGTCTTAAAATCATGACTAATGAAAGTTAAAAGGAATTATTTAATTTATCTTTTAAAATAATGACTGAACAGTCTTTCTATACTGGCAGACAGCTTTTTTGGCTTAAAATTCACTTCCCTAAAAGTCCACTGGCATTTAACTTTGAAAAAATTAACGGAATTAATTGGCTGTCTGCTGGTGGGGAAAGATGCCACCCTGTGGTCAGTAAGAGCAAACAGCTCTGGTACTTTGGTACTCGTCCCAGGAAAAGCAGTAACTTCTCTCTCTCTCTTTCACTTCTCTGTACTTTCAGGTAAAATTACTGCTTTCCTGCATTGTGATAGTAGAGTCTAAGGGCCCCACTTAAGAATCATGACTTTATTGTACTAAGCAGTATAAAGAGACATGACAAAAAGACTTTCTGCCACAAAGAACTGACAGTCTTGATGAGAAAAAAAACAGGTAACTTAAAAAAAATAGGGCTAGCAAAAGATTATGAAATAAAAGAGATGGCAAACCTTTCTCCCTACATCCTGCTATGTTTTCTCTTTGGTTTCCTTTGTGTATAGGCATGTACATTTTTTTTCCTATTGGATGTACAACAAAGTGTTATCAACTGTGCATTATACAATGTTAGTGATAGTATTGAGAACCTTTACTTTCTCATTTCCTGATTCCTGTACATTCAAAATTCGGTTACTGTTGTGTTAATATACCTTTTGCATTTCATCATTTTTCATTTTTTGGAAAGCTTTTAGGAAAGGATGGCTACTCTTTAAGAGCATTTATTTTTTAATACAGTAGAATTTGGTGATTATATTTTGGGTGGGCTGCATTTTGGTGAGCACAAGTCTGTTTCTGTTGTCAGTGCCTAAAGCTGAGGAGATGAATCGCAGACTGGGTAATCTAGTGGAAGAGTTTAAGCAGCTGGTTTATCCACCTGATTACAGTCCTGAGAGAAAGGTTGGGAAACGAAAGCAAGGTGAGTAGTGAAAGCAACAGGCCAGGATTTTGTGAGATACAACATGCTGTTGTTGTCAACTGTTCAGAGGCTTTAGTATTTCTCATTTCTCTCTCTCCTGGGGGTTTAGAGTGAAAAGTACTCTCTATAAATTGCTCCACATCCACATTCAAATAGAGTAATATATCACTTGGGGCTATGATCTTGGCAAATCTTACAAGCTAAAGTAGTGTGGGGTCAAACTAGGCCACTTGAATGCCAAACCTCTGAAGGATATTCAGCTTGTTGCAGGAAGTGGTGTGGTTGCTTACTTGGCCCAAGTTGAATATTTTTGAGAGGCTAATAAAAACGCTTCATTTTTTTTTACCCCTTTGTACAGCTGAGAGAAGACTTGGCATGAAATTTTCATTGCACAACAAACTGTAGCTGCTTTTAGAGTGAAATACATAACCTAAAAACTTGTTGCATGCATGCATGATGCATTGCCTTTATTGCATGATGTACTAATTGTTACTAGACTGATTGAACTGTCTTTCCTCTTTTAATAGTCCTTCTAGTGTCAATAATCCAACTTCTTTTTTGCAATAGGAGGTGGTGATGTGCAAGTGGAGAAAAAGCCCAAGATAGAAATCTCTGAGGATGAGCTGAGGAGCTTTGTGCAGAAGGGCACTCTTGGCAAGCTCACTGTGCCTGCTCTAAAGGAAGCGTGCAAGGCTTATGGGCTAAAAGTTGTTGGGAAGAAGCAAGAACTTTTGGATGCACTAACTGAGCATTTCAGGAAGCATTAACTGGGAACTAGTGCCTAGGGTGACTCCCTTCTGCTAAATTCAGTTTCCTTACAGGGCTGGTTTGTTGGGCCGAGTTCAGTTTTCATCCAGAGACAGAGGGCAAGAAGGAGAAAATAACTCTTCATAAAGTGTTGTTAGATCCTAGTGGAGAATAGGTATATGCCAACTTGGTTTCTGCTGATGAAGGGTAAAACAAACTATCCCAACTCTGGTCTCATGTTTTAAAATGAATGCTGTTGTGCTTTTTAGGTTTCTAAATAAATGCAAGCATACCTTGTCTGTGTTTAGTAGTCTGTGTTATTCTGGGGCAGCTGGTGTGGTGAAAGGATGTGACATATACTACCAAACTTGTTTATTGGAAATAAGGAAATGGAAAACTCTGTGTTGGTTAGGTGAATTATTGCTGTTGGCTTAACTGTCCAATTAATTCTTAACTGTTAATTAAGATGTTGGCTTAATTTACAAGAATTATAACCATGGCTTCTTGCTCTTTTGATCAATACACTAAGTCAATCAAAATTGCTAGACAAGAACAAATTGCTTTCTGTTCTGGCCACAGCATAATAGAAACAGTCTGCAGAAACTGAGAAAGACATAACTACAGAAATGTTGCTGAGCAGTAGCAGTTATTTAAATGGTTTGCGTAATTTATTCCTTTTTCGAAGCTGAATTGCAAAAGGGGGTAGAGTGGTGGGTGATCCTAATCAGGTATCTTTTTAAAATGTTACTTGACTATATTCCTCAGAGGAATATATTCAAGTGAAGATGACAACCTAGTAGCCTGTAATCTCAGATAAAGCTTTTCCAACCCTAAAGTGAGGGTGAATCAGACTACTTTAAAGAACAGTGTCTGTGCATAATGGTTGAGATGCCTCGGCACAGCTTGTGTTGAGCACATTATGAGCACAGGAGCAGGGAGTTACCCCTGTAGCGCGGTGAAAAGTTTTGGTGCAAGATCAGAGCCCTCCAAAACCTTGCAGCTGCACCAGTGTGTGCATGCTTGCTATTGGCTCATGTTAAATTATGCATACGTGTTGGTTGGTAATTGACTAGCTGACCGAATAAGAAGCTTGGGTGATGCCTGCCCAGACCAGAGTATGAGAGCTTGGACGCACGTGAGGAGACATCCGCGTGCATTTCCAAGCCGCATCAAGGAACGTGCCTACAGCCTAAGGACTGTAAGTAAAGTTTTCTGCTTCCAACAACCCGTGTGTCTAGCTCTCTAATTCCACACTCCATCAGCGGCCCCATTCCGCCAGTGTTTCTCAGCCCCCACAAACAGGTCCATGAATAAGGTAATTAAAAACAGCAATTTCTGGGGATTTCTCTTATTACTTAAAATGGCTTTTGGATCACACTTGTGAATACTGCACACTTGTGCAAACCACATATAAATTTTTAAACTCTCAGTCCCCTTTCTAAGGGTAAGGGCTAGGGAAATCAGGTTAAATAATCAGTCTCCTTGTTCTAGAGCAGGGTAACCAACCTGCAGCATGAATGCTACAAATGGCACAGATAACCTCTTTGTGTGGCACACGACAGATCAGGTAGAGGGTAGGAATAGAAAGCAGAGCAGGAGATTGGGCGGGGAGCACAGAATATGGAGCAGAAAACAGCGCAGCAGAAGGGGATTTGAATGGCACTTGGGGAGGAGCTGAGACTAACTTGTGGCATGCCTGCCAAAAAGGTTGACCCTCACTGTTCTAGAAGGTGATGATGGTAGTAGTACAGTTGACTGTAGTTTTAACTATGATTTTTCATGGTTCCCGTGCATACTTTCAACCAATGATCCATTCCTTTTTATACATGGATGGTGTAATAGAGCCCAATACCGAGATCCTTAATACTGACAATGAAGCAATCAGGGGAACTGCTGGTAGCTGTAAATGAAGCAATATATCTTGGTTATAAAGTCACTACAGCTTGTGCGAATAGATAGAAGACAGGCTAACTTTAAACTTGGTAGTTTAATATGTCTGCAGCATGAAATTTAGTGTGGGCTGCAAAACTCTGAGCTGACGAAATGCTTGGGTGGCTAGCCCATGTTAAGCTCCATACTGTCACAGCCAACCTACTCCAGCATCTGAGCCAACTTGTTTCAATTTAAGTTTGATATGGCTATCTGAGCTACAATAGCAAGTGACACTGGTGTGCTGGTAGCCTCTGTCACAGAATGGGCCACCGCACCCTGTAGGTCTGGGGTAGGCAAAATACAGCCTGCAGGCTGGATACAGCCCAAGGCATTTTATTTGGCCTGCGGTGGGTCCTTTGGCCTCACCTGG
>JAGPOW010001296.1:52357999-52374281 GCA_030014935.1 Caiman crocodilus
CATGGGTAAGGCTGTAGTGCATGCAGTTGGTCCTACCACCGCCAGATGTACAACAGGGCTGGGACAGAGGAGCAGCCAGACTCCATTTCCTGGCAGCCCCTGTGGTGGCTTCTTCTGGTTTTCTGCCTCTGGAACAAGCCCTGCTGCCCAGGCACTCCAGCCTGTCTGTTCAGGGCACCAGATGGAGTGGGTGGGCAAGCCCAGTCTCCATGGAGAACAGGTGGGATCTGCACAGGCAGGCTGGGATGGGGCTGCAGGCAGGCAGGGAACCTCATTTAGGATTGGGGGGTAGAGCTGGGGATCAGGATTATGGGGCAGTGACAGTGCAGGGTCAGGGCCTGGGGCAGAGCCGCAATCCACTCCCTGCACACCTCTACCTGTGGAACTGGCCCTTGTTGCAGAGGCACGCGGGCAGCAGATTGCAGCTCTGCCTCAGCCCCCAGCCCTGTGCTGTTACCACCCTGTGACCCCAATCACCAGACCTGCCTGCCCATCCTGCTCCCAGATGCTGCTACCTGCCTGCTCATGACCTTGTCTCATCTGTGCTGGGATGGGGCTGTGGGTCAATGGGGAGAGGCATCCATGACCGGGATGGGCAGACAGGGCCAGCATTGGGGCTAGGTGTGGGATGACAGGGCCAGGGTAAAACCACTATCTGCTCCCTGCTTGCCCCTGTGTTTGGTGCTGGTTTCACAGGCAGAGGTATGCAGGAATCAGCTCTGCCTTGGCCCCACGCTATTACCACCCTGTGATCCTGGGATTGCCATGGAGACCAGCCAGGACCCACATGGGAGGCCAGTTAGGGAGGTTTGGTGAATTGTTGTGGGAAGTGGGCAGTTAATCTGGCCTGCAACAGATACCTAAAATTCCCTAAGTGGCCTTCCAGCCAAAATAATTGTCCACTGCTGCTACAGGTAGTGCTCCTAAGTGGGAAGCTGCCCTTCTTTTTAGTGAGTCTGGACTTGTGAATATAGCTTTCTACAAAATTGAAAAAGGATACTGATTATGGCTTTGGCCCTCTGCAAACTGATCATTGGTAAGAACTATTTAATTTAATGAATAGGACAATTGCCTTTCAGAGCAGGAAACATTGAAGAAATTCTGGGCTAAGTCAGAGCCTCTAGATTTGGTCCATAAATGCTGAGGAAGGGGGAACAGAATTGAATCTTCCAGCATCATTTATTTCTCCTATTTTCCATCTAGTCTGTTCCTCCAACTACTTCTTGCTCTCCACTGACTTGTATTCCCACTCCAGCCATCTCTTTGATCTTACAAGCTTGGAGGGGCTATGAAAAGACTGCATGTAGGAAAGAATAAATGAGTGAATATGTGGAGTCTATCCCAAGTCATGGTTTAGTGAATAGATCATCTATAACAGAAACTTCAGGAAGGTACAGCCTGCTCCATTTGTTTCTGGGGATGAAAACATCTATTTTATAGCTTTACTATGTGCTGTACCCATTCACTTGTCCTGGTCTCAGCATAACAGGGGCAGAGGAAAGATAGGCTACACCCATGGAGAAGGTCAGAGAGTTAAATCTGAAGCACAGCTATAATTCCCTACCCCTTTTCTTCATTCAAGTACTGTTTTAACTTGTACTTCCAGTTTATTTATGCAACTCTGTCCTGAGGAAAAGGTGAGGCTAGAGTTTCTTCCCCTTGCTGGACACTAGCTGGAGAGTTGTTCCTTCCTCTGGTGGGGGACTGCTGTGGAGCCTCTGCTTAGTGAACGGAATATTTGTAGTAAGAGCATAGAGGGTGTGCTTCCTCCTGAGGAGGACAGTGAAGGAACTGATAGAGTGGTTCTTAACCTTGCCTAGAATCAAGACTCCACTTTGAAGATGCCAGCTCACAGCTTTCACTTGTTTTTTGAGTACAGAAAAAAAGTCAGAATGTTTTTGACACTATGGATTCCTTTTTAAAATTTCTACGAATTGTGTAGGTATTTGAATGCTTAGCAGTGCTGGTCATGTATGGTAGTCTTAAGAGGCTCTCTCAGCACCCAAGAGTGCTGTGGCACCCTGGTTGAGAGTCACTAGACCAATTAATGTACAGTGTTCTTGTATACCATAGACATTGCTGAAGGAGAGCTGGACTGTGAGCTGGCAGCACAAGGATACTGAGAAATTAAAGATATACCAGGGAAACTAAAGGTATTAAAAATGCCATTCACTCAAAGACAAAGTTAGGTACCTTATATCTTGCCAGAGTATGGAGTCAACAACACGTGTCTCTGCATGCCAGGAAAGCTGATGGCAACCTGTACCCCAGGTCTTTGTTTTGTGGCTTGATTATAGCTGAATGCATTTCAGGAAAAGTGTGCAACAACAGCAACAAAACCTTTACTTTGCCTTAAAGTTTTGGAGCATCTAAAAGGAGTGGCTAACCTTTGGTACCTGTGCTACAAGTTGCGTGAGCAGCCTCTTGGCAGATGGCGTATCAGGGAGAAGATAGGCAATACAGCACCAGGGCTGACGGAGTGGGACTTGAGGAGGGTGGTCTCTTCAAAAAAGGGAGGAAGGAGGACCCAGGAAAGTACAGGCCTGTTAGTCTTATCTTGGTCCTGGGGAAGCTCTTTGAGAAAATTACCCAGGAGCACATTTGCGAGGGACCAGCAGGGGAGATTATGCTTAGGGGCAACCAACATGGGTTCACTAGAGGCAGGTCCTGTCAGACCAACCTGGTGGCCTTCTATGACCAGCTCACAAAATCCTTAGATGCAGGTGTTGTGGTGGACATAGTGTTTCTGGACTTCAGGAAGGCCTTTCAGGGTGACACTGTCTCTCACCCTATTCCCATTAAAAAACTAGGCGACTGTGGTGTCAATGTCTACAGAGTCAGATGGGTAGCAAATTGGCTGGAGGGCCACACCCAGAGAGTGGTGGTAGATGGGTCATTTTTGACCTGGAGGGATGTGGGTCGTGGGATCCCCCAGGGCTTGGTCCTCGGACCTGCACTGTTCAACCTCTTCATCAGTGACTTGGACAAGAGGGTGAAAAGCACCTTGTTCAAATTCACAAATGACACTAAGATGTGGGGAGAAGTAGGCATGATAGAAGGGAGCGACAGGCTACAACTAGATCTGGACAAGTTACAGGGGTGGACAAATGAGAATAGGATGGGATTCAATACTGACAAGTGCAAGATACTGCACCCGGGGAAAAAGAACCAGCAGCATACCTATAGGCTTGGGAACTCCCTTCTAGTCAGCACAGAGGCAGAAAAGGATCTTGGTGTCATTACTGATTCCAAGATGAACATGGGCTGCCAACGTGGGGACACGGTCAGTAAGGCTAACCACACCTTGTCATGCATCCACAGATGCATCATGAGCAGGTCCAAGGAGGTGATCCTCCCCCTCTATGCAACATTGGTCAGGCCACAGTTAGAGTACTGTGTCCAGTTCTGGGTCCCACACTTCAGGAGGGATGTGGGTAGCATTGAGAAGGTCCAGAGGGCCACTTACATGATCAGGAGGCAACAGGGCAGGCCCTACGAAGACAGGCTATGGGGCCTGAACCTGTTCAGCCTCCACGAGAGAAGGCTGAGAGGTGATCTGGTGGCCATTTATAAACTTACCAAAGCAGACCAATGGGGAATGGGAGAGACCTGTTCCCCCAAGCATCACCAGGAGTAACTAGGAATAACGGCCACAAGTTGACTGAGAGTAGGTTCAGGCTAGACATCAGGAAGTCTTCAAAAAGAAGCTAGATAATCACCTAGCTGGAGTCATTTGACCCCAGCATCATTTCCTGCCTATGGCAGGGGGTCAGACTTGATGATCTGCTCAGGTCCCTTCCAACCCTACCAACTGTGAAACTATAATTTTTGCCATGCCTGCAAAAAGGTTGGCCCTTGCTGTCATAAAAGATCTAGTCTCGAGGCCTACAGTTATTACAGTACTCCTTGCTGCCAGTCATAAGGATGAATGCCATGCTATTGTTAGCTATCTTGTTGAAAATAAGGTCACTGAAATAAAAGCAAAAATTGCTTAACATAATTTAATAGGAGCTAACAGAATGAAGTTCAGTGCTGACAGATGCAAGGTGCTACATCTTAGGAATAATCAAAAAAACAAATACCAAATGGGTGACATCTCTCTGGATGACAGCACTGCAAAGAAGGATCTAGGAGTTTTGGTGGATCACAGCCTTAATATGAGTCTGCAGTGTGATGCAGCTGCACAAAAGACTAATGCAGGATCAAGAGGAGCATTAGGTGCAAGACACTGGAGGTGATAGTGCCTTTTTATTCTACAGTGACATAGGCAGATCTAAGATTTTGAAAAGGAGTGTGCAGATAATGTGGTCCATCATCCCATATAACAGAACATATATTTTTCTTCAGGTAAAAAAAAAACTAGAAGCTTTACTAATTTGTTAGTGGCCTAGGACTGTATTATTCAGTTTAACATCAAAGCAAAAAAACCCAACCTTCATTGGAATAAGTTAAAACCAGTTTGCAAGGCTGTGGAATAGGAACTACATTACCAGGAGCAGCCCGCAGACTGTAGAATTGCAAAAGAAAGGCTAGCTTGATTAGTGAAACACCAAGACTACTAAAATGACTAAAAGTTCATTAACACCTTTGGAATGAAGAGTGTAGAAGGAATCAGATTTTAATGAGCCATGAATTCAAGCTCACTGTTGCCCAAACAGAAATGCTGCTGCCACTGCCAGGCAGTTGGTTTTAAACTTTGGACAGAGTAGGAATCAAAGGAGGAGAGAGGGGCTGCAACTGCACTGGTGTACCCTCCCTGGATCCACCCCTGCATGATGGCTAAGCCTTATCTAAAGTAGTGCATTTTGTTTTGGGTTCCACATTTAAAAAGGCACAGTGAGGTTAGCAAGTCCTGAAGCAGGTGACAAAAGTGATATAGAATTTGCAAAGCAAGTCATACAAGAAGTTGAAGGAAATAGGCACACGCAGCTTGCAGGAAAGGCACTCAAGAGGGGCACTTGACAACAGTCTTCAAATATCTAAAGGCCTGCCATAAAAAAAGAGGGAGAACACCTTTTCTCTGCTACAGAGCAGGACATAGATCAATGCAAAGTAAGTTCAGATTGGATATCAGGGAAAACATCACTGTCAGGACAGTGAGGTAGCAGATTAAACTCCCTGAGGTTGTAGAATCTTTTTGTCAAGAAGCTGGGTATACATTGGTCAGGGACAATCTAAGACTAGTTAGGCCTATAATATATTGTGGGTATTTCCTGTGCTTCTGGGCTTTGCTGATTGGCACACAAGCCTGGGAAATAATTTTTTTCCCTTATTGCTGCAGGTTTTGAGGGGGAGGAGTATTTCCATTTTCCTCAGAAGCACTGGGTGTTGGTTGTAACCAAGGTCATTTCTGACTAGAGGATCTTTCCCCTCTGCTCAGGGTCAGACCAATTGCCACAAAGGAATTTTACCCCACAGTCAGACTGGTGTGGATTGCAGTTTTTGTTGTTTTTTTCCTTTCCTCTGTAGTGGTGGGGAAGGACCTTTTTCTTGGATCTCTCAGATGTGTTTGAACAACCCTAATAGCCACCTGACACTGACTGCCATTGTCCCCCTGCTTTACCAGTGGCAGGTAAGGGTGCTATGCCTTGTGGCTGTGACAGGAATGATTGTGTGTAGTTTTAGTAGACAGACTTGGTCATGCTAGTCTGTAGTCAAGCACAAGGCAGGGCAGATTTGCACTTTATAGGCCAAAGTAGATTATACATAACACAAGATTTCATCGGTTGAAGCTCACTTAATCACACGATGAAGTGGGTTGGATGAGATGACTTCCATAGGTTCTTTCCAGCCACATTTTTCTATGAAGTTTCAGATAAACATAGCTGCAACACACTTCAGCTTGAGAAATAGAACTCTTAACTGGGGAGCAGGCATGGAGAAGGTTTTAAAAGCACTGTAGTGACCTTTTATTGCAAGGCTCACTTTACCTAAAGCACTGATTCTCAATCAGGGCATGCAAAATCCTCTTAAGAGTGCCATGTAATATTAGCACTCTTAATGCACCTACACATGATTTGCAAGTAAACTCATATCAAACAAATCCATCCAATCACAAACGTTCTGACCCATTATGGTCTTGAGTTCTTTGCAACAAGAGAATTACTCTATTACTTTTCCACTGTCAACAAACAAGTGAAAGCTCAGAGCTGGCATTTTCTGAAGAGGTCTTGAATCTAAAAAAGGTTTACAACCACCCAGCTACAGCGACAGGAAAGTAAACCATTCCTGTGTCTATTTTGGCATCTGAAAGCTAAGTCACCATAATGTTTTACTGCCTTGCTTGCCAAGGCAAGTATCTCATTACCCACAGTAGCCAAATCTTTAATTTGGCTCCTGCTCAAAGACAAGTAGATACAGCATATGTGGACCCTGACAAGTTGCTCTCTACCAGGATTATTTTCCTCTTCCTTTAGATTTTTGGTCAAATCATCCTAGTGATCTAACAGCTTGCAGAACATAGCATGCTTCAAGCAGAGAGAGCTTACTAGTTGGCGGTTAGACCTCCCTTGCTGCACTGCAATTTAAAGCAGTAGTTATTGAGTGATCCGATCAGTCCACTAGTGACCAGGAACACTTTAGTGAGCCACATGCTTTTACCAAACAGTTTGACACAGTTATATGCTCTAGTTGTGAAATTTATTTAAAATTTAAAAAAAAGCAAGGTTAGAGCTGTCACCATTTGCACTGTAGTGGGATTTCTCCTCCCCTCACCACTGACAGCTGTCTTGTCCTATTTCAATACCAAACACCAGTGTTTTCTGCTACACAGTAGCCATGCTTGCTGGTTAAATTTAATTTCAAATAACAGGAGAGCAATTCCAGTAACCTGAAAATGAGTCACAGCAAGGATTCACTTTCATTTTCCTCATCAGACAAAACCATTTAGCATGGTTTTAGCAGTCTAGTAGAAGCTGAGATTCTAGCAGAATATCTTGCAAAAAAACAGCACTGTAATGGGGGATCAGTTAGTGAGGCTGCAGGGAGCGATAACTTATTTTTCACATTGGACAAGAACAATTGTCATACAATAGAGTTCTGAGAAGTACTTTACCAAGCGTGACTTGTATTTGGAAGGCAGGAAGAAGGAAGGGGAGAGAAAATCCAGGTTGGCTATAGTGAAGAATTGAAACAAAAATAGAATCAAGCCACTGTAAAACAATTACCTGGCATTTTGAAATGAAACATATGAAACCAAGCCACTGTCTTGTCAACTAAAAATAAAACATTAAATTCCCTCACTCCAATTTTATTTTGCTAAGTACAGACTGGACCTACTGGTTTCTAGACCAGCAGTCTCTCAATGGCTTGCTGGACGGACTGAATCTGAGGTTTCAGTTGTGACCCTTCCTTGATAGTAATTGAGCAGGCAATAACAGGCCGGGAGACACCACATGCCCGCCCCAAGGCCTGCTTGGAGCGCACAAAAACATAGGGCACATTCTTGTCCTCACAAAGAAGTGGCAGATGTAGGATGATCTCCAAGGGCTCAGCATCTGCAGCCATCACAATGAATTCTGCTATTCCTCTGTTCAGTGTCTTAGTAGCTGCAAAGTGAGAAAGAAGAGGAGTAAACACAGTCCTTTCAAGGGATCACATTAGCACAAGGGTTGACAAGAGTGGAAACCTGCATAAACAGTGACTCTGCTGGGATGTGAAGCTCTCAAGAAAGCAGTGGCATGTCAAAAATAAAATCATACACTTTAGACAAATCTGGGGAGGAGATATTCTAGGCATCAGGCTTGAAATGCAAGGGAGGGAGCAGGTGCAGAACTTGACAAGGCCTGTTCAACAATCCTTTTCATTCCCCACTTCTTAAGAAACAGGACACAAAAGTCAATTAATCTGGATCCTTCTTCCTAAGCACTATTATTTTTTATGCATTGGTGCAATGGACAATATAGAAAAGTCTTTGAATGCAATGTTGATAAGCCAGCTGGTCACCTTCTACTGTCAACCCTCCCCCCCAGTTTAGACGCCAGATCATTCTTTTTTGGGTGGCCTGGGGAAGTGGTTTACAGTGGTAGGCAGAAGGTAGGGCAGTGTGGCACCTCAAGGCAGCAATTCTCAACCAGGCTGCTATGGCACTAGGGGGGTTCTGTGAGATTCTTTTAAGGCTGCTGCAAGATATCAGCACCGTTAGGCAGGCAAACACCTAAACAAAATTCACAAGATAAACCCAGAGAATTCAAACAGCAATCTATAGTGTCAAAAACAATCCAACTGACTGTGGTCTGATTTCTTTGCAGCAAAAGAACTACTCTGTTTTCTTGTTTTTTATTACAGAAAAATAAGAATGAAAATGAGGAACTGGCATTTTCTAAGGGATCTCTCAAGGAGTCAAGAATCACTGCCTGAAGAGACCAACTGGTTCAGACAGGGGTAAATTTTCTTAGGCAACAACATACTTCATCTGATGTTGTAATGTGGTTTGTAACCCACTTAGCTAGCAGCTAGTTGATAAACTAAGAGTAAGCCATGAATTGTTTGCTATACCTTTTACATGAAAATGTGCTGTTCCTCTATTCAGCAGAGTATCACTGCAGTTGCATGCAACTAATTAGAGAAACAGCATTCTGCAATGTAAAAGCTGTAGCAAGCTGATGGAGCACTTCAACAGTTTTGTGTAGTGTATACTACAGCTATACATGCTCCTAGATAGCTTGCAAGCCCTCATCTTCACAAGGGGTTCAGAAATCTTACCCTGCCAGGTATCTGGATTCTACTATATACCAAAAATACACTTTTCTCCAGCTATCAGAGGAGCACGGAGAAGCCGTACAATTTCTCTCAGGTTAGTTTTATTTCCATTAAACCGTTTAATCAAAAGGGAAACCTTCTCATTGCACAAATGGAGAAGATATATATTGAGATCCAGGATTAGGGGGAATTACCAAACATCTAAAGCAAAATCCATAGGGAGAAGACAACCACCACCCACAACTCCTAGTATAGTAAACCCTTTTTTGTTAATGTTAGCAATGGTTGTAAGTTTCCTAAAGGTCACACTTTACCTTCATTGGCACCTTTGCGTAGCTGTTTGTAGTTGCAAGACTGCTGTACAAGATCCAGCAGTGTCTTGGTGAGCTGTGCATCAGCCAGAGGATAAGCTTTGGGGTTCACTTCTGCCTCACTCTAGAGAAAGGAAATCAAAGTTACAGAAGGGGACAGAGGGAAGCTTTGCTTGGAATACTAATATCTGAACTCAGAACCAGAGGTTCAAGTCCTGCCAGGATCAATTGAGTTTTTTTGGGTTTTTTTGAGGATGTCTGTTCATGGCTTCTCTGGATGAAACACACTACTGTGGTCCTGTGTTTGGCACTGACACTGGTCAGTAAAAATGGTTCTCCCTTGGATCCTTGATCAAAATTTCCCCCTACACAATATTGTGCCATATTGTATACCAGTTCCACTCCAGATATACTTCAGTGATAGGTATGCAAGATAAACAACACAATTTATGAAGCACTGGACTAGGGCATCAGGGGTCCTGGTCTCCTGCCACCAGATGATCTTGGCCATGTCAAGGCCTAGGCCCTGAGAGCTATACCCCAAAAGCACAATACAAGACGAATGTTGCTACAAGTTTCCTTGCATACTCTCTTTCATAAGCAAGGAAGCAGGGAAAAAAGTTGTCAGCTTCTTGCACTGTTATTATTCCTAGTCAGCACTGGCCCAGGGAATAGAGCCTCCATGTACTGCTAGCCCTGTATTTCTGCATACCAGGAGCGGCCAAACTTCCCAACTCTTTTAGCCATACACTAAAAATCTTGACAAAACTTTCAGAATGTTGTGCTCCCAAGCCCCTGACCTTGGCACAGCTTTCCAGCTCAAGTAGCCATTTATCATTAAAGAGTTTCTTCAGGAGCTGCACATGATTTTGATCCATGGGCCTGGCTACCTCTGCTTTATGCCAACAGACAAGAGAAAGGCTGTTGGGCAGCAATTCTCAACCAAGGCGCCACAGCACCCTGGGGTGACCAGTGAACCTTTCAAGGATGCCATGGGGCGCTTGCTACAGTCTATTAAGTCTGCAAATACAATTCATCACATAAGCCCAGAGATTTCAAATGCAAGGTCCTTTCAGATTTACCCAAAGAACCTTGTCTATGTCCTTAGACCAACAGGACTACAATCAACAACCCAGCTCTTTGCAAAAGAAAAGCTGCTGTTATGCTCCTGGAGTCAAAGTTCAGAGTGAAAGCCAAGAGCTGGCATTTTCCAAGAGCTGCCTCCAGTCCGTCCAGCTGCACGGAGATGAAACATTTTGAACTACTGGCTTAGCTAATAAACCAGTAGTTACGCCCCCTCACCTCTCCTACACCGGGAGGAAACTCAACAAGAACCCCCTTAGCAGGAGAGTGAGGGCACTGCATGCAGGCACCAGAACAGAGTGCTTAGGGGTCGGGGAGATCAAGCTGCAAGAGGAGAAAGGCTCAGTATGCGCGCAACAGACACGCGGGAAGCGCGATGCGGAGGCAAAGGGACAAAGGAGCCACGTGGGGCTTTAGGGGCCTGTTTACCCACGCACGTGGCGGCCTGCCTCGTGTCCGCCCGCCGGCCCAGCTCCGATCCCACCGGCCCGGAGCTGCGTAGATCCGCTTCTCCCTCCCCACCCCTCGGGCCGGCGGCCTGGCGGGGCCCGGCGCTCGCATTCGGCGGCTGGAACGAGGTGTCTCAACGTTCAGCGTCCGCACGTGTCCGACCGCTCCCGCTCACCATGGCTGCGATCGGAGCCCCACGAGCCGCTCCCGCCAGGATGGATCCTCTCGGCCCGAAAGCTTCACGGAGGAGAAGCAGCAAGCTCAACCGCTCCCGGGCGTAGGCGAGACAAGTCGCAACCGGAAATGAGTCTGAGCTGAACCCGGGGGAGGCGGGCAGCAGAGACAATCGCGGATTAAAGAGGCAACGCGCGCGCGCTCGCTCTCTCTCTCTCTCTTTTTTTTCAAATTAGGAAAAAAAAACCCATATCACCCCTCCCTCCGAGTGCCCGGAAATGTCGTGGATGGCGCCCCCTGCCCGCGAGCGGAGCCTGGTACAGAAGAGAAGAGAACGCGGCTTTGCTTGCTGCTGGAAGGATCCTGGCAGTCACAGCCTCTTCACCGCCCTGCGCCAAACCGGGGTTTAATTGAGGTGTGGGAGGTGTGAGAGCCGAGCTTGATTTCCAGTGCAGAAAGCTAGGCTGCCTCACACAGCAAGGTACAGGAGACATCTAAAGTTGTTGAAATACTACCAATGCTGCCTGTGCATGATCCTCTGAATCCAGTGGGAAAGGAGACACACCAACGTTAGTGTCCTTATGCAAGCAAACACCACCACTAATGAGGTGATGATGACCATCCAACATCAACTTCATTGGGCTGACTGTATCATCTGGATGTCCATCTCCAGACTCCCCTAGGAAGTTTTATTCTCTCAGCTCAGTCAAGGTTTAGGCTCAAGAGGAAGTCAGAGAAAACACTTCAGGGATGTCCTCAAGTCCAGCTTAAAAAAATCTAACATCTATGTCCACTCATAGGAGACCATTGCCCAGGACCTCCGCAACTGGAGGAAGAGTCTGCTGCAGGGATCTTAGGGCTCTGAAACCTCATGACAACAACATGAGATGGAAATGTGGTAGTGGCAGAAACAGCGTGTTGCGGACCAAATCAAGAATCAAGAGCCACCCACCCCACACAGAAACACATGTCTAAGCTGCATTAGAGTCTGTTAATCCCAAATAGACTTCATCAGCCATCTTCAGACACACAAATAAGACAATCACAGAAGACAGTCATCCTTGGCTATGAGGGATTGCCAAAGAAGAAGAGGTACAGAAAGCTAGGCTCTTTCACACAGCCAATGATGCAAGGTACAATTTGGATGGATCTCACCTTGTTTTTCCAACAAGGAGATCTTTTGGACTGGGGCATCCTTTCCCAAAGTGGGAGGTGGGCACTAGTGACAGCATCCTGAAGAATACAGTGCAGAGCAATTCCTTGCTGTCCAGGGGATGGCTGTGGGGAATGGACACAATATGCCCTCATACTGAACACATCCTTATGTCTAAATATCTCAAGCCTTAGCCTATGTATATAGAGATACCTTCATGTCTGTGACTAAGTGTGTGTATATATAATACATACATAATATGTATGTATTATATAATACATACATAATATATAATACATGCACTTGCACATACACACATAAAGACCCTTATACATAAAGTCTTCTTTATATATAAAACATGCTGAGACTTGATTTTCAGAACAGTCATGCATGGAAGTCAAATAAGAGCTACGGTACATTGGCAAGTCAGGCTAGTGTTCTGTATCAGTTGATATGAGGGTTTGTCTTGATCCCTACTTACCAGTTTCTGCCTGAGTTTCCATATTAAAACAATTTAGAAATGGAGTTATTGCTGTATTTTCAGGAGACACAGAGGCACCCTTTTTGTTGGAACCCCTTCTTTTTCCTCCTTTAACCTGCAATATTTCACATATCTTTAACCTCTATTCTGTCTCCCCTATCCAGAAAGGGGTGACTAGTTTAACTTATTAAACAAATCCTAGAATCTAGAAGCAGGGCTGGAAGGGACCTCCAGAGATCATGTAGTCCAACTCCCTGCCTGAAGCAGAATCATCCATATTTAAATCATCCCATACAAACCATAATCTAAATTCTATATAAGACTGTTGTCAACCCTGACACAACCCAGACCTAACTTAACCTGCCAGGAATAAAGCAGGGAAACCACAACAGCCAACATCCTGAATCTATGAAATGTCAATATATGCTCAAAAGATCCTGGGCAGAGGACCACACCCCACTCTGCAACGGAAAGCAAAAACCTCCACAGTCCAATCATGGGGTAAAATCAGAACAATATGTATACTCAAATGTGGGTAGGGTCATTGCAACAATTCCTGAAGTGGAGAGTGAGGATGAGCTGGTAATTAGGCCACCAGCCTTCAACTTTGTGAACACCTGGATTCAAGTTCAAACGTGGCTACCAACTTTCTCTGTGACTTTGAGAAAATTTAAGTTGCCCATCTATTAAAAAAGGGATTACACTGCAGTGGCAGGCAATTATTTTGTGTGGAGGGCCGCCTACTGAGTTTTGGCAAGCCATCAAGAGCCATATGACAGGCAACCAGGGGCAGATACATTTTCATTTTCTAAATTTTTTAGGGGCCCCATGGGCAGTATAGAATGGCTTGGTGGGCCGCATCCGGCCTGTGGACCACATCTTGCCCACCTGGATTACACCATCTCCTTATTTCATGGAGGGCTTTGATGATCCAGATATTAACTAGTGTGAGATACTCAGATGCTAGTGGTGGAATCTGTTAAAGTACTGAAGAGAGAGAAAGTCACTAAGACGTTATGCCTCCTTAGTTATATCTCTCTCTTTGTTTGTTTCCTTACACCAAACAAACATATAACCTGTAGGCCATTTAACACTGGGCAGTCAATTTCTAAGCTGTCCTGATTGCTGAGAAACATAGTATTGTGAGACTTCCTTTTGGATCACTGGGCACAGAATCACTGACACCAGGAGATTAACTAGTAGATGTAGCCAAATGACTACCAAATGCAAGGCTTGCTTAAGTGTACTGATGCACTAAGCAAAGGATTCTTTATTTCTACTTACTCCAAGAGTGAAATGGTTGGCTGGGCTTTGAAAATTCATATAACAGTTTCTAGCTCGAGTCACCCATAGAACACAGGCTACATTGAAAGAATGCCAGCAAACACCATGTCAGGGTTTGGGTTTTGTTCTTTTTGCCCTCCTGCTTCTATCTCCCCCTTGGTTATTCTGCTCTTCAGGCTTCCTCTCTCCATTACTTCCCCTCTTCCACCCACTATTTTGAATCCTTTGTGTCTCTTTCCATCTGTCTCCCTGCTCTGCTTTCTCACTTCCTCTCTCATCTTCACTCCCTTTCTTTTCCACCACACTCTCTCTGCCTCTCCCCCCTATTTCCTGCTCTGGGCTTTTCACTTCCTCAGCTGATACCATCTGGACCTGTTTCTCTTCTCCTTGCCCCCTCTTCCCTTGGCTCTGCTGGAACTGTTACTTCTTTTCCCTCACTCTCTCCGAGGCTCTTCTGCCCCCGCCTCGATTTCCCTGTCAGATCTCCCTCCTGTGCCCTGTCTTCTATTGAAGGAGCCCTTATTGCTTCTCTGTGGGAGTTGCAGGGTAGGTGCCTGCTTCACTGCATGGGCCAATGCCCTTTACACTTTGCCCTTATGCTTTGGGGTCCTAGTCCTGGCTGCTGTAGTGGTGGGCTCAGGTACGAGTGCCACAGACAGACCGACCGGGATGTCTACGCCAGACCCGTCTAACACATACTCTCCCTCCACCCACACCCAAGGTGAACCTAAAACACTCAGGTCACTTCACCCCCCCCGCGCATGCGCAAGGTGTTCCGCCCTCGCGGCGGAGTTACTCCTCCCCGCTACCAAGCTACGCATGCGCAGGATTTTCCCCGTTGAACTGGTGTGGCGCTTCTCTGTCGGGTCGGCCCGCGGCGCCATGGAGGCTTCGCTGCTGGTCTGCGAGCGGTTGCACTCGCGCCATGACCCGCGCTGGCTGTTGCAGCTGCCGCCGCCTCTGTGCCTGGCCTGTGTCATCGAGGCCCTGGGCGACGGCGGCGCTTCGGTGCGGAGCGAGGGGGCTCGTGGCGTGTCCCGCTCTGTGGGGACGCCCTAGTCGTGCCCTCCCCCGCCTGCTGGTTCCTGCTGGTGCCGTGGCCGGCTTCTGTCACAGCCAGGAGCAGAGAGGAATGCTGTAGAGAGACAGCCTTGGGTTGAAGTCAGGCCCAGGGCTTGAGAGATCCAGAACTTGCAGGCCCATAGACCAGAGCTGTACACCTGGAGCTCCTCTGGGCCTGGCTCGCTTGATCCCAAGGGGATGGGGCAGCAGTTCTACTCCCCTGCATCCTAGTAGGATCCTCAGCAGCCTCTCCACACCTGTCCCCCTCAGCCTTGCCTCTTGCTGCCCATGTGATAGTCCAGTCTTTGGCCCTCACAGCCCAGCCCCTGGTGCTACCTGGGCAGGCAGGGGTGCAATGGGAGTTACCCAGGAGTTGAGCCCCCAACTGGGAGCACTAGTGCACTAGCCTCTGGTATTATCAGCCCCATAGCCAATAACACTGGTTCCAAAATTAAGGGGTGCCTGCACCTGCCCCATCAGCCCTGGGGTGAGCCCTGCCTGTTCATCCCTGAAGTGAACCTGAGGTTGGTTTGGTTTTGTTTTTAACCCCCAGCTGGTGCGAAGGAAGCACGTGCTGTCCTGCTTCCGTGACATCCTGGCCTGGCACGCGGTGCCCGTCATCCAGCTGCTGGCTCAGGACGAAAGGGTGTGCATCCATTTTATAGGAACCCTGTTTGGTAAGAGCCACCCCTTCAGACAGCCTTCAAGGTAAAGGCAGATCTGATATTTGCATTTCTAGGCCAGGCAGGAAGATCTGAGGGTTTCCTTTGCCCCCATGGTCTTGGTTCTGTACTCTGCCTTACAGCGGTCTGTTAGGAGAATTTCCTTGCCCCCTAAGGAAGACCCTGCACTGGTTTGTTTATTCAGAGCAGGTTTGTTATGTTCTGTACTCACTTAGGAGATAGAACCAGCACGCCCATGGTTCCTTCTGGTTCCTTTCTTGCTATGGAGTAGAGACTCTTGTTCTCATGTATGTCTCTTTCCAGAATGCAAACCCACATGATGCCTTTTCATACCATTTAAAATTTGTAGACCTTAAAGCTGTAGGAATAACACCTTCATTCTCATTGGGGTCAGCAGAGTATTGTGCGGGATGAAGGGATAAAATTAGTCTCTGTGGTGTTTGCCTAGTTCTTTGACCTTTTTGTTTCTCACTTGTGTCACAGCCAAGGGTGGAATATGGGCAAAAATATGGACAAAGATACAGAAAAAATGGTGGCCTGCTGTGTGATAGAATACTAAAACAAAGGCAGGGTGGTGCATTAAGTTCCCAATGAATAGTTGGTTCAGTTAATATTTAATTCCCTGCACTTACCTAGATGCCTCCCAAACATTGCTTCATGTTCTTGCTCTTTCTAGGAAAATACATCTGAAGTCAGTTCTTGCTTCTAATATTAGTGGTCTTTTTCACAGTGCATACATTTTTGCATACTGTGCTGTGCATGAGGAGGGAAGTGCTGCTGTAGCTTTAATAATCGGAGTTAGAGATTCATAGATGTTAGGGTCAGAAGGGACCTCAATAGATCATCGAGTCCGACCCCCTGCATAGGCAGGAAAGAGTGCTGGGTCTAGATGACCCCAGCT
>JAGPOW010001296.1:52374381-52464683 GCA_030014935.1 Caiman crocodilus
CCCAGTGAGAGCCTTGTCCTGCCCCTCACTTAGGAACACTGAGGCAAAGAACTCATTGAGGAGTTCAGCCTTGTCCCCCCTGTCCGTCACCAATTGCTTATGCCCATTTACTAGAGGTCCTATTCCACCCTGGGCCTTCTTTTTACTCCCTATATATCTAAAAAACAATTTTTTGTTATCCTTAACTCGGGATGCCATCTTCAGCTCCATGGTAGCTTTGACCTGTCTAACTGCCTCCCTACAAGCGCGAGCAGGGAAGGTATACTCCTCTTTAGTAATCTCTCCCCATTTCCACTTTTTATATGCCCCCCTTTTTGCCTGTAGGCTGCTCTGAATTTCTCTGATCAGCCAAGGAAGCCTCTTGGCCCCTTCCCCCCTTTTTCCCCGCATCGAGATCATCTCCCTCTGTTTATGCTGTTTATCCCAGATGTTTATGCTGAGCCCAGTTTGTGCGCTTGATCCTCTCCAAGCATGGAAGGAGCCTCTGCCCAGAAAGCTTACAGGAAATTCTGATCTAGATACAGCAGATGTTGCCCTAAACACAAATGAAGACCCAAATATTTAATTTTAAATTTTATTGCATTTTTTTTAAATATCCATTCCCTGCATTTGGATAAGCTTATGGTTGAAAGGCTTTGGGGCAGGGACTGTCTTTTACTTATTGTGTGCTTGCATAACACAGAACAGCAGGATCTTGATTCTCAATAGGAAATCTGGCATTGCCATAATAATAAGGCAATACCTGCTGAAGAGGGGTTGAATGAATGAAGAGTTTGTGGGAGGCTGTTGCAAAGGTCAAATGAATCATTGTGGAAGGCGGTCTTACTAGAAAATAATCTGGGAAAAGGGCTAAAATTAGGAGGGAGTTAGAGGACAAATGTAGGCAGAAGCAGCTGTGGAGGAGGAAGATGCGAGTGATCAGAAGAGCGGAGGTGTAGGCTGTTGTGTGGTGAAGGACTGGGATTAGGGAGCATGTGTAGCTGGAATTTCTTGAAGAAACTGAAAGGAAATTTATACTACAATATTCAAAATACAGCTCGTTGATTTTATTTCAAGATGCAAGAAGATAATTTTTGGAGGGATTGGGTTAAAATAGAATGTAAAACTGGTTTCTCCACACCCATTGTCATAGAATTGCTCTGCTGGTTACGTGTTTGATGGGAGGGGGACTTTCTCCTTTTGGAACATCAGAATCACAGTGCTGGACTATGTTCATCTATAGACATGATTTGGTATGTCAAAAGAAAGGGTTCTGGACCAGCTTAGATTAGGGTGTTGACCACTGTAAAATACTGTGGTACAATGAGTGAGAAGACTAATTTGGTAGAGCCAGAGGTGTGACAGAGGTTTAATATAATGTGCTAAATCTTAAATTCCAGCTGTGAATGTTTAAGTTTGCATGGAACACTGTTGTAACTACAAACTCCATTTAATTCCTATAATAATCTCCACTGGCACTTGAAATTTTAATACCCATGTTTCAATATGGCCTGGGCAAGACCTTTGGGAACTTTCCCAAAGGTAAGCACGGTGAGCAAACAGAGTTGTTCATGCAAGGAATGGATGTAAGACTGAAAAGGTCTACCTTGCAGCCAATCTCTAATTTCTGTGGTCCTTGGGAATGCGTTAGGTGTGTCCTGGAAAGAACTTTTGTGGCGTAGATTTCATAATATCACTTATAGATACTCTAGCATGTTGATGCAGGTAACATATGTATCTACATAAGTAGATCCAAATATTTCAGCAAAAATCATACAATTTTTTACATTATGCTTTCTAAAAATAAAAACACAACAAGCTGGTGGGAGATTGCAAGGTAGGCTGCACACTTCAGCTACTCATGATTGGATATTGGGTGCCCCTGGCATTACAGGAGTAACATCCAGTTTGTCCTGCCCATGGAGTTAGGTTGGGTCCATGTGAAGCAGAGTAAATAAATGGGGAAAAGAATCCTGAAAGATCCCCAGCTGCTTTTAAAGTTAGAGACCACAGCACTGACTATCAGATACAGGGATATGTTATGTGACTGTCATTTATCTGTGGGTTGATTTTTCAGGGATGTTGCATACTGGGGAAGACAACAGTGCACTGGACCTGTCCATTGAAGGTGAAAGAAAGATCCTGAGTCTCAGTCCCTGATGCTTTGAGAAAGGGAGTCTATATCAGCTGAACAATTTCACGTCTATAGGGCAGCTGCTGTCTTCACTGCTGGGGGTGCTTTGAAAGCCTGTTCAGAAGGGGGTCAGAGTGCAGGGAAAGGGGCTTCAAATATGAATATTTCCTCTATGTGCCGTAATTGTCATGTGCTTGATTGTAGACTTGAAATCAATGGCTTTTTTCCATTGACTTCAAAGGATTTTGAATCAGGCTCCCTAGCTGTGCAGGTGTTTCCCTTCTAAAAATTTAAAGAGCTGGACTAGGACAATGACCAGTTTATTTTACAGAGAGTAACCATTTTCAGTCACTAGTGACATGGTCTAGATTTGAACTGGTGACGAAGAAATTAAAAGCCTCTACTTCATTACCAGTCCTCTGAAACATGCATGCGCTCAGACCAGAAGTTTAACTTTGTGGTGTCTACTTGTGAAGATTTTTATAGATCCATGGAGTTTAAGCAGGTGTCATAGTAAACACATGCAGCAAACTTTAGGTCAGGTCAGCAGAAGCTTGGTTTATTAGAGAATGCATTTTGGACAGACTCATACACAATTGGAGAATTGTGAAGAGATCTGACCTCGTACAACAGGTGAGGTGAGTTCATATAGAAAATATGACATCATAAGCATAGCTACGACATAACTTATCAGCATTTGCCATGACTTTGTTAGTAAAGCACATGTTTTCCATTTATGATTATGTTATCAAAAAAAAAAATTTTTAGGGTCTTTCATCTAACTTGCAGTCTTAGGGGTCACTTCCCATTTTGGGCTGACTCAGCAGGCTGGTTTGTGGTTACTTTTGTGCTAAGCTTTTGTTTTTTACTAGACTAGGACAGGATAGTCCCAGTCTTGTGTTAGCCTGGCGGTTTTGGGTCATGTCCTTTTGATTCCCCCATAGCCTAAGCTGAATACATGGGGTTTTTTTTTGCATTCTTACATATAATGGAAATTCAACTCCATTTTTCCCTTCTTCCACGAGGAAAAAGGGTAATTAATGGTCTAAAGGCATAAAAAATGGCTTTGGTTGCTGGACAGACTAATTGACAGAAGAGGTCATGTAGATTTCTTACTGGGAAGGCAGCTCTCTAGCTTCATGCATCTCACTTGTTTTACTTAGAAAAGCCCTTGATTATTGACATCTAATAAGAGTAGTACCCTGTTAATTTCTACTTCTGTTCTTTCAGTGGAACAGATGGAGTAGAGATTTCTTGCAATTGCAATGAGCTAAGAATAACAACTCTTAATTGAGGCAGAGGTGATGGAAAGGTATAAAAGCACTCAAAGTTGTAGGGATACCAGGTTGTAGAAATAGGGCTTAGCCTGAGGAATGACCACAACTGGCATAAATTATTTTTATATTATGCCCATGTCTGAAAGCAGATGTGTCTACCATGAGATTAGGGCTTTTTACATGATATTTAGAGATTGTTAGCTATTCTGGCCTAGACTTGGAACATATTTTTATAAGAGATTTTTGTACTATGGGGATTTTGCTCTTCGCGTTATTTATTGAAGGTCTCTGTGATTTAAGCAAGGGACTTGCTCTTTCTCATTCTGGTTTATCTCATTTGCTTGATAAGCCTAAGGCATGGCTGTTCAGCTGGTGGCCCATGGGTTACATGCCGCTCCTAGGCTCTGAGTCCAGGCATTGCTCCCCCTATTGCTCTCCTGTTGCTGCCAGAGTCTCTGGGCTCCTGCTATCTTCTCCAACCTCTGTTTCCTGCCCCACATTCCCAGGGGCAGGGCAATGCAGTCCACATGGCTAAGGGAGCTTGCTGACAGGAGTTTAGGGGGCCTGAGAACTCTATGCAATGTGTGGCAGCAGGGGGTGCCTGGCATGTAATTTGTGCAGTGTGGGACCTGTGGCTCCCAGCCATGCAGAAGTTGGACAGCCCTGTTCTAACGCATTCAGTTGTCTTGAATGACTTGAAGGTCATTTCCACACAGAATGTACTGTGCTATCATGGGCACAGGATTATTCTGACATCAATAGAGAATGATCAAACTGGGGGAATGGGTGGATGCCAGAAATAATAGCAAAGGGAATCCAGGTGTCACCCTGCTGTATCAGCATTGGCATGGTCTAATGAAAGCTGCTGTGAAGGTTCCTTGTGCACTTGCTTACATTCTAAATAAACATTACTATATGATATTGATCCTGGTTCCTCTGTGCAGTGCTGGTGATGCTTGTCATGAAGCTGAAGTCAGAGCAGTACATACACTATGTGTTGGATGAAAGCCAGAAAGAGGTCAGTGCTGTTTCTCTGCCTTACCACGGTTCTTTGAGTTTGAATCTGAGGGATTGTGAAGTTAGGTTATTTTGTGACTGGGCCCATAGAAGTGTCCTGTCTTTGCCCTTTTGAGCACCAGTAGCAGGTGGGGTTGCCTTTTCATTGCTGACCTCCGCCCTGGTACTTTTCTGATCATTTTTACAATACTGTGGCTGTGGGGCTTCCTCTGTGGTTTCTCTTTTGCCTCCATTACTGCAGCAGCTATGTGAGCAGGCTTCCTGCTTTGGGGGCCACCTTCTATGAGAGTGTGGCACCAGGGGAAAACCCAGGAGTTAGGACATTGGAACTGTATTTAGAAAACTTGAGGGTTCTGTCCAGGAAGAATTGTCTGGATAAATGGAGACCCTTCCCTCGATTTATCTTAAACAGCTAAGTGGATGCCACTGAATGAGAAGGTCCCTCTTTAAGAGGGATGCTTCCTCTTTTGCATGCATTTCCCATGTTGGGCTGCATTCTCACTCGTTTCCTTTTCTTCCCTCTGTATTATCCAGTTATACAAACCAGCCACCATGAGAGGCAGTCTGCCCACATTTATTCTCCTGGGCAAGCTGGCTGATGCTATCCCAGTTTTTGCTGATATGTTAGTGATTGCACATGGTGAGTATGAGGGAATGTGCTTCATGGTAGCATTGTGTGGCGCTAGCAAAAGTGGAGATACACGCATGCTTAACTAAGTAACTTTCTCAAGATCACAGAAAATATGTGGCAAAGACAGAAATTGAACCCAGCTTACCTGTCTCCTCTCCCTGCCTGTCTGCTCAGTGAAGGCCAGCCTCAATGAACTGTAAGTCACAGTTGTCTGGCTTGGAGGAGATGGGCATTTAGTTTCCCTCCAGTTCCCATGATAGGGTTGTTGAGGTGATGCTGCTTAACTTCTGAATGGAAGATGGGAATTTGCAGTGATGATGTACCTTTGTGTGGCTCAGCAAGGAGTTCCACAGATAATTGCTACTGTGTTTCTGCTCAGAGCATCACAGAGGGGATCAGAGTCACAGAAGAAATCCCAAAATATTTGACTGGACTAAGGGAAGAAGTCAACCAGCATGCATAGAACTATGCCAATAGTTTTTGGAGTCTTCTGAAGTGGACTGGCTGATTTAGAAATGGCAGGTCCCTGTGTTTTCTGACACCAATCCCATTTATTGTTCACTGCTTTAGGTAATTTAGTGGATCACTTGTTGACAGGCTTGATGTACCCCAATGAGGGTGTAAAGGCATCTGTCTGCTATCTGTATGGCAAGCTGTACTCTTCCTCCATCGGTGCAGATAAGCTCTCGGTGCACTTCACAGAGAAGCTGTGTGGCCTCTTTCTAGCTACCCTGGGGAATGCACAGACAAAGGAGCTGCAGATTAATTGCATGGGTAAGACACAGCTGAAAGATCATAAGGTGGAGAGGGTTCTTCACTGGTAGATTTGAGATCTTACTGTGTGCTTTACTTGGGGTGATTCCATAGAGCTTTGTGAAATAGCAGCCTGCAAGCTAGTTGGATTGTTGTGGAAGGGGAATGAATGTGTCCACAGCTGCTGATCTCTTCTGTTCTCACACAGTAATCACAAGCCCCAGCCAGCTTCATTGCTGAATCCTCCTGGTACCCACAAGGGAACACCACCCCTTGACACCTAGGCCAGGCTTATTACTGGAATCCCCACAGTAATTACTGATAAAATGCTTTAAGTAAATGTGATATCTTTTATTAGACCAACTCAATAATTGGAAAAATTGTTCTTTTCAAGCATTCAGGCACAAACACTTCTTCAGGCATGGGGAGAGTCTGCTGGTATTTGTATGCTCTCCTTAAACTTGTAAAGCTTGTAAAGAATATTTTTTCCAGCTATTTAGTTGGTTTAATAAAATATTTATTTACAGTTATAAAAATTTATCCCAAAGAACTTTGTCTGCCTATGTCCTTAGACCAACACAGCTATAACCAACACCATAGTTTTTGCTGTCACTTTCATTTAAGTCCCACAATTTGCATCGTGGCATGACCTGTCCCAATCAGTTGTCCTAATTTTTCTAGAAATATAACAATCCTTTGCAGCAAACACTGGCAACCTGTGGGCTGGATCTGGCCTGCAAAGGTCCAACCTAGCCCATGGCAGAACTGGCAATCAGGTAGCACAGCTGTGCCACAGATATATGCCACCAATGCCAGAGAGCCAGGGTACAAGCTGTGGCCCACAGCAGCCAGAGGTAGCTAATCCCTGCAGTATAGTGACTGATTTCAGAGACAAGACTTTATGAGGTGGCAGGACTGAATCTGAGGAATGGGACCTTCACAGTAATGGGGCTTCTTGTTCAGGTTAGAGCAGAGGTCATTCCTTTCAAAGTTGCTGGACAGTGTAGTCAGAATCATTGCTCTGTGTAGAACAGTGATGTCATATAGGATCTCAGCCTTGCTCCCACAGCTCATGTGCAAGCTGCACTATGGTCTCTCTCTCCTCTTTAGAAGGTGAATAGCAGTCTGATTGCCTTGCAAACCTACTAAGTCATTTACATGTATAGATGCTGACTCCTTTCAAAGTTGACTGTAATAGCCTTGGCTACACTGCTTCTGAACTCACTCTGGAGCATTGCCTTTGAAGTCTCTCAGTTATGATTTACATCAGTATTCTTAAGTGCAGAAGAATTAGAGAAGTGGGAATGTTAAAGGAAGAGGGTGTGGGGAGCATGTAGCTTGAATGGATAGTAGTAGGAGTGAAGGGCTGATGGTAGGAAGTAGTAGAGGGAAGAACTGGTTTGTGGGTCACTAGCTATAGATGGGGAGACACAGTGGGTTTTGAGCTGCATTTCAACAAGAGATTGGAGATGAGAGCTCAGGCAGGAGGAGTGGGACAGGCAGTTCCAGGGAACTGGTACAATTGCAACTGAAAGGTTCACCCAATATGGAAGGGAATAGGAAGTGAAGAGGGAATGGAAATAGCAAAGGGAATTGGCAGTATGGAGCATTACATACTGAAGTGATGAATCATGGAGGCACATGGGGACATGGTCAGAAAAAAGGCCCTGAATGTGATCAGAGAGAATTTATAGTGTGTATGGATGTAGGTAGGAAGGTCACTGGCTTGGTGAGGCAAGGACATGATGATGTGGTGTTTTGTAACCCTCTGCACCCCTAATGTACAACTTGCTTTTTTCCCACTCTTCCTTTGCAGGTTTGCTAAAGGAGCTGCTGAAATCTGATCACTTAGTATCAATTATTATGAGTAGTTCAGGAAGAGAGGCAGATTCTGAAAGTGCCAGTTTGTTAGAGGGAGAAAACCCCTTGCCACTGGTGCTCAAAAAGGTAAGCACCAAAGATGATATGCCATCTTATAACATGCTGTCCAACTTGCCAGCAGGTCAGGTTGCCCCTTGCTCTGAGATGGGTTATCGTTAGAGACAAAGAATTTGCCATGGTGCTATCAGGACCTTTACTTCAGCTACTGAGATACTGTGTCCCAACAGCAAATATGAAAGCTAGATTCCACCCCTCCACCCCGTAATGCACCAGTTGTTCAGTGTGCACCACAGGTGGCTAGAATTTTTCTCATCCCAACAGGTGTTCAATTTATTCTCTGAAGCATGAGGATCAAAATATCTCTTGCAAGCATAAGCACCATTAAGTGCAATACAAAGACATTCTTATTCATTAAGTTCTTTAATGATATTTTTTAATCCTGCCGAGTTATTTTCCTCAGTGTTGCCTTGCAATGGTGAGTTTCACTGATGAGTTAGGTGTTTCTGAAAGAAATATTTCTTTTTACCTGTTTTAAATTTTGGTCGTTTCCAAGATCTTTCTTGGAGTTTAGGGGTGTTTTTTTATTAATCAAATTATGAGATCATAGGAATAGGATCATAGGAAAGTAGGGCTAGAAGGGACCTCATAAGGTCATCTAGTCCAGTCCCCTGCTCAAGGCAGAACCATCCTTGACTAAAACTTCCCAGCCAAGTGTCTGTTTAACATGCTGTTGAAAATTTCTAGGGATGGAGATTCCATAATTTCTCTAGGTAACCTGTCCCAATGTTTAGCCACCCTCATAGTTAGAAAGTTCTTCCTAACCTCCACCCTAAATTTCCTCTGAGGCCATTTGTGGCCCTTGTTCCTAGTTTTGTCTCCTACTGCCTCAAAGAAAAGTTTATCTTTATCCCCTGTGTAATCTCTCTTCAGGTATTTGAAGACTCTTATCAAATTCCTCCTTAATCTTCACTTCTTCAGACTAAACTGTCCTAGTTCTTTCAGCCTTTTTTCATAAATCATGTTTCTGGGGCCTCTAGTGATTTGGATTGTTCTCTGCTAGAGTCTTTCTACACTTTTCTTGAATTGTGGAACCCAAAACAGAACATAGTGCTCTGGGTGTGGTCTTACCAGTGCCAAATAGAGCAGAAGAATCATGTCCCTTGATTTGCAGGTAACACTCCTTATGCATGCAGTCCAGTATGCTGTTGTTTTTTGGGTTTTTTTTTTGCAACAAGAGCCCACTGTTGGCTCATATTCTGCTTAGTAGGGGTGCACCGATAGAGGTTTTTGGGTTGATACCAATGGCCAATTTTTAACGAGCCATATTGGCCGATACTGATCTGATTCTGATATGCAGCAGGACAACTTGGAGAGCAGCATCTGGCTGGTAAGTCTGTTGTGGGTGAAGGGATGGGGAAGAGAAGGGATCTAGGGGGGACAGATCAAGGCCCCCGCAGCAAGGGAGGGAGAGGAAGTGGGGTTGGGGCAGGCTCTCCCCTTCCAGGGCGGGGCATGGGACAGAGTTGCAGTTCATTCGGGGGGTGTGGGGAGGAGGTGGGGGGGGTGCTGTCGCTGTTGCATGCACCCTGGGAGGGCATGGGGGTCGTGCATGCAGGGTGAGGGTGGGCTGCTGCTGCGGACTGAGGCCAGGGTGGTGCTGGGCTATCCTCAGTGGAGGCTGGGCTGGGCTGAGCTTGGGGTGGGCAGTGGTGGCATTAGGAGGGAGAATTGGAGGAACTATGGCAAATGTTGGGGTGGCTGTAGCCCCCCCATTCCTCATAGCTCCTCTCCCAGTGCCATCGCCGCACAGCCTGATCCAGGCCTCCCACTGGCAAGAGTCCGGTGCAGCCCCAGCCCTCGGTGGCAGCCTGCCCTCGGCCCATGTGCAGATCCAGGGCACCCCCCCCACAGGCCTGCTCAGGATGTGCGTAGCGGCAGGAGCTGTGGCCCGCTCCCCGTTGCCCTCTGGATGAACTGTGGCTCCATCCCATGCCCTGTCCTGCCTCAGCCCTACTTCCACTCCCTCCCTCAGAGTGGGAGCCTCGATCTGCCCCCACCACGCCCCTTCCCTTCCCTTCCTTTCTCTTCCCTTTCCCCCCAACAGACTTACTATCTGGATGCTGCTGTCTATGCTGCCAGGCCTTGCTTCTGGCTGTCTGCCTGCTGTGCTGCAGCGTGCCTGCACAAGGCATGTATTGGCCACATTATTGGCTACATCAGAGAAAAAAAATGTTGCTAACTGATGTTATTTTCCTTGTATTGGTGCTTATCCAATATAGGACCAATGTACTGGTATACCTCTACTGCTTAGGGTCCAGTATAACCTCCAGGTCCTTCCCTTCAGTACTGCAACCTAATCAGTCATTTCCCAATATGTATCTGTGTGTGCAATTATTCTATCCTAAGCATAGGACTTTCTACTTACCCTTGTTGAATTTCATTTGATTGATTGCAGACCATTTCTCCAGTTTATCCATGTCATTTTGGATCCTAGCCCTACGTTCCAGCTGGTCTGCAACTCCACTCTGCTTGGTATCATCTGCAAATTTCCTAAGTGTATACTTACTTCCAGTGTATACCCATCATCCAGATCATTAATGAAAATGTTAAATAATCCTGGACCCAAGCCAGACCCCTGAGGAACATCACCTGATACCTAAACATTAAGCTGTTGATGACTACTCATTGACTGTAGTGAATCAACCACTTGTGTATCCACTAGGAACTAGTACTTGGAACTAGTTTGTATTTCCCTAATTATAGCATTTACCATATATATATATATATATATATATATATATATATATAGCATTCTTCCCCTTCCTGTTTTTGCTTTTCCACAGGTGTTGCTGTCCAGAGATGAGACATTACAGGTGGCAAGCACTCAGTGTATGGCTGCTGTCCTGGTGCATTCTCCAGTCAAATATGCTCCTGCCTTTATCCATGCAGACATTCCAGGTGAAGAGACAGTAATCCCTTGTAATTCCATAGGGTTTGTCACCCACAAGTCTCAAAGCACTTTGCAGGTTGTACTTGTCAGTGTAGTTCTATGGGATGAAGCCAGCTCAGAGGGAATCTGTGGAAGCAGCCATTCTGTACCATCAGGAATACTCAGCATTGAAGGATGAGTTTGGACAAACTATAGAAGGAGGTTTAGGAAGACAGAATGTCTGGAGTGGTAATTTGGGTAGATCAACTTCCACAATTCCTTTTGCAAAAGGTGCTAGGGGATTTTTTTTAAATCTGTAATTGACCTCATATTTCGTCTGAAAGATGTCATTTCCAGTTGCACCATGTGGCTGGCAACATAGTGAAATTATAGGCCCCCCAGTACTCAGAGCACTCTATCAAACTGCTAAATATTTTTCACAGTATCTAGCTTTTCTTTTTAAGTTGTCTGTCCAAGGACTGACGGTTCCATCCCTCTTTAGATTGGGTATTTTGAGGAGATTTCAGCCCGTGGTATCAGACCTGCAGAACCCAGACACAAACCAGTTTCTGCATTGAATTAAACCCATACCATTCATGGACTTATGTGGGATTATGTTCAGTGTGTAATTCAGCTCAGCATTGGGCCCAGGAAGCAGACCCAGGCCGATATAATATTTTAATTTTCGTTGCCCCAGAAAAAATGAATCGTGTTGCTTTTGTATGGCCCCTTCTTTGGCTATATAAAAGTTTGGGAGGGAGGGTTAGTAGAGCTGTGACAAAGCTACTTACTAACTATATGCTGGAAGGACCATCTGCAAGCCTTCAGGAGTTGTTTTATATTGAAGATGGTATTTCCATTATCATTTCCTTTCTCACTTTCTCTCTGCCTTCTCCACAGGTTGTACTGCAGCTCTTCTCACTTAAGCTGAAGAAAGCCAGCAGCTCTGTTGCCAGTACTAGCTGTTCTTGTTAGTTTTCTTGTCCCTCTTTCCTCAAATCTAGGAGTAATTTTTCCATGCTGTATTCAGGTTCTCTTTTCCCTGGGGTTTTAATTTTTTGTGTGTTTGCAGAGTTCCTGTTTGACTGCCTCTCCTGCACTAGTGAAGTTCTCATCTGGTCAGTTTATTGCTGCCTGCTACTTCTAACGGAGGAGTGGCTTTTTTTTTCCAAGTGTCACACAGTTTATGGTAGGTGATTTCTGACCTGACAAAGTTATTGCAGTATTATATATATCGTCATGTGTACAAGCACCCATTGGGTGGACTTGGTACCTCTGACATTGGGGTGGGATTGCAGAACCCTTTCCTGTAAGGTCACTGTCACAGGGCACTCCGGTGGCCCTGTGCCTGCAGAGGAGGAGAACTGCCAGAGGGGAAGCCCTAGCAGAGATTAGGCAGTACAGCTGCAGGTTACCGGGGCAACCAATGAAGTCAGCTGACCCTAGGGCGCAGCTTGGGGGGTGCATAGACCCCAGCCCAGAGAGGGGTATTTTGGGAAGCCCAGGTGGGGCACAGCGAGCCCAAAGGGGAGGGGCTGCATTGTAGAGCCCCAACAAGGGGCTGCTTTGAGAAACCCAGAGAGGGGACAGTGTTGAGGAGCCCAGGAGGGGCCACGCTGGGAGGCCTGAGAGGACAACGTTGGAGCTTTGGGAAGCCCAAGTTTGGGCACTGGGGGCCCCTGATAGGGGGCAGCATTGATTTAGAAGTCCAAGTTGGACACAGAGAACCTCGGGAGGGGGTGCACTAGCATAGAAACAACAGCAATTCCATCTGTGAGGCTTGGGCTGCGGAATTGAGGAGGAAGGAGCTGCAGACAGCGCTCCCTAGTGGAGGGGCAGTAGAAGGGCAGCCTCCCGCCAATTAACCAATTAACATCAAAGATGTGGCTGACGAGATAAGGCGGGTGGTTACCCAGAGACAGGTACAGGGGCCATATTGAGGGCGGCCCCGAGGCGCACTGTCACAGTCACTCATTCCAAATCAGGATGACGGTGACTGGAAATTATTCCTGGCTGAGGACTTCTGTGACATGAAAGTGTGAGAGTTCAGTCTAGTTCCTGATGGGCCTGTGCTAACATTACAAAGACCAACATCCTGTTTGGCCTTTGTGGTGCCTTTGCTGGGTGTCTCTACAGAGAGGACAAGGACTGACTAAACTATTGAGACCAAATTCTCTTCCTGTCTCCAAATGTGACTTTCCGAAATGGAAGGGGAGGCAAGTTGGCAGGCAGGAGAGTATCTGGTGTATTCTGTGGTGCCATGGTATTTGCAAGTCCCTTTCTGGATTGTTGGTCTGTGTGTGTGAGAGCACACTCCTTATTACTCCCCTTCCATGTTTGCAGGCATTGAGTCTCTGGTGAGAAGTCTCAGAGAGATCCTGCTACTGAACAATGTGGAGCTGCACAAGCAGGGGCTCCTGCTATTCACTGAAATACTGAAACGGTAATGGTCCGCCTTCTGGCTCATTCATGCAGATGTTGCTATGCAGATGTTGAGTGCAAGTAGGGGGTAAGGGCAAGGCATGGTTCAGTAAAAAGGGGTCTAATGGAAGACTTCAGATAAAACTGTCTTGTGTAAATCACACATATGACCACCAGTGAGTGTAGTCTTCCTGGCAGCATCAGCAGGAACCAATGGATTATGTTAGACCCCTTCTTTGGTATTAAACAGGCTCTCATTTTCACTTGTGTTGCATTCAGGTAGAAGAGACACACTGGGCTGGAGTATCAGTGGTACCCATCATTCTCTTTTCTTACTTTCTGCTAAATGTTAACATATGCTGATGTAAGTGCTGAATGCATGTATCCCAACGGTACTGACCACTGCCTGTTTACTTGCCCTCTACATGTATATTGTTATACTTGAGATGCCTATGTACTTGTTTTTGTCCCTTCCTGTTGGCCTGTGACCCTAACCCCTAGGACACGCAATAAAAAGTATATCCCTCACTGGCTGTAGTGATTGTTCCTGACACTGCAGGGGTTTGTGGAAGTAGTGGGATTTACTTTATATTGAGTGTCCTAGGGGTTAGGATCACAGGCCAATGGGAAGGGCCAAATACAAGTACATAGGTATCCAAAGTACAAAAACATAGACTTAGAGGGCAAGTATACAGGTGGTGGTGAGTACTGCTGGGGTACATGCATTCAGCACATAGGGTCCTCTGCCCACCTCCAGAGGTGTCTCCAAGAACCAGCCTTTAGTTCAGAGTTGCTTTGTGCAGGTCTGTAGGTCGGGAATCATGCACAGTCAGTCTGTAGCTCATCTATGCTGTGCAGAGGGTTCCCTCTCCTCAGTCCATCTCACAGCAGGCACCACATATCATCCAAGTTTTGTGGCACATAGCCAGCCAAGGCTCAGAGGTCACCACCTCTTCCTCCTACCCCCAAAGTTTTCTGGGATTTGCAGTCCAGCAGCAAGGCACTACAGGGTTTCTTGGCACTTCTTCCTGCTTCCAGGTGCCTCTGGAATTTGTAGTTCATGGTCAGTCAGCCAGCCTACACAAGGTTGCTCCCCTTCTGTCACACACTTTCTCCGGGCCCAAATGATGTTGCAATACATTGTATTGCAGTTCTGTTTTTACTGTTTGAATAAGTCAGCAGAAATCCCCCTCAAATCAGTCAGTGAAGCTTTTCCTCAAAGGGACTGTTGTTTGAAGCAGATGTTAAGCACATTTTTAACAACATCAGAGAGCTAAGAGAAACACTTGAGGTCTTGTGTAAATATCATAATCCCTAACCAGGCATGGACCCCAACCCACCCAAGGGGCATTCCCCCACCCTCTGTCCAACTTGCTGTTCTTAGCTCTTGCCTGGGTCTTGGGTGCAGAAGTGTGGGGTGATGAAATAGTGTGCTGCACTCACTTATGCTTACTCCTTGTGTTGTAACATCAATAAAGGCCTTGAACACTAAATAGTTTACTGCAGTGATTGTCAATTTGGGGCGGATGCACCAAAATTCCAAGGGGAACACAAGGAAGGAATGAGGCAGAAATGTAAATGGAAGAACAGAACAAAAACGACAAAATGAAGAACACCTCTGAGGCCTCTCTTGGGTAGTTGGGCAGGTCATGGTGTAGTGACCCAAAGCGTTACTGTTCCCATTCCCTCTAATGTGAAATCGTAGGGGTGCATTGCAATATTACATGTTAACAAAAAGATTGAGCATCTCAGCTCTGGTGTGCTCTGTTGTGAGAGGATCTGATCACCAACTCTCATTTGTATTAACTAACCAGAAAAAAAGGCTTGGTTACAATTTACTAAAAGATTTTTTTAAGTTCAGTTAGCAGCACCACAGTACTGTAAGGAACGTAATCTTCAGTTTCAGTCCATTGTCAAGCTCCCTGGAAGCAGGGCAGCTATTTAGGTATTTTGAAACATGCATGTCCAGATGAGCATGCAAGTGTCAGAATAAGGAGCCCAGTATAAAAGCCCAAGTAGAAAAAAAATGCAAATAAGTATCTTGGGGGAGAGTGGGTTTCTCATGAAGTGTCCAGTTCAATATTTGCTGATCCAGTCTATTAACCATCTGGACATTTGGATTATTCACCTTGGCAAATCTCCATCTTGACAAACACCTATCATGAGAGGAGTTATGACCCAGCAGCCAACAGCCCACCAACTGTGTGAAAGTTTGAAAGAAAAATATTAGACTGTGCAGTGCTCTTATACAGCATAACCATCTCGAGGTAGTTTTTGGGGCCTCAATCATGTGAGCCCCTGATAGTGTGACTGACATCACAAGGTTCAGGTGTATATTTTGGGGAGCTAGGAGAGGACACCATTGTATTTTTCTTGTATTTAGACATACACTCTCTCTCTCTCTCTCTCTCTCTCTCTCTCTCTTTTTTCAAGCAGGAGCAGTGGCAAATCTTTACTCATTTGTTCTTTATTTACCCTTTGCAGGCAGCCGAGGGAAATCAAGTTATTCACAAACCATGCCATGTGCAAAAATGCCATTAGTGTTCTTATGGAGGCAGTCAACTGCCCGGTGCTGGAAGTAGCAGCAGAGGCTGTGAAAGCTGTGGCTGCTCTTTTGAGGTGAGTGGTGGGGGAGGAGGGGTGTGGAAATCTGGTAGGCTTCTTTCAGAAAAGATATAGCTTAGACTTCATGTGTACATCTTACTCGTTTTGACCTCTTTAGCTGCAGCTTGGTCTGTGTGAGGATGTGCTTATTCTGCAGTCACAGGTATGATTCCAGTGTGTATAGTTGTATCTGATATAGTGTTCTTCTAGGTTGCTCTGGTAGCAGTAGTGATGAAGCTACAGCAACATGGTTGTAGGCACAGCTTAGCTGCTCAGAGAAGAACCCAGGGTCTTTGGCCAGCTTTATTCAGGCTGAGTAGATAATAGCTAGCTTGGGGTATATCTCCACATGCTCCAGTCCCACTCTTGATTATAGACACACAAGCCCTGACTCAATCACAGTCGCTTTTAGCCCTGTCATAGGGTAGTGGAGGCACTGGTCCTGGATTGTATAGCCTTGCCACACTGGCTGAGGTGCATTGGTGAGGCGTGCTGCTATTAGATAAGGTCTTGGCCATGCAAAGTGTACCATGTTGTGGCTTCCAGAGAGCACTGTCCCCAATGTGGTTGCTCAAAGTCTTCTTCCAAGTTGCGCATTGTTTTCTTCCTTTCCCCCTGTTTCTGCAGGAAGGACCATTTGAGTTCCCCCCCAGTGCCATATGAAGAGCTGCAGACCCTGATGGAAGCTGTGCTGAAGCGATGTGCTGACCTCTCCTTGCCACGCAGCAGCAGAAGGCCTGCAGTAAGTCACATTGCTGTTCCTTGGCAGTGGGCAATGGCCCTTTTAGCAGGGTACCTGGCTGCCATATGCACGCACATTTCAGTGTTCTTATCCCATGGGAGGTGGTGGGTCACCCTTAGCGATCCCCACAGTTTCCCTTTGATTTTTCTTCTCAGAAAGGCCCCAGTGTGGACTGACCTGTGTGTCTAGGTGAGAAAGGCTGGGTATGGACCCCTTTGGAAGCTTCTTTTGCTGCTGCCAGATCAGTGTGAGAGGGGAGAAGCTTGTAATCAAGTTGTTCAAGGCATTCCTTTCCTCTGGGCTTAGCTGGCTTCCTCCCCATCCCTGCTAGTTCCAAGGGAATTCAAACCACCCCAGGTTCTGGGCACCATCATTGCATGCTGCCTCTGCCATGTGTGTTGCAATATCTGTGCCTTCAGACCAGAGTTGCCTTTTGGGGTTTGCGGTCCCTCCCAGCAGCTGTTTGGATTCCAGGTCCTTCCCTCCTTCTGGTACTTGTATTTCCAGGCCAGACCTGAAGAGGAACAGTGATTTCAAGTGACTGAACGTCAGAATGAAGGCTGAGAGTCTCTGTTTGAGATTTACATGTGCATGGGCCTAAATCACAAGTGTGTTCATGATTGGAGAAGTACCTGACTGAAATGTAGGGTTATGCAGGACACGCTGAACTGTCACTAGAATTGTGCGCGGTCTGGCTTGTGTGGCCTCTGCTGTCTGGGCCTTAGCATGCTGGGGATAGTGATGTTGTTTCTCACTTCTTGGTTGGAGCTTAGAGGCTGATTTGCTTTGACTGAGTTACGTGCTTCATTAGGACAGTGGATTTTTAATAGAGGGGATAATAGGCTGTAGAAAAGGAGACTGGATCCTGGTATGTTTTGACTGGAGGGGAGCAGAAAATGGTGCTACTTACAGTGTGGTGGAAGATGCCTTAGCGTCCAATGGGAAAGGAATTCACTTGGGCACCAACTCATAACTTTATTGCTGTCCAGCTGGAAAGAATCCACAAGGCGTAATACAAATGATCCAGGGGCTGGAGGAAGACTGACGTGTGCCTTAACTTAGCTGAGTGACTAATGCTTTGACCCAGCAGCTGCCTAAACATAAGTGAACTCCTTGTCGAAGTTGTAGGGACTCTGTGTGGAGACATGTGTGCAGAATCAGCTGTAGAATTGGAGTCTAAAGAGGAACACAAAAGTCTTACAAGTAGATTGATGGGAGAGGAGTTGTTGAAGGTTGTATAAGGAGTAACAGGATGAAACACAATTCAAAGAACATGGAAGGTGGGCATCCAGCTTGAGGATGTGTCAGGAGGCCTATCACTGAAGCTATTTAAATACTGTGTTGCTTGAGGAGCATAGCAATATCTAATAGGTCTTTTATGTGTCTGACCTTTAAAAGGAAGCTGACTGGCAATAACATTCAACACAAAGGTACCAATCTGCAAGTGAAATGAGCTTAGCTAAATAAATGGAGCTTGCTGGCTCATTTCATGGCTTTATAGAAGAGAGTTCTTCTATTGCACAAGATCCCTGCTTTCCTCTTGTAACAGGGTGACCTCCTCTTCTCAGTAGCTCAGAGTCACTCAGGAAACAGAAACCAGAGCAGAGCTCTCCTCAGGCAGGGGCAATTCCTGCTCAGCACCTTGGATGGCTTCAGGAATGCTTGCAGGTGAGGAACTGAAAAGGGGAGTCCTGTTGTTCCTGGTTCAGTCGATGATTCTCCTCCCACACACGCAGTACTCACTAGCAGTCTTTTCAGTCTCTCTTCACTTTTACATGAAGGTAAGTGCATCTCATGTTGCATACATACCACCTACAGAACAGCTGCTGTTTTGTGTATCAGCCATGTGGTAGCCAGAAGGTAGAGCAAGCTTAGCCACCTGCACTAATTTAATTTTTTTTAATATTAAGTGCCATTGATATTGTGGTGTTGCTGAAAGGTGACACAGTGGAGACTCAAATTCTCTATCTACAGAGCATGTGAATTGCAGGCAGCTGCAAAGCAAGGGCCCTCCTGGGGACTTTACTTTGGCCAGGGAGACTGCTTCTCTGGAATTTGCTGCCCAGTCTCCTCCAAGGGCTCCTATTTGCAGCAACAAGCCAGAAATACAACCAACAAGTCTGACAGCTAAATCCAGGCACACATTTGTTAACTGGCTACATTTCCTTTAGTCACGAAGAGGGACTGCATGGCTCAGCAGGCTGGAAATGGAGTCCAATTTGCCACCCACCTTCCATCAAGTGGAAGGTGTGAACATGTCACAAAACCATCCCCCCAAACCAGTGCTAAGTGTGACCCAGTCCTTGGCCTTTTTGCTGAAGCACTGTGAGGGTCACACTTAGCACTGGTTTGGGGCTGTAGGCAGCTTCTCTTGCAGTTTGGTCTGAGGGAGTGATTTCTCTGAGCTGAGACAGTCAGGGAGAGGACCTGAACTTGTTTGTCAAACCAGGGCTGTGGGTATAAAAGATTACTCAGATTACTCGGTCTCATGCCACTGGTTTGATCTGGCAGTAGTTATTCAGGCAAAGGTACTCTGTCTGGTAAGTGGTGAAAGGGTGTGTGGGAGTGGTGTGAGGAGGCGTTGTGCTTCTATCAGGCTTTTCTCTTAGCTGAGAAGTCAAGCTGGGATCCCAGCCATCTAGCATTGTTAAAATACTATTTGGCAATGTTTGTAAGCTTTAAGGCATTAGCCTGCGTGTTCTGGAGAAATTCCAGACTGATTAAGTACATTTAACTTAACTATGTCCCCTGACTCCTGCAGCAGGAGTTTAATTTGGAGAAGTTGTTATTCTTTTCTTTTTCCATGACACTCTTGAGTAGTAAGAGCATTGCTGGCTCTGACTGGCTGTCTGGTTTTACACAAGGGGCAGCTACAAGTTACTGACAGATTTCCTTACTTGCAACATGCAAAGTGCTCTAAGGTCTTTTGGGGTAAAAGGCCTTATAAAATGTAGCACATCATGGCTCCCCTACCAAGTAGGAGAATGCATTTACTGATACTTTCATATGTATTTGCAGGTTGGCAGTGGAATGTCAAAGTGATCCCTCAGCTCAGGAGAATGCTTTTACTGCTCCCAGCTCAGAGAGTGAGAACACCCTGAGCAACTTCTCTGCATTTCTGCTGAGGATTTGTGACCATCTTTGCATCCCTCTAGTCATGGTAGGGTGACTTCCAAATACATGGTACGGTGACTTCTGTCCCTCAAGCACATGGATTGGATTGCCTGAGTTGCTTGGATGTTCACGGGAGATGACTGAAAGGAATCTTTGTGGGGAAATAGGAGTATGAGGGTAAACCAGTGCGTCATATTCATGCAAGTAGGGTTGTAGTGTATCCTGACTCACCACTGAACAAATACCAAATTATTTGATTTATGGGAAAGGGAAGAGAGAAGTCTAGAGGGTAAATGCTCTGAAGCACCTCCTTGTACAGAACAGCCAAATATTTCCCAACTTTGTAATCTCTGCCATAGCTAAGCCTCCCAAATTATGTAATGAAAGGCAGGTCTGGCTGCTGCTGGAGGTGATGGATATGTACACTGCTTTTTCTCAGTTCCTCTTTCAAAACCTGGCACTATCGTGGAAAGCAACAGAATTAAGCATTTGCAATTTCCTTTTTTTTCATCTATTTGCACAGTGTATCAATTAACCCATGGAACTTACAATCATAGGGCATTATTTAGGCTCAGAACTTGATAGAGGAAAGGATGAGGTTTTAAAAAAGGAGTGGGCTGTTACACCTGTATCTTGTGCTTCATACAAATCTATCACTAAACTCTTTAGAGAGAGGCTTCAGACCAGAGCATGTAAGTGCTTATGCCTATCTCTATTCAACAAGGCACTGATGTACAAGTCCTGTTTAAGTCAGTGGAATATACACATGTGCTTAAACATGTAAGTCTGCCATTCACTGCTTTGTTGACACTGGGTCTCAGCAGCTGGAATAATACTTAGAGTGATTCTGTCTAGAATAAAAATTAAGAATACAGTCCATGCTGCGTATAGTAGGTTCGTGTGGCAGTAAATTGCCTGACGTGGAATGGGCTGTTAATCCTTGGCCCATCTCAACCATTGTCAGTGCTATGCTAGTCAGTCATGCAGCTGATTAGGGCCAGGTCTACCCTACAGAATGGACAGGACCTGTCAGAGCAGCGTCAGCCCCGTGAATGATACAAGGCTTCCACCACCGCCAGGCAGCCAATATAAAGCATGTATAGGTAGATCTGTGCTTTCTGCTAGCTGCGGTGGCTCTTTAACAGCTGCCCCCCACTCAGGATGCACTGCACACCCTGCTGGTACAGCTGCCAGCTGCTGTAGTGGAGCTGTGAAGTTGTGTATGTGTGGGGTGGCTTCCCCATGCCAGCTGCTGGCTGCTGGCAGAAGCCTTGTAGCAGTTGGCACCTGCTGTTTTGCTTCCAGCCCCCAGGAATACTAGCGAGGCCCCCATCTGAGTCCTAGCTAGGCCCAGGAACTTTTAGTGTTTGAGATCAGACAAGATGGGCTGCATTCAGTCTTATGTGGCCATGGACTAAGCCCCAGATCCTGACGATTTTACAGCTTCTGTTAGGAGAAGATGCTCTGAGAAAAGACATAACCAGTCTGCATGAAGAGTCAGCAGCTGAACAGAAGCTAGGGAGTTCAGGGCACCATTGTAATGTCATTAATGACGTGTGGAAAACTGCGAGCTGACTCTTCCTACACAAATTAGCAGGTACTTTTAAATTGGTTTAGTAGGCAACCATCATGGATCATGGTGCAAGAGGTCTAGTCAGGTATCTGATGAATCTGCTTGTACAGAGTCCTGTAGCCATCATACCAAGACCTTTGATGTATATACCTAGGCAAGTGTATGGAGTAATGGAGGCTGCCCAAGACCTACCATCCCCCATTTAGACCATTGAAACAGAATTCAAAGGCCAGACTGAGTCCAGAGGATCAGTGCCTTGAAGGCTGTAGCTTCTGCCAGAGAACAACAGATAAGTCCTGCTGATGACTGCCTAACACCAGCAAGAGTGCATTTCTGTTAGGGTGATGTCCCTTAGTCCTTCACCAACCAAGGAGTACCCTCAAGGCAGTAGGGGCTAGGGTTTTAGGTGCCTTACACTCACCTTACTCTGTAGGTTGCAACATTGTGGTATTTTAGAAGAGAATAGTGCCTTAACTATTGAAATCAGTGGGATTTGGGAAATTTAGATTGCTGCTTGCCTTACCTGCTTAAGTGTTTTATACTGCAGTATCAATCCTTGTGCCTTGAGCCATTAACTGATTACCAGCTGGGATCAGGAAGAAACAACCTGCAATTAGTGTACAGCATGAGTTTAGCAACCTATGGCCCCAAGTCCAATTTGGCATGGGAGATCGGTGTCATGGAGCTGCCCTGTGCCACCCACCCTCTCTGCATCTACTGCAGAGCCTGCTGCTCTACAACGTCTGAGCTTATCCTCGCTGCAGAGTGGTTGGATATCTGGCAGCTGGCTGCTTGGAGTGTGGGTAGGGGCAGAAACTTGCAGCCCAAAGCAAAGGCTAGGCTGCAAGCTACAGCCTGCTCAGGTGAAAGGTTGTGAATCCCAGTACACAATCTTGCATAATTCATTACACTGCTCACAGGGGAAGAAGGTATTGAGCCTGTGAAAGGCCTAGCATAGGCTGCTTTTTGAGACAGAGCACTTTCTGTCAGCAGTCTTGGGACAGGGGTTGCTAGTCAAGTATATTTGGCTGGCGTGGCACACCTGGGAACCACTGGAAAAAATCACTGTTTCCTTTTGGGAATGTTTGTATGTTTCTTGTCACAAGGGGATATGGTGCTTGCTTGTTGAGAATGTCTTTTTCCCACAGAAGCACTCTGAACAGACTGTCAGCCCAACTCTGATGGAGGTTTTCATCTCAACCCTTAACACCCTGTTCACCGTGGCGCCAAACATGTGTGAGAAGTTCTCAAGAAAGCTGGGTATGCCAGGCAATGACATCATTGTCATTGTGCTGCTTTTGCATAATAAACAACCTGTTTATTCTGTGGAACTTGTTGCTGATGGATATTACTGAAGTAGTTTAGCAAGATTTCACATGGGGTGGGAGGACAGGGTAGGCATTTGCTGAAGTAAGCATAGTGTCATGTGGTCTTACATTCTCTAAGATAAAAACTAGGAATCCAAACAAAATCTGTTGTGTGATGGAAGGGATCTTACCTTAGCAAGGTGTATCATGAAAACAGCACTGCTTCCTTGGAAGCACCCAGAATTGGCCATTGTAGACAGGAGCTCATGTTAGATGTACCAAAAAGCTCTCTCTTGGTGCAGTAGTTCCTATGTAGAGTGCCCCTGAGTGTGTCTTTTTTATGCCCTCCTGGGTTAGGGATGCAAGGGCACTTAATTCTCCTCCTTTGACTTTATACATGTGGTAGAGCTTACTTCTCCCTTCCCACCAGGACCTATAGAGCCAGTGAATCAGGTACTGCCCCCCTCCAAAATCTGCAAGGATGATTTGCCTATGGATCCTCTGAGAGAGCAAGGCTTGCAAGATGCCTTCTGTTTGGGGCGACTTGCCGCCTTTGCCAGCTGCTGTGCTGAGAGGCCAGGGCTGGTCATGGGATTCCCTGCCTTAGATGTTCTGTGCTCCCATTGTATTTTTAGTGTCCTTCATCACTGCCTTCCTCCTAGTGTCCTCCTCTTTCATCCGACTGACACTGGAGCTGAAGGCCAAATTCTGCTCTGGACAGAGGTAGGCAACTAAACTAAGACTTTTCCAGGAGAAAGCATGGGAAACATCTTACCTTATTTTTGCACCTGAATTAGAAGGGGATGCCTCAGTCCTGGAACCATCATTCTTTTTCATTTGTTGCAAGACATTGTTGTTCCATTGTAGGGAAGTTGTTCTTGCCCCTACCTTGGGCATCTTCAAGAATAGATTAGATAGGTACTTGGCTGGGGTCCTGTGACCCTGGCACTCGTTCCTGCCATTGGCAGGGGGTCAGACTAAATGGCCTGCTTTAGGCCCCTTCTGACCCTACTATGATACTATGAAGACCTGAACAGTAATTAGAAAGGAAAAGTCAGGTGGGCAGAGACAAGTAGCTGAGCATTTACGGTAAAGCTGAATTACAAAGCACCATGAAAACCTGATGCAAGACACAAGATGTGTATAGTCAGGGGAATGGTGCTGCTATGATTGAGGAACAACACTGGAGGCCATAGAAAGGAGAAGCTACAGTGAGTTCTGCCCTACTGAGCTCTGGCTTTCCAGGAACACTGCATGCTCCTGATATTGTGGGTGAGGTGATCAGTAGAGAAGGGAGAGGCAAGAACTCTTAACAGACCACACAGAGCTGTATCACGTCCAGCAGCAGTTCCCATGCTATGGCCTCTGGCTCATGGTGCACTTATAATTATTTGCAGAGGGCTGACTAACCAGGTGGTATTAGCTTACATTGTATCCAGTTGTAGCTACTTTTCTCCAAGTAGTAGCTCAGTGCAGGTGGCTTGTCCAGGCCTGTCATTTTTGGTGTGTGACTAAGACACTGTTTGCAAGTGTGAATGGGATAGGAGGTACCCTGTGATGGGCAATAGCATAGCAGGTGATTCATGAGCCACTGCATTATAGTGTAACAGTCCATGCTATGAAAGTGGTAGGGAAACCCTGTTTTTTAGGGGTTTCCCAGCCAAGGGAGGGAGGGGGTTGATTAGGAGAGTCAGTCCTAACCTTTCAGATAATTTTTTGCTGCTTTGCAGCATAAGCTCTTGAACATGCCCCTGCTCTTGTTACATGCATTAAGTCTTTGCCCTTAGGTCCAGTCTTCTGGCATATAAATGTATGATGCCATGAGGCAGGTGAGAATATAATTGACCACGATATCCTCCCTTGTTGTATTTTCTGTTCTTCTTTCAAGCAACCCTGCTTTGAATCAGGCGTGTTCTTGCTTCCTCTACAATGTGTGCCTGAGTCTTCATTCAACTGCAGAGAAGATGAAGAAGTCTTCTCAGGAGGGCAAGTTTAATTAATTGGGTAGTTCCAAATATTTTATAATAATGTCATCAGGTTTGTTGTGGTTGGATCCTCTGTGTCCCTGTTCAAATGATGTTCATCTTTCTTAGCTGATCCACCAAGAGGGCATTCTGGAAATGGAGCTTTTCCAAACATACTTAGATGTTCTTCAAACCAAGCCTTGAGCTATTTCAAAATATATCTCTGCAAATACATTGGCCTGGGGCATGTCCATATGGGGAAGTCTATTGGCACAACTAGACTAATACAAGTATACTAGTGTAAGTCTCCATGAGGACACTTCTACTGTGGAGAAAAAACTGCTTTTTTCTGGCTAGCTTATATTGTTTTCATAGTTATGCTGGTACCTCTCCCAGGGCAGATGGGCTGTAAGTAGTCTGTTACTCCTGCTGGGGGTGGGGCATGAGTTTCTGCAGTAGAAAAGACCCACATGTGGTTGGCACTTGGTCCCATTTCTGCTCAGGGCCTCACCAGAGTGCCAAGGATAAGTCTCGGTCACAACAGCTGAACTCCCTTCTTAGTCTTAGGGGTACCCCAGTCAGGTCAGGTCATATCTGCTGGCTTAATCAGAAAAATATGCTGCACTGTTGTTGGTATTGTGCCTGCTCTGGGGCCAAAGAGTGGATTTTGGATGTCTCAGTCAGGCATCTCCCTGATTTAATGCTCTTGGCTTGATTCTCCTTTGTTTCTCTCAGCGCAGATGTCTTTGCTTTTGTTCTGGTATTCGTCAGTTCTTCCTGCCATTCTCAATGTAGCTTCTTTTCTAGAGCAAGAGATGTCTGAGCTCCTGCAGAGGAGTCTGCCTCAGTTAAACTACAGTGTGCCTGAAGGCCTCATCCTTCTGTCAGAAACCGCAGAGCCATTTTGTTTAGATGAAGCCCTTCGCAGCCGCCAGTATTGCTTCCTGCTTCTCTTGTACTTTGCCTATACCATGGAAGACAGGTAAGCCAGGGAAGGGTCTGAACAAGGCAGCCCCCAGATGAGGCTGGGCTGGCTTTATGGATTGTTGTCTCCCATCTCTTTGTTTATAGATTTGTTCCAGAAGCAGAATTATTCTCAGCCATAAGGAGTTTCCTTCTGTCAGTGCAGGATCAGGGAGACTGTCCCCCTCCATATGTATTCAGAGCTGTTCTTTACCTTCTGGCTATATGTCAAGACAAAGGCGAAGCCTTAGACTTGGTAAAAGCAGAATTCTTTCCCCATGCCCCTATCCTCTTTGAAAGCAACTGTATTTGATGATAGGAAGAGGTGGGGAGTTCTCAGATTACTTAAGTGTAGAGAGCACTGTGGGATACAGGTTTGAGTGAATAAAGTTGTACATATGTGGGAAGGTGTTTGTGGCATGGATGAACACGTGTGAAGGCTTCTAGAAGTTCCTTAACTTCAGCCTCCTGAATGCACTGACAAGCTTGTCATCAGGATTTCTTATGCTCCTGTAGAGTTTATCTTCTGCTCCACAGTTTTAGAGCGCTGACTAGAAGTTACAAAGTGGTCCTTAGCCCTGGTGATTCAGTAAGACTCCTTAAAGACTGTGTTCAGATGATATTGACAAGTTGTTTAAACAGGAAACTTGACTGCCTTTCTGCCACACAAGAGTCCTGTCACTTTGGGCTCCTATACATGTGCAGGGAGGCTGCTCCAAAACACTGTAATTACAGCACGTAGGAGCAGACTTGATTAACCAGGTCTGCTGGAGCATGGTAATTACTGTGCTCCAGCAGACTCCAGTGTCATGTGTATCAACGTCCCCGCACTGAAAAATGGTGGCGGGGCACTTTAAAACTGGTTTGACAAGCTTCAGTTAAAGCATTCCTGCTGCCATTTTTTAGTGCAGGGACACATACATGTGATACTCTGGGAGCTTTAATTAGTTCGGCTTTCAGAGCCCTGCTAATTAAAGTGCCCCTGCCTATAAATGCCCTTTAGCTTCTGCTTCCTCAGAGTCTAGGGATTATTTTCCTCTCTCTATCTCTCCCTGCTGATTAGAGTCCTCTGTGTGCCATTAAGAGGATCGTGGAGAATATATCAGATGTGGGCTCAATCTATGTTCACCATCCTCTCCTGCTTAAATTCTTCCTGCGTTATTCCGAGCTTGTGGGCAGGTTTGGTCACCAGATTCTTCAACTCTGGTTTTCTTGGGAAGACTGCAGTCAAATGGAGATTGAAGATGCTGCCTCTGAACTTTCCTCTGGCTTGCCTGATTGCCCAAATGGCTTTAACAGTTTACTTCATATCCTGAAAGACAACTCCAGCATTTTACTCATTTTACTGGTATGTGACTTTTACAAGGACAGCCTGCCACTAATGGCCTGATTTGGGAAAGCAGTTCAGTTAATAGATAAATCAGTTCTCTGAATTGAGACTCTATGCAGAAAATTTTCCTTTGTATATACTGTATTCCAGGGATGGGCAAAATGTGGCATGCCAGGCCCTTCTATCCAGCCCTCAGGGCTCCTAAAAAAATTTAGGAAATTAATATTAATTTGCCCTGGGCTTCCTGCCACGCAGCCCCCAATGGCTTGCCAAAACTCAGTAAGCAGCTATATTCCCTGCTATATTCAGTCCTGTACCACCTGTGCAAATTTGACATGGAAGTAGCCATTGGCTGTACCTGGGCAACCCAGCTAAGATGCTTGGTTGCCTCTGGAACCTGGGTAGACAGTGAAGCCCATCATCAAGGGAACTGTGTAATTGGTAGTATTTTTTTTGCTTTGATCTTAAACTAAATAATATAGTGCTGTCTCTTTAGCATATTAGTAAAGCATCTAGTTTATCTTAAACTGGAGAAAAATACATTGTTATATGTGATGATGTGCCATCATAGTACCTACTATAATCATGAAAGGGTCCAGGTCTCCATAGCTATACAGGAGGGCTTTTGATTAGGCTAAGATATGTTACCCTTTCAGATAATAAATATTATAATATTTGTACCAGAAAACATGGTGGCTTAGAGTCTATAAGAAAAGAAGCATAGCACCTAAACTAAGTTATTTCTTTTTATACCTAATAATAGATTTTAATGGTTTTGCTGGAATGGATTTAAACTGCAGCAAAACAGATTTAGATTAATTTTCAGAAAAAATCCTTCCTATCAGAAAGATCAGTAGGACAGTGGAACAGTTTGCTTGGAGAAAGTATGGAATATCCTACATTGCAAGTTTTTTAAGAGAAGAATGGGTAAGCACTTGTCTGGGATGATGCAGGTATGGCACATTCTGCAGTTGTACAGAGGGTTGGATTGGGTGACCCTTAGGTCTCTTTCAGCCCCTTGATTCTAGAAGAATGCTACATATTATTCAGAAGAGAAGCCTAATTTCCTACTGTAACTGTTGAGCTTTCAGATAAAATAGTAGCCATACTCGTGAATAAATAGCCTCCCAAAATGGGAGAGGGAGGCAGATTTGGCCTTAGCAGACAGCGTACACATGGTTTCAGAGGGTGGCCATGTTTTGTCTCATCCAACAGACAGCACAAACATTAATTCTCACCAGTTTCTGAGAGGGCCTGTAGAGACAAAGTCCATTCCTCAGAGGAAGCCTTCACCACTTTGGACTGTGTTCCAGAATACAAAGTCATATTCAGGCAAATCATTTCCAGACCATCATTAAAAGTGATTGGTTAGCTGACAGATCAGTCTGAATGAAAAGTAAGGATGTCCTAGAATGACTTATTGCCAAAAATAATTGGATAGACAATTTTGGCATCCCTCACCCAACAAAGTACAACTAATTTATATATCATCGCTATATAACGATGAATCCAGTTCTGGATGATGAAACAGAGAAATTATTGCATGTTCTACAAATGGCATTTTGTTCCCACTTTCCCATTTGTTTTTTGCCACATGCTGTTTCAGAAATAAATTAATTTAACTCAGTTCCAGGCTTTAAAGTAAACTGTAATAAATCACAGACAGTGACAATTCACCTCTCAGCAAGGGAACAACATAATCAATCTGAATTTAAATGGGCTAATAAGATAGTCCAATATCTTGGAATAAATATTCCATCAGTTATAAACCAAACTTTAGAGAGAAATAACCCCAGCCTGGGAGGAAGGTAAAGCCACTAGTAAAATAGAAAGGCCTCTGCATGTTATAGGGAGATGAAATTAATGTTTTTCCCAGGATGATTTATTTGCTTTGTTGCTCTTATTAAAACTCTGGGCTAAACAGAAGAGATGGTGAGTGGCTTCACTGTGGACCTTGAGTTCCTGAGCAAAAAGAAACATGTTAACACACACATGAAGTTGGAATTGGTCAACTTTAGATTGTTTTCCTGTACTGCATAAATAAAGGATACTGTAAATTGAATTCAGGACTAAATATTAGCACTGGATCATAGGGCTGGTCAGAGGTAATGAACACAGGAATTGATCTATCAGATCAGCTCACTTGTCCATGTTGTTTGCTGACCAATATCAGGTAATTCAAAGGAGTTAGCAGACAGCTTATGCCCTTGTACCTTCCAAGGTTTATATACTTTGCAGGTACTTTACCCTAGCTTATTTAGCTGTGGAATGTTCTCATAACTCATATAAATACTCATATTGAAGTCTACTATGCTCAATTATACTTTATGGCACAAGGCAATTATATAAAAAAGGGCTCTCTTTCTCTGGTTTCACAGGCCTTGAGGGCCTATAATGGCTTTCACCGCAGCCTTCCATCTCTCCCTACCTTGTGCAGTCTCCTTCTACTTCGTTGCATCTTTGCCTGTCTCTTCCAGATAATGTTTTATGTTATCTTCCCATCATTGTCTTGACTTACCTTGAGGTCTGAGGGTTTCCTATCGGCTCCTTTAAATGTGTTGCCTTTGTTCCACTGAATGGCCCGCTCCTATCCCTGCATTGTGAAAGAGGTTAAATGGAGGAGAGCTCAGTTTACCTTGTCTGTACCCCTGGTCTTTTTTATACCTCCGTTATGTTTTCTCATATTCATCTCTCTAAACTAAACATTCCCAGTATTTTTAATCTCTTTTCAGATTAAAGTGACTCTAGCTGTTAAAGTATTTTTGTTGCCTGTTTCTGAATCCCCTCTTTTTCTGCTGTACCTTTTCTGAGCTGGAGTCACTAAGATTGAACACATTATTTCAGCTCTGAGTAGTGTCCTCTTCCTTGCTGTTATTATATCTTCAGTATTTTATACCTCAGGCTTTATCAGTCTCAGTTACACAAGGCACTTCAGCATGAACTAAACAGTAAGCATATACCTAAATTCATCCTCATTCAGCAAAGCCCATAAGTGCATGCTCCTAGCAGGGCACATGAGTAAGGGTTTTGCTGAATGGTGGTCAATGCTAGTCAAGCCTGTTTTAACCAGGAGACTCCAGGACAAATTGTTCCTACAAAAAGATGCTGAGGGACTAAATGAATAATTTTCCCCCCATTTCTAATTTTGGGGTTCACTTATTACCCAGTGTTTATGTTATGTTGTTTCTACACATGCTTGGCTTCTAAGCCAAACATTTTAAAAAGTGCATCCAATGGTAGGTTTGTAAGCCTCTTATTTAAGGGCTTAAATACAGATATGAACCCAAATCATTTTTCTTTGGGTGGCTCACAATACACTTAATTTGCAGCAGGGTGCTAAAGTAAGGAGGAGCTGTGCAGTGGATTGCTGTGACTTTTACTTCAAAGGGTGCTGCTTCTCCAGTGAGTTCAAGCTAATCAATGTTCCTGCTCTGCTAACAGGAGAAGCAGCATCCTTTGCGATTAAAGCTGTGGCAATCATGTGGAGCACTTCAGCTGTCACACTCAGCTGTTTGCTGTGGCACTATATACCCCTGGTTACTTCATTGGTGCTCACCTCCAAGGGTTTGACTGCACATGGCCTTAATATATGAAGTAGCAGCCCCTAAAGAAATCAGTGGGAATTGCCAGGTCCTCAGCAGCACTTTTGATAATCAGGCTAGTTGGACACCCAAACACTTCAGGCACACTAGGTGGAACTCAGATATTTCTAGTGGGTTAACCTGCTAATGAAGGTATTTCTCTCACAAAGGGCAGAGTGCATCTCCCTCATGCCTTATATTCTGTATGGTCAGACATGTTAAACATAGATGGCCTCTTTGTTATCCTAATTCCCCAAGAACCAATGTAGTGTAATGGTGATGATCAATTGCCAATTTTGCTTAGTCAGGGCAGGAAGGTAATGGCTATTCTTTCCTGCCAGGATCTCATCTGCTCAAGCACCATGGAAGTGGCCCACAAGGTGCTGATGACACTGAAGGTCTTCTTGAAACAAAACGAGAATGTCTTGGTCTGTGACCTTCTCCGAAGTCAGTTTCTCCAGATTCTGCATCAGCTGCTGGTGGAGAGCAGCTCTGTAACTTTACAAGGTGAATTTCCTGTGTAATTCCAGCCCCATAACAGACAGCATCAGAGTGTAGAGATTAAATCTGTGCTAAGAGGTCTTTGATCTTTTTGCCACAGTTTGTAATCCAGTTTTAATGCTTGTCTACGCAGGGATACCTGCTAGCAGAACTATACTTGTGTGGATACTCTTATTCTGGAATAGGACAGTTTTTCTAGTTTAACATGTACCTTTTTCAAAGCACAGAAGCTAAAGCAGGAAAAAAACACTCTCATTAGAGTGCATAGGTAGGGAGTTATGCTGGTAAATATCTCTGTGCAGACCAACCTTCAGATAGTGACTGGAAGTCATTCCTCTCTGCTGGTTCAGTTCTCTGTATAGGAAGAGTCCGTGCACGTCAGTACAATTGCTGGTGCCAATAAGGAGGGCAGATTATCCTCAGCCAGTCTGCCTATGTTTTAAAGTATATTTTTACTGCTGTCAAAGACATGAGTGTAGCATGTATAGGCAGACCTGAGCTAGCTTTAAGCCAGCTGGTTTGGGTACTGTTACCCAAGCCAGCAGCTGTGACAGCACAGAGCTCAGTGTGGGCTGCAAAATCTACCCATGCCCCTGGGTATGTACTCAGGCAGCTAGCTTCCATTCAGCTCTGTGCTGCTGCCATTCTGCTGGGATTACTACCTGAGCTCATCTAAAACAAATTCAGGGCTGTCTGCACCAGTTGCAATTGCAGCTTTTACCACAGTGTAGACTTTCCCTCCATTTCCTTGCTGAAACATGGAGTTGCTAGCTTGCTCCTCTGCTTGCCAGGGGTGGGGGGAGGATAAATATGTTGCAGATTGGGAGATGGTGGGCCATAGGGGGATGAGAACTCAAGTGCCTAATAGGGGTAGGTGTTTGGCTACATAAAGTACAGAAAGAATCATGGTGGAGAGAGTGGTGGATTTTTAGCTTCTATGAAGGTTCTATAAGATTGAAAACCTGCAGGTGAGAATGTCTCTTGCTAGCACATTAAGGATGTAAGAGAGGGCTTGGGGGGGCTCAGCCTTTTTGGTAGCATGTCACAAATTAGCCCTGTACCGAGTGCCACTCCAATTCCCTTTACCTATTTGATCTGCTGCTCTGCTTTCTGCTCCCAGTCCTATCCACCATGGTTCTACCTCTCCCCTTCCTGGTTTACTGTGCGCCACACAAGGAGGCTGCCTGTGACACTTGTGGGATGCAGGTTGGCCACCCCTCATATAAAATGTAAGCTTCATGAGTGGAGCAGATCCAGGTTTCCAGGGTTGGAGTGTTTCCCCAAACAGAAACCTTCTGGCTTTTCTCCTGCTACTCCTAGAGCAGGTGTTGATGGGAGTCAAAAGAACCTGTAACCAGCCTTTAGAGGATGTCAGGGTCAGCCTTGACCAGAGTGAAGGAGAGAGGAGAGGACACAATGACTGGAGGATATTTTGGACATCAGCTTGTACCATCCCCACCCCATCCCCTCTGCCAAGCAAGCTCCAAGGTGAGCAGAACATGCTTCTGGGACAGCAGTATGTTGGATCATGTTGACCAGCCATTCCTTTCCTTTCTTAGCCAACAGGAACCTGCCATTGTTGCTGAGCCTCATCTTTCTAGTGCAGCTGAGGAATGAGGCTGAGAGAGAGCTGGACAGCACAGACTTCAAGCTGCTCCACCATGGTGAGTCTCTGCATCCTTCTTTTCCTGCTGGGATCTGTTTCTATGCTTAGACTGATGGCCTGTTTTTTGTTGGAACTCAGGGCTCCTTTGCACTGCTCTGGTAGCGGGAGTAAAATATGTGTGCAATCCCTTCAGGGTTCTTCTATGTGGCCAGAATATGAGTCTTTCTGTATGTGAGAATCAGGCTGTCCTTAATGCACCCCTGCTCCGACTTCACGTGGTAGCCAAAGTCTTTTTTGCTGCCTGGGGTTGGCTGTAACCTTCCTTTTGTTTGTTGCTTCTCAGTGGTGGAGGTGCAGAGTAAGACACTGCCTTCCTCTTACTGCTCAGAGGCTGAGCAGGTGACAAGTCTCCTACCCTGGGAAGAGACTTCAACTGTTTTGTCCACAAAGCAGCAGATGATTCTCCCCACCTCTGGCAGTCACCAGGAATAAGGGAATGGGGCTGGTAACTAACATGACAGGAAGATGTGCCAGTTTAAGCCAGACTAGAATGAAAGAACCAAACAGCTAAAAACTACCCCAGAGCCTGTCAGACAGGGCTTTCAGCATCATTTCCTGCTGCACATTGATGTTATGTAGGAAAGTGAAGTCAGGTGGTCCCTTTGGATCAGTGACAGAGGAAGTCTTGGGTTACAAGATCACCTCTGATGTGGGGAATTACATGCATGTCTGCCTGTGGGGGCATCAATGGGTTTGTGTGAACTGTTCAGAGATTGTGGGTGTCAGAGGTAGAAGAGACTGACTCATTTGGTCCATGGTCTCTTATCCCAGTGCCCAGATAGTGCAGGAACATTCTCCACACCAGTCTGCAGTACTGTTCTGTCCCATGTTAAAAAGTCCAGGATTTGTGGCTGCAACTGCTTTCTGTGGGTCTGCTCTGCAGATAGCCATTAACCTAAGAGAGCAGAGTTAGGAAGAGGCATCTTTTTTTATTTAGATGATAAGATATTCATGATAAGGACTGTCTCTTTGTTATGGGCGGGTACAGTGCCTAACATAACAGTCCTGGATCCTCAGGGTTTTAATGGTAATCCTAACAATTAATAGATGAACAGGTTTTTCATCTTTCTCTGAAGCATCTTGTGCTGGCCATTTTCTGAAACAACCACATCCTGGGTGGATCACAGAGCTGATCTGCCATGGCAGCTCCTCAGTCCTTGCCTTCCTCCCAGATTTTCGTTCTGAACACCATCCTTATAGATTTGATGTTAGGAACCAGTAAGATATGTCTGCAACAAACCACTTATTTTGTAGTCTATCGCTACTGGGACCCCTCACCTTCCTGTGCAAACCCTTTGTTTGGCATTTGTCATCTCTTGCTGCACTGTCTAGTTTAGACTAGATTTCCCTAGGAGCAGTGGGTTGTCACCTTGCATGAGCTAAGCTTCTGGAACTTTATGAACAGTAGCCAAATTCACCCCCTTCTTTTTGTTTTTTAAAGTTTTCTTCAGTTCCAGCCCTTGCAGTCTTTCAATTGCACTTTTCTCCAATTAGTTAATATCTTTCTGGTCTTGGTATTGTGCCTGATATTGTCTTTGGGAATGCTTAATCATCTCCTGTATTACTATGTCTTCTAGTCAGCAACCTCTGTGGGAAGTGCAGAACGGATGATACAGAGCTCCTACAACCCTCCTTGAACTTCCTGTATTGGAGCCTTCACCAGACAATGGTCTGCAGCCAACAGAGAGGTGAACAGGGTTGCATCAAATGCTATAGGCTGGGGCAGTTCCACTGAGTTGATCTCAGCCCACCTGTAGCTGAGCAGGCTTGGGTAATAAGGACCAGCAGAACTTGAGTTTCAGAGTGATGGAGAGGTCAAGAAGGATATTTTCCATTCTAGTGCATATTGGCTAGGTGCTTGATGGGTGGGGAAGTGCAGGGCTTGTGGCCTAGGTGCATGACAGAAGGGCACACAAGGAGCTTGCTGTTTTCTGTAGGTTGAAGCATTGACCTCTGGGGGGAAGAAAGTCCTCTGTATTTTACCTGCTTATTCAGTACCTAGCACAGTGAGACCATGGTGCCTTACTGGGACTTTCAGACCTTTATTACAATTCAGAAACTTAATAGTGAGAAGCAGATGTAGGCAGCCATTGAGCTAGACTGTTTTAATACTGTTTATTTTATTAGCCAGCCCAGCAGTCATCCTTCTGCAACAGCAGGTGGGGTACTTGATAAGAGGAACACTCTAAGGAGCCATGTTTTGTGGGTCTGTGCTATGGCCAGCTCTGATCCCTTGGGCTGTATGCCTGTTGGCTGTCTCTGCACCATCCCAGCAGACTCCTGAAACTGGTGTGACTCCTTTTTCCTACACAGTGGTGGCTGTGCTGCTCTCCAGTGTTCCTTTGCTGGAGCTGCTCCAGAGAGTGCTGGATGTTACCTGGACATGGCCATCTCCCTCTGAACCTGCTTTATCATCCTCAGAGGAGGCACTTCTCTGCTCTGCTTGGCTGCTGACTGCCTCCCTCCTAGCTCATCAGCACAGTTACAACAGCGAGGTTAGAACCCACTGTGCAACTTGGATACAAGCTGCTGGGGGAACATTTTTAATCTTAAAATAAAATCTCTGTTTGCAAGGAGAACGTTTCATGTTGGCTTGAAATCTGCTGGCTTCTGTGGATAGGGCAGATCTGCTTTGGCTATATGTTGTGCTTTGTTCTCCCAGCCTGGCAGGGGCCAGGAATCCTGTGGCATGGCCAACTAAAAAGTGGAACATTTGAGAGGTTGGGAGAAAAGGCAGCGATAAACAATATCTCCAGCTCTTCTCCATCAATTTATATTTGAAAGACTTTTTTTCAGGAAGCCAATGCCCCATTCTGCAAACTGCTGTGATGGATGGGGCCCTCTGTTGAAATTTCAGGGGACTATACATAGAATATTTAACACCAATTCAAGAGGGTGATCTTTACCTCTGTGAACACTTACTGATGCCCCCTGACCCTTCCTGATTTAAAATCTTGGTGTGTGAGCATAGGCTGTGGTCTGCAAATTCTTAAGCAGATGCTAGAACTTACTCTGGGCACCAGTCCCATGGAAATGAGGAAACTAGTCTCAGTCAGTCAAGCAACCCCTGATGCAATTTTTTTTACAGAAGCAGGGCCTTAGTTTGTATTGCTAGGAAAGGGCTTTTCCCCTAATAAAGTATAGAAACCTCCCTCAATAGATGTTTTGCTTCCTGTAACCCTTGGGCACTGGACTCTTCCATATTGCCAGCCATATTTATGCACAGAAAGATGTATGTGTCTAAGCTGTTAATCGTGTCAGGAACCTGCAAAAGATTTAGCAACTTGGGAGTCAGAAACCTAGTAGCATGAGACACCAAATGGGGAATTAAGGCCCTGAGACAGAGAAATTGACTGTTTGTCACGAATTCTGCTTTTCCCAACAGGACAAAATGTTCACAGTTGCAATGATGTATGGGTCCAGGGAAATGCTTGGTCCTAGTGGCTAAGTGTTGTTTCTTTTGGGAGTTTGGGTTTTTTTTTTGCCAGCCTGTACTGATCATTAGTATGGGATCCTTTAATGCCTTATAAATTTAGTGTTTAAATTAAACAGTACTTCACTGGCCCATCCAGATGGATACCACGGAAACCAACAGTGTGAGAAACCACAGACTTCATGTGGTAGTCAGAGATAGATAAAGCACCCAAAGGTGTAGGATGGGCAGCAGAGACTCTCTCAGAAATGACTTGGAGTCAGATGAGCCATGAAGCATATTAGTAGTATTCCTCTGTTGTTGTCACTGCCCCAGGGCTGCTCACACAGTATTGCTGAAGCTGCCAAAGCTTCCTGGTGAATCCTGCCCAAAGCTTGTGGTGTTTCTGACTGTGAACTGATGTCATCCAGTCCCCCTGCGTTTGCAGATATTTAAATGGAAACAATGGTAAGGGGGCTGGGGCACATGGCTTATGAGGAGAGGCTGAGGGAACTGGGCTTATTTAGTTTAGAGAAGTGGAGACTGAGAGGGGACTTAACAGTAGCCTTCAACTACCGGAAGGGGGGTTTGAAAGAGGATGGAGCTAAACTGTTCTCAGTGGTGGCACATGACAGAACAAGGAGCAATGGTCTCAAGTTGCAGCAAGGAAATTTTAGGTTAGATATTAGGAAGAATTTTCTCACTAAGAGGGTAGTAAAGCACTGGAAAAGGTTACCCAGAGAGGTGGTGGGATCTCCATCCTTGGAGGTTTTTAAGACCCAGCTAGACAAAACCTTGGCTGGGGTGATCTAGTTGGGGATGGTCCTGCTTTGAGCAGGGGGCTGAACTAGGTCCCTTCTTCCTGAGGTCCCTTCCATCCCTAATTTTTCTATGATTCTGTAAATGGTTCAGAGAAGTGTGAACTGCCCACATGCATTTCAGGTGGGTGCTAATAATGAAGGTAGTTTATCTACCAACATTAGGCTTGGTTGTTAATTGTTTGGCAGCTGATGAAAGTAGCAGAAGCAACTATTTGCAGCTACAACAGGCAGTGTGCAGGCAAGTGGGCAGGACTTGGGCCATGCGTCCTTGCTGTCCTTCCCCAGTCTTACCCAAGATCACCTCATTTTCTTCAGGTTTCAGATTTCCCAAGGTTGTTCAGGGAGCAGCCTGACTAGGAGAGCTGATCCTCTGCTGACTCAGCTCCAGATCCAGACATTGTATCTCTTCCCAGTACTTCATTTTTTTTTTTTATAGGTTCACCAGACAATCTCTCTGAATTTAGAGAAGGTCCTGAATGTAGTCATCTTCAGAAAGAAGAAGCCTGCACTGCTTTTAGGTAGGCAGAGGCTGGTTGAAGGACTTGCTCTTGCAGCTTTTTTGCTGTAACTAGCACTTTGCCAGCTGCATAGACTATGTGAAAAGTAGGGAGGACACTGGGAGTGGGGTGGAAGCCCTGTGAAGGCAGGAAGAACACAAATGAGAATGACCTATCTAGACAAATACTTTATTGGATGGTTTAGACAGAGGTGGTCCTGCCTTGACTACACATGACCTGCTGAGGTTCCTTCCAGCTCTATGATTCTACTGTTGGAGAAGAGCATGTCAGTACTGGTATGAGCCTCAGGAGTATGGATGTGACCAGCTTGGGGCACCTGGGTCCATGCTCAGGGGGAGACCAAAGTGAAATGAGTCTGATGGCATCCCTCCCTGGTGGGCATTGGTTCATGTTATGAAACCACAATGGATTAGGGCAGAAGAGGTTGAATCGGACTGAGAACTGGAATAACAAGAGAAGCCAGGCTGTAGGGTAAGGCTGAGGCACTTGGGAAGCCTGTTGGAGTACCATTCCTGCCTGCAGCCTTTAAGTAAGGTCTGTCTCACTTCAGTAAACACTGAGAATTAATCCACCAAGCTTTTCCTTCCCTCCTCTGCCCCAGCTGTGATGTGGCCACTCATGAAGGGTTATTTGGGGCTGGTCCATGGGTTGTAAGTGAAGGAGGGAAGATATTGTTTAGTAATAATGAGCAGTTCCCTGTCCAGTTGGTATCCTTCAGCTCCTGAGGGCCATCATTAGGCAGAACTTCTCCTCATCCCTGCTGGTGCTTATAGTCCAACCCATGGCCCAGAGCAGCTTGGAGTCCTTGCCATCAGAGGACGATGCCTCCCTGTATCCTCTGACCATGCAGCAGGTGCTTTCGCTTGCCATCAGTCTTCAGAATCTTTTAGCCCAGGTACATTTTCAGATATGTTTAAAAGAACGCACTAGAAAGGACATAACAAAGCCTGTGGGCCTTTCTCCCTTGCTCTACTCCTTACAGAATTGTAGGGTATTTCTCTGTTAACACAGACAGTGAATATCTATGCTTTTGAGTGCCTCTGAATGTAATGAGGAGCCATGCAAATTAGCCTGCATAATGCTCTGTGCTATGTGCCTAGATCGTTGCCAGTGCTCAAGCTAACCTGGGTATCTCTCACTGCATGGCACACTGCTGTGTAGACATCATCACAGAGGTTAGCTGGTAAAGATTTACTTGGTGATTTACTTTACTTCCCTACCACAGTTAATGGGTGCACCTTCTACTCATTTTCTTAGGAGAAAGTTGCTGAGTCTTGTACTCTTTGAACCAAGCTCTTCCCTCCTGTGTGGCCCCATGATACCACCAGTGGCAGATAGGTTGAACATTTCATGCCAGGAGTGGGATGAAAAGTGTTATTTGCCTAAGCTATGCCCTTGAGAGAAAGTCCTCTGTATTTCACCTGCTTGTCTTTTTCACATTGCCCTCTTGTAGCAGCCATTGCCCTCATTTTCATTCCTTTGTGTTTACAGAAAGATCTGCTGCTTTCTCAAACTGTGGTTGCCTGCCTGGAGGCCCTGATAGAGTACCTGCATGTGAAGAACCAGGACACTGGTAAAGCTTGCCCAACCCTTGCTCAGTTGGGACTCAGCCCTGCAATAGGCCAAGCATTCTGGCCCTGATCTAATAATACCCTTAAACATATGCTTCAAATTCTATGTTCAGCATCATGTATCATAAGCCCAGCAGGAGCCCCAGAGAAATCAATAGACATGCTGAAGTACCTAAGTTAATTTCATGCTTAAACATTTTGTTGGATTGAAGCCACAGCACCCAGCTTCCTGCAGGATTAAATCTTTTCTCTGGCCATAGATCCTTGGGTCATTTTTGGAAAGACTAAAGAAATCTTCCTCACTCCAAAATCTGTTATGGCCCAAAGGGGTGGGCTTCTTGGGATTCCGGAATGGAGTACAGGGCCTTTCACACCCAAGTTGTTTATTCCAGACATTTAGCCTAGAGTGACCAGTTGATTGAGTTGGGGGCGAGTTACAAATGGGTTATGGAGCCCTCCACATTTGAAGGGGCCAGTTGCAATTTGCTTCCAGATTAGGGGTACCTGCAAGATGCAGAACAACAGAATGTAGAGCTGAAACTCCCAGAGACCAAGTAGCAACCATAGAACTTCAACTCAAAAGGCCACCTTGCAGTGCAGGCAGAAGGTTTCTTGCAATTGAGCCATCAAAATAAGTGTTTCCTTTCGATTTTAGCCTCCTGTGACAAAGTTGGGCATTGGTTCTAGTCTTGAAGCAGAAAAAAGGTTCCCTGCTCCCTGACCCATGTTAATCAGTAACAAACAAGGAGAGTTTGAAGGAACTAGAGGTTGAAGGAAACTTTAACAAAAGAAGTATTGTTGGGAGAGAAAAAGTTGGTGAATGAAAACGTAATACTACAGGTGAATGGTAGTCACTAGCCCATGGGCATCTCTGCAAAAAGCCCCATAGGAACAGGATGACAAGAAGGGGTTGGTGGAAGGTTCCATTGCTTCAGGATTAAACTGAGCAAATGCTGCTTCAGCATTTCAGCAACAGCCAAACCCTTTGCTCTGCCTGCCCAAATTCTCACTGCAATGCAGAATTCCCTTCAGTGACCATAAGTCTTTGCTTTCACTGAACTGTGCTGAAGGTTATCAGATGATATATCATAATATTTAGAAATAAGAACTCACTTGATTGCCATGCAGAGTGACTCATGTTTTATATTGCACCCATGTTTTATCTAGCACCATTCCTACTTCAGTTCCCTCCTAATCACTTTACAGAGTATTGAATATGATCCTGATAGTGTGTTGACCATGTAGGCGAATGTAGCAGCTTTTCTGTACTTGGCATCCAGTTGCTTGTGTTTGGAGAGAGGATGTGGGCAAAATCACAGAAGGTAGAGATGAGAAGTTGTGTGTGTCCCGTGCTTTTCAAATATGTACCACAGGACCACTGATGATATGTGGAGAGCAGGCTGGTTATATGATGCTTATGTTTGCTTCTCCACAGTTCCACCTGCTAAAAGATGGCTCACCCATACATGAATGCTTTTGTAGCATTGCTCTTCCACAAAGAGCTTCAAAAGGGCAGTGGTACAACTTCTATTTGCAGGGAAGGTGCCTACAAAGTAAACTGTATTCAGATGTGGTCTATGCTCCCAAAGCGTGGTAATCTTTATCTCACTCTCTCCAACCGTGATTGTTTCCTACAGTACAGGCTCTAGCACTTGTTCAGTTTGGGCTTAAATAGTTCAAATGATGAGGCTTCCTCCATTTAAAGTGAAAGTCTTCAGTCTAATGCATCTCACTATCAGGAAACTTCTCTGATACCAGACCTAGATTTTCTTTGAATTCTGGGTGAAGGATTGCCCATTACTTGTATTGAAAAATCCCCATGAAGTACATTTATCTACCACCCAAACACCAAAGATGGACAGAAGGATTCTGAGTTCAGTGCATTCAAGGGATGGCTCTTCTGGTACTTTAGTTTTTTTACCAAATACTTCCCTATAGAGTCTGAGTCAGGTAAGACCTTATATGTGACCAGAACCCATTATTCTCTGGTTGAGTAAGCTTTTGGCCTGATGATCAAGCTCTTGCATGATGAAACAGATATTAAAAAAAAGCCACATTAGTGTCTTACAGTATGGGCCTTATAGGCATAATGAAGGGGTTCCTGGTTTATATAAACCAGTGCCTTTACTTATGATCAACTTGCCATGAGGCAGTTTTTAAAGTCACTGCTAGTGGTTTCTCTTCTCTCTTCCAGCTCTTCATGTTGTTTCACAGCCCTGGAATCGATTTCTACTGTTCACACTACTCAGTGGTGGTGAGATGTCCTTCCTTTGTCCAGAAATTCTCAGACTTTTGACTTTGGTGAGCAGGGAAAGTATAGACTGTTCTCCATTTTGTCTGTGTATCAGTACAGTGAATCTGTGTAAGTGATGGGGTGCTGTATTATATAGATACTCCCCAAACACAAGCCCAGACGTGGCCATTGTTCTCAGTCTTTAACTATATTCCTGTCTCATAACTAAATAACAAACAGATGTACTTGAAATGTGGAAAGGAGGCCCCTGTGAAAATGTTGATTGTGTTAGATGTGTGTTCTTTCACTGTTTGTTGCATTCCCTTCACATGTCAGGACTATTGTAGGGGAAGTGGTACAGGGACTATTTGATTACTTGTGCATTACTGCATTGTGGAAGCACTGGGTAGGGTACTGATGTCAAATATTTGTTACGATATTGTTGAAAGAAGCCTTTAGTGGGTAACAGTCGACAAGTCTCTACCCTATCTGAATCAGGTGTTATCTACATAAGAAGGCTGCACCACAACATAATTCATTTTTCAAACCTGTTCAATTAAACAAGTGTGAAACCCTGTTAACTTGCTCTTATTTCAGTATTAAAACTAGCATTTTCAGTTTAGTATCACTTGGATTCTAAATTGACCTGAGTTAAATCAAAATAAGCCTGGTTTAAACCACAATAAGCATGTCTCAATTGCTCTTTGCACCACTTAATTAGATTGGCATAAACATCAAGTCCTTAGTTAACCAAGTGCATTTTTGTGTAGAGAAAGTCTTAGCTTGGAAAGAGTCACCACTGGATTCCTGGGTTGATTTTTGTTTACTTCCCATTTTCCTTCAAGTTTGCAAGGTATCAGAAGAACACTATTATTTCTCAAAGTGAAATTAGCCAGATCCTCCAAGAGGCAACAAAAGCCAATTTAGTAGAGCTTCCTGAAAGCACATCCCAAGCTCTTCGCCTCTTTCTTCTTCAGGTAAGAGTGCTGGTGAGGTCTGGGAGGAAAAGGGAAATGGGCACGAGCTGCTTACATATGCACTTGTTGGTGTTCTAATTAGAATGCTCCAGTGTCGCCACAGCATCACACATATTAAGCCTCTGTGCATTTTAAAATGGCTGCAGGTCACTGTTTCTAAACTTTGCCGGACTGAGGCATAGATAAAGTGTTCTGCAGTGATTTTTAAATGCATGGGGGCTTAATACATGTGACGGTGAAGTGTTTTCGTTAGAGTGGCTGTCCGAGAACCACTCTAATTAAAATACCTATCCTCTGAGCATGTGTATAGGCAGCCTTAGTGGGTGAGTTCCTAAGGACGAAATTCCACACATGATCACATCTGGATTTGCTAAAAAGATCTAGAAGTCCTTTGAGTTGGGTGAGGTGAAGGTGAAGATGGGAGGATCCTACAGTCAGTCGGCTTGGCTCTTTGTGTCTGGTGCAGTGAGGAAGATGCTGTGGAGTGGGAAGGCAAAATGATTCAACTTGTCTGCCCAGGTTGTATTATTCAATTGCTTTGAGCCTGCCCTGCTTCTTGATTCCCACCCTTTGTGCTTGTGGGATGGAAAGTGAGTGCTTCATTCCCACAGATGGGGGTGGGGAGAGCAAGAAAATGAAGAGGCAAAGGAAGAAGACCATCCATTACTTCTTGTTCTAGAAGTCCTTTTTACTTGGTTACTCAGGTCCAGAGCAGGAGTGATCAGAGAGAGCCAGCCCAGGCAGAGACCATTCAGACCTTACTGGAGACCCTCCCACCAAGGACCAGGACTTCTCTAAAGAATCCAGACATGATGTATCCTTTTGCAGGTTGTACATCTTTGGCAGGTGACTTTGGTGTGGTGGCCTGGACAACTGCAGTTACCTTAATTATAGGACAAAGTGAGTGACAAGGTGCCAGAGGGCTGGAAAAGGGCCAATGTGGTTCCCATTTTCAAAAAAGGGAGGAAGGAAGACCCAAGAAACTACAGGCCTGTTAGTCTTACCTTGGCCCTGAGGAAGCTCTTTGAAAACATTATCCAGGAGCACATCTGCGATGGACCAGCAGGGGAGATCATGGTTAGGGGCAACCAACATGGGTTCATTTGAGGCAGGTCCTGTCAGACCAACCTGGTGGCCTTCTACGACCAAGTCACAAAGTCCTTGGACACAGGTGTCGCAGTGGACATAGTCTTTCTGGACTTCAGGAAGGCCTTCAACACTGTATCTCACCCCATTCTCATTAACAAATTGGGCAACTGTGGCATGGATGCCTACACAGTCCGATGGGTTGTTAATTGGCTGGAGGGCTGCAACCAGAGAGTGTGGTGGATGGGTCTTTTTCAACCTGGAGGGATGTGGGCAGTGGGGTACCCCAGGGCTCAGTCCTCAGGCCTGCACTGTTCAATATCTTCATCAGTGACTTGGACAAGGGCGTGAAAAGCACCTTGTTCAAATTTGTGGATGACACTAAAATGTGGGGAGAAGTGGGCATGCTGGAGGAGAGGGATAGGCTGCAACTAGATCTAGACAGGTTATAGGGGTGGGCGGATGAGAACAGGATGGGATTCAATATTGACAAGTGCAAGGTACTGCACCTGGGGAGGAAGAACTAGCAGCCTACCTACAGGCTTGGGAACTCCCTTCTGTTCAGCACAGAGGCAGAAAAGGATCTTGGTGTCATTATTGATTCCAAAATGAACATAGGCTGCCAATGTAGGGACACAGTCAGCAAGGCTAACTGCACCTTGTCATGCATCCACAGATGCATTGCGAGCAGGTCCAAGGAGGTGATCCTCCCCCTCTATGTGACATTGGTCAGCCTGCAGTTGGAGTACTGTGTCCAGTTCTGGGCGCTGCACTTCAGGAGGGATCTGGAGAGCATTGAGAGGGTCCAGAGGAGGGCCACGTGTATGATCAGGGGGTAGCAAGGCAGGCCCTACAAGCAGAGGCTACGGGACCTGAACCTGTTCAGCCTCCACAAGAGAAGGCCGAGGGGATCTGGTGACCATCTACAAATCGGCCAATGGGGACCAGAAAGCTATGGGAGAGTTCCTGTTCCCCCGAGCACTACCAGGAGTAACGAGGAATAACAGCCATAAGTTGACCGAGCATAGATTCAGGTTAGATATCAGGAGGCACTACTTCACTGTCAGGGTGGCTAGGATCTGGAACCAACTTCCAAGGGAAGTGGTGCTTGCTTCTACCCTGGGGGTCTTCAAAAGGAGGCTAGATAATCACCTAACCAGGGTCGTTTGACCCCAGCATCCTTTCCTGCCTATGGCAGGGGGTCAGACTCGATGATTTGTTCAGGTCCCTTCCGACCCTACCTGCTATGAAACTTTGAAAACAACTTGTTCCTTCCTCCGTGTATTGCAAACACTCTGGTGCAGGTTGTGTTGATGGATGCAACAGGGATGTCTGACAGAATAAGCACAAGTCTAGGAGCGGTAAGGTTTGCCCTGGCAGAGGCTCCCACCAAGGGTGAGCAATTCACTTAAATTCTTATGTCTGCCTCAGCTCTTTCACTGCTATCTCATGGTGATGCTTGCTTGCCTTTCCCTCAGGAGTGGCACGGAGATAGCTGAATGCTTGTACTTGGAAGACAACAAACCCTAAGAAAACACTAACTACCAGACCCAGTGAAAAGGGCAGCAGGCATGTCTGGTGACTCTGCCAAGCAGCACCCCTGCTCTGCCTTAACTGGAAGCAAAGGAGATGAACCCTACTACTGGCTGCTGCCTTCCCAGCCAAAAGGATGGGTTGCCCCTAGTCTTGACTGTGGAGAATAAATGAGTGAGCCTAGAGTTACCTGCCCAGTTAAGTGATAACTCTTCTGTCTGGTTTTACCTTTTTGGTTTGTTTGTGCAGCACTGTTTCAGCTACTTAAATGCCTCTGGGGACAGACCTCTTGACCCTGCAGGGGACTCTGCCCATAGTAGATGATGCTGTTGAGTCATATGCACTACAGTATTTGCAAGGAATGTCTTTCACCTTTTGAGGATCACATGGGAACAAATCCCAATATGTCTTTTCAGTAAACTCTTTCTGGTTAGTAATCAGCACCCACTGACTGGTAGGCACAACCTTGGGCGTATTCCTGCCAGACTGCTCCATGCTGGGAGCTCAGGTTTGTATCAGAGTAGAAGTTGTCAACCTGGAGACCCTATGGGGATTTCCTGCAATTCTTTTGTTTATGTGCATGGAAGAGGGAATGAGTGACTTGAAGAGATATCCTGTGGTCTTGCTAAGGCAGCTCCCTTTTTCCTTTTTTTAAAAAAAGTGGTCCTCAGCTACCAGAGAGTCTCTGAATTTGTTTTTAAAAAGGGATTCTGGATGCATTTGAAGGTGGGGTTGGGGGTGGGGAGGGTGGTCTGAAAGTAGGCTTTCCTGCACAGTTCATTTTGTTTTTTATTCATGACATTGATGTCAGATGCCTGGGAGGAGTGGCAGTCTCTCTCTCACACATCAGAGACTGATATAAGAGGCGGGACACGCAGATAATTGAGAAATAAGGAACAGATGGAATAAGAGACCATTTCTAACTTCCTTGCCAGGCAGTGGTTTGGAGAAGGCTTATAACAGGAGTGATTTCTAGCCTGCTTTTGAAAGCTGTTTGTTCTGTTGTTGGAAAGCAACCACAAAATAAAATTTTGGAATGTCCTTGTTTGTTTGTTGGCAGTGACTTTGCAGGAGCCATGTAGCACAGACTCACAACGATCAGTGCACATTTATCTTGCCAACGGTACTAACTCCACATTGGGCAGCCCTGTCAAGGGACAGGTTCTTATTGGAGTGCTGCTGCCCTTTCACATTCAAGCTGCTTGCACCTTTTTTGGCTGATGAAGGTGCTTGATACTACTGCACTTTATGAGTGGCTCTGGGTGAGCGCTGTCAGCTTGTAGTACAGCAGTGGCTACAGTAGACTGGGACAGGAGAGAGAGCTCTCAGCGTGACCAAGGAGAGAAGGGGATCTTGGCACGAGACTTATCTTACCCAAGCCAGTGTAAGAAGGAAGTTAAGAGGCTCCCTTCTGCCTTTAGCAGGGAACTGGTTAACTCTGCCCTGGAGTCTCCTGTTGGAGCCTTGTTTCCTCTTGATAAGAGGAATTAAAAAGAAGAGTTCTCTGCCTATGTATCACTTGTGCTTCAGAACTGTGGTGACATGGGAACCTGTTATGATCTCCTAAAGGTACCATGTACTCCATGCATGCTTGTTTCCTGTGACCTTCCGCTGACTATAAAGTTGACTGCAGCCTCAAGCTGCCACCACTTGGCACAGACAAAGGTTGTTCTAGAAGGTCCCCATCCATTGTATCCCCTCTTCTCATCCATGTGCACCTTGGAGCCCACATCCTCAACCTACTGTCACAATGCCATCTTTCCAAGCGTGGCCTTAGTCTCAAGTGAAACCTTTGCAACTGCTTCAGGTCTCTAAAACTCTCCCTTCCACCTTCTTGTTCACTGACTGCCTCATCTGAGATGTACAGACACAAGACGCACCCTTTTCCTGCTGCCGGTACCCCACAGCCACCAGACCTAAGGGGTGAGTCTTTGAAGCAGGGGTAGATCCAGAGGGCTGCACTAGTGCAGCTGCACTTCCCTTTTGATTCCTGCTCCACCCAAAGTTTAAAACCACTGTCTGGCAGTGGCAGAAGTATTTCTAGTCAGGTGGCAATGAGGGAGTTGCTCAACTGCAGGGCTCATTATCATCTACCTGCTTCCTTCTAAGCTCTTCATTTCACAGGTGATGATGACATTTCCTTGTTAATGGTCTTGCTGTTGCTAGCCTTTCTGCCGTTCTGCTGCCTGTTCACTGCTCCTGGATGCGAAGCTCCTGTTTCACAGCCCCACAGATTTGTTTTTTAATTAATTCCAGTAAAATACTATTTATTTGTCAGTCTTAAGCTGAATAGTGCAGCCCTCAGCCCCGGCAGAAGAGGAAAGCCTCTAGTTTTTTTCACTTAGAGAAAAAAGTGTTGCATTATATGCAATGAGGCATCTCACCCTCTGCCACCCCCTTTTCTTAACGTCCTAGATCAGCCCATGCTTCTCGGTCTCCCCTTCAACCACTGGCCTGACTTGGCTGAGATGCTGTAGCTCTCCACGGTGAGGCCTTTTTAAGGCCTCAGTCCCACAGAGCCTCGTATAAATGGCAAACTCTATGAGCCAGCGTCAGAATCAGAGCTGTAGGGCTGGAAGGGACCTCAAGGTCACCTAGCTCAACCACCTGTTCCAACCAGGACCAGTCCCAACTATCTCAACCCAGCCAAGGCTTTGTCTAGCCAGGGCTTAAGAACCTCCAAGGCTGGAGATTGCACCGCCTCTAGGCAGTCTGTTCCAGTGCTTTACTACCCTCCTCGTGAGAAAGTCTGTCGTAATATCTAATCCAAATCTCCCTTGCTACAATTTGAAACCATTGCTCCTTGTTCTGTCACCTGCTGAGAACAGCCCAGCTCCACCCTCTCTGGATTCCCCCTTCATGGAGCTGGAGGCCACTATCAAATCCCTCTCCCCTCACTTCTGTCTTCTCCACACTGAAATAAGCTCAGTTCCCTCAGCCGCTCCTCAGAAGTCGTTGCCCCCTGCTGGACCTGTCTCCAACCTCTCGCGGAGGGCAAGCCTGGACGCGGAACTCCGGATGTGGCCTCAGAAAAGAGGGGAAGAGTCTGCTGGCAGCGCCTTCCGCCTTGCGGGCCTTTTGGGAGATTCCTGCCCCGCGGAAGCGGAGCTTTCCCCTCAGGCCGGGGATCGCGGGTCCCAGGCTGCCCTCGGGCCCGCTCGCCGCGCCCCGCAGGTGGCAGGCAGGCAGCCCGCGCCGGCCCAGGCAGCGATAGGAGGCGCGCGGTGCATGCCGGTTTGCTGCGCGCCAGGCGGCCACGTGCCCGGGAAGGGGCGGGGCGGCGGCGGCAGCAGCGGCAGCAGCATGACAGCCCCAGCGGGCAGGTGAGGGGCCGGGGCCGGGGCCGGGGTCGGGGTCGGGGCGGCTGGTCCCGCGCTGCCTCGTTGGATACGGGGGGAGCTCCCGCCGCAGTGCCTGGTCCGCCCGCGCTGCCTGGTGAGGGGGGGCCCCGGGGGCCGGAGCGCTGCCCCCAGCCCTGCAGCCGGCGGGAGCTCCGCGCGTCCGGGAGTCCTGGCCTCTGCCGCTGTGGGGGCTGCAGGGGGGCCCGAGCTAGGTCCGACGCAGGGAGCGGGGTGATCCGCGGCCCCCGCTTCCACCGAGGGGGGCAGGCTGGCCCACCTCCTCGTGACCCTAGCCACGCTGGCCGCCTCTTGCGGGCTAAGAGTGAGCGTGGGAAGCATGAATGACCGGTGCCTCCTGCATGTGGGGGGCACCTGCAGAAGCTGCCGGCCCTGTCGCAGTGTGGGGCACCAGCCCTACTGACAGTATCAGTGTCAGCCGTTGGGGGGGGCACCGGCCCCGTGCACCCCTACCAGTTACCTGTGGTAGGATGTATCCAAAGTTTGGGGCTAAAGAGCCTGGGCCGGAGGACACTTGGCTGTGTCATCTGGGCGCATCCGAACTCCAAGACCTGGGCTTGGGCCTGTGGGTAGGATGCCTGCCAGCGGTTCAGGAGTATCTGAAGTCCCAGGGCAAGAGCCTGGGACAGGATGCTTGCCAGTGGTAGTGCCTGGCTACAACTTGCCTACAAGTATGCCACGCCATATAAGGTGTTGAGAATGATTGAGTTTTGCCTGCTCAATCCACACGTTATTTGGGATGGTTGAGTTCTGCTCAGCCGATATAATTTGGAACTTATTTGGCTGATTTGACCTGGAGCACAAAAATATTATTAAGAATAATAAAAAAAAATCTATCTACCAGTGAGGACGCTCTGGCTGGGAGGATGTACCGTGGGGCCGCTTTCCTGTCCCTCATCCTTTCATGTTTCCCCACAGTTTCACTAGGCAGGCTCCACTGGCTCCTTCAATGCATTCAAGGGCCAGTGGGCACTGGCTGGTGTGCTCTTTTTGTGTGTGTCATGTCCCGCCGCCTTTGAACTTCTGACTTTGTTCCTGCCCCTGTTTCCCTGTTTCCTCTTTAGTTGTACCCCAAAATCAATTGGAGTATACCCAAGAGCCCCTGTGTCACACCATAGCAGAGGGTGGATGCTGAAAGGGAGAGTGAACTGGGTGTGACCAGGGTTTTTTCCCCACTTCCTCTCCCACTTACAGCCTCCAGTATTTAGGGCTTAGGAAGATCTGATTCAGATGGTGCCCCTCACTCCTGTGCTCAATAGCAACTAATGCCCCTTTGCTTCAAGAATGCATCCAATCTCTTTTTGAACCTGGCTAAACTGTCAGCATCCACAACACCTGGTGGCAAGGAGATCCACACTGTAATGACATGCTGTGTGGAAAGGAACTTCCTTTTATTAATTTTAAATTGCCTTCATTTTATGGGCCTTAATTCTTAAAACTGGGCAGTGCCCAGGATCATTTGTTCCTACTTACAAGGGTCAGTTTCTGACTGCACCTGAGTCCATTATATTCCGAGCATGAAAGTGGCGTCCTGGTTCTGAAAACACTGAGTTGGATTGTCATGTTGGCTAAGCCCAGATCTGGTACCTTGTGTCTGACCCCAGTGTGAGCTTAGGAGGGAAAGGAGAGGAATACCATTAAGAAGTGTCTGGGTTCTGTGTGAGCTGGTGTCCCTGGTAGTGGGTCAGGCCTCTTAGAGAGAGGCTTAAGCTCCCTGCAGTACATGGCAGTACTGTATCACAGTGAGGGAGGATTTATCCCCAGTCCCATGCATATCTTGTCCCCAACCTTTCCCTCCCAGTTGCTGCAGGTGCTCAAGATGATGCTAAAAGACACTGAGGGCCATTCAGTGCCATGCAGTTACTTTGGTATAGGACCTACCTTGTGTGACCCTAACAGATGACCCCTGCTTAATGTGCCTCCAGAGTCTATATGAGCATTCTTGATGGTTTAATTCACATTTCTAGATTGCTTTGATCTCCCCTGCAGTTCCTTCTCAGCATATCCCAATAGATAATCCCTCTGAAATGCTTAGGAGAAATAATTTTCTTTACCCTTTCTCCAGGGGAGGAAATGTGTCAGGTGTACAAAAGGCTCCATTGCAGTCTGGCACTGGATTGCTTTGTATTTAAGATCTTGCTGTCTCACATACCCACACTTATGACCCCTGCTACCATTATATTAAAATACAGGATACCAATTATAGTGGACTTTCCTCCCTTACATTGTGCTCTCACTGTTTTTCTCCTTTCTTCTCTTTACCTTATGCTGTGTGCTTTCTTTCTGTGCTCTTCCTCACCCTGTGTCCTAGGCTCTCTGAACAAGCAGGTCTTGTAAAGGACAAATGCCGATACCTGCCAAAATCTTTCCTGGCCATATTCTGACAGGTTTATGTCCCCCTTGTGCAGCACTTGCTGCTGCGTAACTGATAGCATGCAGGGGACGGGTAGATGGCTGAACTTTTCAGCATGCGGCTGGTGCAATGTAAGCTAATCTGATTTCCTCATCCTTTGGCCCTGCTTGATCACATTTGGTTTTAGCAGCATTTAAAGAAAAGTCCCATTATCTTAGGCCCATCTCCCACAGGCTTTAGTGCTGCTGCTGCTTTTCTTGCGTGGAACCTAAACGGCTAATGTACACAGGACCAGATTCATCCCCAGTGCACAAGAAGGCAGCTGTCTTGGTTTCAGTAGGAGCTCCACCAATTGACACCAACTGATGATCTGTCCTAGAATATTTATCTAATCTACATGTTTATGGGGCTATTGAAGTAATTGTGTTTAAATATTCATGACCTGTTTTATCAGTATTATTTTCTGCACCTAAAACGGAAAGAAGTTTGTCTCTCAATTAGTTGTCATCACTGATGTTCTCTGTGTGAGTTTGCAGTTTTTTTTGCATTTGATGGTCAGGTTGGAGAAGGAAGCTAAATCAATCTGTTTCATAAAGGAGCAGTCTTGTGGTAAAAGCTGTGGGTTCATGAGTCCTGGACTTGCTTCCCACCTTTGACATTTATGCCCTGGGTGACCTTGAGGGGAGTCAGTTAAGGCTCTTATTCTTAGTTCCCTGCATGCGTGGGTAGTAGGGAGAGATTTATCTCCAGATAAATGTATTATTGTCCCCACTTTACATTTCTGTCTCAGAGGGTTGCAGTGAGAATAAATACCCATGGGAGCTTCTGAGAAACTTGGGTAACAGGGAATCAGGGACTTGCAAAATATATAGATAGCTTATGTACTCTCTCCTTTCTGGATGGGGTGGATTTTGGATTACTGCAAGATAAATTTTAAAGCTACCACTTCCTCCCGCAAAAAACATTAAAACAGATGTGTTAACCAGTCACAAAGCCATGTCCAATCATTTTAGCTTCTGGGAAATGGAGAAACACTAGTCTAGTGGGTTTTCTGCTACCTAAGCATCTGGACAGAGCTGCCAAAAATATTAGTAGCAACTCCTCCCTATATACAAGACCATAGCACAGGTCTTCCCTCAACCTGGGCTTTTGGCAGAAGTTCTGTTTCAGCAGGAATTATTTTAGCAAAGTGAAAACCTGTTTGAAAATTTTCTCTTTTGTCTGATCCTTAAGTGGGGCCAAAGGGGAAAGCTTGCTAGAGAAAATGCAGAAGAACATCTATACTTTGCATTCCATGTCCTGGCCTGGCAATCCATCAGATTCTAACTTTCAAACCAGGTCAGCCAAAGAGATTTGGAATAGTTAGTACAGCTGTGTGAACCCCACTCTGGGAGGGCCATATTTACTCTCCAAACATGCTGAAGATGGTGGTTGCTGAGTAAAGATGGGTTAGAACCTGATTTAACATTAGTATTAACATCATTTTAGCTTAGCGGTACTCAGACTGTGGATCCTGCATCACTCTTCAGCTGGTCACTTTCAGCATACCAAAAAACACATTAGCAAAGGTGTTTTCTGTTTACTGCGTATATTAGGTAGGCCTTTCCTTCAATCGTGATTTATGCAACATGCATGTCATCTGTCTCTCTCATGGTGAACTAATGTGCTGTAGTTTTTATACTTTTGAACCAGAACATTTTTGCACAATTCACCCAGGCATATGTATGCTACTGTGGTTTATGGTTAATGCTGACTGCTCACAGGGTCCCTGAGCCAGTTGGGCCACCACTGATTTAGTTAAATTGGTTTTACAGCTTGTTAGAGTTTTGGGGTAACTTCCCCTGTGTAGACAAGACTGGCATGCATGCATATGGTCATCAGAAAATAATTGGGATTACCGGGGTGGAAATGTACCCACTGAGGCTTCAGGAATCATCAGAGCAAGGGACTGATCTTTTAAAATCAGCTCCTTGCCATTTGCATCAAAGTAATTTCCACCATCCTAGCTCTGCACCCAGTGGTACTCCCTTACTTCAGCAGATTCCTTTAATCTCTGGGGCCAGAAGGTCTGGTCTGCATGGATCCAGTCTTCTCAGAATCTCGTCTCTGCAGGAAAATCGAATCAGTGCAGGGCAAGTGGCTGGAGCTGCACCAATATGTGCTGCAGTTGTGCAGTCCCCACTAGTGTCATGTGCTGGACAAGGCTGGGGGAAACTGGCCTCTGGGTCCCTGCTTTTCTTACTTCTTGTTTCTCCCCTTAGGGTGTTGGCTACAAATGTCGAACTTGAGATCCTTAAAATTCTGGTTTATTAGGCGGATTGAAGCACTGTAATGAAGTTAAATCATAAACCTTGGGGCTGGTCCATGCACGCATGCACAGTAGCAAGCTACAAGAGTCAGATATACCTATCCTACAAGCGCTGGAGTCTGCTGTCGATGGCCAGTTGAGGCTTCTTTCAGTGTGATGTTATCCTCCAGAAGGGGGTTGCCAGCTGGTCCTTCTGGCTAAACAGGTTGGGTGCTGGTTGAGTTGGAGTTCAAGAGGGTGCCACTGAGGGTCAATTTTCAATGCCTTTTATCTGTCCTTGGCAGACTTTGGTGACTCCCCAGTTTTCAGGTTTGCCCAATCCAGAGGCTGTTGACCCTCGTGGATCTTCCCCTCTCGGTGGCTACTGGATGGCATCTGTCAGCCCCAGGGGTCATCCACATGTATGTGCAGGTTTGGGAGTCCATTGATGAATTTTAAATAGGGCTCTGGGAGCAGTTGATCTGGAGATATTCATTCCAAAAGTTGCCCCCCAGTGTTGATTAACTTAGACCAGGGCTTCTAGCCCTTGATCAGTGAGGTTTAGAGATGTCCTGGTTGCTACATTGTCTTCTATTGATTTCTTCTGTTGGTTGATCTGCAGTTTCCTTAGGTGTTAATTTTTGTCTGCTTCTGTGTTATGCATTCAATCACTGATTCACAGGCAATTTGATTCCTGCCCTTGTTAACATTGTTACTAAATGTGGTAAGGAGGGGGTGGGGTGGGGAGTGATTAACCCTCAGATACAAACAGGCCGGGGACGAAAGGGTTATGGAGCCTTGTTTCCCCTTTTTCTCTAGTTTTCCCTTTTAAGAAGAATCCAAAGGCAATATAACAAGTAAACGCTTTACTTACAAACTGCAGTACAGAGACTCGCACGCAGTGTAGGCATGCTCCATAAAGTTACGCTGTGAAGCACATAAATGTTTTGTTTGCACTTCTGCACCAGCAGTTCCCCTTACAATAACTCCGAAACTAAAAACCATAAGGAACTCAAGAGCTCTTCAGGAATCCAACTGAAAGGGAGCCGTGGACGCAGGACCTCCGGTGAGGGTGATCAAGCCTCTCCATTCCTGTGTGGGTCCCGCTTTCTTTTCTGCGGACTTTGCTTTTATATGCCCTAATAACCAATGGGATTGGATCTTTTTTTCGCGCGCTGAACGAGCTGCATGAGCTGGGGATTTTGCTGCATGCATTCTTTGTGCGGCTATTAGGCTGCACCCACTGCTCCCTCATGCCGCGAGCACAGCTTGCTGGTGTTTGGTCACCTTTAATTTGCCACACTAAACACATTTCCAGTTAAAAGATGAGGAGTATAAAATATAAGCTACAAATGCCATGGCACACAAATAGATAAAAAAACCAAAATACACGGGGAGATACAAAATACACACATACACATTTTAAAACACAATTCCTTATCTTACAGTGAAAGAAAGAGGAAGGAAGAAAAGGTAGAAGAGGAAAAACATATTCAAAGAGGGGAGAACAAATGCAGGCAAGAGGAAAAGGGGGCTTTCTGTTACAAGGGAATTGGTTAGTTGTTCACAGCCTCAGTTAACTCCTCTTCTTCCTGTGTTGGGTGCTGCCTGTAGTCACTGTTTCGTGTCAGCACTGCAGGACAGAGACTGGCCACTGCTTTCCTTCACCAATGGCTCTCCACCTCCCTTGAGGGGGATCTTGGGTGTTTTTTTGCCATTCTCCTCCTTTCATCTTAGAAAACAAGGTTTTTTTATGTTGTGAACTGCTTCAAAGGAGCCTTTGTTTCAAGAGACCTTTTGAGGAAAAAGCAGCTGCAGGCTCTGACCCAGATGATTCAGCCATGGCAGAACCCACCAGGGAACCATTTTGGGCACGAGAATGCAAAGTTTACAAGGCAGCAATCCTGTCCTGGGCCTTTCCATAGACTGGTGCTGTCACTCACTTGCAGTCTGGGCAAGAACCCCAGCAGACTGATTGGCTGACTCCAGTTGCAGCATGTTTTTCCCCCAGCTCCCTCTTACTTCCCACAGTTGTGGCATTGCATATTCAACACCTGTGCACTCGCTTAAGGATGTGCCTGGGAGCACACAGAATCAGATAGATGGATCCCAAAGCCAATGCTGCCAATCCTGTGTTGGTCTGCAGGTTGTTTCTTTTCCATTTGTCCAAGGCCCAGCTTCGCTACTGAGTTGGAGAGCCAAGGGCATTATCATGATGTGTGGAGAAAACTTTGCCATTTAAGGTCTTATCAGAGAGGCTTGACCTCAGGGATGGAACACTGCGTAATGGCTTTTGAAATCTGGTGTCAGCTGGTGCCTGAGTCACCTGTAAAATAGGACTAATGATACTGACTCTTCTGTAAAGTGTTTTGTGATCTGCTGATGAAAAGCAGTGAATGGGAGCTGAGTCTTGTTTTATAATGGGAGCACATAGATACATTAGTATCTGCACTTGCTGCCTTTGGCCCTAGAGGTCTCTGAAATTAAGCAAAAGACATATACATTTTACTGCACCCATCATGTTTTCTGATATCTTACCTTTCTACTTAATGTTGTACTGTCTGCCTCTGAATGGGTTAGTCTGCTGTGGTGGCATCTGCAATTCCAGGGGAGAGAAGTTTAGTTGATTGATTCACATTATGGGATTTAAGGCTACCAGTCTGAATTTACTCCACTTCTCCATGGAGCAGATTTTCTGCTTGGGAAGAACTGTCTTGCTGTGTTTGTTATGCTTCAGTGAGGGGTTTGGTGTAGTCAAGTATCAGCTTTTCTCTCTAGTGGTCTGGAACTGGTTTGGGGACAGGGTAGGAGCTATCTAGCTGGCACTGTTGCTCTCCAAATTTAACATTGTTGTTTGTATTCATTTTCCCTCAGCTAAGCAGAAGAAACTCTTAGAAAGAGTGGCTTGTGATGTCCCACGAGGAGTTCCTCCTGTAATCTCTTGGTTGCTGGCTGGCTTATTAGAAACCTCATCTGTCTGAACTGGCTACTGTGGATCCCAGTGCCTGAATAACCAGGTTGCAATTTTTTTTTACACCTAAGCAGTCCTAGAACACACGCAAAGAAAGCAGTGCCTGGAGAGGAGGCAGATATTTGTTTGTGCCAGGAGTTAACTTTGCCATTTACAAAGTCCTCTTACCCTGCCATGGTTCTCCTTTGCTTCTTTCTCAGTTCACATCTGGCAATACTTATATTTAAGTATTATAAATACATGGGGAGATTACATGCAACTGTATAGGATATGTAACTGCTTCCCATGTTATGCATCTGTAGTGTCAGGATGGAATGAAGTAGAAAACACCTATTTTTCTGTATCTATCCTCCCTCTGCCAAAGCACAGTTTGTGTAATGGGAAAGGATATTTCCGTTACAGATTTAGGCCCTGTTCCACCATTCTTGCAGAGCTCCACTGAAGTTGATGGGGCTGTCTGCATGAAGTTTGTTGTAGCATTAGGGTCTTAGTAAGGAATATGGCTGCCAGGGTGCCTAATGCTACTCTATAGTGCTTGGTACCATTGTATTTAGAATCCTATACAGGCAACCCCTGCTTAACACTGTTTTGCTTAGCGCTATTTTGCTATAATGCTCGTTTTACATCGATACCTGATTCCATTTAGCACTCAACAAGTTTCGTTATAACATTCATGGGCATCTTACGGGAAAATTGGTTTTGCTTAACGCTATTCCACTTAACTGATTCGCAAAAAATGAGCATTAAGAGTGCTAAGCGGGGGTTGCCTGTATACTGTTTTGGATCCCTGAATTATAGGCAACTGCAAAGAGTGGGATTATGTGCTCAAAGAAAGGAGTCAATGGATTAAAGGACTTTTGACCAATTGAACCCCCTCAGCTGGATTTATCACTTTTCCACTTACTGTCTTAAATGACAAGGAGACTGTTCAGGCCATCCAAAGGCAAATGGACTTTGATTAGTTCTACTCTACTAATTAGCACTTTAACAGAAAAGAAAGGAAAATATAAAAAGTACAAGGTATGGGTTTCCCTACTACGTCTTCCTTCCTCTATTTTTCCCGGTGGCCTCACAGGGCACAGTGGGAATAGATCTACTTATTTCCAGATCTGTTCTTGAAGTTACTGTTTGTGAATCTGACTTTTATAGGCTTCGACAGTAATTTTAAACTTTTTAGACTCCAGGCAGCCCTCCATAACTTTTCTGAATTTACCAGCACCACATTTCAGGAACTAGTTTCACTCTTTTTTTTTTTTTTTTTTTGATTATGGAAAAAAATAGAGCAATTCTTCCATTATAAAGAACTCGGAGAGACCACAACAGGCCAGAATGTGTTTGACACTCTGGGATTCTTATTTAAAATCTCTGGGTTTACTTTGTGAATCACATGTAGGTATTTGTATGCATAATGGTACTAATATTCTGAAGCACCTTTAAAAGGCCCTCAGAGTGCTGCATCTTTCTGGTTGGGAATTATTGGTCTAGGGAAAAGGGTGGAACATTTAAGGGGCTTTCCTTTGTTCTTGGGGTCCTGGAAAATCAGTTCAAACAAGTTCTCATTGGTCCTGGGAAGGTGTCAGACTAGGTTTAAAACTCTGGGAAAGATTTGGTTCCTAAGAAGGAAGATTCCCTATCTTTACCTGGTTTATTATTTTGGCCTTCCTAAACTGGAGGGTGCCCATTAATCCATATCTTATTTAAGTTATTTTACACTAAACGTCTTGACGCATTTTTTATGCATTTCTTACAGGCTTCTGGGCAGTTAGTTAAAGCCAGTGCATGAGTATACAATTAACCATATTGTAGTACAAAAGGAATATACAGTTAAGTAATTCTTTAAACACTATCTATATGCTTGCAACTAAAACTGTAGCATGCCCTTTACATACAGTTTTGATTATAATACATGTCAGCAGCCTGTGTCAGCAAAGTGGGAAAATAAAAAGAGTAGCAGGTGAAACAGCAGGGAGCTGAGTTAAGAGTCTGATGAGAAGGAGATTAAGAAGGGGAATCCTAAGAGGACTATGCAGATAATATATTCATGGAGCTAATAGCACATGTCTAAGAAGAGGCATAACAACCGAACATGAAAAGTAAAACTGGGCAGTTGAGATGTCCTTGTTCTTGTGAAAGTGATTTAAGCCACTAGGACAGAAGGCAAAGGTTAAAAGAGTAGACTAATTCAGACACTGACAAAGATAAAGAATTACTGATCTTGATGAGACCCCAGGCCTGTCTTGTCTAATATCTCTGCCTTCGGCTATATAAACATTGGCACTTGATGTACCTTGGTTCCACTAGTAACTACTGCCTGCCACTTCAGATTATGGTGTAGCCCTCATTCCCCTTATCTGCAGATCTGGTAGAATCAGAATCATGGGAAAACAGGTCTGGAAGGAACTTCAGGGGGTTATCTAATCTAATTCCCTGTTCAGTCAGGATCATCCCTGTCTAAACTTCTGCATACAAGTATGTGGGTAACCTACACCTGGAAACATCCAGGAATGAAGTACACCCTCTATAAGTAATCAGTTCCAGTGCTTAACCCACCTCATTGTAAATACATTCTTCCTAATATCCAACCTAAATTTCCCTTGTTGCAGTTTAAGACTGTTACTTCTTGTCCTATCCCCCGCCAGCACAAAGAATAATTTTTCACCATTGCCTTTTTAACCAGCCTTCTGGAATTTGAAGATTTATCAAATCCCTACTCAGTCTTCTTTTCTCTTGACTAAATCATCCAAGTTCTTCCAACCTTTTCTCATAAATCACGTTTCCTAAATGTGTGGATGTAGGATTTTGAAAAAGGGGGTGCAAATGGTGTGGTGCACCATCATATATAACATAACATATTTTTCTCAAGTTAAAGCGAAACTAGAAGATTTACTAATATTCAAGGGGACTAATGCTATATTACTCAGTTTAAGATTAAAGCAAAAATAAATACAATTTTATTGGTATGTACACTGATTTGCTAGATTCAGTTTAAAAATCCAACAAGCTAGGCAAAAATAGAACAAATATATTGTTTTATTACTCCTGTAGTTATGATAGTTAAATGTATAATTCTTATTCAGACTTATTAAACAAAATCTAGCCTTCCAGAGTATCTTGACAGAGCATTCAGCACTTCATTATCAGTCATTGCCACACCTGAGTTAATGTTCATCTGAGTTAACATTACCACCTGTAAGTTTGTTTTCAGTTAGAACCAAAAACAGACTGAAGGGCTGTGACTGGAAAAGAGATATTACCAGGAATGGCTAACAGACAGCAACATGGCAGACTAAAGGATATTTTGATAATCAATCATCGGACCATTAAAAAGGAGAGAAGGTTGTTAACGCTTGTGGAGTGAAGCGAAATTGACAGAAATCCAATAGATGATAATGAGCCATGAAGTCAGTTGATTCCCTCAGCACTGTCTGACTAGAAATGATGCTGCCTCTGCCAGGCAGTTGATTTTAACCTTTGGGTGGAGCAAGAACCAAAGTGTGGGGGGGTGCAATTGCACCCCCCCCTCCTAGATCCATCCCTGTTCCTAGACTTTGAATAATTTTTGTTGCTCTCTGTCCAAAGTGCTCTGCCCAAAACTGGACACAGTACTCTAGGTGAGGCCTAACCAGTGCTGAATAGAAGTCAGCGATTATAAAAGGGAAGAGGGAAATGGGAACAAGGAAGTTGAGAAAGCAGGTATTCTTCTATAAAAGGATCCTGTCTCCTAGGGAAAGTATTTTGGACCAAATGTGATTGGTGGGTTTTATGGCTGGGACATATTGGGGAAGATTGTATGTCTCATTTAGTTTGTGAAGTCTTTTGTTCCAATCCAGGACTGTAGACATGGATTTTCTATGGGTTGGCGCCTTTGTGTTCCTCCTAGTATTGTCCAAGGGCAACTCTTCAGACGCAGAGAAGCAGAGGACAGACTCTGGCTTGGAAATCTGTATCCTTTTCTGTGGACCTTTGCTATGTGTGAGGCTGAGGAGAACTAAGAGAGAGCTCTCGGTATTATGAGGATTAAACACCAAGGAGGAAGAAGTGTTAATTAGGGCACTTAAGGGGGTTATAATCAGGGATAAGAGGATAAAAGTGAACTAAGGACAATGCAAATTGGATAATGGCTCTTATTTTTTCGGAGTGGAATAATCTCCCAAGAGAAGTGGTGGAAGCATCAACTAGGTCCTTTAGGATGAGCAAAAGAATGGAGAAGGCACAGCGTGGAGTAGTTAGCTAAAGGGTGGGTGAGGAACCAGAGATGAGCTGTAAGGTCTACTCTGTTATTGCACTTGCACCAGAACTTTTGAGCTGCTGCTGCCTTGCTCTTCTACAGAGAGGATTTAATCAGGCTTATGGGTTTAGAGTCACAGAATCATGGAAAAACAGGGCTGGAAGGGACTTCCATAGGTCATCTGCTCCAGCTTTCTGTCTGAGGCAGGATCATCCTTATCCAAACCCATTGTCTGACCTGTTAGCAAACCTACATACAGCTACAAGTCATAATACCTTAACCTGCCACACACAGATAAAGCAAGAGTACCGCATCAGTCAATGTTCTGCTGCTGCAAAGGTTGATAAAATACATTAGAGAGATCTAAGAAAGAGGGCCATGGCCCTCTGGTACAGAGGAAAGCAAAACCTTCCACAGCCCATACCAATCTCACCATGGGGTAGTATTCCTTCCTGACCCCAAATACAGAGATTGGTCTGACCCTGAGTCAGGGGCAAGATCCTCTAGCCAGGAATCTCTACATTTAAGTCCCAGGAGGAGCACTGGCACACTCCAGTCAAAATTCCCAGCCTTTGCTACAGCCCAATGCCTCTGAGGGAGGCAAATCCTTCTCACAACAGCTGTAGCAGCAGGAGGGGGAAAAAATCCTTCCCATGTGTCAACCAGCAAAACCCAGAAGCATAGAAAAAACCCATAGTAGAACAAAGGGAGAGCTTACTCCTAGATCATCCCTGACCAGTGCTTGTCAGGCCTCTTCTTGAACACCTTCAGTGATGGAGATGTCACAGCTTCCCTAGGCGGTCTATTCCACTGCCTCACTGCTCTAACAGTGAAGAAGTTTTCTTGTTATCCAATCTGTATCTACTTTGCAACTTCAAGTCATTGGTCTGCAACCTACTCTCTGTAGCAAGTGAAAAAAAGGGTTTTTCCTCGTCTGTATAACAGTCCTTCAGGTATCTGTAGATTGCTGTCATTTCTCCACTACTGATTTACTTGCATGCTGCCTGCATCCCTTCAGTGTATATCAGGGCAGAGGGCAATTTATCAGCAGTACACATATACATTTATGGAGCAAAGTATTCCTTTCTGCTCATTGCCCCTGCTGCACTGGGTTTGATAATGCCTCTTAATGAGAACATCTTGTTGCCCATAAAAAATGATTGCCGGGTGAAAGCAACTTTGAACTAAAAATTTAACAAAGACATATGGAGTAGCTGAGAGCAATGGCTTAGTGCTCAGGGTTCCCTGTTGGAGTGGCTTTATTGTACATGTTTCACTCAGCCTGATTTACATCTTTTCTGTGCTCATCATTCCTGGAGAGTCAGGTAGAAATAGCAGCAAGCATAAATTCTGTCTGATGTGAGCCAGTGTCTTCTGAGGAAAGGTAAGCCAGACTGGCATTTAACAAGTATGTCTAAGATGTTCAAAGCCCATCACATATGTGAGAACTTAGAGATTGGAGATTTTATTTAAGCAGCCATGTGACAATACACCTGATCTTGTCAGCTCTTGAAAGGTAGGCAGTCCTGGACATAGCTAATAGTGCTTGGATGGGCAGCCATTTTGGAATGCCAGGCACCACAGATTCAAGCCAGGGCATTGTGTCAACCCGCTTAGCAAACTGTAAATCAAGACAATTAACTAAATGATAAGACTGCATTCAGCTGCATTGTTGATTCTGACCTGATGGACGGGAAGAAAAGAAAAAGGGTCTGTCATCAGTCCTTCAGTTACATTGATGGTTTACAAATACAAATTTCTAATTGTATAAGGGCTTAGTAGTAGTTATTACTCTCAAAGGGTTGCTGAAAGACTCCTCTTGTCTCTGTCTGCTGTTCTGCTGTGGTGGATTGGCTCAGTCAGTTGCATCCTGTTTTCATGCACCCAGAAGGCCCCAGGAGTGGCTTTGCTGCTTTGGGTAGTGTTACCTCCAGGGCACTGCATGAAGCAGCATTCAGGAGTGTAACTTGTGCTTTGGGTAAACTCAGCTGGGAATGGTTGAGTTTGGAATTGCAAGGAGAAAAACAACTTACAAGCACTTAAAAATCAGTCATGGAGCTTAGCTCAGCACCTGGGAAAAGAGGAGGTGGCATGTCTATGGGAGACTTCTTAGTGAGGCTTTCAAAAGAGCCCCAATGTTGCATGCTCAGGCTGCAGTGGGAAGTGGGGTTCAGGGAGGCATGTGGTGTCCTTGACAGAGCTGCAGATAAGAAGCTGTTTGAAGTGAAGCGCAAGGACCAGATGAATGCACTGAAGAACCTGATCGAGCTCAATGATGTGAACCAACAATATAAAATCATTGACATCATGCTGAAGGGGCTCTTTAAAGTGAGTGTTGTCTAATGAACACAGCTACTCTCTCTCCTCTAGGGCTGGGGGTGCTCTTTGGTTGCCTTCTAATCATGAATGTGGGTTCCCAACCTTTGACTGAGCAGAGAAGATGACCAGTATAGCTTAATCGGTTATAGCTTAATTTGAGTATGTGTTCCCAAGAGTGTATCCCCAACCAAAGTGTTCACTGCAATAGGAATGTCAAAGTGGGGGCAGGAGAGCACAGGTAGGAGATGTAATAATAAAGGCCTATAGGGCCAGTAAAAGTGAACTGCAAGGTTAGAGACTGCTCCTTGGGTCATGGTAGGTAGGAGGAGATGGAGCAGTGCTTGGAAACAGGGTGGGAGAGTTGGAGCACACTGCAGTACCAAGCAAAATACACACCAGGGATAGAGGAAGAGAGGTAATTGGGGCCTAAGAGGAGACTGGAGCTGGCAGAAAAGCTGGGTCAGGCAGGTCATCTTGCAGATGGACAGAATAACTTGAGTTCTCTTTCTGAATGTTCAGGTGCTGGAAGACTCACGGGCAGTCCTTATAGCTGCAGATGTGCCCCCCGATGGGCCCTTCCCTCAGGATGAGAAGCTAAAGGACGGTAGGACTTCAATTTTTAGTCCTGGTTCCTTTTCCATTACTCTCTCAGCTTTCTCTCCCATTCTGATTTGCTGGTTCAGGTGGGCTCATTGCAGGGGAAGTTGTTTGAAATTTCTTGACTTGTGTTAAACAAAGTTAGGCTACATGATCTAGGGGTCCATTTGGCCTTTAACTTCAGGCCAAATTTCTTTCTCCTGCCTATTTCCCCTGCTTTGTGCGTCATTTTTCCTGGTGTTCAGAAGGTCCTGAAATGGGAATTGAGCCCAGTGATTCTTCCTGCTACAAGGGAAGCAGAACAGAATCTGCTGCTGTTTCTGAATGGCCCATGGAAAGAGAGTGTCTACCTCTTTCTGTCTAGTTTGCAAAGAGAGCCCTGGAAACCACAAAGACAGATTAGTGTGTCCTTTCTCCCAACAGTCAGCAGTGCCAGGTGCTTCAGTGGGATGTTTACAACCTTGCATAATGCACCTCTCTGTGGAATACCACATACTGTGTCGGTTGGGGGGAGAAACTTCTTCCTGAGCTTAGCTAATGGTACATTTATAACATGAAGGATGAAAACTAAGAGCCCTTACAATGCCATGAACACAGGAACCCCAGACAATTTCCATGTCTTGGAGCTGCTGGTGACTAATAATAGCTTCTGAAAAAAATCACACCCCAAGGATGGAAGATGGCAAGGCCTGTGTTGTCCCTTATCCTTCTACCTGTGTCTGTGGATGGTTGGAAGGTTAATATATGAAGGAACAAAGGCCTTCCTGACCCCAAAGGCCTTCCTGACCCCAAAGGCCTTCCTGACCCCAAAGGCCTTCCTGACTACAGAAAGATGTGTGCAGGTCCTGCTGAGGAAAACATTCTGATTTCTAGTCAGGCAGTGCTAAGGGAATCTATTAACTTCATGGCTTATTATCTACTGGATTCCTGTCAGTCTTGCTTCCCTCCACAAGCATTAACAACCCTGTCTCCTTTTTAATGGTCTTGATGTTTGATTATCAAAATATCCTTTTATTTGCCATGAGAGAACTTAATTGGTTTTAAACATGTGGCTGAACGATAGCAAAGGACAGGATGGTGGGGCAGCAAAATAACATGTCCTAACATCAGGGTCTGTGATGTCAGACAATAGTCTCCCAAGGTGGGGTGGGAAGAGGTAGAGGCTGCATCACTGGCATTTTTTAAAACTAGACCTGGGCTCAGGCTCTGGGGAATTTAGTGTAGTGGCTTATCCTGCATTGGGTAGACTGGAGGGGAAGGAGACAAAACTGCCCCTTCTTCCATCCCCACTCCCTGTTGGTTGGAATGGGAGTGATCTTCCACATGGCTTATTAGAGTCAGCAGGAAGTGCTTTTGGTCTTGGACTTTGTGAGGCTGTCTGCTGCTTGGGAAAGGAGAGCAGGCTTTGCCAGGCTTGTTGTGATGGAGTGTGAGCACTGCCTGGACCACAGATAAGGAGTTCTAAAGTAAGACTGTCATGAAGTCCTTCGGCAGCTTCCTGGGGAGCCTCTCCCTCTGCTCTAGCCAAGCAGATAAAGGCCATCCTGACTACCTTATGGGTAGCAGGTGACCTCTGCCCATTTCTGTTTTAAAAGAACAGGGCTAGTCTCCTGACTGCCATTATAACTCTGTTCCTTAGCATATTCCCATGTGGTGGAAAACACTGCCTTTTTTGGAGATGTGGTTCTACGCTTCCCCAAGATCGTGCACCATTACTTCGATCGCAACTCCAACTGGAACAACCTGATCCGCTGGGGGATCAGCTTCTGCAACCTGACAGGAGTGTTTGACCAGGGCCCCCATTCCCAAGTGCTTGGACTGGTAAGACTGCAATTATTCATCCTTGCCCCTGTCTTGTTCCATCCTCCAGAGCAGAGATGGCCAGAGGGGAAAGGAAGTGCATGAGCACAGCTGCTGAGTTAGAGAGACGGGGAGAGGAAGGTTGGACGGAATTGAGAGGAGAGAAGCGAGTAAGAAAGAAAAGAAATCAGGGTGGGGGAGAGGAAGGAATTAGAGATGTGGGTTGCCACAGTAATACAGAGTGAAAGATGCTTCTCTCCAGCTCTGGTTTGGTTTTGTTTTGCTCTGCAGATGGCTCAGGAGCTGGGAATTAGTGAGAAATCTCCAGATTACCGGAATCCCTTCAAAACTGACCATTCTGAGGTAAATTGGGAAAGCCAGGATGGGTGTGCTTCCTCCTCCTCCTCCTTTTTAACTGTGCTCTAGGCATTGGGTTAGGAGTAGAGAGTCTAAAGGTGAGGAACTGGCCAAGTATGGTGTGAAGTGGTGGGGAGGGGGAAGGGGAGAGAAGTCAGAGCTTACCTCAAACCATTTTAAGTTTGTTCATGATGGCAGTGGGTGGCCAATCCCTTTCCTACTTCCCCTGATAGCTGTGACAGCTGCCCCACCCTACAGAACTTCACTGCTCTGACTGAAGGAGGTTTATTCCACCTATTGCTGAAGGCAAGAGCTGCACTGAACTTGGGGAATGGTAGGTCCATATGCCCTTCCATTTATCTCCAACTTTGCCCTTAAAGTCCTCACAGTGGGCCCCGCTTGTCCTTTGGGGTGCAGCTCTTCCCAGAGCTTATTCATACCATTTCTGGATGGGCAGGAGAAGGACAATATCCTGAGAGGAGTTCCAGAAAACGAGTCAAACAATTTAGAGTAATAGCAGAACTGGTTAGGGATTACTTAGAGAAGCTAAATGCTTTCAAGGGTACTGAAGGAATTGGCTGAGGTAATTTCAAAGTTGCTGGATATCCTCTTTGAGAACTTTGGGCTTAGGCATATTCATGGACTACAGAGATAGTAGCAGCAGTTGGAGATGTTTTCTCTGGCATCTCTAGCCTGGTAATGATGGGTAATAAATGGGGGCTAAGAGCCACGCATCTCACCCAGGTGCCGGGAGATCCTTTCATTGGTGCTGCTTAACCTTAGTGCTGTTTGTGCATGTGCAGGAGAGGTCCCAGATGATTGGAAAAGGGCAACTATAGTGCCCATCTTTAAGAAAAGGGAAGAAGGAAAATCTGGGGAACTACAAACTAGTCAGCCTGACCTTGATACCAGGAAAGAAGATGGAGCAGGTGTGAAGCACCTCAAAGAGAACAAGGTGATCAGGAACAGTTAGCATAGATTCACTACCCTGACCAACCAGATTTCCTTCTATGATAAGGTGACAGGCTTATTGATATGGGTTGGAGGAGAGAGGGTGTGAAATAGCTTGACTTTAGCAAGGTGCAGTTTCCCTACTACATTCTCATTAACAAGATAAGGAATTACAGGCTAGATTAAAGTACTGTAAAATGGATACGTAGTTGGCTGGATCATCACGCTCAGTGAGTAGTCATCAGTGGTTTAATATTTACTTGGGAAGGTGGTTTCAAGTGGGGTTCCCCAAGGATCTGTTCTGGGTTTGAAATTGTTTAATATCTTTATTAAATATTTGGACAATGGGATCAAGTGCATGCTTAGCAAATTTGCAGATGCCACCAAGTTGAGTGGAATTGCAGACATTCTGGAGAGTAGGGCTGGATCCAGAATTACCTAGATAACTTGGAGAAATGATCCGTAATCAACCAGATGAGATTCAGTGAGGACAAGTGCAAAGTCCTGCAGTTCGGATGAAATAATTGCGCACACAAATACAGAGTGGGGAATGACTGGCTAGGCTGCTGCACTGCAGAGAAGGATCTGGGGTTGCAGTAGATCATAAGCTGAATTTGAGTCAACACTGTGCTCTTGTTCCAAAAAAAAGCTAACGGCACACTGGGTTGTATTAATAGGAATGTCACTTGCAAACCATGGGAAGTGATTCTTCTGTTGTACTGTATTCAGTACTGGTGAGACATCAGGTGTAGTTGTGCATCCAGTTTTGAGCCTGAGATCTGAAGTAGAATATGAACAAATTGGAAAGAGTCCAGCAGAGCAACAGAAAAGATTAGGGACCTCAGAAGCAAGAGTTACAAGGAAAATCTGAAAGATTTATTTAGTCTGGAGAAGAGAAGACTATGGGGGGATTTTATAACAGTCTTTAAATACCCAAAGGATGATTACAGAGAGGATGGAGATGGGCTTTTCTCTGTGGACAAGACTATGAACAAATGACTTGAGGTGCAGCAAAAGAAATTTAGGTTGAAAATTAGGAGGAACTTTCTGACAATGAGGGTGATCAGGCATTGGAACAGGCTGCCTAGAAAAGCTGTGGAATCTCCATCCCTGGGCATTTTCAAGAGCAAGTTAAACAGACACTTAGCTGGGGTGGCTTAGTCAGGGACAATTCTACCTTGAGCAGAGGACTAGACTAGATGACATTGTGAGGTCCCTTCCAGCCCTACTTTTATGATTAGGTCTTCAAAATGGGGACTGCAGTTCCTGTTCTCAGAAGTATTGGGACCTGGTTTGTTTCTTCCTTGACACCTGATTTAAAGCCCTGTGGTGTCAGCCTGTTAACCTCAGCATGCTTTTGTATCAGTCCTTTAGCTGGAAGTAAATCCCTTGAAATCAGCCAGGCTATCCCAGGGGTATGTGCACAGAGAATCTATCACTCTGTGTACTTTGAGGCTTAATTAACTAGTTGGGAAAGGGGGAGGAGATTGGAGGGGAGGCATATTCTGAGACCTCTGAGGTGCTACATTTGCATTTCCCTTAACTTCCGTGCTGTGTACCAAGCTTGTCCCTCTACTTGCAGTTTTTTCCTGGTGCGGACACATTCCAAAAGGCCCTCCGAGAGGAAGAGAAACGCAGAAAGAAAGAAGAGAAAAGGAAGGAAATCCGCAAGGGGCCCCGGATTTCACGCTCACAGTCTGAGCTGTAATGATGGGACCCACCTCATCACTGGGACCCCTGCTGGCGGGAGATGCAGCAAGTGGAAGTGGAGTGTCTTACCCCCTCAGCAGCCTCAGGAAAAGGCCGGGCAGTTCACCTTTCATCTGTGCGGTGATTTTTTTTATTTTTCTTTTTTTTTCCATGGTATATCAGTAAGAACTGGATTGAATCCTGACACGGAACTGGGTGGAAATCCTGGCCTTTCAGTGCAACCCCTGTGAGAAAGCTCTTTCTATAAACTGGAATACAGAGAGTCTAGCAGAGAATGTTTGTTGTGTACGTGTGCGCCTGAGGGATTTGCTGATGCTAAAGGTGTGAACCTGTGGGGTTGGAGAGGGACTATACTGGTACTTGCTCCATTGAGCCATAACATAGAGGGCAAGACCCCAGGACTGTGGTGTGAGCTATGTAGTTATGCCTGATATTTGCCTCTCTGGAGAGTGGGAATGCATAACAAGCTGTGTGGTGGGACCAGATCCCCATCTGCTTCATGGACCTTCCATTCCTGGAGAAATGTAACGCATTTGTAAATGTTAAACAACCCTTGTCTCCCCCAGGAAAAGGGGGGCCAGCAGCAGACCAAGTGGCTTTAAAGGCAGCATTGCTTTTGTGTATGTTAGTTAGCTAACAAGTTCCTCCCCCTCCAGTTACACTAAATCTCGGTGTTGTTGCACTCTCCCTCAGCCAACCAGACCTTTCATCTCCAAGTGGCTGTTTTATTAAACAGAGCTTATTTTTATAAGGCCATTGGCTGATTTGGATTTGAGAGAGCCAACACAGCTGATCCTAAATCCACAATGTGTGAAGGAGCCTGTGTTTACAGAGCTGCTAGGGGAAGGTTTCTGAGAAGGGTGGGGATGGAGGGGAGTGGGATATTGCCAGGTTGGCAAGGACAGGCTGAAAGGGCTCACAGGAGGGTATTGTCATCATTAGGTGTCCAAACAAAAGATTGGAGTAAAGATTAAGCAGGGACTTTTAAAAACAAAGGCAGCTTTTGATATTGGTGACTAGCAAAGAATCAATTTGGGTTTCAGGTCTCAACCCAATCCATGGCAGAGGGGTGCCCACATCACACACAATATTGCCACTGGTATACAGGGGTGCTCTGGCCAAAAAAACCAGAGGGATAAGCTGTGGAGACAGAACTCTTTTCTCACAGTACCTCTGGAGAGCCCCTCAGGCTCTGAATCTGAGTCACTTTGCTGGGGAGGCAAGGGGAAGTTTTATGTGAAATGTAATAAAAGCTGAAGGAGGGGGTTTCTGTCTCCATGGCTGCTGCTTTGACATCTTGCATTCTCCATATGTTTTGGGTTGTGGGTTTTTTGGGTTTTCTTTTTTTCTTTTTGAAAATGTTTTATTTTAATACAACAAAATAAAAGATACCAGCCCACACTATCACCAGGGTGGGAAACCTGCTGTGGAAATGCTGGGAAGAAATGGAAGTCAATGACTGTACTTTAAAACACTGGCTCTTTGCTTTGGATCAAGCAACAGATGGTTGATGTCACCTGATCAGAGGGACCAGGAGTGCACTGTTACCAACCAACGACCTTGCTTGCTCTGGAACAAGCCTATTCTTTTGGTTATTCAGCCGTTTTGCACAGTTAAGCACACTAGAAAATAGCTGATTTCTACCCCATGTTCACATTGTCTTTCATTGGTGAGGCAAAGGTTTGCCACCCACTGTAGTCCAAATCCAGTGCTGGTTGCCAGTGAAATGATTTTGGTGGATCTTCACCATACTCTCAGCGGACATTCATGTACAGCACAAAATCACCACACAATTTGGCACAAGTGATAACTGCTGCTTGGAGTCTTAAGACTGGAATAGCAAAGGAATATAGGGTGCATAGCTCAGGAACTGAGGGAGCTGCATCTGAGGAACGTCTGCCTGCTTCCAGCTAGTGCCATATGCCTTCATTAGCTCAAGCACTAGAGCCCAACAAAATCACTCTCTTCATCCAAGTCTGGACTTTTTTTTGTTGTATTTTGAGTCGCTGATTGAATCGCACAGGCCTAGACCCTAGGTCCTTCTTGCCAAGGGATCGTCCTCCTGTGGGGCAGGAGGGATTCCATTGTGTGAAACTAATCTGATGTGTTGCCTTCAGACTATTCTGCAGGCCAGAGATGGGAAATGTTCTCTATTTTTAAAGACCGAATAGTCAGTGACATTTCGTTTTTTTGACATCCATTGAAATGGAAAACATTTTTTTTCCTTGAATAAATTTGAATTTTTAAAAATCAAATCTGGATCTTGTTAGTGCTTCATCTGAAGGGGGTGTTTGCTGAGTGATGTCTCAAAGAATTGTGAACTCCTATCTTCCAGGGTGTGCTGGTGCTGAGATACAGCCAGGATCAGGGCTGAGTACCTAGACAATCTGTTATCATAGCACTTATTATTTGTTTAAAAGCGTGTCTTTAAAAATACTGTGCAAGTGTGCTCTAAGAATCTTGTCCCACCACCAGCAACATGCCACCTGTTTCCCAATGAAATTCCAGGGAAGATTCAGCTAAGTGAAATGGAATAGTCCAGGACATTTCTGTTAGATCAGGACACTGGGATTAAGAGCCATGTTCTTACAGAAGTGCCATCCAATCTTTAATGACCCCAGGCTTTCATAACACACCAGCTACTGCTGTTTATCTAGTGGAAGCAGTATAATGATTTGGGGCTTTTTTAAGGACTGTCTCTTACCCACAGTCTAGCAAGGTCCTTTAGGCATTTAGGATTATGTTTTTTTCAAAAGTATTTGTGTACCATGAGGGATTTTCAAAAGCATCTAAGCAAAATGAGGCATCTAATTCCTGTTGAATAGGTTGCGGAAGGAAGGAAACTATCCTTAGATACTAGCTGCTGTAGTCTTTCAAGCTGTATCAGAACTTAGGGCTGAAATTAAATTTATGCTTGAGCATTATTAGCTTGATTTTTTTCAGAATGCTGAACATCCATAACTCTTGCTGATTGAAGTAGAACTGATAAGAGGTTGGCACCTTTGCAAAGCAGGTCCTGGATGCATGGGACCAAGCATAGGCAGATAGTTGTTGGAAGCAGTACTGATGGATAAAGAAAGTGGTGGTTCTCTTCTCTCTGCGCTTGGTTCTGAGCCAGTATCACAGTATGGTGCTTATTTAGGTCTGAGCTGTCATCATCAGTATCCTTTGAATGGCAAATACAACTGAGACCTGAAAACCTGGGCTCATTGAAAATTGGACAGCAGTTCTGTGAGGATACGGCTCTTAATCCCAGTGTCCTGTTTTATTAGAATTGTCCTGGTTTGTTCCACTTTGTCTGTGTCAGTCTTCCCTGAATCTTCTTCATTGACAGGTGTGTAGGAGATGGATGGAGGAGGATTCTAATGTCTGATATGGGCCACATGCCACTGCCTACAGCACCCTCCCAATCTTGCATCCATGCCACAGTATGGGCTCTGATGCAATGGATGCATCAGCTTTGCATGTGTCATCTCTTCTAACCACCGAGCAGATGGGCTGTCACAGATTAGTCAGAGATAGAGAGGGAAGAGGGGGTGAGGAGGCCTGACATGGTCTTTACATACCCAGAAGGTATGTGGGTTAGCAGTAAGCAGGGTGTGTAATTGTTCAGGGACACAATCATGTAGGGAGCAGCACAGTCTCAATGACAGCACAGCTCCCCTCTCTTGGATCATGGGTTAGAGATATCATCTGGTAAACTGCAATCTCCTTGTCCTAGCAATCCTGCAGGGATGGGGAAGGCTTGAACGATTCTCATTTCCTGCCTTCTGTCTTCTACCAAAGTTAATTTGTTCAAATGATGCTGCCAGGTATGAACCATCACATATATTCCTGCAGTATTCTTTGTATCACCTTGGGAAGTGAGGTGGAGGATTTAGAAACACATCTGAGAAAGATCAGGTAAAAACAACTCTCTAGTTTCCTTGTCCTAATAGGTCCCTTTTTTTGCAGAACTACTCATGTTACAGGTTGGATGCTTCATGGGGGTGGGATTTGCCTGATGAGACATCTCTGGTCAAATATCTTTCCTTGCTCAATTTAGAATCCATGGGTGGGAGTTTGTTTTGAAAATGTCTCCAGTCTCCTGTGAGTGTTGTATTAGCAGCTGATCTAGAAGGTTGCATTTCAGGATTGTTTTGTATGGAGGAAGCAAACCACACCATCTTGAACTGTGACTGCCTCTGAGCATATATAATGGTACTAAGAAGAGTTGGGTCTGGTCTGAATCTAGTCCAGCAGTCTTCAAACTTTTGCCATCAGGATCAGGCCCACAAGCCCGGCTTCAGCTTGCACTGCCTCCACCTGGTTTCATGTGCTGCCTCTATCAGTCCTGCTTGATGCCTCAGGACCCTGTGTTGTCCCTGCTTGGCCTCAGGGGCTCCAGACCCCATACTGCCTCTTCCAGGCTTTGCATACCAGAATTGAGGCCCCTGAGGCCCATGCCACCTCTGCCAGGTCCCATGTCCAGGGGTCAGGCTCTGGCACTGGTACCTCTGCCCAGATTCATGAGCAGGGATTGGGCCCCAAGGTCCACACTGCCTCCATCAGGCTCCATGAGCAGGGAGGGCTCCATGTTGCCTCCACCCAGTCCTGCATGCCAGGATTGGGTTCTGGGGTCCCACACTGCCTCGACTTGGCTCTGAGTGCTGAGTTTGGGCCCTGGTCTGCCCTGCAGGCCAGATTACAGGTGATGGGGGCTGTTATTTAAGCACCCCTTATCTATTACATACTAAACCAGTGCCACAGTGTAGTGCCAGGGAACAGTGCAGTCTTACAGATGGCATATTACCAGGGTTTTCCATTCACTGTGGAAAAATGTGGATTTTCTCCTTTAACAGAGAAAAATGCAGTTTTGTCACTTAAAAAAAAGAGAAAAATCACAGATTTCTCCTTTAACAGAAAAAAATGTGGGAGTTCTAGCCTGCAATGGGCTGCTGTGGTGAGTAGGGGCCACCAAAGTGAGGTGCAGCAGCGGTAGCAGCATGGAGATGTGCCCCCACTGCTGCCAGGTGGGCAAGGGGCACCTCAGCTTTGTGGCCATAGCAGAATTCCTTCTTGTGCCGTGTACTGCTCCTGCTGAGCCACGGAGGCAGCTCCTGCCCCAGAGCTTGTCCAGCTCAGCTGCAGTCTGGTGCCCCATTGTGGGCACAGAAATCCTGGGGGGCACATGCCCCCATGTCACTTGTGCCCCTCCCACCCCAGTGCATCACCTGTGCCCACACATGCCCTTTTCCACACTGGGGGGCTGGGAGAGGGGGGCTGTAGTTTAGGAGTGAAGGACACAAGCAGGTCCATAGGGTTGTGGGTTGGGAGTGAGAGGCACTGGCAAGGCCAGGATGCTGTGGGTTGGGAGTGAGGAGAATCAGCAGGGCTGGGAGAACTGTGGCTTGGGAGTGAAGAGCAACAGGATGAGTGGGAGGAAGTCACTGACATATTGGAGCTGCTCGGTGCCACAAAGCAGCAGGGGGGAACAGCCGCAGCTGGACCCGAGTACTGATGAGCAAAGTGGGTAAGGGGAGCTTTGATTTTTTTCTATTATTTTCTATGATAAAAAAATATCAAACACCAAAGTATATAGGTATTTAGAATTTATTTTATTATGATGATTGAGGCTTCTAAATTGCTTTAAAATTGCAAATATATCAATAAAACATTGCGTTTAACTTTATTTTATATATATAAAAATAAAATACAGTGGTGTTTCATTTTAATCATGGGAAAATGCAGATTTTGGGGGTTTTAATCAGATAGTTTGGAATTTTTTATCAGAGAATTTGGATTTTTTAAACAGAGAAAACCAGGATCCCTGAACGTTACAAACGAAGCTGTGGCCTCTGAAAACTGTCAGATCTAACATTACTTGTCACAAAAGTAAAGGTTCTAGCCCCAGAGTTATGGCCAAATTTGTATTGGGTAGTTATAGTCTTTACTTCAGGTCTTCAACAGTTGTGTATAATTGCTGTCAAATGTCTTCTCCATCTCACTTTTGAGACATCTATATTTCAGAATAGTTAATGTTTTATTCATATAGAGCTATAGGTTAATGCCACACTTCACTCATGGAGCAGTATTTTCTTCCCTACAGCACTATAATACTATGTTAAGCACAAAAGACAGGGCAGTGATTGAGGGCTGGGATAGGTTGCGGATTAGTCATCAGAGGAGGAAAGATGGCTGGCAGAAGTGATGTGAAGAAGAATTGCATGGCAGGTGAGGACAGGGAGATGGGCTGAAGAAAGGGCTGGTTGAGTGGGTGGGTGGGAAGGGAGGAGGAAGAAGGAGCAGTGAAAAAATGGGACTGGGTAGAGTATAGAGCATTTGAGGACAGCAAAGGGAAAGCAACAGCAGAGGTGTAGGTGGGGGATTATGTAAAAGCTTGCAAATGAATGAGATCTTGAATTTGATGTGTGGAGGCAGAAAGCCAATACAACAATTTGGAGAGCTGACTACAGTATAGGGAGAGAGGCGGAAGGTTGTGATAATAAAGGCAATATCAAACAAAGGTTTTGGTAGTGGGGCTTGAAAGGAAATAATGGATTTTGTGACATTAAAAAGGAAGACGAAACAAAGACGTAGGAGGAGAAGACAGAGGAGAAAAGATCAGAGCACCAAGACTGTATATTGCTGGACTCCCTACCAAAAGAGCCTCAGAAAAGAAAGTGGTCAGAGAAGAACGATTCATTAGGGAAAAAGACACGTGGGAAGGGAAGGGAACAAAAGTTGCCTGGCCAGCTAAATAGGAGAAGGGTGGAGCAATTTGCCATACAAAGGCTGCATTGAGGTAAGAGAGGAAGGCCAGGGGTCCCTAACTATCCAGAGAACATGTACATTTGGCAGACTGTATGGCTTGTAATGACAGACAGGATTATATATGAAATGCAGCCTGGCCAGGGGAGCTGCAGGATGCTGGTTAAACCATAACTAGAGAGATGGTTTTGTTAACTTTTCCCAAGTTTAACTCCACAGCAGTATGGCCAGTTTGGTCATTTTCAAATTGTATCATAGTATCTAGGGTCAGAAGGGGCCTAGAGCAGGCCATCAAGTCTGACCCCCTGCCAATGGCAGGAACGAGTGCCAAGGTCACAGGACCCCAGCCAAGTACCTATCTATTGTGAGTCGGGCCCTCCCCAAATCAAGGAGACTGGCTTTAAAATCACAAGAATTAGAAATTGCCCAATAGTTTGTGTTCTGTATGGTCTGTGTTTATGTTTGTCATTGAGTCTTTGAACCTTTAGGAACACTCGGAGCACTTTGTAAAAGTTTTTTTCTATAACCACAGAGGGCAAGAAATATACTGTAAGTAACACATCATTTATTGTGAAACTTGCAATGAAATCAAGAAATCCTCAAACTCTAGTCCCTGCATGTCAAAAAGGATATAGAGGAACTAGAGAAGGTACAATGAAAGGCAACAAGGATGATAAGTGGAATGGAGGCTCTTCCATAGGAGGCGAGGTTAAAGAGGCTAGGCCTATTCAGATTAGAAGAGAGATGCATGAGGGGGAACATTAGTGTTTACAAAATACTAAATGGTGAACAGAAACTAAACAGGGATTTGTTATTTACTCTCTCCCAGAATACAAGAAGTAGGGATCACAAAATGAAACCAGGAGGCAATCAGTTTAAAACTAACAAAAGGAAGTTCTTTTTCATGCAGGGTGTTGTGTGAGTATGAAACTCCTTGCCTGCCTGATGGTTTAGCCAAGTTCAAAAAGGGATGTGATACATTCTTAGAGGAAAGGGGCATCAGTCGCTATTGAAGTGAGGGGCATGGCCTCTGAATCCAGACGTTGTCCCTTCATGGGCTGGACTGGGCAGGTGGACCCAGTTCAGCCCCTGGGGCATGCGTGGCAGGTCCTCATCCGGTTATGCCGAGGGGAATGGGAGAGCAGCCTGGCTCCCAGCCAGCTGTGTAGGGAAGGGGGTTTGGACCAGCTTGACAAGGGTGGCTGGCCTGGTTCCAACCGGGTGGAGCAGGTGAAAGGGGTGTGGCAGGGGGCATGGCCCAACCTTGAACCAGCCATTAAAGGGGAGAGGGCATGTCTTGCCCCATGGAAGGAAACAGGCATAGCCCAGCTCCAGCCTGCCTGGGCAGATGAAAGGGGGCATGGCCCAGCACCATGTGGGGAGAACAGCAGGTCATGGCTCTGAGCCCCCACAAAGGCCTTGTCCTTTTGACAGCAGGGAAGGCGGCAGTCTGACCTGCCCCTGTGCCCCTGCTCCAACTTTCCTGCCACACAGGGATCCCAGTAACCTGCTTTCTGAGGCTCTGTGGGCTGCATTTGGCCCACTGGCCGAAGGCTGAGCACTCTTGGGCCTGGAGTCTACCCTGAATGCTGGAGGCTGAGAGAGAGAGAGGAGCAGTGCGGAAAACCCTGGCAGCACACAGTTCCCTGCCCCTTTATGCACCCCATCCCTGCCCCGGGGCCCGAGGGGCAGAGCCTGGAAATGGTCATTCTCGTGTCCTTGGGGCTGCAGGGGGCTGCTCCCTCTGGGCTCTGCCTGCACCAACAAGCCTTGTGCCTTTTCTTTTGTGGGGGGAAGACAGAGAAAGTGGCCAGGACAGAGATATATAAGGAGAGGAATTTGGGGGATGGGGCTTCCCCAACATAGAGACCTTTGTTTACCTGCACTTTCTGAAGATGGTGGTGAGGGAAGCCAGGGGAGCAGCAGGGATGGTTACCAATTTCTGTAGGTTCTGGGGCACCTAATGCCTGTTCAGGCATTGGTGTTTCCACGACCCAGGAGCTGGCAGGTCCCTTTGCTGCGCTCAGTTGAGCCGCAGGGCCTGCCCCCCCAGCAGGGAGTGCTTGTGTCCTGTGCCTGGAGGTGGGAATTGTGGGAAGGCCCTGGAGGACTGTCAGCGTGCAGGGCTCAGCCAGGCTCCTGCCACCTCATTCTAGTCCTGCCGGCACCTTAGTTCCCCTGGTACTGCCACTGCCCCACCCCACCTCTGCAGCCCCCCTCCTGCGTTCTGCCCCTTTAAATTCTCCTTCGAGCTGGTGAATAATTAGGGAGGCGGCCCCACCCCCTCATGAATATTCCAATAGAAGGGAGAGAAAAAAGGGGGTGGAGGGGCGGGACTATGTATGCAAAGTGAAGCTGCTGATCGCCGACGCGCCATCACACCACGAGCCGGCGCGGCCGCTGGTTGGTCGGGGGGGCCCTGGTCTCATTGACAACACGCCGCGGGAGCGCTGGCGCGTTGGTGGGGGGAGCCGGGAGTAGGAGCTAAGCGGCGGGACTGTTAATGCCCGGGGTGAGCGGTCGGGGCTGGCCTGCGCGTGGTGGCGGCCATGGAGAGTGGCGAGCTGGGTATGGAGACCATGGAGACCCTCACGGAGCTGGGCGACGAGCTCACCCTGGGCGACATCGATGGTGAGCGCTGGGGTCACGCGTGGGGGGCATGTGCCCGCGGCCTGGCTCTGGGGTGCGCGTGGGGGGCCGCCCTGTCGCCGGTGCGGTGCGGTAGGCCTGGTGGGTGCAGGATGGCTTCCTGTGCCTCCAGGCTTGGCCTTCGTGCTCAGGTGAGGTTGGCTGAGACAGACCCTCTCTGCCTCACTTGGGCCAGGTGGAGGGTCCTGGGTGGGTGCAGGGTGTTAGGGCCCTACTGCCTTCCTGTGCCTGGGGCTTGGCTGTCCCACGCAGGTGGGGTTTGCTGGGTGAGACTTGCCTGCGTGGGCACCATGGGGCTTCCCCCTAGGCAGAAGTCACCCCCGGGGCTCTGCCACTCCTGGCCCACATCCGCCAGGCAGGGTTGCATGTCTGCGCTGTGCCTGCTGTGGGCGTGCTTATCGCAGGGACTGTTGCATCCCAGAAGCCTTTATTTCTTTTGGCATCCCGGATTGAAAGGTGTGTGCTGCCTTTCTGTGTCCCTCGCTGCTGTGCAAGGGAGTGCCCCTGAGAGCAGGATCTCCGTCAGCTTCCACCATGCTTTTTTTCCTTTTGTGGGATTGACAGTGGGAATAAGTGCATTGTGAATGTGTGTGTGTGTAGGGTATGAGAATACTAGCCTCCTTTCAGACATCTGGGTTTGGAGCACCTGCTTTTGTCCTGGCAGCAGTAAACACTGTGCTTCTTAGTCTCATTGCCCAGACTCCTACTTCTTTTCTACTAATAACTTGAAGTGTCATGGCATATAAATAGCTGGTTTTAGCATCAAAAAAATTGGAAAGGATACAGGCAGGTTAAGTTGCATCTTCCCCTTAGTTCTACCCTGTCTGAAGTCAGCAGTAAGTTGCTTGAAAGGATGTACTCTCTCGTGCCTTTCCAAGCCTCTGCATAAATGACTCAGACATCTGGGCTTTCACTGATTTCTATGAGCAGGTATTCCACAGAATCCTAAATGTGCCTTACCAAAAGGAAATGTTTCCCAGATGCTTTATTCCCCCCCCCCCCCCCTGCCCTTTGCTCAGTTTCTTTCTGTTGTTCCCTGGTAGTGAACACCTGATCTGGACTGAATATAAATGCTGGCCTGAAGAAGAAACAGGAGACTTGCTAACATGGCCTGCTGTTGTATAGGTGCCTCTTCTGGCTTTGCTCAACAGTTGATTGTGCAGTACATGAAGGGAGGAGCAAATGTGTTTTACAGCATCCTCCCTGGTGAATCAATACAACATTGAGTCACGCATTGGAGTTAAGAGTTGCTATTATCTTGTAATGTTGCTTTAGGAAATTCTTTTGCTATTTTACAATCTGGAAAATGGGACTAGGTGGTGTAATAGCTTATTATACAAAACAGTGCTGAAGCTTAATATTAGTAAGTTATGTTGGTGCTGCTCATTGAATATGTAAATCATTATAGGTGGTGGTCTTTTCAGAGAATAATTAATAGGTGCTTTTTCTGTCACCTGGTGTGTAACAGCCATTTGATGTTGGTAGACTGAACCAAGAGGCAGATTTTCTGATCAGTTACTGGTCAGCAGTGTTACTAGTTGATGCAGCCAGTTTGGTATAGTTCAGAGCAACTCATCCTCGACAGAGGGAAAGGAAGCACGGGAGCATTTTGTTTGGCTCAGCCGTAAGTTACATTTTCAGATGGGGTGAAGCAAGAGCAAGGTCTGGGGCCAACCAAGGCTCCACAGCGCTGCGGTATCATTACATTTAGGAGGCAATTCTGATTTAGAGGCATTCAGTCATAATCCCACAGATGGTAGCTTCACCCTATTGGCTCCTCAGCCAAGCACATACACCAAATGTCTGAACCTGGTGTTTTGCAGTCCAGCATCCAAGGTCCTGGTGTTTTGCAGTCCAACATGAGCTTGTCAAATAACTTTGATTTTTTATTTATTTATTTATTTTTAAATCTACCTTATCTCACTGCCAGGGCAGCAGCAGCCCTGCCCCGCACTCTGCTCTTTTAGGCTTGAGTATTCTCTGCAGTCCATTCTTTACAAATGCATGCATTTGTACAGTAGTTTACAGTAGCTTGTCAGTCTGAAACATACATGGCAAGGTAAATGATTGTGACTGTGCAGTGTCCAGGCCCTAGCACCCAGGTGCTGAATACTCTAGGAAGTTAGTACTTTGCGAGTTCAGGTTGCAGAGTAGGACCTGGAATGAGGCCAGGGAGCGTTGTATGAGAACACCGATCAGTCCTACTAACTGTATAAAATGCAGGTTTGTCCATACAAAATGTCCACATGCAGCTTGCTGCAGTGCTATACAGTTTAAAAAGAAAAACATTATGTTGGCTGTAAAAATGTTGCAAAAAGATGCATTTGAGATCCAGATTGTACAAGACATATCAAAAATATTTTTCCTATCCTGGAGAAGTGAATCTGGTATAGAACACATACATTTAGAGTGCTTTTTTCCACCTGAATCAACCCTTTCAACTGCTTAGGTCTGTTCCTTTCCTTGGTATTTCAACCCAATTTTTTTCATGGCGACATTAAAAGGAAAAAAATGAGTGTACATGCATTTTTCAGCCATCTCCTGGGGATGAAGTTAGTGTTGTCTGTTGCCTAGCATTCGTCATTGTAAAGTTCATAGATGCTGCTGGCTAAAACCATAGATGGATTTAATTTCAAAACATCTTGACATTTTCCTGGTGTAGGGCTGTTTAGAAGAGTGTTCCATAATAACTTGTTTTGTTCCTGTTTTAGTGGTTCAGGCCTTCACAACCCATAGTGGTGGGTTCTTGCAATTGTGGGTTTGTCATTTAGTTGACACCTGCCGGCAGCCTTCTGTTGTTATGCAGACTTCCTGAGATTTTATTTTGCATGTTCTTTGCCTTGTATTTTGGAAAACATTTTTGTTGTATAAACAGCTGAACTTCCTGAAGTTCACCCTCATTTTTTTTTCTCTTTGGTCAGTTCGGGTTAGGCAATGCTCTGTCACTTGTCTTTAAAAACAGAAGTTGAATATAGGTTCCTAAATAAAAACTACTCTTCATAACAACACCTTATCCAACTTGGATCTGTATTCTACTTCCAGGAGTGTGAGGGATCCTTAGCCCCTATAATGCATCTTGGTGTATCGGATTAAAGTTTAGGACTGTTAAGTGTCTTTTATTTCCTGGTCCTAGCCAATGATCATTTAATCCCAGTTTATGAGGATTAACAGTTTTGGTAACTGTATCCTGTTTGGCACCAGGCATGATGTTCATGCTTAAATGTTTAATCCTCTTGAAATATTTCCATTTGTTTCAACAGCATTTTGTGATTGGATCCTGGGAAGTAAAAATGTTTCCTTCATTCATTTGGCCAAAAGTTGAGGTCAGAAGTGTAGTAGCTGTTCTCCTTTGGGATAAGTATCATTCGTTAATAGGTAATCTGTGCTTTTTGCAGCTAGTAGTATCAGTTATTCTCAAAGTTATAAATCGGTTGAGAGGACACCACCATTTAAAATATGGGTATGCCAGATTCAAGTGTCTCTCTAACACAGAATGTTCTTACTTTTGGGGGTTTATCCCATTTTATTAGCATCTTCATTAGACTGGTGATGGAGGGGGGGAGTGAGGAAAAGTAGCATGGTAAGATATCTCTTCATTTTCGCTCATTTCCTGACTGGAAAAATACCAGAGCAATTCTCAAGTACTAAAGAACTTGGAAAGACCACAAGAGATCAGAATGCTTTTGACGCTGTACTGCTGTTTGAAATCTCTGGGTTTATCTTGTGAATCGCCTGTAGGTGTTCGTATACCTAACAGCACTAGTATTGTGCAGCATCCCGTGGTACCTTAAAAGGATCTCGCAGCACTCTGGTTGAGTATCACTGCTGTACAGCATGTTACTGTTTTAGAAGATGACTGTGGTAAATGTTAGGTTTTTTTTTATACCTTTGGTAATACTTTTGGAACTTGCCTTAATTTCTTTGTGTGGGAGTTGTAGAACTGACTGTCATCACATAGCACAGGTTGTAGCAGACTGTTAACGTAGTTCCCTCCTGACTAGCAGTGTTGTTCCAACTGCTGTTCAACTTCCCATCTTTTGCTTTCTAAGTGTCTGCCAGTTTGTGACTGGAGTCTTTTCTGTTGTTGTTCTGGACTGTGCTGGAACTCTCCCTACTTTTCCCTGTGGTTATGCACATAGCCTTGGAGTTGTGAGTGAAGTGTGATAGAAGAATGTAGCAGCAAGAAGATAACATTTTAAATCCTTTCTTTTTTTTCACAGAGATGCTGCAGTTTGTCAGCAACCAGGTTGGAGAGTTCCCAGATCTGTTCTCTGAACAGCTATGTGCCACATTCCAGGGTAACGGTGGAAATGCTGGTAGTGGAATTGCAGATCATCAGCTGCAGAAGTCATATAGCCAGGTGCAGCTGCAGTCCTTCCCACCCACTGCTTCCTCTCCCCAGCTCCCAACTGTGCAAGTCAAAATGCCCCAGGCAACAGCACCTGCCCCTCAACGGTCTGCCCCCCTCCTTCAGCCTCGGCCGCAGCTCCAACCCCAGCTCCAGCAGCAGACTGTGATGATTACGCCAACCTTCAGCACTGCTCCCCAAACCAGGATCATTCAACAGCCGCTAATATACCAGAATGCAGCCACAAGTTTTCAAGGTAACATTCAGAGGAACTCAAATAAAGGGAACAGTTTCAGTGACAAGATTGTTCATGCAGTTTTAAATGTGTTAATTTCCCTGCCCACCCCCAACTTCACTGTATGTCTGTATTTCTACCCCATCCCCACATGCATACACACATGGTTGAAGTTGCCAGCTGTGGACTCCTGTATGCAGTGCCAGTTGGTTGAGGGAGGCACAGGAAGCGGAAGCAGAAAGGGAAGCCCAGAACCCCTGCTGCAGTCGGAACAATAGAGGGAATGGCGGCTGGGTGGAAGCTCAGTGGCCCCAGATCAACCTCTTCTGGGCCACCAGTTGGATAGCCCTAGGTTAGAGATTCAGATGGGAATGATCGTGCCTTGAGCAGGGGTGTGGATTAGATTACCTCCTGAGGTCTCTTCTGGTCCTGCTTTTCTATGGATCTGAGTCTAAAATAGGAAAACTCTAGTAAATGGGTTTGTAAGTCTTTGCAGGAGAACTGACTAGAAGATCAGTGCTTGCTCTCCTTAGACATGATCCCACAGTCCTCTAAACTGGCTTCTTCAGGGGATTTTGTACATGGCATTTTTAGGAATGAAGGTGATCGTTAAGCTTTTGTAGTACTCCAATCCTGGGTCTGTTCATTGCACCCAAGACTGGAACTCCTGTGGTTTGTGTTGCCCCTGGATTTTTAAATATATGCTTTCTGCTATGACTGAATCTGTAGCAATAAAATAAGGGAATGAGACATGAGTTCTGGATGTTGTGTACTGTAAGGAAATGCTCCTGTTGAGCTTAGGCACTTCCAAGGAGCTGTAATGGGGAAAATGACCTTCAGATGTTCTCATGAGGTTCTGACCAGAAATGCTAGCATAACTCAAGTGAACGTTTGTGTTGAAGACCTGTGTTGCTACATTGAAGAGTTCTCAGTTTTCTTCCCTATTTTGTAATGTTGATTTCTAGAGTGATAGTTTCTAGATGAATGCTGTCATACCCTGTTGGCTGAGCAGTTCTCTTTTGAGCAGGTGATGGCTAATGACAGTGGGGCTTTACCATCTCTCTCAGGTTTAGAGCCCTTAGGTGGAGAACCTTGTTTTCAGCCTGCCCCTCATTTCTTTCTTTCTTCTTTTCAGTTCTTCAGCCTCAAGTTCAGAGCCTTGTGACATCCTCTCAAGTTCAGCCAGTGACCATTCAGCAGCAGGTGCAGACAGTGCAGGCCCAGAGGGTATTAACACAGGCCGCCAATGGCACCATCCAGACGCTGACCCCAGCTACAGTTCAGACTGTAACTGCTCCACAGGTCCAGCAAGTTCCAGTAAGTAAAAATGTGAATAAATAGAAAAGAGTGTCCAGTCTGCTTAGCAGGTCCAGTAGAAAAGATGCTGCTGTAGGACTTGAGGCATCCCCAGGTTCCTGGTGGGGAGAGAACTACTAGGAAAGATGAGTCCCTTGAGAATTCCAGGTGTGTTGTGGAGGTAGCTTGTAACGATGACTGAGGCTCAGTTGCTTGATTGCTCTTGGCTTTGCAGTTTCTTTGGGACGGTGTGTGTGAAAAGTAGCTCTTTTAAAGATAAATATAGGTATAGATATCTTTGTTTAAAAGACAAGTATTTTTTTTGAGCACTATATTTTATTGGACCAACTATATAGTTGGCACCGGGTACCCTTGTGCCCACAAGTTTGTCTAAGATCTTTCTCAACTACAGTTATTCCAATAAAAGATACCTTCCCGAAAAATCTCTGTCCTTTATATGTTTTCTAGAGTATCATGGCTGCAATACCACTCCAGTGTTACATCTTTCTTCATTTAATTCATATAAGAGAGACCCTACATCCTTTGGAATATGCATGTTAATTCACAGTGTGATTTTTAGTGACAGTGAGCAAACTTGATGAAGTTGAGAGCGCACCTGAAAGGCAGAGTAAACAGTCTCCAGAGTATCTTTTGTTTGAGAACATTTTCATCAGCTCACCTTTGCCATACAGAAGGTTTTCTGTTGTCTTCCTGCTGCTTCAATGTCTTCTAAATCTCATTTGAAAATAAGCTTGCAAAAGCAGAGAGAGATATCAGCTTTTTTCTCTCTGCTATATGAAGTGCTTGAGGAGTGCAGGATATGCTGTGTATGAAGGATGTTAATTCAGAATAAGATCATATGTGTCATGCTACTTCTAGTCCCAGTTAGACCTGGGAATGGTGGAGGCAACTGGAAAAAAGTAATAACAAGCATTGGAGTAAATGGTAGTAGCATTTTATGGGCTGGGTTTCAATTAGATTTGGGATAACTAGTCTCTTTCAGCCCATGTGGTAAAACCTGTCCTTAATGTTTGGGCCGTACAAACATTAAGGTTTGGAGAAGCGTTCAAACCATGTGGCTGCCAATGGCTACCTGGCAATATTGAATACTGAGTGCTCGTCCCAGTAATATGAAGACAAATTATAGGGGCAGCTGGAGGTGTGCTAGGAAAAGATTTGTGTCTCATTTATTTTTGCATAATTACTCATAGAAATTGGACTGGAAGGACCTGGGTTTGATTACAGATGAGGGATGGTGGGTTTTCATTCATCTTTTCCACTTCCTTTGTGGCCTTGAGGCCCACTGAGCTTTCTGTCTGAGGGGTACCAGGAGCTCCTTGGGGGTAAAGGCAGCTAGAGCATGGTGAGATGTCACCTACTTTTTGTGTGAAGGTTAAAGAAACAGAGGAGCCCTGCCTCTGCTGCCTGTAAACATAACACCTTTACCTTACTCATAGAAATTGAAAACCAGAGACCTTTTAAGTTCTCTTTTTCCCTTCTTCCCACTTTGTGTCTGGGCCACCTCGTTGCAGGGATTGTCTTCTGGTGTGGACAGAGAGAATCCTGGTGATGCCATGCAAGGGAACTAGGTGTACTAATGTGGCTCTTTTATTGTCTACTTAGACCTAACATGAAGACTGTAGTGTGGCAGCCTTGTGTAGCTAGTGTTGTTGCATGTTTCTTGTTCCTCCTCCGCTAACCTCTGGTATTCTGTGAATGTGTTTTTCTTCCTTTAGGTCCTGGTCCAGCCTCAGATCATAAAGACCGACTCTCTTGTCTTGACAACTCTGAAAGCAGATGGTAACCCTGTAATGGCTGCGGTTCAGAATCCAGCCCTCACAACACTGACAACTCCTATTCAGACAACAGCTCTGCAGGTACCGGTATGGGCCTTCCCTTTAGTTTCCTCTGACCTGATTGTGGCTCCTTCCCTTGTGCATTGAGAACTTTTGTCCTTTAGTACCATCCAAGGATGAGAATGAGCATGATGGTTGCTCTGGACTGATATCTTGTCTTTACCAAGGCTAAACGCAGTTTAGAATTTTTTTTTGGCAGCCTGGTTTGCTCAGAGAGCAAAGATCAAGGGCACGTTCTTACGTATTTTTCCTTGTGTATGATAGTTGAGAAACGGGGCTCGATACTTTTCTGCCATTTATAACTCTTTTGGAATAAGGAAGTGCTCAGAGTTAAAAGCCACTCATTTAAAAACATTAAAATAGCTGTGCTCCCCCACCTGACTCCCCACAAAACCCACAATTTATGGAATTTGTTGCCATTGAAGCAAATAGTCTAGTAAATTTAGCAAACATTTAGGCATCTACCTGCAGTGCCTCTGCAGTGGCACTATATGCTGGTTGCAGGAAATGTCAAACCTGCTGCAGGCTACTAGCATATCATTAATTCAAAGAGTGGATCTTGTTCTCCAGCACATTCTGGTAGTTCATAATGTGCAGGGGGTTTTGGAAGTATTACTGCTCCTCTGGAAGCATTCATAGTTGAAGAAGGGTCTCAGTAGGGATGCTATAGCACTCTGGGGTATTGTAAGCTCCTTGTGGGTGCTGTGTGGTGTAAGGAGATAAGCATTTTCTTCCCTGCCAAGCCCCTATGCAAGGAGGTAAGTGAGGGCTTGTTCTGTGGTAAGGTTACATCACTTATCTCTGACAGCCTCTGTGTAAAGACCCAAGTGCGTGCTTGTGTTTTCCCTGCCCCATGTGTAAGGAGCTAAGCAAAGGCCTATTCGTGGGAGCTCCATTGTGAGGAGGTAAGCATGTGATTGTTCCTGCCTCACTACACTAGGGGGAGCTAAGAGCTCATTCCTTCTTCCTGCCCCCCTCCCCTCCCTTCCAGGAGTTAAATGCTGCGGTAAATAAAGTAGTTATTGAACTGGGGTGCTTCTCAATTCACAGAAGTTAAGGAGGGATGCTGGGAGTCTCAAAACATTAGAATCACCGGTCTAGGTTTAAGCTTTGGTTTGCTCTGGCTTCCAGGTTGATTTGCCTGTTGGGTAGTTGTGACCAAATTGACTAACATTTTCAAAATGCTGGCTGTGGCTGCTGCTGCTTTCTTTTCTTTAGAGGAATTACTGCCCTTGGTGGCAAAAAATGGTATCTGAGCAACAGCAGGATTTCAGAAGGCAAAAATCTGGGCCTTTTTAGCTCTAGGAACTGTGGCCTCTCTTCTCACAAGGTACTTTCTGAGAGCTGTGCATAGAAACATGAGATACAGGACACAAAAGTATGTCCTGGATCATGGAATCTAGTCCCCTGCTATCAGAGGCAGCTGTGATGCATCATCCCTTGCTTGCACATACTAAGTTCTGTCTTAAAGCTGGTTTAAGGTTTATTTTTGTTCCTGTTGCTCTTACCAGCTGGCTGTTCCAGAACCTCACTCACTGCTTCAGCTTCCTGCCTAATTTTAGTCATGGCCGGTTCATATCTGTTTTTGCACCACATTTGGCCTTCAGCTTAAATAGCTTTTTCCCTTTACTGGAGTTTCTATGCCTCATCCAGTTTGAATTCATCTTTCTTGAACATGGCTGACCAGCCTTATATATATTCCAGATGAGGATTTATTAGAGCCTTTTACAGTGGTTTATATTTTCCTTTCCCTGTTGGAAATCTCGTTTCTGGGACATCTGAGGACACTGCTAATTTTTCCTAGCCACCTCATATTTGTGGCTTCCAGTCATTCTGAGAAGAACTACTGCACACGGGTCTTTTCCACCTCTGTTGAGAAGCTGGTATTTTTATTAGGCCCTATATATGTGACCTTGCAATTTGTACCATTAAGTTTCATTCTGTTTTTATTATTCAAGCCTTCAGGGCCATTCTGTCCTTTCTGGGATACCCCTGTTCTCTTATGCATTGACAGTGCCTCCCAGTTGTGTGTCAACAGATCTCCTTAGCACGTTTCCTTTTTCAGTACCAGAATTATTAATGAAAACATTAAATGAAACCTGTCCCCAAACTTGTTCAGTATCAGAGTACTTTATTAGAAACTTTCCTACATCTAAATGTCCATTAGTCAGGTTTCCTTTGTACCTATGTTCAACTTTCTCATCCTTAATTGAAGCCTGAGGAAAGAATTTGGTTTAGTTTTGGGACCACAACTAAGTAATCTTTAATCCCAAGACACTGAACAGAGCACTTTTTCTGAGCTCTTCTGAACATTTTTATGGTCAAAGACCTGAAGAATGTTTGTTCCAGTTTTCTTTGCAAACTTTAACTCAGTCTAACTTCTGGTATTTATTTCTATACTTCCTGTCCTCCAGGGAACAGCTTTCATTGCTGAAAACTCCCTTTTCCTATTGTTTCTATATACTTTCCACGCGCTTCTATCTTTTTGGAGATTTTTTTTTCATCCAATTAGGCTTGGAGCCCTTCCATACCAGGTGTTCCCCCTTGCTTAGGATTCCAGTTCAAGATAGCTTTTACATCATTTCACTCTAGACTGTCCCCTACTCCCCCCTGCACAGCATGTGTGGTCTTGGCCTTACCCTCCCTTTCCTGTGCCGTGCTGCACTGCCTAACTCCTCTGGGTGGGAGGGCAGGAAGTAGAAGCTGGAGAGGGAAGGAGAGCCTGGAAATTCTGGCTGCTGTTGCAGATGAAGTTATGGAGGCAGCGATGACCAGGCAGGAGCTTGTGTGTGGGAGGTACAGTTTAACCCATATGGCCCATGGGCTGCCAAATGGACAGCCCTGTTTTAGCTAAAGAAATTTCAAACTTTCTTCAGGTTCTTGAAGTCTTCAGTTCACTTGACTTTGCTGTTTAGTTCTTATTTATTTGTTAAATTGCTCTTTTCAAATGAAAAAAATCCCTATAGGCTTTTTTAACCAAAACTGAATCAATTTGGGATTGCTTCCCCCAAAGGTATGTTTGTGGCCTGCTTCTCTGTAACATCCTTGCTGCTTATGAAGTCTAAAATAGGATCACCTGCCATTGATACAGTGACTATTTGTCATGTAAGTTTGGCTGAGACCCAACAGATAATACAGTGGGTTCTGGGAGTTGGAATGAATCTGGTTTTGTGCTTCAGTTTTGAAAATGAAAGTGGCTTAACGATGCTGTGAAGTGCTGGAGTCAGCAGACCTGGAGACTTAAGTACTTTCACCATACAGGTACTGGCCTAGGCAGTAGTGCTGCTTACCCCTTCTGCAGTGCTCTACAGTGTCTTTTATCTGGGGGCGGGTTTGAAGGGAATGCAACGGGATGTAGTGAGGGCAGGGGTCTATCTTAGAAGTGAGAGGTGTATTGTGCTTAATTTGTGTATCCCTTTACCCTTAATTCTAGCTTAATTTTTCACATTCCTTTTGTTCATATGGTTCATAACTCCTTTTTTCCTTAACCGTAACCAGTAATTTGATGCATGTTCTGTTTTCTTAGACCTTAGTTGGCAGTAATGGGACCATTTTGACCACAATGCCCATGATGATGGGACAGGAAAAGATGCCTATCAAACAGGTGCCAGGTGGTGTCAAGCAACCAGAGCCACCCAAAGAAGGAGAGCGGAGGACAACCCATAATATTATTGAGAAGCGATATCGGTCATCAATAAATGACAAGATCATTGAACTCAAGGACCTGGTTATGGGCACAGATGCTAAGGTAAAGAGATGAAACCAGGGGGCAGCAACTGCCCTGAAGGGCAGGTACTGAGCCTCTTAGGTGCACATAGCTCTCTTAGGTGAAGTAGCTGGGCAGGGTGGTAACTTGTTCAAAACAACATCTTCTAATGTCAGTCTTTCCCAAGTAGACAAGGGAAATGTATGCTGGAGGACTTGATGGGACTAGGTAAGTGGCACCCTGCCCTCCAACTTCACTGATGACTCAGTGTTTAACTGGTGTGCTAGGGATACTGGGTGTCTATACATGTGCTTGGGGTTGGGGCATGTACTTTAATTAGAGTGGCTCTGAGATGTTGTAATTGAAGTGCCCTCGGCATTACATGTATTCAGTGTCGTGCTTCAAAATGGTGGCAGGGGTGCTTTAACTGGAGCTTGTTTGATGAGCTCTAGTTAAATAAAGTGCCCCCACTGACATTTTGAAATGTGGGACACTGAATATATGTGATGCAGAGGCTGCTGGAGTGCGCCGATTTAACACGCCCCAGCAGACTCGCAGCAAACTTGGTTAATTGAGTCTATTCCAGTGCAAGTTAATTAGCACATGTCAGAGCAGAGGTCCATTACGTGTATAAGTGCCTGCTGTTTGCTGGAAAATAAGATGCAAAGCAGAGGGCCAAAGCTGCTGGAGTTAAAGATCCCTTGGACTCTTTTTATGACAGGGTATATAACAACTCTGGTCAAATCTCAGCTTGGATAATTCTGCTCTGTTTCTGTCAGTTCCCCATTAAGACATGAGTTTTTTGCTTCCATTGCTAACTGTTCTCTGCTGTTAAATAGCTGCTTAACTGATACTAACAAGAATTTAAGGGAAACTGCTGTACCTGGTTTGCCCACCGTACCAATCACAGCACTTACTGTTCCCAGTGCCTTATAAGGCGCTCTATACAATTTATTTGCTTAATTGCAAATAAAGGTCTAAACTCCAGTCATAGAGCCTTAGCATAACTTAGTTTGCACGGTACACTCCCCTCCTTGATGTCCCGGGATACAGTGGCATCACACAGACATTGATCGACCTCTAACATGTGACTCAAGGCATGCGGGTTGCTTCCACATCTGAGACATGGATCTTCTTGCAAGCAGTCCAGAGTGTCCTACATGGACTTACTTTACAGAGAGTTCCGGTGTAAAGTCTTCAAGTTTTTGTCCCCCACTCTGGCTTCAAACCTGGTCAAAACCCTTCACATAAGGCAAACAAGCGCACGTTGAATAATTGCTAATATGATTCCAAGTGCTATTACCACCACAAGGGGGTATAAGGTCATACTGAGGTTGTGGGTTGTAGTAGGCAACCAACCAAACAGTTATAATCATGGGTAACTTTTTAATCTTTTCCATTACTGAAATGATGATTACCTTTGATTTTTTTGGATGACAAGAAAGGCTTTGTTAGCTGTATCCTAAACCTTTTTGACCTTCTGTAAAAGGGTCATATTTTGTAGGACTGGGTCTCTTGATTTTTAAGATGGCTGTTTAGATTAGGGAAATACCCCATGGTTAAAATTTTTGAGGACCAGACATGTTCTTCGCAATTCTATCTTTTTTTTATACAATGGGCAATGCTATCCTTGTTGTTTTAAATGGTACCAGTGCCCTTCTGTCCTGCAAGATGATGGAAAAATGTCAAGGGTCAGACCCTTCCTGTGCAAGCAGCATGTCTGGCTTCCATCAGGATCCCACCATTTCACTTCTTGTTTCAAATTTGTGCACAAATTCTGAAAACTAATAAAGCTACAATACATTACTATTTCTACTACAGAAAGCTAAAATATGCATCTAACACAAGCAAAATAAAACCAACAAAAAGATGGTAATAAAAACAAACGGTCAGTTCAGCTTTTTTGATCTTTCGCATAATGGAACACTTTGAGGCCCTGGAGATGATGGTCCATGTGATGCACCATTTTCTGTAGCCACTTTGCAAATATTGAGAAAGTCCAGAGAAGAGCC